>JAGPOW010001296.1:128928600-129004539 GCA_030014935.1 Caiman crocodilus
TGGACATTAGGAAGAACTTCTTCACAGTTCAAGTGGCCAAGGTCTGGAACGGGCTCCCAAGGGAGGTGGTGCTCTCCCCTACCCTGGGGGTCTTCAAGAAGAGGTTGGATAGGCATCTAGCTGGGGTAATCTAAACTCTTTCCTGCTTATGCAGGGGGTCGGACTCGATGATCTATTGAGGTCCCTTCCAACCCTAACATCTATGAATCTATGAATCCCTACCATGGCACAATAGGTAGAGGCTGAAGATGAGCTCAACCACATGAGCTAAAGTGCTAAGTCTTTCACCTGGGAGCAGTGTCAGTGGTTATCTTCCAAGAGTGCCTGAACTATACAGGTGGTCAGCACATGAGGTACACAGGGTTGCAATTTGATTTAATTTTAATATTCATGGGGGTCCAACCTTGTAAATGATGTGTGGATGGATATTTAAGTCATTTCTTTGTGGGTAGTGCAATTATTCATTGAAAAGAGCAGCATTAAGTACTTTAGGGCAGGAAAAAGGTAGAGTAGAATTATACTTTATAGACTAAGTAATGCAGAGATGCATAAGCTTTTTTGTAAGCATACACCAGATATTATCCACTTGGCATAGGTGAGATGTTGCTAAACCTAATTGAATAACCAACATTTAAGATAGGTAGCATATAAAAACCCTGTTCTTCACTCTACAGCTGGCTCCTGTATTTAAAATAATGCCATGGCACCTTTATGGTTTGATCTTGAGAGCTATGGAATGCTTTCATCTTGCCCGCACCACAAGTGCGCATCAGTTGTACATTTAATCCAAAACCAACATCTGTAACACTGGATTATTACTCCAGTCTTGACTCAGGGATCATTTCCTGCAGCTCCTGTGTTTTCCTTGGAGGTCTTCTTTCCATGCACTGAACAAACTGAACCCTTTTTAGCTTTTGAAATATGACAAGGTAATGAATCACAGCTGCAGGCTGTATGTACATTGTGTAACTAGAGGTGATGATCACTTTCCACATGGTTGTCAGGGGTCCACAATGCATGTTTCGTTTTGTATACCAGAGGCAATGAACCTCTCCTGATTTCTCTTGCAGGAGATTGGGCAATGTGGGTCAGGCTTCTAGTAACAGCTCCATGACTCCCAAAACTGACCCAGGTGCCAATGCATCTTATAGCCACCGACAGGCAGCTTTAAATTATGCCAGTGTCATAGAATCCTTAGGGTCTGCCATGCACTTAATTCAGATTAATAGGCTTGCTGCTTCCCTGACACATCCCATCTCAGATGGTGCAGACAGAAGCGCAGCTCCCCACTGTAACAGAAAACGTTGTGCAGGAAGCATTTTGAGTCACAACAATCCCCCAGACCAAACAGAAGTTCACTGTTGGTTTCAGGGGAGGGGAATCCAGCTGCTGGTTAGGAGTCTGCAGCCGGTTTCCTCTCTTCCAGCCTGTCCTTATTTCAGAATGGGAGAGGCAAAGGAGCTCATTCTAGGGGTTCTCCATCCAGTGCTGGAGGGTGGAGTGGGTATATTGGAGCCCCCTGCTACCTCAGGGGGGCTCCTATACACCTACCCCACCCTATAGTGGAAGTTGAAAATCAGATTGAACTTAGACCCACCCAAACTAAACTCCCTCCACTCCCTTTCCTCACTCTCATTCTGAAAGCAGCTCAAGGCTGGGAGCAGAACAGGCAGAAGTTAAAGAAAAAGCTGTTTTAAAAAGACTTCATCTGACCCTTCATGTAATGAGGGTTCAGATTTTTGCCTGTTTGGCCATTTTTTAAGCTATCTGCAGCTGTGCACTTGTGTTTGGTCACAACTATAAACTGCTTTCCATGGCCAGATTGGGTGAAATTGCCATTTCTGTCTGTGCCCAGAGACTCAGACCAAGATCTATATATTTCCCTGCATTAGAGTCATTTTATGCTGGTCATTTACAGCCTGATAACGGCTCCTTTATGCCACAGCACTAAAATTATTGTGGAATCAGACCTTCTGATGCAGGGATGGGCAATTATTTCAGCTGGCAGGACACTTAGCAAGTTTTGGTGAACTGTCAGGGCCCCACACATAAATTCTTTCAGCAAAAAGTCATTTTAACAGATTATAGATAAAAAAAACCAGATCATATACTAAAAATCAAACATCTACCATAACACATTTTAATCTTCTTTCAAAAAATATTTTTGTCCTGATTTATGTTTTGGGGGTTTTTTTAGTAGTGCATATAGAGGTAATTACATAATAGCTCAAAATAAAGTCTTATTCTTGTATATTGTATGAGAATAACACACAATATACAAGATGTGTGTATGGGTTTATGTCGGGGGGTGCGTGTGTGTGGGGAGGCTGCTCATGTGCTAAGTCCCTGGAGCTAGCAGTGGTGTAGGGAGGAGAGGAAGGGGTGCATATAGAAGACCTTGCCCAGACAGGGCGGTGTGGTGAATATGCAGTCCGCCCCACCACACCAATCTAGCCTGCAGCTGCCCCCAACAGTGATCTGCATGAGGCAAAGCCACATGGGGCAGGGCTGGCTCCTGCTTCAGCATGTGGGGCCCTAGCTGCATCTCCTGGCCACCTTCTACCCACTCCACCCAACTGGTGCAATGAGCAGCCACCTGCAGATCACCAAATAGGTGGAAGCAACTGGGAGCTGGAGCAGGAGCCACTGGAGGCAGAGGGAGCTGAGTAGTGCCCAGTTGGCTGCAGCAGTAGCAACACCAGCCCCACTGAGAAGCTGTGCCCACTGGCTGGGGCCATCAGGGGAAGCACAGCATGGGCTGCCCCAGGCAGAAATGAGGAAGGCTTAGTCCCATGCAGAGTATTGCAGTGCAGCCACAAGGCAGATGCAGCCAACTGGTAGGCACCCACCTGCAGGCTGGATCCAATTAGTTGGTGGGCTGGATCCAGCCTTTGGGCCATATTTTGCCCACACCTGTTCTAAAGTGATAGCCCTCAGTAACGTATGTAACTTTGCAAGTTTAACGTGTGCATTTCACATGGTAGATAGCAAGGTAAAAGCACACCCATGAACGGTGTGTTTGTACAGGAATAAAGACTAAAGACTGGTAATAATACTTCCAAGTGTATACTTCTTCTGCAAGCATTAGCAAAGTTTTTAAAACAAAATAACAACTGACACTCCCTAATAATAAGATGATGATATTATGGGTGAATTTTACAAAGAGGGGAAACAATCCCATTGAAAAGGATGACAGTCTTTTTAAACAATCTGGTTTTGCCCCCAGTCTGTTTCAAATCTGGCTCATCTACTCAGCTGGAAAAAAAAATGTCCCCACGCTGAAAAATAGTGGTGGGGTGCTTTAACTAAACCTCATAAATGCACCCCTGCCCTGCCCTGCGGCTATTTTTCAGTACAGGGACGCTTATACACATGACACTGGAATCTGCTGGAGCACAGTAATTACCGCTCTCCAGCAGACTTGATTAATCACGTCTGATTTGACGTGCTGTAATTACAGTGTGTCAGAGCAGCTCATTGCACATGCACAGGCACCCCAAGATTTTGCCCTCTTGGCAATAACTGGATTTGTCCCTTTCCATTAACAGACCTAACATACATGCATACACATAACACCTATATGGCAGGCCTTGGCTTTCTCAACACGAAAGCCTTTGCTTTTTGGTCTGCCTTCTGGCTCCAGTCCCACTATTTTTAAATACTGGGCTTGGTTCCAAGTAAGTGTGGGAACATCAGGCAGGTAGCAGCACAAAAGAAAACCAGTTCTAAGTTGGTCTAATAAAAGATATCACATCCACCCAAGGGGAGGGGGGAAGGGGTGGAACCTAAAATTAATGAAAAGGTCCAATGGCAACAAATTACAATGTACCCCTTAAATGTATGCATAGTAGTAGACAACCGTCGATCCTTCTGGATCATGGTGTATGCGTGAGAGGTCATCAGTACCTTCAACGTGTCTGTCTAGGCAGGAGTGTGGAGTTTCATTATGCCTCATGCAATTTATTATATCAGGCATGTTACAACTGACAGCAAAATCTAACTCTGAAAGGCAGCAGAGTTACATTTATGTTAATGGAGCTAAAACAACTGAACATCTAGCCTGCTGATTAGCTCTGTATCCCATGAGATGTGCTATGGTTCTGAATGGAAGTACTCACAGAGTAAGCCGCTCATGCCAAGTCAGGCTGGCAGAATCCAGCCCGTTGTTTCTGAGACATTTTTGGTGGGGTATAAGAAGTGCTCAGCAGGAGCTGAGGGAAAGCCAGAACACAAATGAGATGGAGCAGCTAGGGAGATTTCATTTCCGCACAGAATCATTTCCCACAAGCTGTATCAACTATCTTTAGTTAAACAAATACTCAAAAAGATCAACATTCCCCATTTACAGTACAAGGCGGTACCAGTTACCTGTGGTTTTGCTGCCTTGGGAGACTCAAATCATCAGCCAGAAGAGACTGACGGGGATTTTTTCTGATGTTCACAGAAAAACAAGAAGGAAAAAAAAATCCTCCATAGGAAACAAACTCCCACAGCCTGCCTCTCGCACGTTCCCTCTTTCATAATGCTGGGGTCAGGTTCTGGCCTCTTCCCTCCTAATCACTGCTGTGCACAGCTGTAGGGCCATGAACACTCTGCCCTTTTTGTGCTACTGAGATCCACTCGGAGAGTCAGTGCCCGACAAGCGGAAGTAAAGCTTGGGTAAGAATTTTTGATAGTTTTGGTGGCACATTGCAAGATACACCAATTATCGATTTTCAGAGACTTCGGATATGATCAGAGGTGAACATTTTGATGGTCTTCTCCCTTACTGCCAATGTAAATTGGGATTGACGCCATCTTAATGAAGGAAGTCACACTGATATGAAGACCACGTGAATGAGATCACAACCAGGCCCCAAAGTCTTATTCTGTCAAAATGACTTTCCATCATCTCCTCTTTCACCTTTCATCTGGTACAGGTCTTCCAACTGATGGACTTTTAGGAGAAAAGCTTTTACTGCATGTTATTCATACAGGGTGATATGGTGTCAAAGTAGTCAAAGCTGTGGGCTCTGAAGTGTGAGTCTCAGCCCCACGCTGAACTCAGTGCAAAGCCTAGCTCAGCCAATTCCACTTGCAAATGAGACCTGTTCATTTGGACTGAAAAGTCAAAGGCAACCCAGTGTGTATGGACCACAGTGCTGTCTTGTGCGCCAGTTGCTACAGAAATCAGTGTGCGTTAATCATGCTGAGTGCTCCGGTTGCTAGACTCAGGAGGACCCTTAGCCTATTAATATTGCCCCGACCCTGAAAACCCTTGCTCATGGAAGGAGTTGTATTGACAATCAGTGGCACTACTCACAGGAGCATTTGCACAATCCACACTTTTTTCTAAATTAATTTGTAAAGGAGAAAGGCAAGAGAGTTTACTGTTACCCTGGACCAGAGATCTGACTGCTCCATTCCTTTTCCCACCAGGGAAGTCCTGGGTCATTAAGGATGTGTCTACAATGCCTCTTTGCTGAGCACTGAGAAGCCCACCTGCCTGTTCAGCATGCACTAAATCCCAATCCTGTAGCTGCCAGGAGGCAGCCCTGAGCAGGTGTCCCAGTTCTGCATTTGGTCTCTCTCTTTCAGAAAGGCTTCCTGGCATGCACTCTCTCACTGAGTTACACCACCTCATTTTGCACCTCATTTTGCCTGTGATCAGAGTATGTGCAGTGATCACTGGGTTCAATAAACACTGGCATAGGTAAATGAGACCAACTAAACAACAAGCTTTAATTGTGGAACAGTTGGTAACTTCTGCAGACTCTTTTTTCTAAGTAACTAGCTAGCTGCTCCCCAACTGAGGGACCATCTCCCAATACCCAGCTCTCTGTGTCTCCCATTAGGGAGCATCTCTAAATTATAACTTCTGTCACTACAGTGTGTCATGACAGGGTTGTCAGACACAAGTAGGCAGTGAAAGAGGCAAAAGCTCGGTCTCTCTGGGCTTCACTTCCCCATGCGTAACATGGGCTGAGTCCTTTCCACTTTCATAGGGATGCTGTGGGGATACATACATTAAAGACTGTGAAGCACTCAGGTAATTGATAGTGTCCTGAATACCTGAGTAGAAGTGGGAGGAACACTTTATGAATAACTTATTATTCTGAAGGGGATTAAAGTAACACTGTATTTGCCTTTAATCATTTACAGAATTCTTCAAAAATACACACTGTTTCACAGTCATGCAGCTGAGAAATGATTTAGGGCCAAATCTGCCACTGGGACGTAAGGAAGTCAACAGAGCTATGCTGATTTGTAGCATCTAAAGATTTAGCCCACTCATGTTGTATGCATGGACATGTTCATTTGTACTGGAATATTTCAAGTGTCTCTCTTTAAAAAAAATGAAATTTGAGAGGGGAGCTTTGTTATTACCATGCACAACTGAGGCAAAGGACAACATCAAACATTTGGAAAATTTGCAAATACACCAAAGGGAAATATGGTGATTTACTTGCTTTTAATCAGTTTAATATAATTTCATGAATCTTACACCTAAAGGACTCTGATTGCTGTACCAGTTACCTGTGAATAAAGCCTCCTTCTGGCAAGTGATAATTAATTCTTAAATCTTGGAAGACTTTGAGCTTCAGAGACCCCTGAGCACATTTGTATGAAGATTAGACATTGTTTCTTTTCTCCCGTTTTCTTTGAAGTCTTTTCTTCAAAGATTCCAGTTCACTGTTCAGACTGCATAAAGCGTCTATTGACAGAGTCTGCTTTTCCCCTTGCACTCGCACAGGATTTGGGTCTGATTCTTTTCTCTCTTGCACTGACTTCAACTCTGCTGGTGTCAATAGAGACAGCAGTGTAAAAGCGGTGTAGGGAAAGTAAAGAATCAGACCTATTGCCAAAAAATGTCACGCGAATTGCTTACCCCATAGCGAAACCTTACTACACAACAACATATTAATTGATATTGATGATGCGTGTTGTACACATTTAGTTTTTTTGTGATGCTTGTCTTAAGGTTGTGGGGTGTCAGATTGCAATGATCAAAAGCTAAGGCCTTAAATTCCCTGTAATACAAGCTCTCAGGGGCTGTGTTTAATGTGGGAAGAAAGTTGTGGGAAGGCTTATGTATGATTCAGTGCGGGCCTGTGCTCCTGGTGATGGCAGCTAAATAAATGCAAGAGTTGAATTCTGTTTTCTTTTATACCGTGTGAATTGGGGATAACTCTACTAAAGTCAATGGATTTTCTCCCCTTAGAGTAAGTAAAACCAGCATTTGGCCCACAGCAAATACTGCAAAACAAGTCCAATCAAACCTTAGATTAACTTCTTCCTTTCTTCTCTTTCAAGGCATTATTTTTCCCTTGATTCATCCAGGAAAAATACTTTCCAGGCTTTCATTTTAAAGTGGGGAGGAGGAGGACTCAATTGTGCAGACAAGAAAGCTTTATTTCTTCAAGAGAAGCGCTCTCAGTCAGCTCCTGGCTGATAAAAAAGCATTGCCAATGGAAAGGCAGTGCCTGTATGATGTGAGCACTGTTTAGGAGTTCAGTCTGGGTGTGAAAATAGATCATCTAAACAGCGCCAGGTACAAAGGGTTTAAAAAACAAGGAGGACATTAACATTACACAGGAAATTGCACCACAGGCTTGATCTCGCCAGCATCCCAACATTGACCTACAACTACTCCCATGGAGTACACAGCCCAGCACTTAGATGAGTTTCCACCCATCTACTTCCTTTGACCTTTGTGGGAGAAACTTCTCAGGAAAGTGTTACAGATCACACTATTTAGATCAACTCTTGTAGAGGCAGGTGCAGCTTGGACAGCAGAGCCCCAAGTGAGTGGCACGTGTATGTAATAGGTGGCTAAGTACTTTGCATAAGCAAATGATGATCACTAAAATGAGTTAACCCAGCTGAATGAGGTTTTAGCCAGTCCACTGGGAGGCTATTGCATGATCCATTGAGCATTCGGCTGTTGAGGAGAGATGGCAATGTTCTGAGTGAAAAATGATGAAGACATGTATAGCATTTGTAATTAAATCTCAAAACAAGAGAAGCTGGTGTGATGATTTCAGTGCCTGAAGATCCAGCTTTTTTATAGATAGGAAAAATAGAGATGCAGAGAATGAAATTTGCCCAGGGTCACCCAATAGGCCTGACTAGAGCCAGAAATAGAACCTCAAATTCAAGTCCTATGCTCTAGCCCAGTGCTTTTCAACCTGTGGTCCACAGCCCCCTGTGGGTCTGCAAACTGTGTCTAAGGAATCCATGAAAGATAACTATGATTAACCAAAAGTACGTGTATACGCACCCTTACAATTCAAAGAGAGCCACACCTCCATTTAAAATTTTGCAGGGGTCCACAAATGAGAAAAGGCTGAAAACCACTGCTCTAACCAACAGGCTGCACTGTCTCCAGGCCTATTGGAGCAACCACCCTTTTCTCGTTCAGCAGTTCTTCACATTCCCAAGATGCTATTCCTTCTCTGAAAAAATACACTTTGTAATTCTATGGCTGTCCTTGTAGTGAAAACCCTTGTCCTATGAATTCTTCAAGAACTGAATGCCTGGACCTGATGCTCTGGATCATTGTTTCCCAACATTCAAATTCTAGCCACCTTTTCCCTTTCTCACGCTCTTCAGCCATGGGTAGTGGCTCCCCCTGGTGGCCCAATGTGGAAGAGAGCCAATGGTAGATAATACTGGGAGACTCGAAAGCCTGCCAGCCAGCTGACAAGCCGCCAAAGAGAAGTTTATAGCTGCATGTCTTTACGTAAGAAAAATCAGGCCAAAGAATACAAATGCCGGTCGAGGGCATATTGCCCTTGATTGAGTGGGGAATGGCCCCGGCTGGCTGGAAACCCAGAATTAACAACAACACAAAAATTAGCAAGGATTGCCAGCTGGGGATAGGCATCTGGCCAGCGATCAGAGGGGCCTCCAAGTCAATTAATCCATCTGAGAGTTGGATTAGCTCATTTAAACACGTTTCCCTTAGCTGCTGCAAAAGGACCTGTTGAATGAGTTGTAAAGTTGAATGGAAGGAAAGACATTTCATTTAGATGAAGAAAAATGGCTCTGAAACAGTGGGTGGGTGATTTTTACATACCATATGTGCTGCAATAACTGAGCACAACAGAGTGAATTAAGGGCAGAGAGCAGCAGCTTTGATTTAAAAGCTCATGAGTTTCAAGATCTGTTACATTTAAAATGATTATCTATCTGCCTATAGAATTTGTAGACAGTGCATGCACAAGTGCAGGAAGATTTGAGACTCTGTGCTCCATAGTATTAAGCGAAGTCATCCTGCTCATCTCTAGAGAAACCATGGCTGGACTATTTTGCCACCATTTGAATGGCAGAAGAAATATTCAAAAAGTTATATCCTACGCTTAGCCCCAAAGGTGATGAGACTTGGTCTGAGCCTGGCATATTGTTGCAAGCCAACAGGACTTGCTTCTAAGACACTTTTTAAACCATTGGAACAAATTACAAAGGATTGGAAGGAACCTTTTAAATCTAGCCCCCTCCTATCACAGGCAATGGCATCATCTAACCCCTTTCGCAAATACATTAGGTTTTACCCTAACTACTTGTGTTGGAAAGCTGTTTCAGAAACTCACTGCTCTGGTGGTTATAAACATTCTGTTCTTCTCCATCTTAAATGTATTCACTGCCGGTTTCTATCCATTTGTTCTTGTGCTAAAATTTAGCTTAAATAACCCTTCTTTCTCCTGTGTTTTCACTCCATTGATATAGAAAGCAATCATCCATTTCATTTTGCTAGGCCAAGACAAGACGTTTTATTTTCTTCCTGTATGAGATGTCTCCATTCGCCTATCATCCTAGCCCATTTCTGTTCTAATCTAAAGTTATCTTTCTTGAACATAAGAAGCCAGAATTGTAGTTTTCTACATGAAGTTTCAACAGTGCCTAGTACAGTGGTGTTAATGTTTTCCTTTCTGTTCTGAAAATACCTGGTCTGCTCTATCTTCAGATTACATTTGCCTTTTCCATGACTGCATCACGTGGGTAGCTCATATGCATCCTGACTAGCTAGCACAATGCTTTTGCTTCCCCTGTCATTTCCAGCTGATGAGCTCCTAGCTTATAGGGACTAATAACAGGAATTTCTAGTGTAAGCTGAGAGAGCTCATCAGATGGAAATGACAGAGACCTGGGTATATTAGTTGATCACTGAAAGACGATGAGCCCCTGATGTCATACGTGCTGTGAAACAGGCAATGACAATCCTGGGATAGATCAGGCAAAGTATTGTCATCCGTGATAGCGAAGCATTAATGCTTTTGTACCAGTGAGACCTGATCTAGAATAGTGTGCGTCGTTCTGTACATTTGTATTCAAGAAAGATTAATTCAGACTGGAGCAAGTGCAGAGAAGGGTTCTTGGCTGCACTGAAGAGAATGGAGAGCCTGCCTTGCCAGACAAGAGTAAGGCCTTGGCTAGAAACAAGGCTTTGCTGGAGGAACTCGAGTTCTTCACTATGAAGCAGCTAGCAGCTCACTCCTTTTTGTCAGCAGTTACACCGACTTCCCAGGGTGCAGTTTTGGTCTGTGGTGACTTGTGGAAGCACCAAAATTGCTCTGGAAGATGGGTAGCAGCAGCTGCTGTCTGCTACCAGAAGAGATAGGTGAATGGAGACAAGACCTAGAAGGCTTGTTCAGCCCTAAGGAACTGAAGGGTGAAACCTTTTGAAAATCTCCCCCTTTGTCATCAACAACCCTCCATCAATAAGATCCCTTTGAGAGAGTTTGGCTCTCGTTAGCTGTAATGTTCCCAGGTGTCACATAAGGGCCAAGGTGGTACTTGAAGTAAGCAGAGCTTTGTAGACAAGAATCAGTACCTTGAATGAATGCAGCACTTGACAGAAAGATGGTGACAATAACCGAGTGTGATTTTCCTCTCATTACATACAAGTTTTATAGAGCCAAGAGAAGATCAGAATATCAGACTCTTTAGAGGTCTATAAATGTGTTTTATTCTTGTGCTCTTTCTTGATTAAAAAATGCGAGGGGCAAGGATTTCTTAGGGTGATATCTGTTGGACCAACTATGTAGTTAGAATGAAGTTAGACAAGATTTTCAATGCAAGACATTCTTCCTCAGATCAGCTTGGTTTAAAAAAACATAGAAATATAAAATGCACCTGGGGGGCCCTACCTGTGACTTGTCAATGGTCAAAACGGAGTAAAAATCCACCTCCCAACCCCATATTCGTATACTAGAGCTGGGCATGATGAAGAAGGCGTAGCAACTAGTTTCATCCCCACTGCTTACTTGCTTGGAAAGCTGAACTAGCACTAAGGGGAAAAGCCACCACTATACCAGTAGTGCTCAACATCTTAGCCCTGTGGGTCAGATGAGTGAGACAGGGCCTGTCTGCAAGCCAGATCAGGCTCTGCAGCACAGCACTGCCTCCTCCCTGCCCCACATGCTGGGATTGGGTTCTGGAGGCCCAGTGCCTCTCCCTCCCAGACCTCCACATCAAGATTGGGCCCTGGGGCTCAGTGCTGCCCCTCCTGGCCCTGCATACTAGGATTTGGTACCGGGTCCAGCATGCAGGGCCTGGAGCTTCCAGTGGGTCTGGAGATGTCACAGCAGAAAAGTGACACCACCGCTCCACACTGCCAAATGTCCTGACCCTTGGACAGACAGGTTGGATCTGGCCCCTGAGCCAGAGGTTGACCAGCCCTGGCATAAACCAACAGCAGATTATTTCCTGCTGGGACTAGTAGGGTAGAGTGGAAGGGGAACTATTATAGGGCTACTCTTGAACCAGAAAGGATCCCAGCTACCTTGTAATATGGGAAATTTCCTAGCAACATACTTCAGAAACCAGCTACCACATTTAAATTTCCATCTGTAGTATAAAGCAAAAATATGAATTAGCAATTTTCCTGCAGCCAAGGTCTGTTCTTTCTTAGGAGAGTGCTCTAAACACTTGTTTCTTATATAAAAGGGAGGTGACCCTCTCGCCACCATCACTTCCTTCTCTTCAGACTGTGTTCTAAAAAAAACAGAGTGAACCTAGGCCCGGTCTTTGAAATAAAGGGTATAGAGGCCTACTTTCAAGAAAGAGCTTGGGCAAAGCTGATTCTCACAAGTTAGTCTAAGATCCATAGAGTGAATTAATAAACAAGTGAACAGACATTCACTTTTGATTCCAGAAATGCAGCTGCATGCCTGCAGTGGCCCAGGCCAGAAGCAAAGGGTGCTAGAGCACACCACCCTGCTCAGCTGGAGCAGACAGCTTCGGCCAAAGCTAGCCCACCCACCCTATGGGGGGAAGGGGTCCCAGGGGAGGTTCAAAGCATCCTGGGATGTTGGGGATCTACAAATTAACTTGAATCTGAAGGGGATCTGGGACAGAAGTTCAATAACCCAATTTAATCTAAATCAGTTAAGTCTGATACTACATCCATCCAGATTTATCTTAAACCAGTTTTGGACATTTTGAAAGCAGTTTATGTGCACTGAACTTCTGTTGTGTTGCAGACTTGAACTGAGCTCTGATCACTTATACTGGTTTATGTGTAATTTCTATCCCTGGACAAAGTACCTAATAGTCCTGGATTTCATTCCAAGGTCCCAGGGCCTAAGAATTAGGCATTCTGGTGCCTGAGTTCATTATTGGATCCAGACTGTCTCAGTGAGGATAATAACATCTTCCCACCTCATGGGTAGGAACCTACCTAAGTTGCCATGAGACAAAGGTTTTTCTGTGGCCTGCTCACAACACACAGAGCCAGTTTCACAAGCATTTTGCAGTGGCCCCACCCCTCGCAACTAATTGGTGAAGGGGCCCCGCAGCCCTGCACGCTGTCACTAAAGGGCAGAGGGCACCTTCAGTCAGTCTACATCACTAGTGCTTTTTGGATTTTTTTGGTTAATTTCTGAGGAAATTGTGGCCAATGCTGGATTTTCTGGCAATTGTAGCAATTGTGAACAACACTGTTTTTTGTGGTTTCCACAAAATCTGTGAAACCACAATTTAGGTAGGTTGCTACTCATGAGGTCTCCGTTACAAGTGAAGCATTAAAACAAGATCCTGGCTGATAAAAATGAATTGCCAGTGGGAAAATCAGTTCTTGTAAGCTATGGATACTGCTTAGGAGTTCAATCTAGGTGTGAAATGAGATAAACTACTTACCACCAGGTATGAAGGGTTAAAAAAGCAAGGAGATATGCTATAAAATGAGGAGGACCTTAAAATTAAACAGGAAATTGTACCAAGGACTTCGTTCCAGCAGGCTTCCAGCATTTCCCTGCTATGGCTTCCACCATTGAGTATACAGTCCAACACATACACTGGCTTCAGACAGATAGAACTGGTTATGTTTCTTTCCTTTCCATGGTAGTCACACTTGGAGATCAAGAAGAGTATTAAGTCTAGGTTTTAATACACCACAGGGATTTGGAAACTCAGTTCCCATCAATTCTAATAGGCATCTTAATTGAAAATTTTCTCCCTACAGGTATGTTAAATTTCCTTTCCTAGGTCTTATATATGGCATGCAATAAAGCATTTTGAAATATCAAACTAAGTGCCAAGCAAAGACAATGTTATTTTATTAACCCAAGGAACTATGATGTTAAAGATTTACATTTTCTGATGCTCTTCAATCACGTTTATTCTGCCCCTTCTCTCCCAAGTGGCAAATCCTTGAATTAATGTAGTGCCATTGGCAAGAGACTGTTATAAAATATATATTGTTCTAACGTAAAAACCACTTGTCAGCATTTGATTCATCACCAAATAATGGCTGCCAGTGATGTGCTCCAGCCTACGTGCTAATACAAAATACTATTGATTTTTTTTAAATATAGAAATATTTTTATTCTTGCTGTTCATACATTTCATGCTTATTTTGTAGACAGTGTTATATAAGATCAGTTGGTTGATGAGCAACAAAATCTAATAAAATAATGGTCAGAAATGGATTTGTATGCTTGAAAATGGCAATAGAAGCGAAAGAAGCAAGAAAAAAACCTCAATATATATTCAATCTGAACTGATACGAATGGAATCCATTGCAATATTTGAACTTCATAGGCCTGGATCTCCTCTTAAGGTTATATTCTAAATAATTTTCACCATGTTCTTTACAAAATTTGTCTATAAGCACATTCCTCTCAGCTAAAGTATTGTTATCCTCATGGTGGCAAAGGTGAAACTGAGGCACAGAGAAATTAAGTGACTTCCCCACAGTCACGTATGAAGCCTTTGGCAAAACTGAGAATTGAACCTATATGTCCTGAGCATCTGTTCATAAGAATTATTCCAGGCTGAAAGGGAGAGAAAGAGGGCATTAGGCTGTTTGAGTAGCACAAAGCGACCCTTGCTTAACTAGCCACTGGAAAATGACAGTGCATTAAGAGACACAGAACCACCATAGCACACCTGCCAATACCTGCAGGGGAATGTCCAAGATCAAGGTCCATAGTCTAGGTGTTGCTGCCTTCTTCCCTTCCTTGGTTGCTGCAACAGCCCATGGCAGCTAATGTCAAGAGGCATAGGTCCGTAGCAAACACCTCCCTGGGACAAACAGAGACCCAAGGGTGGCAGGAGGGGCACAAAAGTGATTTAACCCTAACGTTGTGCTGAGTTCTCCACAAATGGACCAAAGTCTTAGAGACTAACACGTATGTATATCAGAGATAGTCCTACATGACAGACCAAAAAGTGGAAAACAAACTGCAGAAGCCATATTAAAAAGTACTGGTATTACAAGAAATTACCCACCCTTGTTCCAGTGCAATAAGGACCTGATCCAAAGTACATAGCAATCAACAGCAAGACTCCCCTTCAAAATATTTTGAATCTGGCCAGTAGATTTTTACAACAATTAGGGGTTGAGCTATAAATCTTTTCGCATTACAAAAATTAAGGGAAAAAACTGTTGCATTTCACTTACTCAGGTGAGACTTTGCCATCTGTTGTCATAGGAGAGTTAATAATGATATTTTTTTTTAAAAAGAAAAGAAATATTATGTCAGTATATCTTTTTTGTGCAGTCTTATATTCTAGCACAGGTAAAGTATTAATATGAAGGAATATCATCGGAGTAAAGGGCTCAATTGCTAAGTTTCTGATGTAAATCATACCAAACAATTCCCTATCATCACATCTGGAAGTATCTATGAGTAATGAGTTTTATTTAAATTCATGGTGGCATTTACTACCTACACACAGAGAGATAATGGACAGATAGCAGAATAATGATCAGCAAGTGGCTATCATTCGATCCTGTTTTATGCTGCAGCTTGCCTGCCTTCATCTGTCTACGCTTGTGAAGAAGTTGCACGTCCCTCTGTCTCAGATGTAAACACTCCCGCCTATTATGGATGCATTGCAAGGATTTCATTTTCCATCCAAAATAATGTCAAATGATAAAGAATAAACCCCTGTGATGTTTGTTTCCAAAAGCATTCAAAACCTTGTGTGTGTTTCGCCTTTTGCGAATGGGCTTTGCATCCCAACAAAGACACAGTCAACAGCTGAGCTTCAGAAGGACATAATATTTAAGAAGCATATCTCCCCTCACCAAAACCAAAAGGTATAAAAGGTGGCAGTGGGAGAGAGTATCTTTTAAAATATTGAAATAAGAGATAGCACTTCTGCAGTCCTACTGATTTCAGGAACCCAAGGAGAAAATTCTGAACGGCAGGGAAAAGAAATAAGATCCTATGAATGTGGTAGTAAAACATCACACAAATTCTCATCACTGTCAGCTATCTCAAGTGGAAAATATGTGTTCTGCCCTAAAATAATACCTCGTCTCAATGAGGGTATCAGGACGTACTCATTCGTTGTAGCTATTTGTATTCCTCTGGGTTTCATGAAGCTGTCAAAAATCTTACAAGTGTGAATGCTGTTGTGTAAGTGAAATTAATGACTCCTTTGCTGCTTCCCATACTTTAAGGCTTTAAATGAGACTTATTGCAGGGGGTTTTGTCAAAATGCACATGTAAATCTGCCGGCATTTAAAATCTTAAACCTGATTGACCTCAAGGCATGATTTCAGATCGGCATTTATCTCTGTGTTGTAAAGCAAGCACACTGTCTCTTCACCCAGGCACTAATCCCATATCACAATCTGTTTTAACTAACTAAGGGATAAGGCTCAAAGGGAAAGATCCAGTCAAGCAAGTAAGCATTGCAAAACAAACAAAAATCATTTGCATAGAGAGGCGTTGTATTTATTTAGACCTTAACCTCCTTTTTATGATTATTTCTTGGTGTGGAAGGGTCTGTCTGGTCAGCTGAGCATTGTCATGGTGCAAACAGGAGCTAAACATCAATTATATGAATGATTAATAATAACAACTATGCTTGTCAAAGTGCCACAAATCTAAATTGAAGTCTGTGCTTCTGTGGTTTCTTGAATGAGGACTGAAATTTCCAGTTCTTGGGATGGGGGCTGTGCTGTCCTCTGTATTTCGAAGTGCCAGACCAATAGCTTAACTATGAGTGGGCAGGCAGGGTGCAAACCCTAGGTGCTGCCTAAGGGCAGGTGGGGGGCACTCCGGAAAAGAATATGCCTCACCCTCCCTTGTATGCTTCATTCTGCATCTTACCTGCAGCAGCTCCATCAGCCAGAGCAAAGAGGCACCATAAGGTTGGTGCCAGCCCTAGCCTCACCTCCAGGGAAAGCCGCTGCTGAGTGGGGAAGAGCCAGTGTGGCCAGGACCAAAGATTTAACTCCCTCCACTCCTTTTTTCACCACCAAATTCCAGCTTTCAAATTGCCGCTCAACATACATTTCAATAGTGTTAACCCCCCACAAAAGCAGCTCACCCTGACGGAAACTGTATCAGTTACTCCTCTGTGCCAGGCTATTTTAAGCAGTAGCTCAGTCTATATACTGGATTGTGCCTCATCCTTTCATATCCATGCAGTGAGAGGGGGCAAGGGGTCCAACAATCCATAATTTGTGACCTGAGTAATAGCAAGCCAGAACTGCAGCCCGAAGCTCCAAGAAATGTAGGGGATGTATCTCAAATACTTACCTACCCACTAGGAGGGAGCTGAGACTCTTCAGAGTGGGTCAAGGAGTAAATGGAGTGATGGCTCTGCCCCCAAGAGATGAGCAGCTGCATTATTTCAAGGAGTGTAGTAAATTAGTTTCTCCCTTAGCCCACATTGCTCCCAGACAGTCTGAGGAGTGGGCATACCTTGCTGATGCTTAGCACCTCCTGCTGCTTTCCAAGGGATGGTGCCCCAAACACATATGCCAACTTCATCTTAGGACCTAATCAAATATATAAATAACAACACTTTGTCCTGTAAGATCAAACATCATATTCCTTGCAACTGGCTTTGTTGTTAAACCTGAGGCTAAAGACCATTTGAGTAAAATCCCATCACTGAGGGTTGGTTAGGGAAGTTATATTTTTGCATCTGAGTGAACCAAATTTTTGCTGTCAGCTGGAGAGAGGCCTGTGATGTCACCAGGATCACTCCAGATCCTGCTAAAAGGAGGAGAAAAATGCACCTGCTGTGTGTGTTACTGTTCGCTGGAGGACCTCCGAGCTCTTTGCGAGTGTTAAGGCTCATGACACTCCTGTAGGGTAGCAAAGTATCGTTGTCAACTGTAATGACACAGAGAGAAGCAATGGCACAGCTCTGGTTGCAGAGCAAACTAGTGACAGACCTGGGATTGGAATCTGGGAGATCTGAAGTTCACTGCATTGCTCCAATTACTTGACTGAAGTCCTTTCAGTGGTAGAGGAGGAGTTGTTTTGGAATATGGAGGCCACAGTGTGATCCAAAGCCCTGTAAAGTTGATGGAAAGACTCCCATGGATGTTAATGGGCTTTGAATCAAGCCCTGGAGCAGTATCCAGACTTTGCCTGAGTGTTCTGCCCCATTCAGAGACAGACTATTCAGCCTCCTGCTAATTCAATTTCCTTTGCACTTTCTGCTAATTCAAGAGTGCAAAGGATTCATAGAAGGACCAACAACCCTAAAGGATTAATGGAACTCACTCTTTATGCTTGGGATGGTCATAAAGCCACCACATTGTAGACTATTTTCATTTTTAAAAATCCAGCATTTTCTTTTTTTTTAATCCCTCATCCAAAAATCAACATCTAGAACATTTGGATCTTCCCTTTAAAGCCATCCACTGAGTATACCATCTTCAGCAAAGAAATTGCAATAATACGGTCTGCTTTTGGCACAATAATAATTGTTATTCCTGGGCTCCTGTGACCCCCTCCTGCCTTGAAAAGCTCAGAGCCTCCTTCCAGGGAAGATAGCTGTTGGTATGGAACAAACCTGGATGTATCAGGGGCCAGGTATTGTTCCTCTGCATTATTCTCCAAGACCTAAAGCCCCAGGTGAGGGGATAAGTGACCAGAATTCTGTTGCTGCTTCCACCGTTGATTCATGGACTCATCTTGGACAAGTCATTTAGCCCTTGAGTATCTCAGTTTCTCATTTGTAAAACAGGAGTAATAGTTTGCTACTGTTGTAAAGAGATTTCAGACCTTTGGAGAAGAAGTAGGAGGTATTCTTATCTACTACTGCACCAGTGGCAGCAACTGCAAGCACAGGGATGTGGGGGCAGAGATACCAAAAGAAGTACTGCCGAATTACAGAAAGGAGAGATAACAAGTTCGAAACAGAGGAGCTGCCTCTTGCCAATGCAGCCCAGAAACAAATAGCCTTAGAAGGAAGATGGTATCTTTATTTTATGTGTCTCCCATGCTCTGAAGCACAGCAAATCCTCTACAGTAATGACTTGCTGGATGCTGAATGCAGCTAGTAAACCCATGAGTGCAGACACATTACCACTCTGAGACTGATGGAAACTTTATAGAGCACTTTGCCCTCTCAAAAATGTTATTGCTTCCAACCAAAGCTCAGTGTATTCATCTGAGTAGCAGAACTAGGAGCTGAAAATGAGTCTCTGAAGCAGCAGATTTAATAGACAAAAGCATCAAAGCTCCCAGCCTCCATGCAGGCCAACTGATGAGTATTTAATATCTTCTATACAGATCCTGAGGTGCAGCAAACAAGTGGGACTAAATCCTGAGACAAATCCTACTGACCCCTAAATTTTAATGAAGAAATTCTGTGCTTTCTGTGACAAAAAAGGTCCAGGGCTAGCTCCTCAGTGAGTGAAAACTCATGGATAGACATCATTTTATGCAGTTTGTAAATCTGCCCCCAAATCATTCCAGTAGATTTCTACTAACATTTAAGCTCCCAGCAGTCTCTCAGACACATCAGCATGTAACTGATAAAATTATCTAGTGCACTCACACCCACAGGTCTAGGAAGAGTTTGTCCAAGACACTGCGTGCAGTGAATCTGTGTCCCACATCCAAAGTCAAGGATCATTTTCATATATTACACATCCTTGGGGTGTATTCAAATTTATTCTTTGCTGTACTAGATCTATCCAAGGGATGGTAGGCAGATTTTATTCCACTTCACAGATTTGAGACTTTTTATGGCATTCCCCTTCCTGCCTAATCTTTCTCATATCTTTTAAAACTTTCAGCTGAAAAATACTAATCTAACTGCAAAGTGTTGTCAGTCGTTCAGGAGGCAAACAGTTTCAAATAGCCAGAACAGCTTGAATGTAGACAAGGGGCCAAATTCAGTACTGGTGTACCATAACTGCTCTCAGTATAGACCTTTTTGATAGGACTGAATATGGCCCACATATTGCACCAAGTCTTCATGGCCAGAATCATACTTTAAAAAGGCCCATTTATCCAATAGTTCAGTGTTAAACCCATAACACACCAGATTCAATGAACCACTGAAGCTGGTTGAAAGAATTCCATTGATTTAGACATTGGATAGAAAATTGGCACAAATTCTTGAATTTCATTTGAAATTAACAAGATCTGCAAATAATATAGATTTTTATGATTATTAAGATTACCTGACACTTCCCTTTACACATTCTAATTACTTATGATTTTGCCAGTTCATTTAGACTCAAGTTTTTTTATGCCAAGTGTATCCATCCCCAGCCGAACTGCTTTGGAAAGTTTGAGCTACAATGATTTAAAGAACAGAAAACATGTTTCTCAGGGAAAACATGTTTCAAGGAAACCATGTTTCTCATTTCAAAACTCTTCTTTGAAAAGTCAACATGCCTTCATGTTTCGGAGCAAGATTGGAAACGATGCAGAAAGCTGCTCTTAGCATCAGAGGTATGCCCTAGACTGTCCCAATGAATATCTGCCCAAATTTGACCAGCTTACAAGTCCTTGGCTAATCACAGTATGCATACATTCAGTAAACACATTGAGTTCATCAGCTGAAGTCTCCAAAAGAGGATGTCTACACTGAGCACAATTGAGCCTTTCATATCTCTTACTGCTGACAAAATTGCACGTACACCATTAGAGGCCTACCTAGATTATACTTCTGTGGACTTCATGGAAACCATGAAAAACAGTGTTGTCCGTGATTGCTAGAAAATTCAGCATTGGCCACAATTTCCCATGAAATCAACTAAAAAAACCGCAAAAACGATAGTGACATAGACGGAGTGAAGGCACTCTCCAGTAATCAGAGGCAAGGGTGAGACAAAAAAGTGGTGATGACATAGACAGTCTAAGTGAAGGCACCCTTTGCCAACCAGGAGAAAGCGGCAGGGCTGCTGCACGTCCTCCACTAAGCAGCAGTGAGGGGTGGGGCTGCTGTGAAGTTCCCTCAAAATCACAGCTTGCTTCTGCATGCCAGAAGCAGGCCATGAAAACCCTGTTATCTTGCCAAAACTTAGATAGGTCCCTATATATCATCCCTGCCTAATAAATGAGCAGGCTGTGTCCCTCATGCCTCCTGCACATGATCAGCTTGCACAGGCTCCACCACAAAGACTGAAAGAGAATTCTCTCGGGGTGGCAGGGGCACAACCAGATTTTCCCTTTCATTGCTGCTCTAAGCTGCTTCAGGCCGTGGCGAAGCTAGGCCTTGAACAGAGTGAGCCATAGCTAGGGACTCAAATCTTGATTTTGTGGATGTCATGGAAATGTGAAATCAGGCAATCTCCACAAAATCCATGGGGAAAAAAAGAATTTACTAAAAATAAGGTGCCAGCTCCCCAGTAGGAGTCAGCAGTCCTCCCTGCCATACAGCCTGGCACAAAAAGGGCTGTGGGCATGAAAGTGAGCAATCAAGTCTGCTGCTGCTCCCAACTCTTTCTGCTGATTGGCTGAGAGGGCTGCCTGTCATGTGGCCCTACACCTCTCCACTAATCTTCAGGAAGGGGATGGGCTGCATGATGGATGGCCCTCTCAGCCAAGCAACACTCAGGTGTAGGACCGTATGATGGACAGCCTTCTGCACCAAACGGCAGCAAGGGGTGGGGCCACCAGGGCTCCTCAGCCAGTCAGAGGCATGGAGAGGCCTCACCGTGATAAACCCATGAAAATGTCAGCCAGCCCCACAAGCGTCCTGCAAAATCAGCCAGTCACCACCTTGAGTTGGGTAGACCCCTAGGCATAGCTAGCTATTTTGGTGCCCTCAGTAGAGAGGAAAAATGAAGGGAGCAAGGTCTTACCTGCCACAGCATGGGCTCAGCACACTCTGGCTGCAGCTCTTTCTGTGACAACAATATGAGCTTGGGCTTCTGTTGCTGCAAGATGTGCTTCCTGCACACCAACTTAAGCAGCTGCCCATCCCCATCCCCACATGGGCTCCCCAAAGACCACCATTCTTGTGCCCCTGTAAGCGGGTGCACAGGGCTAGCATCCCACTTGCCCACCCCTATTTATGCTACCGCTCAGTGGACCCCACTGCTGGCACCCAAACAACACAGCAGAGGAAACAGCCTCTCTTGAATGCAGAAGTGGGAAGAACTAGGCTGGGGAGGAAACTAATTGGGACAAGAAGTCTATTAAGACTTAGATGAGATGAGAGAGACGGATGTGTAGGGAAAGAAGACTGAAATGGGGGACAGGGCTGGGGAAAGAGTTTGTGAATGAAATGGGGGAAAGAGGAGACAGAGAGAATGGTGAGTGAAATGGCGCATAGGTTGCACAACTAAAACTTACAGCATTTGAAATTATATTAGATCCAGCTATAGAGACACATGTATAAAACAAGCATCCTTAAAATGTGAGTATCCACACTACAGAAAAATGGAGAAAATATAACTACAGAGCCTGAAGAAATATCACGAGTGCATTTATCTTTCATGAGTGTAAGGCCACAGATTGATAGATCAGTTGGTCTTTATGACTCCATTATCCATGAAGTTGTCATTCTCTTTCCTCTTAGCCACCCTGAAAGAATTACATACCATATTTATTATATTATTATTTTACCAAACCTTGTATGTTCTTGTGCAGATTATTGGAACCCAGATTATCTACAAAGACGATGCCATTCAATAAATTTATAAGAAACCAGTTTGTTCAAATATCTACATATAAAATACAGTTTCTTTTTAACATCTTTATAGTCAGGTTTTAAAGGAGAATACGCTGCTATGGTCTGTGTGGTCATTAGCCATAAGAGAGAGGGAAATGTACTGTGGAGAAAAACTCATCCTCTGGACACATCTGTTCCTGTTTTGACTGAGGAAACAGCTCGAACAAATCAATGAGTTTGAAGTGAGGCTGAACAAACTATCCATAGCATGGATGGACTTGTAGAGTATGAGTTCTCCATAAATCAAAGGGTATGGCTTCTGCTCCTTGGCTGAATAACTGTTATAACATCAGATGATGCATACAGAAGCTGCTGATCTTATAGGAATACCATAATGGTGGCCAGATGCTCAGATGCTGCCAATCAGTATGGTTTATTGTATCCAGTCAAACAGAACATTTTCCAACAACATTTCTCATCTCAAGTGTGTGCCTTGTAAGAAATCTGGTGCTGAGGCCTTTAGCAAGGGGGCAGACAGTTACTGCAGTATCAAGAGAGGGTTCAACAGAACACACTCATCTTTCCCGATACAGGAATCTTGTCTTAGTGTCACACCCAGCGTGAGCACCCCAGCGAGACTGTGCACCCCTCCTTTGTGAATAATACCTGAAAAATGGGCTCAGGAGTGCCAAGGAAGTTGAGTCTAGCCCCAGTTCCACCAGCATGGCTTCATACCTTGCTCTGGACATGTGCCATAGGTCACACTCCCAGTCTAACCACCTTAAAATGGGTACCTGGCCATTCAGGCTGGAAGGGATACTGGACATACCACTCTTAAGTGCTGTTGAGTGCAAAAAACAGCAAATCCCTTGGATTGGTTGGGCCCTAGGTCTTTATATGAGATTATGCCCAAATAGGGACACCCAGGCAAAGTGATATTCATGGATACCTAGGTGAAATCCAAACTCGATTGCAGTCCATGAGAATGTTGTCATTGACTTCAGGAGGAACAATCATTTCACCCCCAAAATTCACCCTTGTCTTAAATAGAGGGACACAGCCTGGAAAGAATAAAAATCTAGCCATTTGGTCAGAGGGGAATATTTCATGGTACCTCTTGTGTCAGCAAAGCATATTTCCATATTGCATGTCTGCAGTCTGAACCAATATATGCAAATTAGGACCAGCCCTTGGCATCTCAGTTCAGCCTCAAGTGGGACAAAAGCTGAGCATCTCTAGCCTATTCAGCTTTACAATTTGCTGCACTGTTCTTCATGGGCTGGCTCCTAAACTAGAAGCAGCATCGCCTTGTCCACACAATGCTTCAAGTGGCCTAATTAGCGCAATGCAGTGTCAGTGCCAATCAGCCCACTCCTGCAGTGATTAGCAGCTCTTCTGGCTTCTGGTTTTGAGTGCGGTCCATGCAGGCCAGTACAGCATGCCCAAGGGTGTTGCTGCCAGGCACAGTAAGTTTGCTCTGTAGGAGTAGCTCTGTGTGCTACTATTCCTCACACACAGCTGTTTCATATGGGGGAAGGGTGACAGTATTTGTATTTTTTCTTATGTAATCTGCCAGCTTTGGCAGAACTCCCCTGGGTCTAGGCATATAGGTCACACGGTTCTTAGCTCCCTTTGTGCAATGGCATAAGACAGAGGATTTTGGCTACGTTTACTTTGCTTTCCTGAGATACAGTATACCGGTGCCCTGTGGGGCTTTGCAGTTGGGAATAGAGCCCTGAAGGGGAGACATTTCACCTCCAGTTAGCACTCACACTGGCCAAATTGTGCACAATAATCCTGTCAAAAGCTTGCAAGATCATTCAATGTAAAGAGCTGCGTGCTGCAGTGCTTGTTCCTTAAGAAATTTCCTGTGCCTTAAAGGTGTAAGATTTGCCTGGTGCTCATTTCCTGACATAGACAACAAGCTCATTTTCAAAGCCTGGTTGCAGAAGTAGAGGTCCAACCAGCACTCCTCTAGCTTTCCCTCGTTATTTCCATTTCAAGATGAACCTCAGAACATGAATGAGCTACATGCTTTTTGCTCCTCCACCCTTCTTCTGGATCAAGCTGTGGCTTTGTCACAAGCCCAGTAGTCGCCTTGCCCCAGGAGAGGGCCTACTGTCGCACTATGACTGCAAGGGATGAAGTCTGGCTACTGATTTTCCTCTTGCTTCAAGGGAGAAAGAATGAGGTGCAGTCCAGCATCTCTAGAGCAATGCACTTCATCTTGTCCATAAGCTCAGGTCTCGGCTGGATAATGAGGATCTCAGCCAGGGCTCCTTCTGCTGCTTTCCCATGGCCAACCATTCCCAACACATAGGCACAAGAGTAGGAGTAGGCTGAGCACATCAAGGGAGGGTGTGGTAATACAGCTGCACCTCCCTGCAATTATTCCTCCTCTCCTATTGTCCATGAGAGCTGAGGGCCCAACCAGAACTGCCCCTGGGGCTTGCTGTGTCCTGACAGCCCCAGAAGCCAAGGGCCTGATCTGGATTGCACCCTCTGTTCTCAAAATCTTAGATCCAGAGCTGGTAGGTGCCCCAAAGAAATTGCTCCCCACCACCCTGTGATGCAGACTATTTTCTAACAAGCACATTCTCCTTATTTTGCTTCACCCCGTCTGGAAGCAGGGCTGTGGAGTCAACCTGGTGCTCAGGCCTTTACAATTCCTAGTTCCCTTCATCTGCCTGCATCCAATCTACTGCATATTAACCCACATGTTTAGATAACTATTGGGACAATAATCATTTAATAACACTGTTCGCCCACTTAGGGCAGAGTGGAGGGTTCTGCTGGTATTTCCATGAGGGTTATAAATACAACAAGCAAGAAACTTCTATCCAAGCCAAGCTAGTGAGAAAAGTCAAAGGAGAGAAAGAAATAAGACTCCTTGTTTCTGACTGGGTTGCGATACTAAAAAGAACTAATAATCCTCATCCAATTCCTGAATTGCCATTAAATTATTACATATTTATTTATACCATCATCATGCACATTGATGCAAACACCAATTGTTATCCTGTAAAGATGCTCAGAGAAAGCAAAAGCAATAACAAAAATTGTAGGTCACAATCAGCAAGGATTTCCACTATAAAACCTTTCAAAATAAACCAGATCCATCTATTATCAGTGTCTTGAGATTGCTGTGAACTGTATATTCTTGCAATAATGAAAATACAAGGCCAGATTCTCAGGTCCTTAAACAGTTTTGATTTCACTGGAGAAAGGAGGAAAGAAAACCTCAGCAGTTGGCCTCCTTAATGAATCTCTCATCTGAAAATACATTACAAAGTTAAGGTGATTCTCCGTGGTGCCCCGCCTGAGGAAATCTGTGGAGATATGCCCCTTTAGTTCACCTGAGAATCTGGTTTTAATTCAGTTAAACTCACAATCTCCTTTTGATGCAGGTATTATTGTTCCCATTTTAGAGATGTGAAGCAGCCTGAAAGAGGCTAATTGACCTGCTGACAGCTTCACAAGCATCTATGACAGAGATGGGAATAGACTTCAGGAGACCAGAGAGCAACAATTGTTCCAATTAAGTCAAAGATCACCAGAAGTGTTGACATTTTGGAGAGCACCTTGAAACGTGGGTGTATAAATACACAGCTGGCACGGCACAGCCCCTAGCACTGGCCAGAGTGCACTGCCCCTAGCACTGGCTAAGAGGAGCATGACTACACATGGGGAGAAACAGTACATAAACCGAATTCCTAGTCTTCTCATTTCTTTAGTTTGTCCATGTTGGGTGTGATTGTACTTTCAAATCAGTGTAACCTGGAATAACTGTGCTGACTTCAGTGAAATGACTGTGCTGCCTTTACACCACTGAGATCCAAAACTGAACACTTTCTAGGACAGGCATCTTAGATATGTGGTCTGACAGTCCAACTGCTGTTTCTTCCACTTGTTGCCTGCCACGGAGCTTTTGAACATTGATGTTGCTCAAGACATGCCAGATCTGATCTGTGTTCTCTCGATCCCTTCCCAGCCATCAGCAATACATACTCAGTGGGGCAAAATTTTGTGATGGCATGAACCTTATATCCTGGCCCTCCGGGGAGGTGGGCAGTTGCAGAGAGCTTGACCTGTGTGAACAAGAGCTCTGTCATGGGTGGGACATGTCCTGTGGGTAGCACTCAGTGGCCCCCTAAGCGAATGCTAGAATGAGGCAATCACTTTCCTGGCCCCAGACAGATCAACATCCCTGCCAGCTTTTATTAGGAACAGCATTGAGGACCACAGCATAAACCCACAGAACCTAATTCTGCAGCTGAGCAAACAGCTGAGTTGCCTTGTACTGTCACCACAGAGAAGAGGAAAAAGATAAAGAAAGCAAGGGTCTCCTCTGAGATAAAAGGGCCAGCACCAGAGGTGACAGGATCTGTGGGTCTGTTCTAATGCAGCTGGACTCTGGTGACAAAGGCAGTGACACTCCATACAACAATGAGCTGCAATAATGTGCTTGTGCTTTGCTTTTGTTTTAATTTTTACCATCCTTATGCTAATTTTGAGTTGCTGTGGTTGTTGCCATAGTGATAGCCATCTAGAGATGAGGGAAGCCAGTGAGTATGACAGAGGTGTGAAGTTTTGGCTCCAGGGGACACATACTCAGAGTCACGTGGGTGAAGCTCAGCAGTCAGCTTACCCCAGGACTGAAGAGAGAAAAATAAGGGATCTTGCAGGAGAAGGGAGGAGGGAGAGTTAGGAAATTCAGCCTAGGACTGAGGAATAGGGAGGAAAAGGAGCTCCCTGCTAAGGGTGCTAGGTATTGGCTCTGAGCCATGTATCTAAACAGGGACCGTTTGTAGATGACGCAGGGATTACATTCTCCCTAAACTGAAGCGGTGTTGTTAAAAAATTCAATTTAGGGTGAAGTAAACCCCCATGTCATGTACACCTATGTCGAAGCCTGATCCTTACCTGCCTCTTCAGCAGTGGGGAGGGGAAAGCGAGCTGCTGGTGGGCAAAGCGGTCCCTGAGCTGCAGAGGGAGGGGAGGCTGGTGCTTTCCTCCGCATCAGCAATGGGCTCCCCACCACCCCAGCTGGCACTGGCCCACAGGCACCCATCTCGGGCAGTCTCGAGGGGCACCACAGCCATGGAGGGAAGCATTGGGCACCTGTGCAGCTCAGGAAGGCAGGCAGGCTCTGGGGGGTGGGGGGAAAAAAGATCAGGCTTGCTGCTTTTTTTTTTGTTTTCCTTCTGTGAAGCCTGCCTTCCCAGACTGCTGCCGGGCTTCCTGCATGGGCTGCCTGCACAGCCTCTGAGCCACAGGAAGCTTCCCTCTGCAGCTGTAGGGTAAAAAACTAAAACGCCTTGGAGATGTTTTACTTTGTAGCACCCCAAAGTCATTTGCTGCATCCCAAAGTCATTTAAGGTGCATTATGCTGCCAACTGTGCAACAGTGGCTAGAATTAATGCATGATACGCTACCGAATGTGCAAACAGAAATGCCATTAAAGCGGTGCAAACGGTATATAATCAGCTTTAAATCCTCTTTAAAGTGTTGTCTACAAATGGCCAGGGATATTAACTATCAGGGTCTGGGGATGGGTGATATCTGACATTCAGCAAGAACTGGCCCAGCTGTGGTGTTGCCCATGGCTGAGCTGGCAGTGGCTCCTGTTCTTGCATTTCCTTTAAATGGAAATGCAGAGCTGGTGTCCCAGTTGCCCACTCCTCAGTATACTACTAGCTCTAGCCAGCCTAGCCCCTACAACCAGACATGATGGGAAATCAAACTGGGTAGCAACTCACTTGGATTTTGTTTCACAGAAATAAAATATCTGCTTGTCCCCACTCTCTGGGATGTGTGCGGCTTGCTTATTGCCCTATTTGTGAGGCATTTCTTTCCAGAAAAGTAACTTCTTTTGAGAAAAAGGAAATAATCAGTTTTTCAAAATCTTTTTCTTTAAAAAAAGAGCCATGCCACTAACTCCAATGTGTAAAGTGCCTCTTGGCAGGCTACTAATGGTGCCTGCAAGAGGAGCTGGCACTAACTAACATGTCTATGTCCCTGGGACTGACTTTCCAGGGTATGTTGCTGACAAAGATAAGTGTGTGTGATGAGATCCCTCCAGCATGCTTTGCTCTTGGCCTCATTGAAGTACTCTCCAATACATGCCTGCTATAATCACAGATCAAGGCTTGGACGGTTACTTTTCTTATTTTTCTCTTCTGCCCAGCTATCTTTGTACTAGCTTGTTTTTCCGGTGTAAGCAAGGAACTCAGCAAAAAAAAAAAGAGTCAGAACTAATGCATCCTATAGCATCTGTATGCTCCTCCTTACAATTCTGTTGACATTAAAGGCTTTATTAAGTCTACAGTTCTTTAGGAGCATAAGCTCTCCAGCAGCACTCAGCATAGGCCTAATTTTGCTTTCAGTGGGTGTGTCTACATGTGCATTAGATCTGGGAGCAGTTTTCTCACAAATAAACTACTCACAAGTAAATGCTTCCAGGCAAGCATCCTATCTGCACATTCAGGGAAGCAGGAGCAGATTTGCTGCTAATGGCAGCAAAATGTTCCTGCTTCCTGGGCTCATGCAATGGGCCCTTTTGCCAACAGCGGAAGCTATAGGCTCACTGCTAGCTGCCCCGCCAGCAGATCAGGGCAGGGGCAGGGAATTACCTCTCCCCTGAAGCTCTTTCCAAGCTCTGTGTTTTGATCAGCCAGTCAGAGCATGGGTCTGAGAACTGCCCCTGACAGGCACAGTTCTCCCCATGTTCACAGGACAGAGGCTGGGGGACCTGTTCCCCACTCAGCTGCATGAGATAAAGATCTCCCAGTGCTGGCCCTGTGACTGCAGATCTGGCACTGGGAGATATGGAGCTCCCTGCCTAAGCCCTTGACCACAGAGTTGGCACTAGGAGCTAAAGATCTCCCAGCTCCCACTCCCCAATTGCAATCTCAAAGTGTGTGTGTGTGGGGGGGGTCATCTGCCTGCTGCCAGGGCAGGACAACATAGTCCCCACCCAGGCTCTGGTGGCAGAACCCACCCCAGCAGCAGGCAGCTCCTGGAGGCATGGATCCTGCCCCCTGGTGGCCACCTAACCAGGAACAAATTTGTTCCTGGTTAGTCATCTACACGAGTGCTACTGCACAGTTAGTAATTGCAAGTAAATTTGCTACTTGCATTTGCAGGTAGCAAATTTACTTGCAATTAATGAAGTTTACTGTGCAGTATGCATGTAAATGACACTACTATGCAGTAAAACATCTTGTGGAGACGCACCCAGTGAATTCAGAGGTAAAACACCTATGGACTGCATTGAAAGCAGAACTGAGCTCTATGCATTTTTTCTTTTGCACCCTGTAGATTCAGCAGTCTAGACAGCAGTCCTGGGACTGTTAAAACCCTGGGGAATCATAAACTAGAGATGGAAAAAATCCGTTTGGTTAGGCAGAATGGTTCTTTGCCAATGCAATGTCGACAGGATAGTTTCCTGTGCTGTGTCCAATTCACCCTCAGATTATTCCATGTATGTATGTATTCCATGTATGTATCTTCTTCCATTGCTTAGAAGTAGAAGGTGCATTTGCTCTCTATTTACTTACCATCTGCATTCCATCAAATACATATCAATATGTACCATTACCTGTGGCTGCACAGCTGTAAGTTGGAGAAGTGTTACAGCTTGTGCTGAAGGCTGTCCCCAAGCTAATTAGCTGCAGATGGGCACTTGGACATTCAGGCAGGAGAGTCAGAGGTGACCAACTGTGATGCTGACCGTATCACTCCTTTGGGCGGCTGTTGTGTGCCTTAACCATGCTAGCCTGCGTGGTTTTTCTTAGTGAAGTATGGTACAGCAACTGCCACCTCCTATCCTATCTATTGCTTAATTCTCAGGGCAAGTTAAAAAGAATAGCAAGTCATGTCTGGAAGACTGAGAATATTGTTTTCATCAGCTTCTGACAGTAGAAAAGACAATATCACACTCTCTTCAGTTGAGTGAAGAAGATAAAAATCAAGAATCCCATCAGCAAATATCATTGGTTTCAAGAGCTATGCAGTGATTTACACCAAATAAGCCTGCTGGCCCAATAATATGTTTTGTCATCTGTACAGTAAAAACTTTAAAACACCACAGTCCCAATTGATAGCTGAGGACAGGATTTGTTTCCAGTAAACTTCTGTGACATTAGCAATTAAAAATATAAAAGCAGTAAGCACAATTCACAATCAAGTATATTTTATTAATAGGTTTTTAATACATGCCACAGCCCAGTAATCATGAGGCTGTTCAGCAGAGTTATTCTAAAATCAGCTAATAGCAGGGTGTAATTTGCAGCAGCCTCTGCTCACTTACAAAACACTTGCTCCGTTAATTGTGATTTCACACTCCACTGAGCGCCGTAGCCTAAAGGTAACATCCATGTGATGGAACAGTTACCAGTTTGTGGTTTGGGGAGGTACATGGGGGTTGTTATTATTTTAAGGTATGCTAGTGTAGCTAATTTTCCATTTTTTAATATTAAAAAGGCCAACAGACAAGCATCACAATCAGTTGCTAAACACTTCAATTCTTTCCTCAGGAACCTGAACAGAATAAGTATGTCTCCTGCTACAGCTCCCCTTTAGTTACTCTTCACTGTTTTCAATAATAATGATGAGTATTATTAATATGAGCATATGCAAGATATTAAGACTGAGATCTGGACTGTGGTATGGTAGGCATGTGCAAGCATGTAGAAACAATCAGCCCCTGCCCTGAAAAGCTTACAATCTTGTTAGACAAAGGGAGCAATATTATCTCCTAATCTTCCTGGACACCTTCAGAAAATCCCAGCCTAAGTGTTTTAGCCACAATCACGATGGGATTGAAACAAGGTCAACTTTTTAACCACAAATTATCCTCACACAGAATAGAGACTTAAATGTCAGCTCTAGAAAGAAGCAGTTCCCGGTCACTTATGCAGAGACGACTGTCATTTAACACTCATGACTTGGAGATCCTGAGTTATACTGAGGTGAGAAAGGACAGAGGGAAAGGCATCCTTTGGTACTACCCTCTAGCTGTCAAGGGAGCAGATGGGAGTATCTGATACCCACTCTGGGACTGAACTGCATTCTCATACAGCCTCCTCTTGGGTGGAACAAATTGCTGGAAATGCCCACGTTAAACCACAATTCTCCCCAGTACCAAATGCGTGAAGTCAGGTATAACTGTAACATATATAGCAGTATTATAAGTAACCAGCTCTCCAAAGCCCTCACGTGCACAGGCACAGCCATAATCTGGCCCTCTTGCTGTAATGTGAGCAAATGTCTTGGCAGAACAATGGTGAAAATGAAACCTGGCAAATCCTAACACTGCTGTTTTGAGGGAGCCAAGAATTGGCATGCAGAGTATCTTGGCTGTAATATGAACAGAAGCTCACAGAGGGAACTGGGCTCAAGAAAACCTCTGCAGATGTTCCAAAGAGCTGTAAAGTGATTAGGAGCAAAGGAAAGGGATTAGCTTTGTTAGGGTGGAGAAAAATGAAGACACTTCACAACAAGGTAAAAAGAAAATGCTAAATACTTTGCCAAAGAGACATATCTTGATACCCAGTCCCTCCATCAGGGAGTGTAGGTAAGTAGGTGTGATCCATATAGGCGGTGGAAGGCCAGGGCAAACAGGGCTCAGGCCCCCCTGACTTTTTGTGGAGGTCAACAACAGTAGCAGCACAATGGCACTGCCATCCCAGTGCCTGGTGCCACTCAGCATGCAGCAGCTCCACTGCTGTCGCATAGAGCACCAACTTGTGCCAGTCCTGCAACACCCCTGCAGGAGGGAGGAGCAAGGGCCAGATGGGGCTTAGCGCCCCCAAATAATATTTTCCCCCATGTTTATGTGGCATCTGTGTTCAGTGACTCCTATGGTACATTTGAGCCCTTCATATCTTCTCTCTTCTTTGCGAGAGTCATAGCAGGACACAGCATAGTGAACTTAGCAGGACATAGCATAATAACATCCCAGAAAGCAGTCCTAGTCAGAAAACCAATCTCTTAACTTATACCATTATATCTGGCTTTTGAGACTATTGACATATCAGTATGCATCGCTACCTGTGACTGCATAGGTGCAAGTTAGAGAAGTGTTTTGGCTTGTGCTGAAGGCTGTCTCCAGGCTACTTAGCTGTAAATGGGCACATGGGCATTCAGGCAAATGAATTCAGCTCAGAAAAGAGAAAGAAGAAGATGGCAAGAAGAGAGAAAGACTTTGAGGGACTGGCAAAAGTCTAATGCCATTTTACAAAGGTCTTAGACAATCATCCAAGAGTGGCAAAGCGTGAGCCTCGTACTGACGTCTCAGAATTTCTGAACACACTCATTATTCAATTGCTGAAGACTAATATCCTCCATCCTAGGTTTGCCAGAGCAGTGCATATTTGCCTCATGTTGGAGGATCTAATCATGGCAATCCACCTCCTACAGCACCTCAGCCCAGTACCGTATGAATCACCCTAACTCAGAAAGCAACACAGGCCAAAGTTTTTACACACTCCACTCATTTCCCATTCCTTATTAGAAGGAATTTAAGGGGGTTGTTCTACTCAACAGAATCTTTTTAGACCACATCTATGTAACGTTTCTTCCAAACCTGAGGCCACCACAAGGAGAAAAGCCCAACCAGCATGACTGAGACTTGTTAGCCACTGTAAATGAGTCAAGAGGGGGCTAGAGCGTTCTGACTGATTCCCAGCAGACCCTCCCTACCCTCAGCCCCGTGTCCACACTCAGAATCTGAGAGAGAAAAAAGCACATATTTAGTTGTCAGTGTGCTCATCTTTTTCTGAATACAGTATATCAATCGATAGTCCATAAAAAGGGACTTTTCAGTGTAAAATCTCCACTTCTGTTTATAATAACTACCAACACTTACAATAAGAATTCCTAATGATTTTCAACAGTAAAGCTCAAAGCTCTTTATCTAGAAGGTCAGTAATATTATCCCTGTTTTAAAAATGGCTAAACTGAAAGGAAAAAAAAATGACCAGCCAAGAATTCCAAGTAGCCTAGTGACAGAGCTAGGACTAGTCCTCTCCAAGATTAATACCCAACTCAAAACGCCAGATTGCATCTCTAAACAACACTGACTTTCTTCCTGAGATCTAAATAGGAGAGTGGAAAAATTCAAGTGGGCCAGAGCTTTTTAGGAGTCCACAGTATTCTTCCCCAATAAATCATATCATCTTTGAACCAGGTCTTCAGCTGGTTGAAATCAGAATATTTGCACTGACTTCCACTGACAGCGTGTTGTGTCTCCCTAGCCTGACCCTAGAGGTACAACTGTATAACACATTCTTTGCTTCCTAATCTCTGTGTGATGCTGCTGTTGTTAACTAGCTGCCATGCTTCCAAACCTCAAAGGTGGCTGCGTTCTGGTAGTCTTGGAGTAGGGAAGAAAGAAAGAAAGATGAAATAGTGAAGGGGAAGACGGATACTCCAAACTTTGGATGGCTTAGCAAGAAAAAAAGAAAAAAAAGGGCAAAGAATAGGAAAAACCAAACTCCCCAACTCCTTCAAAATGTTTCAAGCAATATATATAGCAAAAAAATACAAAAAGGAAAATCATTTACTGAATAAAACTGTGGAAGGGTTATTCTAACTATAGTTTCTAAGACATCAATGACACCAACCCATGCTAGCTGCCACAAGAACATCTGACATGAATTTATAATGCATTGGTTCAAGGGTGGCCACGTTGCAAGGTACATGCCACGAGTGGCATAGGCAGCTGCTGTGTGGGGTCCACAAGCCCCAGGTGCTGTAAAGGAAGGTGCCAGAATGGACACGAGGAAATTCAAACCTCTGGCCTTTCATGGCTTTGGATCATCACTTGCCATACAGAACTGCAGCAATTGCAAGACTAGGGAAGAATTAACCTGGCATTTAGCAGTAATAGCTCTTCTTACTGCAGTGTACAGCCTCTGCTCTGCTCTGCACAGCTGGAGCTCAAGATCTTCTGCCTGATTCCAGCCCCTCAGGGTGCAAATTCTATCAGCAAACTCTACACCTCTGGGCAGATGGGGATCAGAGCGACCCTTGGGGCTTAATTTGTGGTATGCCTGCCAAAAGGGTTGATCACAACTGCATTAACTCTACAGTAACTGCCAGTATGCAGCCTTTTATTCTGTGGCAAATGTGGGGTAGTTCATCCTAATTTCACTGAGATGCAAGCTATTGCATGGGTACTGTAGAAGCACACACAGAGGCAGTTACCAAGGAGTATCTGGCACTCTATAAATTCACATACTCACTTACCCTTTAGTAACTTACTCATGTAACCATACTCACGGGTGAAATTTTCAAAAGTACTTGATTTAGGATAAGATTTTTCAGAAGAGCTCTGAGTCAGATGTTCAAGGACACAACAATCCATAAGTAAGACCAAAATGCGCTTTTTTGAACACCTAGTGCTACATCAATAGAACTAATGTTCCTAAATCACTAGGTACTTATGGCAACCCTGTTAAGTACGTTTCGCTTTCAGAACACAAATAGTTTCATTGAAATCAAAAGGACTACTCAAACGTTTAAGCATGTTGCTGGATTTCAGCCACAGACTTCTTTGGAATAACTAATTTACCTCACCTATATCCCTAATGTGATCAAAAGCACCAGTCTTCAATGACAGAAGCAGAAATAAACACTGAGTTTGTAGCTGCAGTGATACAGGCTGTGAATCATTGGCCAAACAAGTTAGGAAAATGTCCTACCAATGAAAATAATATATATTTTGACTGTATTTCATGCATGTCTTATTCCATTTGCTTCAGTTTTTACAGACAAATTCTGAAGCGTAACATCCAGCATGTGAAATTTCAGGAAGATTGGTTTACTTTGAGCAAATGTATGTGTCAAAACCTAGCTAACATCCCATGAAATAAATTCTTTTTCCACGAAGAATATTCACTTCTGTTTCCTTTAACTTGTCACATCTCTACAATTACTCCTTTTCTAATGGCATTCAGATTTGAGTTATCAGACTTCAGGCAGCCACTATCAGTATGTGAGCAATTTGTGTACCTGGCACATTATCTGTCACCCTAATTCATGGGTACTTGTAAAAAAAGATTTTTAGAAACAGGTGACCGGATTTCTAATTGTAAGCAGTAAAGAGAGTCAGGATTGTCCATCACTCCTTGCCAGTAAAGTGAGACATCTTATCCTATGGTACAGTTCTTATCAAGTGTTAAGGTTAAGTTCTGGTAGAGCCCACGTAAATGAACGAAGTGTGCTGGATTAGCAGTAATACTGCGATAGTAGGCCATCATCTTCAAGACAGATCTAGAGTAGCATTTAACCGTTTCAGTTGTTGTGTGTCAGCCTTAGAGACGCACTGAAATTTGAATAAAAATAGAGATCTTTTTTAAACAGGCTGTGATAGAAAATAAGCCAGTCTTTGGCCTCCTTGACAGTAATTAGTAATTCCACCAAAATCAGCAGTAGTTTTTCACCGCAAGACTAAATATAGCCAACCACAACAGCCAGACCCAAACAATACCTTCTTCACTATGAAAAACAGCTCGTTGTGCATTTTCCTAAGAGTTTGGGTAAATAGATGAGCCTGGCAGGATGCTCTGAAGGTCAATACATTTAAGCCAAAACAGGGGGACAGGAAAGGATTCCAGACTCGAGATCTCCTCAGAGAGTGCCAAGTAGCTCTAGCTCTAGGGTGGTAGACCACCCTATTTCATAACTAAAGGTATTAAACAGACAAAATAAAGCCAACAGCTTCAACATGGGCACTCAACCTTCCTTCACCACTTCAAGGATGTCATATGTTCATGCCATCAATGCAGTTGCAATCCTGCTCCCAGCATGACCTCACTTGGACAAGGGTCAAGGAGAGGCATATTCATGCTCAGAGTTTCTACCACACTTTTCTCTATACTCTGAACCAGAAAGGAAGTCTGAATCTCCTTGATTGTTAAAAGCTTCTCAGTGCCAAGTGTTAGAAGTGATTAAAAACTGAGTAAGTTCTTTTCTTGGTGTAAGATGGTGAAACAATAGAAACCAATATGCAAGGCATTGGGCTACCTAGGAAGGCCTGAACAAAATTAGCTCATGAAGAATAAGGCTGAAGTTACACATTATACTTAGACCATACTAAGGGCACTTAAAACCTGAGCATGCACCCATTAAATCTTATTAACTTGTTCTAAGTGCCCTCTGAGTGTCTCAAAGTTGCACAAGTTCAGGTGAGGGTGAACTCTAAACTCTGCTACCTAGCTCATGTTAGGGTAACTTCAGTCTGTTCCATGGAGATAAGCAACTTAGAGTCCTGTGGAATCCCAGGATGCACCACTTCAGCCTCCTCCTCTCCTACGGAACAGACAGAGATAAAGCCCAGGTGCCCTGGCTCCTAGCCACACTCCTGCTTACCAGTCTATTAGTGCCAAGTCAGAGCTATACCAGCCAGAAACTACATTAACCCTTAACATGTAACTGCTCACAACACATTCTAACTTTAACACTGCTTAACGTTTCACAGATTTAGTATGGTCTAAGTGTAACGTGTAATTTCACCCTAATAGGGTGTTTCCTCTAAGACTGATAAAACAAGTTGTTGTTTTTTTTCTCTAAGACTGATAAAACAACTGCTCTATCCTAATAGAAACAACTTAGCAAGACCACAAATATTGGGTAACACATAGGAACTCAATCTTCCTTTATCATATCATGGAAATCAGCTGCTCATCCCACCAGCGCAGTTGCCAGGGGCAATAATATATTAAGTAAAGACCATATACCTGCAATCTTAAAGAAAGTTAGTGACCTGCTTTCTCTAAGAGAAAGCGCTTTCAATGTCCTCTATCAATGGATTCATTTTTCCATGCTATAATTCCCGGTTGAAAAGGACATGGATCCACAGAAGAAGTTGTGGAATGAAGGGGGCCTAACATTTCTATTATCTCACTAAGCAAAGCTAGCCATGGCCTACCCAGAAAACACTTAACAGTTGTCCCTGATGCTCCTGTCATGCATCTATGGACCCCTATTCCTGGTTTGCTTCACTTTGTTTCAGTTATTTCAATATTCAGATTGATTCCACACCCCTGGTGATCACAAATTTATATTCAGCCACACTGAAAAGGAGTTTGATGGTAACAATGTCCTATAAGTGCTTCAGAGAAACTTGAAGTGGATGAGTAGGTCAAATATTTGATGGAACCAACCAACCAATCAGCAGTCAGGTGATGGGGGCACTGATTTGCTGTGTGATTTTGGGTATGTTACTCTACCACTATTTCCCTTCCTTCTGTCTATATACGTCATGAGTTTTTCAGAAGTACTATATTATGCTTTACAAACAGCCTAGCACAACAGACCCTTGAGACCTGACAATAATTTAAATGTCAAACAGCAAGAAGAAGACCAACAACAATAGGATTTCAGTTTGAACAATAGGCATTCCCATTTGAAATTTCAATGTACATTTCAGAAACAGGTGTTTTTAAGGGTTGGTGTCAAAGGGTCAGATTGACGGGCCCAAATGGTGACATTTCTTCTGGCAGAGTATTACCACCATCCACTCATGACCATCGGGGCACTAGTTCCAGTGCAGGTAAGGAAAGAATACAGTCCATATTATTTTAGACAGAACACTTCTAGAAATGATCTATGTATGTAGTAGATTTAACATATCCCAAACTAATCAAGCATGGAAGACATATCTATGTAAGTGGGCAGAAAAGAAACTGAAATCCTAGCTCATTTTTGCTAATTGCTTTGGAACAGCTTCTTCTCTACAGAGCAAGCTCTCTGTTCCTGCATCCTCCTGATGATACTATCCGTCTAGCCACCTGAATTTGCCATTTAAGTCTTGCTCTTTTACAAGTCACATAGCCATCAGATAAACACTTGGTCCTAAAAGCATGACCCTTTTAACAGTCTGAGAGGGAGCATTTTTGACAAGCTGTCCCTCCCATAAGCACCTATCCTCACACCGATAACTCTTATAACACCTGCTCCTTTTGGCACTGCATTGAAACAAATGGAAGCCAAAAGCACATGACGGGGAGAGGGGGAGTAAAGAATCAATGATGCAGATGTGGGAAGCTAGGATAGCAGATTTTCTGGGTGAAAGACCAATGCCTATGAAAGTAAGTGCATTTTATGATAAAAAATTAGGGTGTTGGTTAATCTCTTCCACAACTAAACAAAGAAAGTGAACAACTGAGAATTCTGTTTCACTGCCAAGATATGCAGGTAACACTTAAGCAATGTGTTGATGTCTGGGTTATCTAACAACATTCAGCATCTGCTCACTTATATTAAGATACCTTGCCTTATGAAGCCACATTTTGCCCTGCTCTACTACATTTGTCCCTAGTGTGAATATTCAGAAGTGATTAGTACTGCTCCATAAGACTCTATCTGCAATGAGATCTATCTTCTCCACAGATGCCAAAAATACTGAGTAATGTCCGCCTCCTCAAATTGTACACAGAAAATTACAAGTGTCTAACACTGAAATGAAGCTGGTGTGCTTGGTGCATTAGTGATAAGATTCTAGGCTGAGGGGATTTCAACCCTGACTTTAGACATTTCAGGAAATAGCTTAACCACTAGGCCACACAAGACTGAGAGTACTTTCACATTAAAGGTAAGCCATTGTGCTGTCAACAAGGAGTGCATCATGGAGACAGAAAGAAAACAAGTAAGGGGTAGCCTGACTCTGTGGATGCTGACAGACATACTCCCTGATGTAACTCATGGTGTTTCACAGAAAGTGCCATGAGTTACAGTGACCTCTCCCCGTCCCCCCGACACAACACATTTACTGTTTGGGACACGGGGATCAAGCTCCACTTTGAAGTCAATCCACTGCATCTCTGCATCCTCCCTTCCCTTCCCTTCCCCCCACCCCTCCCTACATACACACCTCCCAGCTCCAATCCACCCTCCACCCGCACCAGCGCAAACTGGGTAAACTCCAGGCCAGAGATCCTTCCTTTCCCCCAGTCCCCTTTCCATCCTGCAGACAACATTGGGGGCAGAGCTGGGCTTCATCATCCCAGCCCTGCTCACATACAGGGACAAAGAGAAGTTAATGAAGTATCTTTGGATCACCTTCATCTGAACTTTCATTAAATGAGGGTTAATTTGTCCCATAATCAGGCACTTTTAAAGTGCTCTGCAGCTGTGCACTGGTCAGGGCATGGCTGTAGAGCACTTTCAAGAGGTGACCCAAAGACAAATATCACTTCTGTCAGCACCCTCTGACTCAAGAAGGTGGATGATGTCTTGTTGGAAGGGAGAATAGGAGAGGAGGCAAATCCTGACTTTTACAGTATGTGCCTTCTGCTTTATAGAGCCTTTGGAAAAACTGTATAAAAAGCAGTAAGGACAACAGGTTTCTTCCCATGGTGCCCCACCTGCTTGAAACACCCTCCTCAGGAGATTGTAATAGGTGTTCAGGCTGTATCATTTAGAAAGCCTTTGAGTAGTAGTCCTGATGACAGCACTCCTTCATGCAGAAAAGGCCTCTAAGAAGACATGACCCAAGAATCTTTAACTAAAGGAGTGTGTGCCTGTGTCTAGTGAGAGGAAAAGAAAGTCAGATGTATTGGTAGAAGCAAAATTCAGAGTCTCTGATTTTCCATTCTGAAAAAGAAAGGATGAGTGGTGTGCATGTACTTGTGTATTTGCTGAAGTCAGCATTTTCCATTCCTTTGCCTCTAACCTACCCCCATCTTTTGGACCATGACATGACTCACCACTGTCAAATCTCTCTTGAAATCATATTCCTATGACAACTATTGCCACACACCCAACTTACACAGAAAGATGGAACAGGACTGGTGATCTGTTTGCTTTCAGATCACCCTGGGAAGCCACTTGCGCTGTGTCACTTGCATTGATGCAGCTGTATTGAGCCAGATCCTGCCCCCATTTGTAAAACTCAGTCCAGAATAGGGCCATGACTTACAATGGCTTTACCCCAGGTATATCAGAGTATGTGATGCATTTGGTATTGAAGAGATTAGCTGGTAAAATGGCATAAACAGATATATGACCAAAGACCAGGAGCTCTCTACCAAGACACCATCCTTCTCCCAGAGCCAGAAACTTTTGTTTGCTTTCCTTCTGGCCCCACCATTTTTTGACTAGTGGCCCAGAGGGCCAACTTCAAAAGAAGGGGGTTGGGAGGTGTCTTCAGCCATGATTATCCCAGAACCTGGGGCTTAGCTACTCTGCATAAACCTATAAGGTATGGGTTCAAACCCCCTGAGAGAAACAGGGGCCTAGAACCCATACCTCCATTATCTTGAGCCAATGGTTTAATCACTAAGCTACTGGAGCAGTCAAAAAAGATATGTGCTGTTTGAAAGGTGGATGTGGTTGCTGCTTGGGTCAAAAGCCCTGCTAAGACACGTATGCCTCATGCAATCAAGAAACAGTGAGATTGCAACCAGAAAGACATTCCTCATTCACTGTCTTAGCAGAGGTTAAAATTTGCCACTGGAATGAACGGAAAGTCAGTGACTCCTGAGTAATCAAGGATCCAATTTCACAAGCCTGTCAGAGGTCTCAAAGACCTGGAATCAGGACTTCTCAACACCTAGAGTGTGAAGAAGTGAAGTGGATTTACTGAGGAGAGCAGATTAAGGATTGGTTTTACTTCTATTTCTTACTTTTCACAACAATCACTCTTTAGGGCACATCAAAAATGTTTCTCTTGAGGCCAAGTCAAGTTTTCCGTAGGCAGCGCTTTGGTTTCCTCTTCAGAGCCAAAAAACAAACAAACACAGGGCATGTCTACACATGTGCCTTAATGAACAGTAGCCTATTTTACTGTGCAGTAAAGCATCACAACAAAAACATGGTAATATGTTAATGCACAGAAAAAGAGGCAACATTAAGCATCACTACAAAAACATGTGCTTCTGCTACTGCACAGTAGGGCAGCCTAAAAATCTAGGCTCAAGTAGGGGCACTGAACAAACCTGGCCCTTCATATCTATATGCCTCTGTAACAGGAGCCTCTAATCCTTGTTACTGAAAGGTGAAAGCTGCAGTGAGGCAGACTGCAGGTGCAGACTGTAAAAAAGCAGGCTCCAGAGCAGTAAGCCTGATAATTAACAAAGAGGAACCCCTATGTATGGTTAGCTAAGGGAGGGAAGCCTGGTAACTAGAAAGGGTGGAGCCAGGCAAGAATTTAAACAGAGCTCCTAGTCTGAGGAGTCAGTGTGACCCAGGAGAGGTTGATGGAAGGAGCTGAGCAGAACTGGAAAGAGACACAAGAAGGTAAGTTTGCTTAGGGGTTTGTTTTAGGGTTTGCATCAGCTGTAAGGTATGGATGTGGCTGAAAGGGAGGTAGGAGACCACTGAGGGTACTTAGGGATGGTGCTGCAGGTTTGTCTAGTTGATGTAGGACCAGAAAGGACTGAAGGTCATTTGAGAGAGGCCTGAATGCAAGGGAGGTGACTGAGAGCTCTGGCTGAAGATAGTTATGGGGGCCGCTGACAGAGCACTAGCTGAAGATGATTATCTGGGCCCTGAAAGAGAGCCTACCGGGGGAGCTATCCTGTGGGGCAAGCAAACCCAGTGAATCTCACTGAGGGCCAAGTGATCCCAGGCAACTGAACAGGATGGAGCAAGGCATCTAAGGCCACACTCTGCTTTTCTAAGGGCAGCCTCTGAAAATTCATAATAACCTCAAAAGGCACGGCAGGCAAGAACAGACGAAGCGGCTCTGATAAGCCAGAGTGTGAGGAACAGGATTAGAATGACTGCTGGGGATGCCATTACTGCTGGGGATGCCCACAGAGACGGGATCCTGTTACAGCCTCACTTCTCCAATCTGAAAATGAGGGATAACAACTTTCATATCTGTATTATAATTATATTAGTTTAGTTAAGATCTTCAGCTACAATGGTTGCAGAGGCCAAACACACACCTGTAGAAAAGACAACGTTGGGAAAATCTCAAAGTATGTTATAATCCAGAGAGTCTGTCACTGTCATAGAAACGGATACGATTGAGTTACTAACTGCAAATAAATTATCTTTTTTTTAAATGTCATATGTATGGTTCTGTAGATGGCTGAATAATATTTTGCAAATAATTTTATTGTCCTAAATTTGACACCAAATTATTTGTGAAATATATAGTTTATTAGTAATTATTATTTTGCAATTACTCCTACCAGTCCAGGAAAGATGTTTACTTCCTTTCCGTGCACTAGTTAATAAAACATATGATATTAGCAAAGCACATTGCCTGTAGTGAAGATGTCTGTTTCCAGTTGACGTATCACCTGTCTGTGAATGGAGAATTCTGCTGAAAAGGGCTTCAACTTGGGATACATACAACTATACTGAAATCAATATAGCTATAAAGAAACGCATTTAACTGTGTAGCTGACTTTTTAACGATTTATGATATTAAGATCCGGAATAAATGCTGTCCTTTCCCACAATCTGTACATCAAATAGAATTTCCACTGGAACAAACAGAATAAGCTTGTTTGACCATCTTTCAATGTTAAATTTTAATCACCTTTATTCTTAAAATTTCTTAGCACTCTATTTTAAATAATGCTAAGTGTTCCTAAATTATACATAACCCTGCAAGCCTAATCATAACAAATTCTGCTTTAAGGAAAAGGTAAGTATAGTAATAAAATATTAAAGTGCACTATTTAAATATTACCACACTTGATTTTGTTGGGGGGAGGAGGGAAGCTGGAGTTCTAGGTTGACATTTTAAGTCATACACTAAAGAGATTTATATGAAGGGGTTTCCAGACAACTTATTTAAAGAGAGACTGTGTATATAAAGGGGTTTGCACGTGTGTGTGTATGGGAGAGAGAGGGAGCTTTTTCTGTGGGCATATACACACAATGAAACTATTATACTATCACAGGATTTCTCTTTTAAATCAATGACAAACACCCATTCATTTCAATAGGGGTAGATATTGGTCCCAAAATACATACTTCACTCCCATGTGCGTGCTTGTCTCCCACTGACTCATGCACTAAGCTCTCCAGGTCCCCTTCAATAGCACTCTGAATGTTTTATGGAGGAAAAGAAGATAACTCATGTCTCCTTTTGCCTTTTCTAATTCCTTACATCTCTCTAGGAATTTGATGGACGGTCTTGCTGACTTGCTCTTCGCTTGCTTGGGGGACAGCATTTTGCACTTGACAATGGAGCAAGAAGACTGAGGGGAATTTCTACTCCTGCCAATGTTTCTTAAAGCTGCCAAAACAGGACCAGTGAAGATGTTTACCAGGCTCCAGGTCCTTGCCTTAGCTTTGTTTTCCAAAGGAGTTTTCCTTTCCCTAAGTGACCATAACTTTGTAAGAAGGGAAATTAAGATAGAAGGAGACCTGGTCTTGGGTGGTTTATTCCCAATTAATGAGAAAGGCACTGGGACAGAAGAATGTGGGCGAATCAATGAAGACAGAGGCATCCAGCGCTTGGAAGCGATGTTGTTTGCCATTGATGAAATCAATAGCGACAATTACTTGCTCCCAGGAGTTAAACTTGGAGTTCATATTTTGGACACCTGTTCCCGGGATACATACGCTTTAGAACAGTCTCTGGAGTTTGTTAGGGCATCTTTGACAAAAGTGGATGAAACGGAATATATGTGCCCTGATGGATCATATGCCATTCAAGAAAATATGCCGTTACTCATTGCCGGTGTCATAGGTGGTTCTTACAGCAGTGTCTCCATACAGGTAAGACATTTCAAAAGTTACTCCCTTGGCAATTATTCATCTTGAGTTTCCTTTACATAAAAGAACTATTAAACATGTTACTGATAATGAGCCCAAATTGTTCCTGTGGTCAATGAATTTACACCAACTGTGAATCTATTCCACTGCCTTCTCCACCCTTCCTGGTTTGTTTTTGTTTTTTTGTTTTTTGTTTTTTTAAACAGTCCTTCAATAGCTGTAGGATTGAAGCAGATTCTTCATTATGCAATTCTTCTTAATGAGGCTATAACCCAGTGGTTTTAAGGTTTCTGAAGAATAACTTACTTTAAGCTTTGTATTTCACAACATTTTAAATTGAAGAAATATTAACAAATTCACATCATTATTTTTGCATGGGAACCTAATAATACCACATACATTTCAAAGATAATGAAAACTTGTGTCATGCAAACAAAGAAGATTATTAAGTATTCCATGTCCTTCATCCACATCCGGGTTGTATAACAGACGCATGCATGCAGCAAACCACCCCCATGCTGGTTGCACCGTGCGTGGGTGCCCTGTTTCACTTTCAGCACCCCGGCTGCACTGACCTGTATGGGTGCTTCAGGCCACCAGCTCTATGAGCTGTGCCATCACCCTCTGTCCTCCAGGGGCCAGGATAAGGTGAGAGCCCAAGACCCTGACCCCTCCCGTAGCCAGACTGATGGAAGCGGTGGGAACCTGTGGGCCATACGATAACCATGGGCTACCAGTTAGATAGCCTTTATCTAGATTGATAAGAAACTAAAACAAAAAAAATTTATTATAGCCAAACCAAAGGCAACTCATATTTCAGCTATTTAGACAGAGATGATCCTGGTAAGAACAGAAGCTTGAACTAAATGCCCTTTTGAGGTCTCTTCCAGCCCTATTTTCTTATAATTCTGTGATTTTTTTTTCTACTTCTTAGTCTACTGAAGCTGTTGGAACTTTTCCTAGTAACTTCAGTCAGCTATGTATGAGGTCTTATTCGTGGTAGCCACAATTCCTAACCATGTTTCTAAATTTGTTGTTGTCTCTCCCTTTCTTTATATTGTTCCTCATAAAAATGCTTTAAATCCCTGCTAAGAATCAATAAGGAAGCTGTCTGGAGAGGTGCAAAGTAAGCAATACTATATGGCAGAGTACAGTTGATTAGGTTATAACTGAATTAGAAATAAGTCTGTGAACAAAAACAGCAAATATTTTCCTCCATGTTTTTGCAGGAAATCTGCCTCCTTCTGTCCCTATTCAGGTGTTTTTACAGCAGTCATCTCCAAGAATCTTTCAAAACTCGCATCCCCTGCCTTAGTGTACACTGTACAACATTATAAAAAGCTTCTGTGAGGAGATCAATGTGGTTCTCTTTGGTTAAAGAAACAAGCCAAATTGTGCCTCCCTTATACACAAGTGATGAGACTGTTCGTATACTCTGAGACAAGGAGTTCCTGATTATATCAGGGTCAAACAACAAACTCCTGCCCTGCAGGTGGCTCTAGTGGGGGGAAAAAAAGGCATAGTATGCTTCACTTACCCCTTTTGGAAGTAATGTGCATTTCATCCAGTCCTAGAAGAAGGCACTGGATATCATCTTATTCGATGAATTAAACCACCAGTAGGTTGAGAGCATTCTGACTCATACCATACATGCATGAGCACACAACAAGGACTAAGAGAGGGCATGTCCTCTTTATGGTCCAGATAACCACCTATTCTGTACATTCATGCAAGGGAGTGAGGGACGATACATGGCATGGACAAAAGCCACCTCTACAAAGCTGCTACTCGCCCCATGCAAATAGAAAGAATCACAACTCAGCCCTGCAGGTTCCAGATAGCAAAGTGTGGCAGGTGGTGCATAATATGCCAGGCATATAAGCAGGAACCCAGTCATCAGCTGCCTACCTATGCAGTTCATGGGGTCTGTGGCAAGGAGCTATCCATAAATTAACAACTCCAAGAGTTAAGAGGGAGGCGTAAATGCATCCTGATGCATGTTCCCATTCAGCATTCCCACAAATTCCTACCAGGTGCTGCCAAGATGGGCTTGAGGCCTATAGTACAGCCAGTGTCACTCTAGCCCTTTGCCCCAGTCACTGCTCTTCACAAGGGCAGAATTGTCTTGCACTCTGTGGGGCACCTGGGAAAGAGTGCACATCCCATTAGTGACACAAGCAACTTACTTAAGCTTTGGTTACAGACAGTGAAGCGGCAGCAAATTTTATTACATTCTATAACTTGTTCAGCCATCATCTTATCAAGCTGCCAGAAACCAAGGAGTTAACACCATTGCTGTTCAAACCCATTGCTGCAGCTGCTGAATTAGGTATTTTCAGTTGCTGCTGGTGACTAAAAACAGCAGCGTTCTCCCCCGGCTGTTGGCCACATTGACACTGTGGTGCCAGCAGCCACGGCTCTGGGGGTTGAACAGCAGCAGCATCAACCTCTTGACTGCTGGCGCTAACACAACAGCACCTGCAGCCACAGCCTGAAGCTTGATGGGTTGGGTCCAGCCCACGGGATCAAAGGAGGCTGACCCCCCCTGAGGTAGGGCTCATTCCAATCTATGTTTTCTACTTTTGTCTAGACTATCAGCAAATGCTAGAAAAGATCAAGTAAACAATGCAGTTTGCTTCTGCCATTGCTCTTTGAATGAGTCATGAAACTGGCCATGGAGAACAGCAGGCTCTGAAGAAGCAAGAGTGCAGAAGCAAGGATTTGAGTGCTGAGGCCAAGAATTTCAAACAAACAGCCCTAAAGTTAGACACCTGAATTGCTACGTAGGGACTTCTCTGACAGCCTAATGTTCAGAGATGCTCAGCGGCTGCAGCTTCCATTGGCTCCTCTTAGAGGTGTGAGTACTTGACAGCTTTGAAAATCAGACCACTGTAATCACCAACCGATTTGTCCAAGTGCTTGTGACGATTTCTCTTGGTTTCAGTTCAAATGTGGGGTACTGAGCACTTTGAAAATCAGGCTTGCTATTTAAGCACCCGAGTGTGACCTAAAAGAAATAAACAGCTCCAAGTCCACATCACGGCTTTACAGAGAAAGCCACAAAATAATCTTTGCGGAGCTCTTCAGCCAGGAAAACATTTCTGCCTTTTTCCCTCTGGTGAATATGCTGTTGCAATTCTAAACTCCCTCTCCCTCCTCAGATTCTGCCTGGACAGCTGTCTTCCCAATCACTTCATGATGCTCCTGCTGTCAAATTTCTGCTTCTTTCATTATCCTTTCACCAAGGAAAGAGAATTCACTGGTAAATCAGCAATAAGCACCAACCCCACTGAGCCAGAGTGTGAAATAGGCACTTTTGCAGATAGTAAAAGCTACAAGAGAATACAGAATGCTTAATTATTTTCTGGTCAGAGTAACCTATTATGGTTAATGAAGAGTTGGATAATTAGTTTTTAGATGCTGTGTTTAAATTAGCAATGGGTCCGAGCCACACAGTCTGGTCCTGCAAGACCCTTGCTTGTGAGGTTTAATCCTTCATTACTTATAGGACCCATCCCACTGCCGCCCATGGAACTACTCATGTAAGTAAGAGCTGTTTGCATGATATAAGACTTGAGCTTAAGCCGAAAAGGATCAAAAATGAAAACTGACTTTGCCCACCCCTCCTCACTAGGAGTCCCATCCCTTTCTCTCAGACAAGGATTGGACCAGAGAGACCGCTGTGTTTGTCACCTCTAAACTGCGTCTTGTAACGCAGAAGAGGGCAGCAGTGCAAAGACTGCAGCTGCTGCAAATCACAGTAGCCCACATTATCAGTGACAAGGGCTGCTATGAGCTTTGGGGGGTGGAAGGAAATGAGGACTATCGTTATCCACTTGAAATGGTAGGCAGGCTGTAATTAGAAGAGCTACATAAATTATAAGTATTAGCAAAATGTAATTTAGCCAGGATAATGAAATTGCTAACTACTCCTGAAAAAAAGCATCATCGAGCTTTAATGACCACAAGTGATCAGGACTTCAGCTCTTAGCATCATACAACAGCCTGCAGCTTTAACTGCGCAGTACCTATAACACCAAACTATTGCTTTGGTACCTTAGATACTCATAGACTAATTTCTCAAACAGTTGCTTGCCTGGAGCTGACTGACACTGTTTTATGTACTGCATGATAAGCAGCATCCCTTTAAAGGAGAAAAACACAGGAAAAAGTGAGTTTTCCCTTGCAGGCTGGCAGAGTTCCAGCCTGAAAGGGGTTACAGGGAGCGGGAGGAGGGTGGTCAGGCAGGGGACACCATGTGCACATGCACATGTACACATGCACATGGCCTCCAGGCAGCCTGCAGAGGAGATCCTGCAAGTAAGTCTAGGGGGGGGGAGCAGGGGAGGATTGAGGTCCCCATAGTAAGGGAGGCAGGAAGTTGGACAGGACTGGGGCTGGGGCTGGGGCTGCTGCCCAAGTGCGTGGAGCTTGGGGCCCAGGGCCAGAATGCAGAGATACAGGGCCTGGGCAGGGAGCAGGACAGAGCCACGGTCAGCTTGTCTGGAGGGCAATGGGGGGGCTGGCTCCCTATCACTGCACACACTCCTGGGGGGGCATAGAAGGCAAGTCTCCCCAGATTTGTGTGCAGGGGCAGGTATGAGCTGGGACTTCTCACCCTTCTGCCCTCCCCCTGGGGCCTCTGCAGGCCAGTGGGCAGGACCCAGCACAGCAGGGCAGAGTGGAGTGGGAAAGCTCAATGCTGCCACTGTGAGCCCCACACTACCATGGCTGCTGCCCCCTGCTCATCCAGCAGCACCAAGGGGCACAGCCACCCCTGATGCTGCTGAGTGGACAGGGGGTGCCTCGCCATGGTGGCTCAGGACTTGTAACAGTGGCATCAAGCTTCCCTGCCCCACTCTGCCCTGCTGTGCCGGGTTTCATTCACTGGGCCACAGAGGCCCCAAAGGGAGGGCAGCAGTGTGGGGAACCCAAGCCCTTAGATGGCAACCCATATCTGACCCACCATGGGCTCTACTGAGGCTGTGATGCCCACAGGGAAGGAGGAGCTGGGCTCCATGCTCTGCTGCACCGCAGCAGCCACCACCTCATACCTACATGCAGTAGCCAGGGCTCAGGTGCTGCTGCAGGGGGCAGGGGCTGCGGACCCAGGTCCCTGGCCCTGTAGCCCTGGCAGCTGGGGGCCCCCTCCAGCAGGGCTGGTGGAGGCAGGGGGGCTGTGGCTGGGGAGTGAGAGGCAATGGCATTGGCAGGGCACGGTATATTAGGGCTGCTCAGCACCACAAAGCAGTGTGGGGGGACAGCTACAACTGGACCCACATCCTGGTGAGCAAAGGGGGTAGAGAGAGCTTTGATTTTCCATGATAAAAACTTCCAAATTAAACACCAAAATGTATAGGTATTTAGAATTTATTTTATTATAGTGATTGGGACACTGGCAGGCTTCCAATTTGCTTTAAAATTGTAAATATATCAGTAAACCATTTGTGTTCAACTGATACCTATTTATATAGTGGCGTTTCATTTTAATCACAGAAAAACATGGGTTTTAATCAGAGAATTTGAAATTTTTTAAACAGAGAAAACCAGAATCCCTGATGATAAGTAATAATAGCCTGATAGGATTCCATATTTGTAAAATTGAACTAGCATTTCATTAAAAAAAAAAAACTGTTTCTTAAGAGAAGTGAAGTGCTACAGCTAGAATTAACATTCAAGCCATGTGAATGCACAGTACTTTCCTGGTGCCCCTTTCTAACTTTCCCTTCCAAGATCCAGGCAAATTGCTGCAGCTTTTTTTTGAACAACTGTTAAGTACTGTTCCTTGTGTGCAAATATGTGCTTGTTTACTGTGGCCAGATGTCACTACAATATGGTCAGTCATCGTGACCTGGCCTTTACCACCACCATCCCATTGTGGTCTATTAGGTCTCGGAGCCCTTCAAATTGGCGGACCTTTCAACATGTCATCCACTCCAATTTTGTTAGTGCTCTTAGTAGGGGACTTGCTTCTATCCTGTTGCAGCTCTCATTCCGTGGTGTGGTATCCTTTTCGTCCTAGTATTGCTTAAATGATTAATTTCTTCTGATTTTCTTATATAAGGTTACATGACAGATGAAGCACTTTCTAAGTCCACTTGGCCCTAGTCTTTGGCCTTGGCCCTACCTGCCTGGTTATCTGGTTGGCTGACCTTATACCACAGTTTTGACTCCACATCTTCCCTGAATCTGTACCTACCTCCTGTAACCCATGTCCTAGTGCAGCACAGATTGTCGCCTTTTGCCTTTACCTTGTGTGTCTTTTTGATGTTCACTGGGACTAGTGGTCTCAGATATTCTCTTCCTTTCCTGTAGTGGTCTGGCGTTCTCTTTACTGCTTCCTCTGCTGGGCACCACTAAACTAGCCCTCGTGGGAGACAGGGTCTTGTTTTTTCTGCCCCATCTGTAGCTAAGCAACTATCTGTCTAGTCCCTGGGAGGGTGTATTGCGGTGACCCAGCATTGTCATACAGGAATGCCTTTCTGTCTGGTTTGCCTTTACCATCAGTCTCTTAGCTGACTTTACTGCCTACTCTGCCTTCTCACTGCTTTGTAGGTACTGAAGAGAAGGCATCTTGTGCTCAAATTCTCTTTTGTCATTGAATCATGTGAATTCTGCTGCAGTGTACTGTGGCCAATTTATCTGAACATGCCACATTGGTTATATTTTACCTTGAAAAATGTACCTTCAATTTTCTGATCACAGTTCTTGCTTGAGTGACTTCTAGAGATTACCTCCCAAAGGATGAAGTAGTAATCTCCTGTGACTGTGTACATCTTATCATTAAAACTGAACGTATCTCTTCTGACCAGCTCTTTAGAAGTTTTTGCTGCTTAGTATCACGGTCCTGAATTGCTTCACCCTTGACATTTCCTCCTGCAATGAGAATGACATCTGCTATGCCCACAGGTATTTTTACCTGCTAGCAGCGGTGGCAAAGATGGTCAGGTGGCTGGCTGGCTCACCTAGCTCATTCTGAATGTCATAGCTACTTACATACCACGTGCACTTTTTCCCCCAAATTCAGCCTTCCAAAATTGGGGTGCATGTCTTAAGCAGAAAAGCTGATTTTTTCTTTTTTTTTTTTTTTACTGGAATAGCAATGTGGAGTACAGCAAGCAGACATTGTGACTCACAGCTGGCAAGAGGGTCTACCATTTTTCCCTGGGTCTACCAACCACAGCAGTTCAGTGTTAACCCTCTCACAGCCACTGATTTTGGCAGAAGAGCTAAGTGAGCTGTTGCATGTAGTCTTTGGTATCGTGAGCAGGCTTGTGGTGTGGAAACAACACTTTATAATTTACAGGAACTTACATGAAGAACTACTTAGAGGAGAGAAGTTAGATTCTTGCTACTGCCTTTGCAAAGGTCTCATAATTATCTGTGGGGGTTAGGTCCTGGACGTGGGCAGCTGGGCCTGTAGAGGGGCTCCTGAAGGTCAACTAGGAGGTCAGCTGAATGAGGATGTAGGTCACCAGGGTGTCAGGTTGGCTTCTGGGTCAGTGGAGCAGAGATCCAAGCAACAAAGTCCAGGGTGCAAGCCCAGGCCAGAATCCAGGAGAACCAGAGAGCTAGGTACTTCATTCTATGGAGGGCCAGGGGAAGCCAAAGCTGACTCAGGAGTCAAAATAATCAGAGAGCTGGTATCAAGTTCCAGGGAGGATCCAAGAGCAATTCCTGACTGTGAACTTAGCAGGCCAGGTTGCTGCATCCTCCATCACAACACACTTGTGCACGCACTCCTTCCAGAACTGAGAGTCAAGAAGCTTAATTGTATGGCACTGCAGTTGGGCTACTTTTTGCCACAACGAGCCGATGCCAAAAAGCTCTCTCACAGTGTTGCACACACATGGCTACTTTGCTTCTGGTTTGGGAGGTAGCATGCACAAAGGAGCAGTGTGTATGTTAAGTAGCACTGTTACCTATCAGAGCCAGTTGGCAGCTTAGTCACGCCTAATGAATACTTTTCTCTGAGATGGATCAATAATGCATTCTTAGTTACTGGCAATGGGTAGGGACTTCTTTTCAATGGTGTACTAAATGGTTTTGGGTCAAGGCAGACTCTTAAAAGGTCTCTGAAGGTTTTCTCCCTAGTACAACTAAGCTGTTGATTCATTCTGAGTTTGTTTCAGCAAAAATAATGAGGTCTCTTCTTCCCAGGGTTGATGGTCCCTGTTTCAGTGCTTCTGCTGGGGCTAAGACAACCCTGTTTCACAGGAACCTATTTCTTAAGTTCACCTTGCCATCTGAATGACTCCTCATTTGAAATATGCTTTTGTATTTTGTTACAAGGCTGCACTGAGTCCACCATGACTGCTCACAGTCCTTTCTCATTTTGAGGATATTCTGCTGTAGTGTTATGATCTAATCCACAGCTTGCAGGGCTCGGTGTTCAACAGTGGATGGTACTCCTGTGTGTCAACTACCATTAACTCCTGTTGATAACGTTTCTTGTTTTGTGGGTTTCTTATCAACAGCCTGCATTTGCCCACTGGCCTCACAATAGTTTTATAGTACATTAATGGCACTTTGTCACATTTCTCCAGTCCCCATATTGTTGCTTATCAGTGCAGGGATTATACTGCAGCTGGCTGAACAAACCAGCAGTTATCAAGCTGTCCTTGATGTAATAGCCTAGTTGCAAATACAGCAGTTAAAAGGCTGTGCATTGCCTTCTGCAATGCACTGCATCTCTCATATATGCTCAAGTCCTATTGCAGACACTCTGCTCTTGCCTGGAATTCTCCATTACTTCACGTGTTGCTGCTTTTTTCTTTCTTGGATAACTGGTTCTGTTTCCCACTTCCTTTGTCCAATTGCTACCTGGATGGGCATTTTTTTCTTTCTGCCTTTTTCAGGTTGCTTTCCAGGGGATATTCACTGGACTATGATGTCTGCACTTTCGGTCAGTCCATCTCTGTCTCTGTTCCTGTATTTCTTCAGCCCAGTGGAATTCAACTGTTTAGAGCGGTGGTTCAGGTGCTTGTGACCCAGCTGCTCTGCGGGCCACCACTCTCCTCCAGTAGTGGAAGGTGGGGAAGAAGAAAGCAAAGAAGGGAGATGGCTGCCAATGTCAGAGGGAGGGAAGGGGGGAGGAAGGGAATGAGGAAGAGCTTACCTCCAGGCTGAGGACAGTGGCATGGTGCAGGGCAAAGAAGGGGATGCACTGTGCTTGGTTGTTTGCCATTGATGGCAATGGCCCATGGGCCATGGCAATGGCCCATGCCATGGGCTGGATCCAGTCTGTGGGCCATAGGTTGAGCCCCACTGCATTAGCTGGATCCTGTGAACTTGTTCTGCACTAGCAGCTGTTAATGGTTTGATCCTTTCCTGGGGGCAGTTCAGCCACCTTTGCTATTTGGAGACCCTTTCTGTAAAATTACACCTGTTTCTCTCAATAATCTCTCGCACAGGTTGAAGGGTGTGGTTCACAAATAATACATTCTTTATTTAGAAAATATTTACAGGTAATCCGTGCAAATTCGTATGTTCGTGTAGATGCCAGGGTTCTCATCTTTGTAGTTTGCCTATCTATTCCTGTTTCTTCTTGTTTGTGTCACAGAAAAACGCAACACCTTTCTATAGTCTCATTCTTTCGAGGCCACAAAACCCAAACATCTTTGTCAGCCGTTCCAATGTTTCTGGTCTATTCCTGACAAAATTCTCAATCATTTATTTTTTCCCAAGGAGGTAGGAAGAGTTTTATCTTTATTTTCTCATCTTGTTTCCCCATTATAAGCTCTGTATACAGATTCACTTCTTGTTTCTAGTCTTGTTTAAGTATTATTTTTGACTGAATTTTCAGTAATCCTGATGTTCTGTGTCCTGCATGCTTGTAGTCGCCCCTTCCCCTCCCCAGATACTGCTTTCTTTGACTGCTATTCCTTGTACTTACCGTGGATCTCATTCGACTTACCAAAGGCATCATGTTTTATTTGCCAGATTTGCATAATGACAAAAAAGCAGTCATACTTTAAACATTTTCTGCATTAACCCCTCTGCATATAGAGAGGCAACTACCATTGTATCCATGTGCACACTGACTGATTTCTCTTCAGTAACCCCTCCAAATTCTTCCCTCCTGCAACTTCCGCTTCCCCCTCCATGCAGGAGGGAAAATGTTCCATGCAGATTGGTGCAGCTTCCTTCCTCATTTCTAAATCACATAGAACAGGGAGATCCTAAAGGAACCAGCTCTTAAACAATGACAAAGAATGTGGATACCTAAATGCACAATACTCTTTTCAAACTCCCGGGCCTGCTGATTTCCTAGTAGTGTTTTCTTTGTCTGTCAGCACTTGCCGTAGTTACCAAAGGGAAATCATGTGACTGTAAATAGGAAGCAAAGTCATTTAAGCAGTTACAAGTGGGAAAGAAAGCAATGTATTACTGTGGAGGGAGAGGAAGTAACCATGAAGCAGTCTGTCTCTTAAGAAATGGCTCTGTGAACAAATTAGAAAAGTCCAGGCACAGCCTACAATCAGTGGGGAATTCTGCCTTCTCACGGTGGCTGGGACATATCTGGGGGGTGATGAAACTATCTAGACCAGGAGTTTCAAACTCACCTGGCCCACCAGACTGAATCCAAACCACAGAGCTGCTCTGGGATCCTTACAAGCTGCAGGGCTCCTTACAAGCTGGATCTGGAGATCTCTCCAGTGGTGGAATGAGCAGCAGTGTGAGTGGGGTCAGGGAGTCAGGGTTTAGTTAATGCAGGCATCACGGAGCCCCTGTTTCTAATACCCAACCCCAACCAGGCTCCATAACTTGATGTTTGGCAGCAGGCCCTTCCCTCACTTGCCCCATCTTTTAATTCCCAGCCCCTCTAGGACTAGATATAGACAGTCAAAAAGCCTGAGGCTGAATCAATTCAGTCTTTGCAGGTTAGTCTAAACTGCACAGATTAAATTGAAACAGAAGTGAACAGACATTTACCTTTGATTCAGGAAATGCAGCCACATGCCTGCAGTTGCTCAGGCCAGAAGGTGGGGGGTGCTAGATCACGGCTCTCTTGTTATGTTCACTTTCTTTTCCTCCTGTTTCCGAGGTCTCTGGGATTTTCAGTCCAGAATTGCAGTAACAGGACTCTGCAGGGTTGATCATCACTTCCTCTTCTTGCTTCCAGGTACTTCTGGGATTTGTAGTCCGCAGTCACAGCCAGCAGTCAGCTTGAGTGGGGGAAGGGGAGTGTAACTCCCCTTCCTAGCCCCAGGCTCTAGGTGGGGTTTGCCTCGGGTGGGGGAACAGTTCCCCCCCCCGAAGACTGGGCTGTATCCACCACCGGACTTGCCCCCACCCCCATTTGTCAGCCATCCCTCCCTGCTTTCTGGAGCAGACAGCCCAGCCTAGGGCTGGAAAGCATGCTGGGATGCTGGGGGACTGTGATTTAACATGAACCAGGAGGGGGTCTGGGACAGAAGTTTTATAACCTGGTTTGACCCGAATCAGTTAAGTCTGATAGTACATTCAGCCAGGTTTATCTTAAACCAGTTTCTGATCACTTAAACTGGTTTATGTGTAACTTCTGTCCCTAGCCTAGAAGTCTTATGAGCCAAATAACAGTTGTGCCCACCAGTCCTGGTCCTGCGTTTGATACCTCTGTTCTAGATGCTTCAATTCAAGCATTAAGGGAGTCATTTAGAATCAGAAGTCCTAGGTTCAGTCTGTGCTGCCAGTGACCTATTTAGAAGCATCCTGTTACAAGTGTGCCATGACTACAACATGAACGGATTGCTGATTTCCAGAGAAGGAAATCTGACCTACTCAATCCCCCACATGAATATGTAGGTCATCCTTGGGCTTTTATCGATATGCTGATTTAGCTTATATATCTGTGCTACATATTCAGGTCCCACTGTGCTATCGCACAGAGGAAAACATTCTGGCTAGAGACAATTCTGCTCTAATATTCCATGATTTCCTTGCATACTCCCTCTTCATTTGTTTTATTTTCACTGCTATAGATAATTATATAAAAATAAGTTCTCAACCTTTTTAGACTTTTAGGCCCCTCCCTAACTTTTCTGAATTTCGCAGCACCCCATTTCAAAAATGAATACTAGAGCAATTCTGCATTGCAAAGAACTCAGAAAGATCACAACAGGATTCCTATTTAATGCTATGGATTCCTATTTCAAATCTGTGGATTTATCTTGTGAATCACATGTAGGTGTCTGTACATGTAAAAATGCTAATATTTGTTGATACCCTACAGCACTCTTAAAACAATCTCATTGCAGCCCTTGTTGAGAATCACTGAGATACATCTTAACCATCAAAGTCTGCAGTCAGTCAGGCACCTATTTAAAAAAAAAACACTTGATTTCTGATGTTCATTTCTTTGATGAAGTCATAAGACTGTCTAAATATTTTATATCTAGAGGGCTATCAGGAATCCAATGGCTATAATAAATGCAGTGAATATGTAGCTAAATTTTTTAAGCTTCATTTCCAAGATTTCTGGCAGAAAGTCATTCTAAAAAGAAGCATTTTGTTTGTTGGTAGGTTGGTCATTTTTCCTTAACTGTTCCCCTTTTGGCAGGAATGTTGTTAGAGAGCGTATGCTAATGGAAAACAATAAGCAACTCCAACAATGCCATGGAGATACAATGGAAGGTGATTACTACTTCATTCCCACAAATAGGCTGCACATTGTATATGAATATGGGTAAGATGGGACTCTGAAGTAACTTAGCAGCTTCTGGCTTGGACTCTCTGATACTGACGTTATAGTACAATGAGTAAAAGGCTTGGAGGAGCAACACTACTATATTGTAGCTATGTTCTCAGAGCTATTCTCAAGTCCAGATAAGCTATGGTTAACACAGGACTCAGGCAGATTGACCAAATCCACTTTTCTATCTTAGGTACTTACATGGCCCTCACTACTGTGGTATCAAATAGGGCTGCACAAAATTTCAATGGGTGTTTCATTTTGAAGCTGTTTTGATGCATTTCAAGCTCAAAACAGCGAAATCGAAACAAAATGAAAGTCTTCAAAAAAGCTTCAAAACAAAACAAGGGCACGCAAAACCTTCCAAACATTTCGAGTTTTCAAGCCAGACTTGCTTGCAGCTAAACATAAACAAAGGTGAGGAAGGGGGAAAACAGGGGAAGGACTGCTCTGCTATTGACATCTAGCTCCCAGTTCAATTCCCCCAGCTCTCTTGGATCACTTCCCCCAGTTCTTCCTGGGGAATGCAGGCCCCTGGATCTGCATGCGGGGTTTCAGCAGAATTGAACCATGGGCTGGAGAATTGAAATGGGAGCTGGGGAAATGTTCTCAGGTCTCTGAACATTCCCCCATTCCCCCATTCCCAGTTCAATTCTCCAGCTCCCCAATCTTTCCTCCAGCTCTCTGATCGCTTCCCCCAGCACTTCCAGCGGGGTGCAGGCCCCCGGATGATGCAGGGTGACAGCAGGCTGCTGCTGCCAGGTAGGGATGGTGGCAGCTCTGGTCTGTTTCCGTAGCCAGCAGCGGCAGCCTGCTGAAACCCCACACAGATCTGGGGGCTGCACCCCACAGGAGGAGCTGGGGGAATGATCAGAGAACTGGGATCAAACCAGGAGTTCTGGCTGACTGCTGGATCCACCCCAGATCCCAGACAGTGCACAGCACCCTGCCAAGCCATGCTGCACCTGCACCATGGGGCAGCTACCACACAGGTGCCAGGGAGGGGAGCGATCCCTGCTGCTCCCGCTGCTGCAGGGCAGGTGCTCTGCCACGAGTGCTGAGGCCCAAATTGCCACTGCCAGATCTGGTGAGTGCAGGGCTTCTTATTTATTGTTTTAAGCTCTGCATACCAGCTGTGGAGCACATGGATGACAGCATGCTGCTGCTGCCAGCTGGTGCCAGTGCTAGCACCCAAGTTTGCCTGGTGCTGCCCACACCAAGCACCAGGAAAAACGCATTGCTGGCACTGGCCCCAGCCAGCAGCTGCAGCCTGCTGTCATCCTGCTGCAGATCCAGGGACCTATGCCCCACAGGAGGGCTGCAGGGGCTGTGCCAGACTTCTTCCATGGGAAGCAGGCCCCCGGATCTGCGTGAGGGATGATAGCATGCTACCACTGCCAGCAAGTGATATGAGTTTTGCTTTGAACAGTTTGAGTGCAGTTTCACAAAAACCCCTGCACCTATCTCCTTGAAACTTGGTAGGCTTCATGCCCTCAGAAGGGGCTACCATCCCTGCAATTTTCACCTGACTCAGACAAGAATAGCAAAGTTATAGGCATTTTTGTGATTCCCCATTATAGTCTATGGGCAAAACATTGAAACACATTGAAACAGCGTCAAAACAGCGAAACAGTTTCAACAAAATGAAACGGAACGGTGCTTCAAAACAGCAAAACAAAACGCTGTCCCTTCAAAATGGCAAAATGGAAGTTGAAATGAAATGATGCTGTTTTACATGGCCCTAGTATCAAAGTCCTTCACTTGTGCATAACACTATCTCCATTTCATGAACGGAAAACTGAAACAGAAAGGGCCAAACCCTCATTGACTTCTCAGGGTTTGTCTAATCTACTGGAATGGGGGAGGGGCATCACTAGGGGATTCAAGTGCATGCTGCCCACCCACTCAAACCTAAAAGCTCACTCCAAAACCAGATCTTCAGCAGTGAGTCTTGGTAGCTAGGGCTTGGGTAGGTGGATAGGTTGTGAGTCCCATGCCAGGACTTGCCATTGAAGCAGCATAGACTAACAATAAGGTGTCTAAATAAGGTGTAGGAAAAAGTTAGGCACTTCAGTAACAAAAAGAGAAGCAAATTGACAATGAACAATGGACACAAAACTGCTAAGGAACCTATAGTCACCTCTACTAGGGCCTGTAAAGGTCTCTAGGCATCTAGACTGAGGCTGAGGTGCATCCTGAGAAGTAATTGTGGCCAGTCTCGGCCCCACCTAAGTTCTGTTTCAACTCAAGCTGATACTGAGAATCTCACACACTCTGGTTAGGCCCCTGTCCCCCAGACAAAACATGCTGAACTATTTGAGACTGACAAGAAGCATGCCTCCTCAATTCCCCCATCCCATAGCAGAGTGAATTCCACTACTGCAGGGATTGCTTAGCAGCTTCTGGCTTTGATGGTCTGATACTGAATTTCTAGCTCAGTGTTTAAAGCAGTTGGAGCAACAACACTCTTAAACTGAGCCAGAGTCCTCGCCCTCTGAATGATGAATTGGCTGCCCATTAGGCCAGCTTCAATTGGAGAAAGAGTCCACCCAACTTAGCCCATAGGCTGGTAGTTAGCCAATCTCATGAGAAGTCAGAATGTGGGTTTATATCATGATGAGGCACACCTAGAGCATAAGATTCCCATGTCCTGGGAAGTGTCCTTGTCTCTAAGCTAGTAGGCAAAAGGTAAAAGCCACCAACCCTGTTGTCCTTCAAGTGTGGAGAGCAGCTCTGGTACCTGGCACTGAACTCAAAACTGCTGTCAGTTAGTTATCCTGGTCCAGGCAGACATTTGCCCACTGAGTCATCTGAACCTCTGTGACATGGAGGTACCTGCAAGGAAGACACTTAAGGAACAACAGTTCAGACATAGCTTTCTTCTTGTTTAGCTTTAGGCACCTCCATAGCTGCCCTGAGACATCTGGTTTTACAGCACCAGGCACCCACCCTTCATGCCCCCACTTTTAGTTTCCAACACCTTTTCTATGTGCCTATTTATTACACCAGTCTTGCAGATCATTTTATATAAAATGAAAGCTCAGCTTCATGATCAGAGGTCAGGAAAACAGACCTTATGATGACAGACTGAGTGCCATGGGACTCTTCAGCCTAGAAAAGTGCAGACTCAGGGGTGATCTGATGGCCACCTATAAGTTTACCAGGGGTGCTCACCAGGACCTGGGGGAACGTCTGTTCACCAGAGTGCTCCAAGGGGTGACAAGATCAAATGGTCACAAACTCTGCCACGACCGATTCAGGCTAGACATAAGAAAGAACTTCTTTACTGTCCGAGCCCCAACAGTTTGCAATAGACTTCCACCAGAGGCAGTTCAAGCACCTACTTTGAATGCCTTCAAGACACATTTGGATGCTTATCTTGCTGGGATCCTATGATCCCTGCTGAATTCCTGCCTATGGGACAGGGGGCTGGACTCGATGATCCTCCAGGGTCTCTTCCAGGCCAAATGTCTATGAAATCTATGAAATCTTTATCCACTCACCATTTGCCAGTCCAGCTCTCAATTCACCAGCCCTTTTGAACAGCTGGCAGCTCTCCAGTGGTGTATGTGAAATGGGTTAGTGCTGTCAGTCTAGAGCACAAGGGGCATGTCTACACATGCATGTTAACATACGTGAATAAACTGTTCCCAGGTACCTTCATGTGCTCCCAGGAATGCAGCACTTTGAGCCAGGTTGGAGCAGCCCCAGCTGGCAGGGGGCCTTTGGGATCAGCCTGGCAGCCCTGGGCTGCTCCCCATGGCTCAGTATACTGCAGAGGAGTTGACAGGGGCATGAGGGTGCTTCAGTATGAGGCTAACAAACAGGCAGCCTACCAGCAGGCTAACCAACAGCCAATCAGGGTAGTGTCTGCACATGTGCTGCTGCCGAGTAAATTAGTTTGTTCCAGCCTAATAAGGGCATATGTGTAGACACATGATGCTTACTGCACCGCTAATTAGTCCACTGTGCAGTAAATGTCTTATGTAGACAAATGCAAAGAGTACCCAAAAACAACCAGTGTATTAACATCACCTGTACCAGTCTTACCCTCCATATGAGATTAGGCACAAACCAGAAATGATGATTCCCTCCCTTCCATGAATTCTGCATCTACTCTCACAAATATTTTTAAAAAATAGGTATGGTTGTATGTGGGGGCAGCTGCTTCATTGCTCTCCTATATTTCAGTCCTTTGTGAATCAGCATCTCCCTCCCACTTACTTAAATTAAGCTTCTAAACACAACTTTTCTTTTTTTGTGTAATATTTTTGAATTCTTAAAACTAGCAGGAAAGTCCGAACAGGAAAAATAATTTAAGATGTTCTCACTGCAAATATGGGTAAATGTACTGACCATAATCTGACCTACAGTTGCCACTGAAAATGTAGTAAACAGTCAGTGCATTTGTTTCCAAGCTGGCTAGAAGGTATATTGGCAGCTGTGCATGTTTCCTTAAGGGAAGACAGATCAACTGGGGTTATAGCAAGGATCTAGATGTTAGAAAACCTGCCGTGCTGTGCAATTGCTGTAAAATCTTGGACAATTTACTTACTTACCTGTAACATAGAAATTCTAGTGCTTACTTGTCTCAAAGGGATGCTAAGCTGATAAATTCCTTAAGTATCATAAAATGATATAGTATTTTCAAATGAAAATGTCTCAGAAAGGAAAATGTGGCAATCTGATGAGGTTTCTTGTCAAATGAATGTAACATGAACCCTCCCACCTCCAAAAATAAAATTACATCTAATAAACACTATAACACTACAGTAACATCTCTCATGCCAGAACATCTTGTTCTGATTCACATGTGAGCATACATACAACCAACTAGTGCACAGCATGTTAGCACTGAAGGGGAGAAGAATTTTTGGCCAAAGACAAAAAAGAAATCTCATCTTTAGCAAAAAAGAACTGTCAAATACTAATACCTTCCCAGGATGGAAAGACGACAAAGCATTAAGATTGGACTGGCATTCACTATATCTACCCCAGGAAGTAAAAAATAGCTTTGAACCTGTGGTTTCTGAGGAGTGTAAGTGTTGCAAAACTTTACCTTCCAACATCTAGATTACTGAATGGCAAGGAATAGATGGAGAAACAGATTCATATATATTCAGTATCTATGCCTGAGTCACTGCTCCTTGATGATACAACTTTGGAAGAAGTTCTCTCTCTTGTTTTTAGCTTGCTTGAGAATTATAGCTAGAGACTCACTACCTGTGCCTTATGAATGTGACAGAATGAAAGAGTGAAAATGATGACTCTTAAACAAGCAATTTGTGCCAAGACTGTATAGTTCAATGCTAGATGCTTATGGAAATAGCTCAAAGACTGTGAAGGGAAGTGGGTTCTCAGTTGGGATTGCACTGACAGGTGACAAACTTCCAGTTGTTTCATTTGTACATAACAAACTGAGTATATAAAAGGATCTATAGCTAAACGAGAATATTCCTGAAGTTAAATTTCTCAATCCATCCTCAAGCCATTGTCTTGCAAAAACCTAGGTTCAGATTTACCTGTGTGTGCTCTTTAAGTCAGTGGCACTTAATGACACTGGGCATGTCTACACATCACTGTACAGAGATACAGTGACACACTACATCATCGTACGGTGTACAGCAATGTAGAGATCATGTGTGTCTACATGTGATCACCAGCTACATTGCCATAGCAGCATGCTCCCTGGCTATAACATGCCACTACGGTGACATAGCTGGTGAATCTGAGCATGCACTGCCCATAGGCCACAGTACAGGTGGTTATTGCGCCATGTTTTAGTACTTCTGCATAGCAAGTACTAAAACATGGCACAGCAACAATGTTGCCATATGGCAACATGTAGACATGCTCACTGTGTAAGGTCCCATGTGTGCCTAAGTCTCTTGCCAGATCAAGCCTCTAAGGAATTTAATAGATCATTTGCCCTGATTTTCAAAGGCACTCAGCATTTGCAACTGGCTCCCACTGACTTCAACAATGGAAGAATCAGACTACTTAAGTAGCTACATACGGATTTCATGGTCTCATTGCATAAAACCTGGGTTGAAAGCATTGCCCTTAATTGGCTGAGTCCAGTTGCTAAAGTCGATTCTAAAACTTGGGTTGCTTCTATTTTTCATTAAAGTCTTGCCCAAAGTTTTACCATACCAGACAACAAAGTTTCACAAATCATCTGTTTAGACTGCAGTCACAGGCAACTAGAGAAGAAAGTGAATTAGCCAATACTGATCTTCATTCTGGTCTGAATAGACCGTTGCTGTTATCTGAGCTTGTCCATAAAGCTAGCCTGAGTATCCCCACCATATCTTTCATTTCCCAATCACCACTACAATTCTCAGAAGTCATTTGCACCTGAAATATTTCAGAGGAGAATTCAAGAGCAAATTATCTATGCCATTTTTTTACCTCTTGGTCTTAGAGTTATTAGTTTTCAGAATATAATTCTAACATTTTGATCAGTCCAGATTCCATAGCAGTTGCCCAATGAAGCAAGAAATGCTAACAATTTTCCTTTTCTACTTTCAGATGTAGTTTAAGAGTAACATTGCCTCATAATGAGCAGCATGATCTGAATAGATAGATACAAACATATTTACCCATAATAGCTACTAGCAAGAGGAAAGGTAATAGGTAAGGATATAGCACATGGAACAAGCTAAATCTCCCAGCCAGTATAATTATGTATTGCTGTTGTTATTTATTATTTATAAAATGTTACAGGTAAGTAGAGCCATGTACCACAATCAAGCCATACCCAACAAACAACATGTTCACTGCCTCAGGGATGCTCAGATGAGAAAGATACAGAACAAAAAGCACAACACAGCACAGAAAGGAAATGACAGTAGCTCATTGCAAATACAGGGTGTCACTAAATAGGTGTGGTTGGAAGAGTTTCTTTAAAGGTGAAGGTTTTGTATGCATTCATTTGGGGCTGCTCTGGGCATATCAAGTAAAGTTTCACTAAGTCCTGGAGAGATCACTCAAATCACATAGGTGTATGAGTGAGGTGTCAATACCAAGGCTGAATAGATAGCTATTCTCCAATCAAACAGTGGTGTCTAGAAAGCAGTGGGCCAACTAGTCTGCTGGTTTAAAGGTGTAACCCTCATGAGAACAGGCCTCATTCAGCTTTTAATCTGTCTTAATTCACTTTTGTAAAAATTCTCTGTTAAAATGTGTTTTCCCCCAACTTCCCTCCAGGTTGCAAATTTGCTTCGGCTATTCCAGATCCCCCAGATAAGCTATGCTTCCACCAGTGCCAAGCTGAGTGATAAGTCCCGCTATGACTATTTTGCAAGGACGGTGCCTCCTGACTTCTATCAAGCAAAAGCAATGGCTGAGATCTTACGGTTCTTCAACTGGACCTATGTGTCAACAGTTGCTTCAGAAGGAGATTATGGAGAGACAGGGATAGAAGCTTTCGAACAGGAGGCTCGCCTTCGGAACATCTGCATTGCCACCTCTGAGAAGGTCGGCAGATCCAACATCAGGAAGTCTTATGATAGTGTGATCAGAGAGCTGCTCCAGAAACCCAATGCACGAGTCGTTGTCCTCTTCATGAGAAGCGATGATTCTCGAGAGCTCATAGCTGCTGCCAACCGATTCAACGTTTCCTTTACGTGGATTGCTAGTGATGGGTGGGGGGCACAAGAGAGCATTGTCAAAGGTAATGAGCATATAGCTTCTGGAGCTATAACCCTAGAACTTGCCTCCCACCCAGTTAAAGAGTTTGACAGGTACTTCCAAAGCCTTAGCCCTTACAATAATAAACGCAATCCTTGGTTCAAGGATTTCTGGGAGCAAAAATTCCAATGCAGTCTCCAGAACAGAAAGGTGCATAAAAAAACTTGTGACAAACACATAACAATCAACAGCTCCAATTATGAGCAAGAATCCAAGATTATGTTTGTGGTGAACGCTGTCTATGCAATGGCCCATGCCTTGCATAAAATGCAACGGACTCTATGCCCCAACACTACCAAACTCTGTGATGCCATGAAGCATTTGGATGGCAAGAAGCTGTATAAAGATTACCTACTGAAAGTTAACTTCACAGGTATACACTTGATAACTCTCCTTTTGTTGCATGCAGTGTGTGTGAACTTTGCTGCTGCTAATTAAATGTCTTCATTATAATATTTAGCATTTGCATTTCATCAGGTCTACATTGTTCTAAGTGATGAAGTAAAGGGATAGTTTCTGCCCTAGTCCCTGATTCAGCATGATGTTTATGGTTGTGTGATTTTAGGCATGTGACAAATTTCATTGACTCTGCAAGTGTTATGGATTTCAATGATCTGGAGCCCTAAAGATCTGACTTTTAAAGTTGATAACATAATGCAACAAACTGAATGAATCAAATAAATAGGGGGGAGTAGAGAGAAAGTGGATGATACAGTAATGATATGTGTTATGTGCAGAATTTAGCCTTCTACCTGCTTTTACAATTACTGTCACCACTGTTTAGTCTTTTATTAATATACCACCTACCAAGGCAAGCTAGGTCAATAAGGAAAACAATTACAAAACATAATCTTATGTATCCTTGTTGTTATGAGTCACTCTGCCTCAACGGTATTTATGTCATGCTTGCATTTTTATGAATAATTTAACTAATATTCTTGGAAGAAACAGTCACTGGTCTCAGAGAGAAACTGAGGGTTTGAACACGTATGATGCAATACACTGTATTGACTTAATGATTCATTATAATTTAGCTTATTCCTGCTAATTGCTGTCCACTCTACAAATGTTAACAATCCTGTCTCCTTTTTAACAGTGTTAATGTTCCACTAATCAAGCTAATTTTGCTGTCTGTTTATTGCTCCTGGTCTCTCTCCTCCTATTTCACAGTCCTTAGACCATTTCAAAATCCTAGCTCTGCCCATGAAATCCAGTCTTCAGCAGCAGCAACTGTTTCAGCTTTTAACTGAGCAGCCAAAACCTGCTGGCAATTCAGCAGTGAAAGGGTGAACCTGTGGCTTTTGCTTGAGCAGAAAATGGAGGGTGAGTGAACTGAAGATTAGGCTCGGTCCCTGCTCTATGCAGTCATAACTGAAAAGATATTTTTTCTTCATTCTTTCTTCCCTAAAGCAAGGTCTCTCTTATTTGTGGGGCATATAATACTCAAGAAAGTATGGTATTTAGGCCCAGAAGTCAGGCAGCTCTCATAGGACACTAAAAAGAAACCACTCAGCTGTCATAGACATGATCAGGGTTTGAACTTCTCCATGTTTGGGGCTCTTTTTGGGTTTTGGTTCAGATCTATCTCTAGACATCAAAGGCCAGATTCTCAATAGTTCTCAGCATCTACAACTGAGACTAGACTTATAAAACAGTTCTCAGTGGGGAGGCACTAAGTCCTGAACTCTTCTAAAAACTTGGCCCTAGAAGTGCCATACATGGTTTTTGACCTCCTGACAGGTAATGTCATTGGAAAGCTGCATGTGTTTGTTCCCACCTCAGTACTGATATCTCAATTAAAAACAAAAACCTCCCAAAAAACTCTAAGTAGCTGTGATGCAAAGTTCCTCTTCCATTGCCACAATAAACAGTAAGCTTTTCCCACCATATGATCTGATTGCCTCCTGCAGTTTTGGAACCAGTTCTCAATTATAAAGTGCATCAGTATTTTTCTTTCTCTCAATCTGGGTCATATAAATCCTGCCTGCATCTGTTCCATGTATACATCTGCCATTTCACCCAGTGGGAATTGCAAGTACAGATCAATTGCAGGAGTGTTTGGAGAATACGCTGCTCTCAACACTAAATACCTTACAAAGGAAACAACCAAAAATTGAGCCCAGTGCAGATGAAGGATGATGTGGAGTTTACAAACACAGCAGGAACATTAGTGCCAAGTTTGATTCTGAACACTGAAGTTTCCTTAGCATAGTTAATGGTTTATGTGCGCCCAAAGGAACCAAGCAAGAAATGAAACAAGGACGACAACTATACATATGCACGCAAGCACACACATGGTTATTTAATATTTCAGAAGTAGTCAGGAAATCAGCACCTCACCATCTGTGCTGAACGTCTGTAGTACAGACGGACAAGCCTTGAAGGCAGAGAACTTAGTAGCAGGTATATGGCTTTCAACCAAGTATATGAAAACCAAGATACGGTCCTTTTAATCCACTTCCAGGCTTTATAAATGTGCTAGATTGCATCTTTGTACACACCAGATTGCATAAATTACAGAGATCTACACACCACATGTATGAAGATTCAATTTTCACACCCCAAGAGCAAAACAAGAAAAGCAACTAACAGGAAAATGTAAGGTAAAAAACAGTGTATCCTTAGAGATGACAACTGGGTACCAAGTTTCCTGTGTACTAGACTGATTTCTGCTATCAATTGTCTCTGACTCGGTCTCTCTCAGGCTCCATTTACCCACTTGCAAAGTTCCTATCACAATTTATAACTGCCTCAACCAAGTTTTGTGAGATTTGATTCATCAAGATTTGTGAGGAACTTCAAGATGTAATGGGAGTCACTAATATAAAAATGACCAATACAGAAAAGTCCTAAATACCATGGCACTTTATCCCAGCAGGATGAGCAGAGAGGGAGGTGACTCACTTCACATCTCACAACTTCCACCAGTGAGAATAGAGGGAGGAGTGATTGCAATTTGGATTCCTGCTCCAAAAAGCTAGATCAGAGAATTGGACACTCGCTTCATAGGTACACAATCTAAGTATGTACCTTGTTTCTATTCAGAGTCCCACAAAAGCAAAGGTCAAGTCAGCTTCTGATCTTCATGTCCTACGAACTTGCAAGCACTTGATGTTCTGTGCTGGCACATTCTTCTGCGCACAAAGAGAAAATGTAAGCTTGCAGTCAAATGATTATTGACTTATACTGATAAGGCAATGAGGAAGAAAGCAAGGTTTCCATAGGACTTATCTCTTGCCAGTGCTTGAACACTGCTTAGTGGAGGAGTTTGGGTGGGATAGTGGGAAGAGTTTCAAGAGGGCAGCCACCATACCCTCACTTTGTCCACAAACAGCCCCCGTAGTGCTCCTCTCACTCTCAAGGAATCCACACCCAAATGGGATGGGGAGCTTGATGCTGGCATCAGCTCCACTATTTTGTACCAACTAAAAGCTCCTGGGGAACGTGTAGCTAACCAGTTCCAGCTGCACTGTAGCATTGGTAGCTGCCTGAGTGATACATAAGATTAGTGTTGCTGTTCTTTACAATTTTCTTGCAAGTCTTACAATATTTGGTGCTTTTCTTAAACACCTACTGCCTGGATGCAAATGCATTTGTGAGAATCTCAGGTTTTATTACGCCAAAAGTCATTTTCTAGCACACAGAATTGCAAATAAGTGCCTTGAAATGTGATACAAGTGCTGCAGGACGACTCAGAAGGCAAGTGGAATGAGTTCCAAATTTAAATCTCATGTTTTTTAAGCCAGATTCATGATTTCAGAGGGCCTGACTCATGATTCTGAAATGATTAGACTCCTGATTGAAACAATGGGACAGCAGGATCAGAGGTCAGAATCCAGCTCCTTGGGTTTGTGTGTACTTGTGTGAGTCTATCTTGTGTAAGCTGTTGTATCATCAAACAGAATGGCAGCTGATTTGGAAGCTGTAAAGAGGACATCCCTATGTGTAAGGCTGCATTATGAGGAAAATAAGGAATAATACACTTCAGCACCACTTACTACATTTGTACTGACTGAAATGCTCTCGTTCTCCCTCTCTTTCTCATATTCCTTCCATATTTCTTGTATCTCTGTTGTGAAGTAACTCATTAAACTTATGATCTCCAGTTAGAAAAAAATCTAAAGTCACTAAGATTTCCTCCTGGAGTTAACCAGTATTTCATGGTTTACTTCTAGTCCTCCTCCCACAGATAACATATAGATACTATTACAGTGAGGAAGCAAAGATACCTTTCAATTTTCTGTGTCACCCTAATGACTTCTGTGGTGAGAACAAGCCTTCCTGGACCATTTCCGTGGTGAAAGTTCTGTTTAGGAGATAAAGAGCTTTAAATGGCCCATAGCACTTGTTTCCTATTTTATGTGCACAAGAAAGACTGTCTTCCATTGTTGTCTTTTACTTGTATACGTGTGTCATGTTCAGTGGAACGTAAAACTTGAAAACACAGAAAAATAGTTGAGTACTAGGGTTGAATACTTATTGATCATCAGGAGTAATTATCAATCATCCATACAACCAAAATAATTATGGAGTGAAATCTCTTGAATAAGGGCTAACAAGCTGTCAGGGGGGAAGGTGTCTATGCACCATTGCACTTGAACAGAATCATAATCATGTGTGATAAGGCTTACAATTGTAAACCACGAAAAAGAAGTATTTTGAAGCACGATTCATAGAGGAGGAAGGTCTGGCTGCAGTGTATGCTGTTGCATAACATTTCACATGGCCAATCAAGTGAAAATCAGTGTCCTAGGTATGCCATTTTTACACTATCATTTGTCTTTTTGTGGACACATTTATATTATGCACTGCAGCATAATTGAGATGGGATGATTTACTGATCTGGAATGGCATGCACTTTTCACTTCTAGGTCACAGCTGCAAATCAAATCTTCCACCAGAAGTTCTCAAGGCATAATGGCTGTGCAGTAACTCATGTGCATCACATTGATCCTGTCCATCCCATTATAGAAGGGGATATTTGGCATCATTCTTGGCACTCTAGTGCTGGTAAGCAGAAGGACTGAATGGGAGCAGAGATGGAATCATGATCTTCTTTTAGTTAAGATCAAGATGTAGTGGACAGCGAGCCCATCTACATGAGATGCTTGACTCGAGATCAGAACAAATTACTGTACAGTAAGCGTCACCAGACTGCAGATGCTTACTTCACAGTGATTTGCTTTTATCCAGGGTAAATATGCTACCTGTAAGTACAAGTAGCAAACTTACTTGGAAGTAATTACTGCACAGTGCGGCATGTGTAGACAACTGCCTGGGAGCAAATGTGCTCCCAGTCGGCTGGGCAGCAGGGTGCAGGAGATTGTTCCCTTTCCCCAGGAGCTCCTGCAATTGCCCCAGCTTTCAGGTTTCAGAGCTGAGGCTGGGAGATCCCTGCTGTCATGGCAGAGGGACGTTGTCCCCACCCAGGTTCCACCCCCAGATCCCAACCCTGCAAAAGGCAGCTCCCAGGATCAGGGAGCAATCTCCCAGCCCCCACCAGGAAACAGTTATCTCCTTACAACATGCTCCCTGCCAGCCCTGCTGTTAGCACCCAGGGGGAGGCTAGAGCTCCCCCTGGCTTCTTCAGGAGGCCAGGGTAGGGCCAGTGGGGGTGGGAGCAGACAGCTGCCATGAGCAGCAAATCTGCTCCCTCTCCCCCGCATACGTAGATGCTTTACTTTAGAGTAAATTGCTCTACAGTAAACCCATCCTGGGGCTTTTGCACATGTAGAGGCACCCAGCAAGCAGCATTCAATGGTGTCACCTAGGTCATACCAGCTGTATGAACAAAGTCCTCCCTCCTGTCTTTGTTATACCCTTATGCTGCCTAACATGAACATATATTCATAAAAAAGGAAAATGCAACATTACACTGGCTGTGTCTACATGAGCAGTGGACTCAGTATTGGCATAAATATTATGCCAATCCCTGGGTGGGGACAATGTCCCCCCTCCCTGGCAACAGTTTTTTTTTCCAATGCTACTGTGCAGCAGCTCATTAATACTATGCAGTACCATTGATGTTAGTGCCCAGCAATGTTATTGTATGGTAGCGACAAGCTACCGAGCAATAGCTCATTGCTACTGTGCAGTAGCGTCTTGTGTAGACATGCCCACTGACAAGCAGCAGCAGGGACATTTCTTTCCACTGCTTCTTCTCAATCCTCAGAGGAGCCCCGAGAATATATTGCAATTGGACTGTACCCAGCATGCTTCCATTCCAACAAAAGTCTGCAGAAACCACAACACAGCAACAAAACCAAAATGGTAATACTAATAGCAGCATATTTAGACAAATGAACTTTGAAGTCTCTGAAACAGCAAACAGCTCTTAATCTCAGTTTTCTTCACTTGAATACTTATATTTCCCACCACTTGTTTCAGCTGACCTGGTCAAAATACTCATTGCATATAAATATAAGTATTCTATACTGTTTGCAACTCCTATTCAGCTTTCTTGCCTGTATTGATAAAGTAACCTTTAGCTGTTACAAACTCTAGAGTAAACTGCTCTTTGGGAACTGAAAATGTAGGGTGGAATTTGGCATTCTGTTTGTTGAGCCATGCACTCCATTCTGAAAAACCTGACAAAAGATTTCAGCTTTCAGATGAAATGTTACAGAGCTAGAAAGCTTAGTAACCTCATTTCCCTAAATCACAGGCTTGCTATGTTTTGCCTGCTGATTGCTTTATAATTATTATTATTTCATCTTTTGTTTCACTGGCAAAATGTCATCCTGATTTCTAAACCAAGTCTCTACAAACTATGAGTTCAAACTAATAAGTACACTTGTACAGTACTTTTCATCTTCAAATCGCTGTACTCACTGCTGCAACTCAATTGGCTTCAAGATCAAGAGCAGAGTTCAAGAATTTCAATGGGATTATATCATTGTTTATTTCCCATGAAGTCAGCGATGCGCATGACATTCACATACACATAAGACGATAGAAAGTCTGATCCTCTTCTCATCGAGCTGAGTGTCAATCCTAAGTACATCACTGAACTGTGATGAGAATAATACTATGGGAGTAGAGAAACCATTCTCCTGTGCTTAGTCCTTTGCCTAAACTGGGATCCTGAAGCCAATGAGATGCACACAAATTCTTTTACTTATGATTTAAGAAAAAAAGAAAATAGCAAAAATGGACACAAATACATAGTCCCTATGGGGCATATAAAAGCCATATCTGTAGGGACTTTCTTAAATGCATGTTTATGTGTGTACACACACACACACACACACACACATTTAAGTAAAAGTCCATCTCGTATTTCAAGGAATAGGGTAAATCTTTGGGAACAGATAAACGTACCTGTTTACAGACAGTCCCAAGATTTTCACTTTCTAGGAACATTCTCATAAATGAGAAAGGGAAAAGGTTTATCTGGCAGTTGGATGAGAATTGATTTAAAGATGATGACGTTTTATCATAACAAAGTTGTTTTATTCATGCAAAAGTCTGGGAATGCTTTTATTGAGGAATTCACCCAACACTATCCCAGACCTTTAGCCTGCATCTGTACTTTGAGGGCAAATTCAATAAACAAAGAGCTTTACAGAGAGAATGAGCAGGATTTTGTAAAATACAGGATCATTGCTCAGAAATGGACCTCCCACACAATTCCCACTGACAACTGTTGGAACCAGATCTGGCCGATGTGTTTGTTTAAGAGGGACATTTAAACACCTATACAGTATTTCAAACACATCTAGTGTGCCATCCATGCAATATTTATACCTATTTTATTAACAGATATGGGTAATAATGGAAAATAATATTTCATGGCTTTTATTGGGTGAATTGTTTCCTTGGGTTTTGGTCTTCCTGCCATGAAATCATGCTTTAGATGAGGACATAGACTACTAATGTAAAACTATATTACACTTCTCAAAAGGCAAACTGGACACAGAATTAGAAGCAGAGAAGCTGAAAAACGCAAAACAGAAAATGGTTACTTTAGTAGTAATTTCTGATACTATGATTGATACACAGGAATGTTTTCTTGATCTAATCTTGCTGATTCCTTGCACAGCCGATGGCCCAGAATTCAGGAGGTTACTGAGCCCAAAAAGAGCGGAAGCGCCTTAAGTTAAGCCTACAGTAAACCATCTGTTCACTTGAGATGCAGGATTGATAAGCTTGTCCAATGCCAACTAATACAAACGGTGTGATCAGCAGTATTAGAGCTTCAAGGTTGTGAGACATAAAGCAGAGGATATTAGTAGGATCATTAGGTTTCCAGCTAAAGCCTAAACAAAAACAGCTAATTCCTTATGAGAAGAACAATGTCACAGAGCCAAATACAGAGGTGGGGGAAATCATAATCAGCTAAGCAATCAATGGGTATGAGTTGGTGTAAGTCACACATTGAAGTCCTTATCATACTTTACATTGCACCCACTTACTCCCCCACCGAAACACTCAGGTTACTTTTCATCTTATAAACCCACCCTTCCATTTGCCATCTTGTTATTGGCATTGCTACCAAATCACTTCTGTTGTTAGGAGAGTGATTATAACAGTTAATTCTGCCCCCCAGATACATGTCCACAATTCCCGTTCAGTTCTATGACAGCTTCACACAAAATCTATCCGTATAGTAGATATCAGTCCTCCTTTTACTACAATACCCGGACGGGATGCTTTGGGAACCATCTCACCTCCATTCAGCGCAGAGCTCCATGTATACCCATACTTCAGATTTCAGTTCAGTGCTAAGGGAAGAATGCCACCTATTAGATCAGGGGGTTTCAAACCTTTTTTGAGGAGTGTACCCCTTCTGATGGGTACCCGCTTCTGGATGTGAAGCAGAGGGAGGGGGGTCCCCCAAGACCAGTCAATGAACAGGGGGGCCCCGGCTGCTGAATGGGAAGTGATGCAACAGCATTTTGCTGCACACCCTCTGCAGCCTTCCCAAGTACCCCCAGGGGTATGCATACCCCTGGTTGACAACCCCTGTATTAGATCATCAGTACTACCTTTCTTCCTCCTTGTGTCCTTGTCCTTATGACAAAGGATTTAGCAAAATCTGCAGATTCACTAGAATCTCACATGGCTACTTCTGCTATGGCCTTCAACTTGTGACCTCTGGGCTGCCAACCGTGTGCCTTAGTGCCTCTGCCATCCCAATCCCTGTCATCAGTACTGAGTAATTACAATGAGGCTGTGAGTGTTTAACAGAATTCTCTTCTTTTTAAGTGAGGAGTTATTTAAGCTCATTCTTTCAGTCTGCAAGGACCAAGTACATTTCCAATAAAGAGATAATGACTGTCTCTTAGATGGAATTCCAGCATCTTGATGAACAAAAAATCCTCTTCAGGGACTTTTTACCAAAGAAAAATGTCTAGCACCAGAAAGCTTTAGTGACCATGTTTTAGTGCCCTTCTAAGATTTCTACAACATTTTTCACCCTCAGTCTCTCCTGGGTCTATGCTTCTACCTTTAAGCAGGGAAATAAATCAACATTTTCTTTCTGCATTTTCTCCCTGGAGGTCCAGTGGTTGCTCTTGCTGTTGCTGAACTGGCTCATTGGAGCAAAACATTGAAAAAAAATGCTGCGCTCTGTGCTTTATCTTCCATTCTTGAGAGCTGAGGAATTTGCAAATATTAATAAGACATGCAATTTGCATTTTGTAGAATAAGAGACTCCAGTGAACCCTGATGCTTCTGGGAGAGGTGACATGTCATCTTGCAACTGGAGTGTGATATGCATGAATAACTTAAAAGCTAGTAATGGTCATTCTTTATCTCATCTGCCTTCTGTCACTGCTTATTGGTATATGTAGCCTATCACCACAAACTGGCTGATGCGGCATTTTGAAATTAATAAGATACTTCCCTGCATGACAGCTTAACCTCCCATTTTATCAGATGCAAATTTCAAGGTGTTGCATAATTACAACTAAGAAAAAAGATTCATCCATAGACTACATATACCCTAACTCAGGCTCTGACTTAGTAAGATACTTGACTTAGCAGCACGTACCATGGGTGGATCTAGGATTTTCAAAACAGGAGTGCAGATGATGTGGCACATCATCACATATGACACAACACATATTTTTCTCCAGTTAAAGAGAAGCTAGAAGATATGCTAGGGGGCTAGCATTGCGTTATTCTGTTTTAGATCAAAGCAAAAAAACAAAAAATAAGTACTGGAATGTGCACTGATTTGCTAGATTGTATATAATGTTTTTTTAAAAATCCAACAAACTAGGAAAATTGTCAATATAGTCCAAAGATACTGGACATTAGCCTTGTAGTCATTACAATTAAATGTACATCTCTCATTCCGATTCATAAAACAAAATCTACATTTGAGTTAATATCACCGCACCTGAAATGAGTCTACAGGGCTGTAATGAAGACATTACCAGGAATGGCCAACAAATGACAAAATTGCAGAAGAAAGGATAGTTTGAATAGTGGAAGATTGAGACCATTAAAAAGGATAGAAGGTCATTAACACCTGTGAAGTGGAAAGAGCTTAGCAGAAATCAGGGAAATGATAATGAGTCAGGACATCAATTGACTCTCTCAGCATTACTAATATAGGAATCTCAGTCCCCATCTCGAGCAGTTGGTTTTAAAGTCTGGGTGAACCAGGTATCAAGGAGAGTGCAAATGCTCCACTGCACCCCCCTGGATCTGCCCTTGACATGTACTTAAATCAGGGACGGACAATGTCTGGCCCACAGGCCAGATTTAGCTGGCAATGGACTCCATTTCCCAGGAGCCCCTGCCCACATGGCTGGGGCTGGTTTCTTTGGAGACCCTGGCAGCAGCTGCACTGTGATAGTGCAAAGCTGGGGTTTCCATGGATACCGTGCAGGCAGGGCACGCAGCCAGGCAGCGAGCTGCTCCAGAGCTGCTGGGATCCTGTGGTGGTGGCAGTGTGGTCTTAAGCCAGGGCAGAGTCACAATCAGCAGTCTGCATGCTCTGGGCAGGGGCATGCAGGAAGTAGATCACGACTCTGTCCCAGCTCCAGACCATGCTGTCACCACTGCAAGGAGCTGGGGCAGACCTGCAATCCGCAGTCTGCATGCCCCTGCCCATGCAGGCTGTAGATTGCAACTCTGCTTTGAGTCTGGACCACTGTTGCAAGATCCATATAACTAGGTTACAAAACACCTGGACGCAGGAGGAGAGGTGGATGTCGTATACTTAGACTTCAGGAAGGCCTTCAATACAGTATCCCACCCCATACTGATGAACAAGTTAAGAGGCTGTGACTTAGATGACTACAGGGTCCGGTGGGTGGCGAATTGGCTAGAGGGTCGCACCCAGAGAGTCGTTGGTGGATGGGTCAGTATCAGCCTGGAAGGGTGTGGGCAGTGGGGTCCCGCAGGGCTCGGTCCTGGGACCGATACTCTTCAATGTCTTCATCAGCGACTTGGACGAGGGACTGAAATGTACTCTGTCCAAGTTTGCAGATGACACAAAGCTATGGGGAGAAGTGGATACGCCGGAGGGCAGGGAACAGCTGCAAGCAGACCTGGACAGGTTGGACAAGTGGGCAGAAAACAACAGAATGCAATTCAACAAGGAAAAATGCAAAGTGCTGCAC
>JAGPOW010001296.1:129014333-129050823 GCA_030014935.1 Caiman crocodilus
GCCTTGGTGAGGCTGCAGCTGGAGTACTGCATCCAGTTTTGGGCTCCACAATTCAAAAAGGATGTGGAGAAGCTTGAGAGGGTGCAGAGGAGAGCCACGTGCATGATCAGAGGGCAGGAGAACAGGCCTTATGACGAGAGGCTGAGAGCCATGGGACTCTTCAGCCTGGAAAAGCGCAGGCTCAGAGGTGATCTGGTGGCTACCTATAAGTTTATTAGAGATATTCACCAGGATCTGGGGGAACATCTGTTCACCAGAGTGCCCCAAGGGATGACAAGATGGAATGGTCACAAACTCCTCTTTGACCGTTTCAGACTGGACATAAGGAAGAACTTCTTTACTGTCTGAGCCCCAAAGGTCTGGAATAGACTGTCGCCGGTGGTGGTTCAAGCACCCACTGTGAACACCTTTAAGAGACATTTGGATATTTATCTTGCTGGGATCCTATGATCCCTGCTGACTTCCTGCCCCGGGCAGGGGACTGGACTCAATGATCCTCTGAGGTCCCTTCCAGCCCGAATGTCTATGAAATCTATATATGGTGGTCTAGTATAAATATACTTGCTGATGCTATATATATATAGAATCAGCAGGTATGTTTATACTAGACCACCCCATGGGTCCATTTGTAGTCTCAGATTTTCCATATTCACATTGAATTCATCATTTTATTCAGTGACTTCACTCCCTTATCCAAAGGACAGTAATTTATTTTTCATCGACCTCCACTAAAATAGTGTAGATCTGTCTGTCTGTAACTAGGTGCAAGGAAAGAAAATGAATGGTGTTTACAAACTACCTGGCAAGCACTTTGCTATGCACTTACCTTTAAGCAGGGGAATGGCTCCATGAAAGTCAACTAGATGCAGGTTTCAAGTTAAGCACCAGCATAGATACCTATAGAATAGGGGCCTTCCCCTCTGCTAGCCTGTTTAACAATGCTTCAGGCTGTCTAAATCTGTGGCTGAGTGGAAGTATTTAGATACACATTTAAAACATATTCTTTAATGTTGTTAATCCCATTTCTAGCCACATTGCAGGTCTTGGGCTTGATTCTGCAAGGTGCTGATAATTTTAACCTTTAGTCAGCTAAGCATGTACCTAGCCTCAGGCATGTTATTGGATGTATAAAATCACCTGCTTTGAGTCAAATAGGTGACATTATTCTCAGTCCCTGAGACCAGTTGCTCACCTGAGGCTCTCCTCAATAGGAGTTGCAGATACCCGGCATTTTTCAGGATTTCATCCAACTTTCATGGAAGCTGGGTAAATAAACAGGCTGCTAAAACTGAACAGGTGCTAAAAGCTTCCACATGAATACTGAAGTAAGACAGTGGTAAGGACGACAACACATTATTGAAGAGTTGTTAAGTGCAGCATTATGATTTTATTTTAAAGCTGCTCCTGGCTGGGAAAGTGTGTTGGTGGAGGGGGAAGGAACTGGTTTAATTTTCCTTCCTGTTGACTTACATTTGACTGTAACTGCTTGAGTCATGGAGCCTGTCTTGTTCCTGGGAGCACTGGCAATTCTTGGGATGGTTTTACCACCTTTATTCTGCAAGGGATATCATTGGACTAGATTTTGACAGGAGCTACATGCCTACAGAGGTGAACAGCAGAGAATTAGAAATCTCATCATACCACTTCATGGGTTACCTGGGCCTTGGATGTAGCTGCATCATGTACCTGCTTGCAGATGGGGTAAAGAAGGTGGCTGAGCAGAGATTGCTGAAGGGCCAGGGATGGAAAGTGTCCTGGCTCTGAGCCCCACACTCTGCCATCCAGCACTGCTGAGTAATTTGCAGCTGGGATAGATGCATAGTGAATAACTAGTGCCCTGCCGCTCCTCAGGACAAAGAGAGGATGTGCCCCACCGACTCACACCCCCTTTCCTCTTAAGTAGGGGCAGTTTATTCACTATCCTGTTGTTCAGGCCTCCACCCAAAGTCGTCATTTCTTCAAATGAAATCAGAGGGAGTAGCTGCAGAGCAAGGAGCTGTCCCACAAGGTATCAGAATTGTGCTCTGGGTTGTCTGAAAAATAACATCCACTACCTGCAAGAACTCTAAAAGGAAACAGATTGCAAGCCAGAGGGAGCAAACTGCATTTTTATATGGCACTGTTCATGTTCATAAGAGGCTGATATGATTAAAGATATGATGCAGTTGCAACATGATGCTGGGGAGGGGGGCGTGATTTGTTCCAGCAGTGACAATGGAACCACTTCCATAACCAGAGACACTAGGATCGAAAATGCTTTTATTGCCTAGCAGTAGTAAAAACACTTCTGGTTCCTGCCAGTGATGCTGTTCACCTTGTGTGCTACAGCGAGCTGTACAATAAATCACATGGTAAATACAATTTCCTCTTACATTTTTAATAATTCTTCATTCCCTCCGCTTGAGGAAAAAATGAAACTCTCCAGAGTCTTAGCAGTCTAAAGTGCTACACTATTGATTCCCCATAGAAGGTGACAGTTCCAGCCTGTGTGTTTTTATCTATTCCCCCAGTGAGGTGTGGGACAAAAACAGTCCATGCTGGGTAACTTAACACAGGAGAAATGTAAGAAAATCAATACAGTCAACCAAGGTATGATGGATACCTAACATTTTAGGGCAGAGAAAGAAGAACATAAAAAGACATGGCACAAAATGGTTGAGGAATGTATAATTATTGTACATCATCCCCTCAATTAGACCCTTAAAAATAAATCCTATATTCAGCTTTATTTGAGACTGTCAAGCTCCCAACTGCTTCTTACAGATCTGACCAGCTAAAATCCTTTCTGTCCTGCAGGATGAATTCCACTAAATAACAATGAGCGCCTGTCAAAACCAATACCCTTTTCTTCAGGACAATGGGAAATTTGAAGGGTCAGGATTATGCACATAGTGGTGATACCACAGGAATTTGTATGTTGTGGATGAAATTACCTGCCTGTCTTTTCATTAAAACTTTTCCAGTATATTCAGTGTTTTAAAGCAAAGTGCAGTAGTCTAGCTACTTTTCCAGGAGTAGGCGAGTTCATATTTCATATCCCACTTGATGGCCTTCTTGCATGCACAAGCCATAAGGGCACTTTCCTCCTGTCTTTATCCAAAGGATGCAAAATGAGGCTTTTTCACAAAAGGAGGGGCTCAGGATAGGGGACAGAGGTGGTAAATACCTTGTTTTGCCTCTAAGGTCACTGGAAACACACACACAGGTGAAACGCGATTTTGAGCAGGACTCACCTCTTTAACAAATTTGCATAAGAATATAGGACATCCAAACAGCATTTCTTCATACCAAATTTATTTGTTAAATCATGTATGTTCAAGGTAAACAAAAAAAGAAAATTCAAAAATGGTAATTGTTCATGAATACTTCCAAATAACACAGTAGCAAAATATAGCTGAGAAATAGCGTATTCTATGCAAAGACATTAAATGTGAGTTCTGTTAATTGAGGTCATTTTTGTCACCAACACAAGTCAAGCACACTTCAAAACTATTCAGTGACATCTACAGCCTAGGTAACAAACCATAGGTCCATTGGTTTTAATAAACCTATTTACGCAAGGGGAGGATGTGACCCACTTTGTATAGGGTTATAATGGGAATGAAACTGAGGCATCTTTTTTTTAATCAAATTTGAGATGCTGTTGTAAATTTAGGTAAAAGATTCACTCAGTCATAATACCACATTTTTTGATCCTTAAATGCAGAGGGAGAGATGAGTCACACTATTGACATATTTCAAATGCATATTGGAAAGAACTGCCAAATGCAAACTGCTTCTAGGCCAGTATGTCTTAGTTCATGGGCTAAAAAGGATCTTTAGAGACCTCCTTGAGAAAGACATATTTTTATATCAAAGCCACTGGGAAATAGGGGTGAAGAAAAAAGATGTCTCTCATAAAGTACTGTGCAATTCAGACAGCATGGTTCCTGGTGTAGTTTTAGCCTGGTGACCCACGTGCATTGCTTCAATACTTCAGACCAGCTTGTAACACAGAATCATCATCATCGTCACCTCCACTGCAAGAAAGAGCTGGAAATATACTGTCATAGGCCATTACCATTGAAAGTTCATGCCTCTTTTCACTAGAAACATTGCTTTCCCTAGACATATAATAAAATCTCAGAGCTGACCTTGATGTCCATATCATTGGGACATACTTTATTAGCTGTTCCTTAAGCAAGAGCCGCTACCCAAAGGAAAATTTCTCAGTTGATGTTTTGGATCAAAATACCTTGCTCATTGTAAATTGTCTAAAAGACTGCCAGTCTTCTCTGATATATATGTCAACTAACGGAACAGAAGATGACTGAGGGTGTCATGCTAAATTTCTTCTATTTCTGTTTTCCACAGCTCCATTCAATCCTTCCAGTGCTGCAGACAGTATGGTCAAGTTTGATGCTTATGGAGATGGGATGGGCAGATACAACGTGTTCAATTTCCAGTACACAGGGGGCAGATACTCCTATGTGAAGGTTGGTCACTGGGCAGAAACCTTGTCACTCAATGTAGACTCAATTCAGTGGTCCAGAAGTTCTGTCCCCATTTCCCAGTGTAGTGACCCCTGTGCTCCTAATGAAATGAAGAACATGCAGCCAGGAGACGTCTGCTGTTGGATCTGCATTCCTTGTGAGACCTTTGAATACTTGTCTGATGAATTTACCTGTGCAGACTGTGGACCTGGGAAATGGCCCACTGCTGACCTGACTGCTTGTTATGACCTACCAGAAGACTATATCAAGTGGGAAGATGCCTGGGCAATAGGTCCTGTTACCATTGCATGTTTGGGCTTTATTTGTACCTTCATGGTTGTAGCTGTCTTTATCAAGCATAACAACACTCCTCTGGTCAAAGCCTCTGGTCGTGAACTATGCTATATATTACTTTTTGGGGTGTTCCTCTCCTACAGCATGACATTCTTCTTCATAGCTAAGCCTTCACCAGCCATTTGCACCCTGCGTCGCCTGGGGCTGGGAAGTTCCTTTGCTGTTTGCTATTCTGCCCTCCTGACAAAAACAAACTGCATAGCCAGAATATTTAACGGTGTAAAGAATGGTGCTCAGAGGCCTAAATTCATCAGCCCCAGTTCTCAGGTCTTCATCTGCCTGAGCCTCATCTTGGTACAGATTGTGGTGGTGTCGGTGTGGCTCATACTGGAGTCCCCTGGCACCAGACGGTACACTGTTCCCGAGAAAAGGGAGACTGTCATATTGAAATGCAATGTCAAAGATTCCAGTATGTTAATCTCCTTAACGTACGATGTAATCCTTGTAGTCTTGTGCACTGTGTATGCCTTCAAAACAAGGAAGTGCCCAGAGAACTTCAACGAAGCCAAGTTTATCGGTTTTACAATGTACACAACATGCATCATTTGGCTGGCCTTCCTCCCCATATTTTATGTGACGTCAAGTGACTACAGAGTAAGTCTTTGGACATTTGTTTCCCCTAAATTGTGTGCATCACTTAAGCGAGGGCCCATCATTTACTAAAAGCGTCTTACACATTGTGATCTCCAGTGCCCTTTACAAACAGCTGCTTTTCACTGTTAATGCACAGCTAAGCAACAAGATGCACCAGCTATCGCTTTACATCAAAATGTACTTCTAAGCAAAGTATGGACTTGTTCTGAATTATGGATGTACAATGTGTACAGTACTAATCAGGTGATGGAAGTAGACGCACATGGGTAAAATATTCATGCACCAGCCCATTCCAGTCAGAGTTATAAGACAGCAACCTAAAGCTTCCCAGAGGCAGGGTTTTAACTAGAAAATTGCAGTAGAAACTATAGCTGTCCAAAACCCAAAACTTGCATTTTTGCAAGAAATGCACCCTTTTCAAGATTTGGTTTGAGTCTTGTTCTAAAGACTTCTTTTTCAACTTTTGTTGTTTTTTAATTAAATACAAATTCTAAATGGAAAATCACTTCAAATTTTAAAAATTACAATATTATGTTCCAGAAATGATAACATAGATTATTTTAATGTCAGTGAAATGCTTTTTTCCTTTATTTTAAATGTGGAAATCAATATGTCCCTGCAGCAAATCTCATTTCAACAAAACAGCATTTTCTGATTAAAACTTTGTCGGATTTTTTTTCTCAGATCTATTGGAATCTTTATGTTTCCTGAGAGGCAGGTTGGGGCTCTTAGAGGTAGTCTTTGGAACAATATTCATGGTCTTCATTCAAATTGTTGTCCAATGATTTTTTACCAGACTAATAGGAAGAGGAGGAATTAGTAGGTATATAGGCTTGGCTCCAGGGCAAGGTACTCATTCTGGTCCTGAGAGTCGTGGGGAGAAGAGCTCCCTGGAGAACAGGATGAACAAAGGGATGTATAGAGGGATAAGGTACCCCAGGGGACTGGTAGGGATTGGGAAGGATCTTCTCTGTGGTGAGTGTACCCAGATGGGTTGGTTATTTTTGGTGAAGTGTTTATATTGACCATTTTACCTGCCAGGCATGATCCTGGCTGTATGGGAAATAAGAGGCCATAAAGGGATCCTCTGAAGAAGGTGCCATTGATAGTTTGGCTTTACAGAGACAGGCAGCCATGAAAAGCCTTGGTTGGGTATCAGTGAAGCTCTAAGGGTGTTTATACAGGTGCTCTGGGAGGTCGGGGAAGGGGGAGCACTTTAATTAGAGATGCTCTGAGAGTCACTTGAATTAAAGCACCTGGAGCATCTTGTGTATCAGCGTCCTCGTGTTTCAAAATGGCGGAAGGGGTGCTTTATCTAAAGCTCGGAGTTTTAGATAAAGCTCCTCGGATGCTGTTTTGAAGTGCAGGAACGCTGACATGTAAGATGCTGGAAGCTGCTGAAGCGTGGTCATTAGCGTGCTCCAGAAGACTCAATTGATCGATTAATCAAGTCTGCTCTGACTGTAATTACTATTGCTGCTTGTCTATAGGCAATCTAAGTGTTTTTAGTTACTAGACTCAGGGCCTGGCCCAGTGGACGAAGACAAGGCTAAGGAGACCTGGTAGAGAGATTGGGAGAGTGCCATGACTGAGGCCAGTCAAGAAGAACAATGCCTTGCTCAGGGTAGAGATTGGGCCCAGACAAGCCAGCCCAATGATAAACAGGGCAAAAAGATGCTCCCTAGGAGCATCCTCGAACTCTGAGGGCAGCCTCCCCAGTCTACATTTATTTTCCAACAATGTGTGGCTGGTGAGGACCAGGCAGTAGCCTGATAGTCCAGAGTGGATAGAGGCACCACAGTGGTCCTCAGAGGTGGGTCCTGTCACACAAGGGAGTACATAGTAGCTTTTATTAACACAAACTTGATGTTCCCACAATATTAGGCACATATCTAATTCCTCTCCACCCCCATCAACCTAGGAAAGATATTGAAGAACTTTCAATAAGGACAGATGACAAAAATGGCATGGCAAGATCCACAGAGTGACACTGAAAGAGCTAAATGTATTTAGTCTAGACAAGAAAAACCCCAGAAAGACAGGACCACAACCTATAAATAAATTCAAGGTAACAAAAGGGAAAGTAATTACTCAATCTCAGGAGATATTTGGACAAGGAGTGATGGCCTGAAACTAAGGAGGCAAAAGTTCAAGCAAGGCACTGGGGAACAGTGCCTAACACTAAAAGCAGCAAGTAGTGAGATAGCTTCAAGGGTCATCCCTGCAGATTTTCTCATTAGTGGGGATGCTAAGTGATATATGCCTGAAAACAGCAGAATTAGCTAAGAGGTGCTTCTTCCACCCCCCCTCCAACTTCATTACGTTTGACTGGGATTTTTTTACGAAGGAGCCTAATGGGTTTAGGCACACGTTGAATGCAGAGACGTAGCTGGGCAGTTTTGCACCCTGAGCAGTGGTGGCACACAGTGCAGCTGTAGGAGGAAAACCAGCAGCAGTGCCAGTAGGCAGGAAACAATGACAGCTGTTATTTTTGTGCCCCCACCCCTCAAGTCAGTGCTTAGGGTTATTGCACTGCCTGTGCCCCCTCAGTTATGCTACTGATTGAATCTAAGTGGGTTAGAGGGCTGGATTTTCAAAAGCACTCAGTATGATAAGAGCACAACTCCCACTGACTCACATGTAAGAAATTATTTGTTTTCTAACTCCTGTTGGTGCTTTTTGAACTCTCCCTGTCCATGCCAGTCAATTTTAAGATTTTTTTTTAATATATCCCAGCCTAAGCTTACAGGTTCAAGTCCAATGTCTATTGCAAGCCTAGGTGACTCAATGACCCGGGTTGGTGTCTGTACCCAATGCACATGAGGGAGAGATGACACCTCCATCTATCTTCCATTCCCCCAGTTGATAACCAGAGACCTGGGCACATCACTGGGCACATCCTTCAGCACATCCTTCAGCACGAGTCCTGAGCATGTCCCTGTATCCCCATCAGCTTCCCTGAAGCAGACTAAACTTTTCAATATAAATGTATCTTCTAATCTATTGATTCATTAATAGATTAGAAAATTACTGATTTATTATCTTAGCATGAACTGAAGAAACATACTCTCCTCATTCCATCCTGCTGTAAAATAATAGTGGTGAAGTTATTCTTAGGACTGGAGCTGCTCACTGAGAAACAGGTATCAAAAACTACTGATGAAATATGATGAAGGTAATGAAAAAATGGTAACCGGTTTGAGCTTTTAGCACTATATTTGAATGTTGTTTAGGATTCTTGAAAACTGGGGGGAAGGGAGTCCTACTGGGGAGACATGTACAGAGGGTGGCAATAAGCACATTATAAAAATGGAAAAAAGTAAGTAAAACAAATTGTAGAAATCCCCTCATGGATAAATAATAGGAGTCTCAAACAAACCTTCCACTAAGGCTGCATCTACTCTTAAATTTTTTTTCAGCAACCTCTGTCTGGTGAAGAATCATTGGTACTGCCAGAAGAGTTGTACACTAGTTTAAATCAGTTTCTCAAGTGGAATAAGTTATACCAACAAAACAGTTTTCCCCACAGTTACTGCACCAACAGCAGGTTTTAGCTGGCATAGTTATGCTTGCTGAGTATGTGACTTCCATACTCATGCCATCACAGCTTATGGGAAAGCTAAGGGGGGGAGGGGGAACAAAACAAAACAATGAACTATTTCATAGCATTGATTTTTCATGCAGTGGTGCTTTACATTGATTTCAGTGAGCAGTTTTGTTTCAAAAACAAAACAATGGCACAGTATGGCCAGGTGTTACTTAATAATCACTTACAAATTTGCACCATGTGCAGCAGTTGAAGTCTATAGTGTGTTCAGACAAAAAAAGTGTTAGTGTTATAGCCTCCATTGGTAGAGAGACAGGCACGTAAAGGAAGTCCTGATTCTTCCAGCTTCTACCAAATGCTGATGTTAACCTCTTCCTACTATGACAAGACATAGACAAGATATTTGGTTTTGTTTCCATTACATACAGAATGATCCAAAGACCAACTAATTTTTTTAATAGGATCCTTTCTTGACTTCAGTGAGCTCAGTATCATGCCCACAGAGCAAGAGGAAAGACATGAGAATAGACTTATAGGAAGAGTTTGCGTTCACTCTGTGGTCATTTAAGTTTTTCACTGGTCCCTTACAGTAGCACCTTAGCAAAGATTTCAATGTGCTTCTTTTGAAGGGGGCTGTTATTAATTACACAACTGCAGTAATTATATGACCCATTGACATTGTGCCAGGTGCACTGTGAATGTATACAATGACAAAGTCCATTTGCCACACTAGTTTTTGTTTTACAAAAATTATTTCTGACAATGGAGCCTTGAGACATGTTCCCACACAAGAGAGCTAATCTCCAGAGACTGGTTGAATGGAATTGAATGCAGAACTGCCCAGAGACGTGCAATAATTTAGATTAAGTAGCAGATTTTAAGACAGTTTAATGAAACGTCTTAACTTGAAGAATCTGCTCAGAAGTGAAGAGGCTAATTTGAAACTGGGACAGCAAACTGGCATCTGGTTATCTGTTGGTTATGACAGACAGGGAGAGAGTGGAGGGGGAGAGAGAGAGAGGGACCATAAGGAATATGGGGACCTCCTGGGCAACTGATACTGAAAATGCAGAGTACTGGGCTGCTGCATAATAAAGGGTAAATCTGAAGGGTAAACAAAAGCATCCATTCCAGCCCTTGTCCTACAGCACTGCCCCAGGGTACCCCATAGAAGAAACCTTACAGTGTGCCACAGAAAGACAGTAGGAGAGACAAAGCCCCCGTCAATAACTTGTCAACTGTATTGGCAGGGAATTTGTTAGGTAAAATATGCTCAGATGGTACTAGGAAATGAACCATGTCCAGGCTACAAAGGGAGGCAAAATAAACTCCAGTAGCCCTTGCTTATATGCCTTGGGAAGAAAAGCTCTTACTGGATCCAAATCTGGCAATCAATTTAACCGCAAATACATGAGTATTGAGGGGCCTGGATAAGACACCTGAGAAGTTTCTGTGTTCCATTAAGACCAGCTCACCTTAGCCATTATCCTACCTCTAGCCATGGCCAATATCCAGTCCATGAGCGAAAGGAGAAAAAAATCAAAACCAGAAGCCAAATAATGTTTTCAACGAGCTAAAGGGGAGGATTTTCTTCCTGCAACCAAAAGAATGCATAGAGCATGAGACTGCCCATATATGCAAGCAACCTACACAGTAACCAAGAGTCCTTTCTGCCCCTTCAACAGTTGCTGATTAGTTTAAGTAGCATATTGTACGTTCTGCTCCAAGAACATCCCAGTCCTATCATACTACAACTTAACAAGTTCCACCTTAAAGCAAGTTATGTTCTTCACCCCCCCCACTAGGTATAGGATAACATTCCAGGGGGAGAGAAAGTGCAAGTCCAGCAAAGCTGCACCAAGAAGTGTTGGCCCAATGGCAGTTACCCCCAGAAAATTCCAACCCCCCATCTCCCAAACTGACTTGTACGAAAAAGCTTTATGGTTACTCAGTCTTACTAGAGTCAAAGGACTCTTTCACAGATACAAAGAGTTGCTAGTCAGGGTTCCTTTCCAGAACAGAGGCCTTAAGCTGAACTGGTTCTCTGTACGGCACATCCATCTCTCAAGGCCAACTCTGGACCCCCACTGTGCACAGCATATCCCTTGCCCCCTATGGCTCCTAGGCTCCACAGAAGACTGCTTCTTCTTATGGGGAACATTCTCCTCCTTGCACCCAAACCTGAAGTGTTACAGTCAAGTAGGCCTGCCTTTCTACGTGGACTAGAAGGGGACCCTCTGGACCTTAGTTATAGTCATTGTGAATCACAAATGTAGACGTCAAAGACAAGACAGGTTAACAGGCAAAGGATTTTTGTGGGTGATATCCTTTATTGGACCAAGTGCATGGTTGAGACAAAGTTATGCAGGCTTTCAAATTCAAGGCATTCTTCATCAGGTCTGCGCTGATGAAGAATGTGTTGCATTCAAAAGCTTATCAGCTCAGACCTGGTGAAGAATTCCTTACATTTAAAAGCTGTATAACTTTACCCAATCACATACCTGGTTCAATAAAGGATATTCCCCACAAAAATCCTGGCCTTTCACACAATTCCTGGACCATTACAACTATAACGTTACTCCAACACTACCAATATCATTCAATAGATCACTTAGGATAGCCCCTGCCAACGTAAGTCTTAAATTCATTTCCTACTGTGATATCATGTCTATCCTGGTATTTTGCATTTCAGGTTCTCCCTGCTGTTCAGGTGAGAGGAAGTTTTTGTTCCTACTGATTTAGAGAAGCAAATTGCATCACAATCTGCAGAAACAAACAGTGCCAGGCACAACAGGGCATGCTGCTGTCCAATATCCCAATATGCAGCAGGCACTGGTCATGGGGAATCTTCTCAAAGAGTAGGTTTTGGAGTCAGCTCATTATCCTTAAGCTGTAGTCATAGCTAAACCTTCTGAAGAGCTGGCTGTGAATTTGGAAACAATAATTTTATAGAAATCAAAAATAAAGAGCCATGAAGTCATGGCTTCCAAAGTGAGTGCCTCATTCACAATCTGGTTAGCAAGGCACTCTAGCTCATTGCCACACATCTGATAACTCAATTCTTGCTTTATGATGACTCTCTTCTAGGTGCAGACCACAACCATGTGCATCTCCGTGAGCCTGAGTGGCTTTGTTGTGCTGGGCTGCTTGTTTGCACCAAAAGTACACATCATCCTCTTCCAGCCACAGAAGAACGTGGTCACTCACAGACTCCATCTCAACCGGTTCAGCGTTAGTGGGACTGGCACCACTTACTCCCAGTGTAAGTAAAGAGCCTGTCACCTAAGCACTGCATGCCTAATGCTGTACTGATGCTCAAGGAATGTGAAACCTGTACGCTCTGAGTCTAATCTCAAGTCTCAAGGGCTGAATGCAACCTAGGAAAGGCCCATCCCTTTCATCTCAGTTAAAACGTCATAGGATTGTCTTTGTGCCCTAAGGAAATATTGTTCCTCTCAAGTCTGGTGAAAACAAAACAAACCTGTTCATATCCCATGGTATTTTGATCAGAGAAGCATGGGTGACCTGAACTAAAGCTCACTGAAGTCAGCAGAAAGGCTATTACTAACTTCACTGGGCTTTGAATCAAAGCCATATTGTATGAAATCCACAGAACCACAGTCCTCAATTATGCTCATAAGAATAGGGAGAGGGGGGAGGATTGCCCTGGAGTATTTCTGTCAAAATGATATGATGGCAGGATGTGGTCCTCCAGGCAGCACAATCTCAGTGGATGTTATTGCCTGGGTTACAAGACAAGGCTTTGAGTCACAAACAACTGCAGAGAATATCTGTCATGCATGTAAGTGACAGTGAAAACTGCCTGGATGTGTCTAATATGAGCTGTACCCTACAAAAGCCCCATGACCTGGGTTATCAATCAATGCATTAGTGAAAAAACAGCTCATCTGTTTCGCACCCCCCCACACACACTCATTCTCCCACCCAAACTTATTCCTAGACAGATTGTCACTTTTGTTCCTCATTTAGGGTTGTTGTTGGTTAGGAAAATGGGTCACCTTTATTTTATTTTTTTTCCTGTCAAGCTAAAATAGTCAAAGAAGTGAGCAAATGACACTTTGTTCACAGGGGTAAGCAGACAGCATGTCTCATTGGCAAAACTAATTACACAAGCATAACACAAGAAGAGACAGGGATGGAGGCATGGATGAGGATGGAAACAGAGGACAGCTTGCAGGGAAGGTGCATACTCAGACACTGGAATATGACCTGAATAATGAAGAGTGACTAGGTATGCCTCTATTTTGAGGTACTGAGCTAGAGACAGGGGCCTAGTACCATATTCACCTGGCATGTCTGCACGGGACACTTTATGGAACAGTAAAGCAAATAACTGCATAAAAAACATCACCGTCTACACATGCAGACCCTTACTGTGCAGTAATTTTCTCTACTCAGCGGCAAATGCAAGCAGCAAATTATCTGCCAAATAATTACTGCACAGTAAAGCCTGTGTAGGCAAATTTGCTCAGGAACAAATTTGCTCCTAGTCAGCTGGGCAACAGGGGTGGGAGATTGCTCCCTGCCCGTGGGGCAGGCTCTGCCACCAGAACCTGAGTGGGGACAAGTCCCTCTGCATCTGCTTTTCAGTTGCAGAGCTGGGGCTGGGAGCAATTTCTCTGCCCTCATTCCATGATCACAATCACAGAGTAGATGCAGGGAGCTCCCTGCATGGGGAGAGTTCCCCACCCAGCCTGGAGCTGGCTGGGATCTGTTTCTGACTGGAATAGTTCCCAACCAGCCCTGGGCTGCACAGGGAAGTCTGCAAGTGCAGCCTAGAGCTGGCTGGGGAGTGTCACATTTCAGGTAGTCCCCAGTCAGCTCTGGGCTGCATGTGCAGACTTCCCTATGCTGCCCAGGGCTAGCTGGTAGGACTGTGCCAAGCTTCGGGTCATCATTTGGATGATTTGGAGGCCAAATCTATTAATCCCAATCAAATCGCTGAAAGCTTTAGGCTTTCTGAATTGATTTGGAAAAGATTCGGAAAAGATTTGGCAATAGGGTATAATGCAAGATCAATGACATGTCTTGGGTGCTTGTGCAACTGCATCTGTCTTGGGGCACTGTGGTGGGGGCAGAAACTACTGCAGACCTGGCTGCTAAGCTACTGTGTTACCAATCAGTCATGCTTCACACAGGGTCCAGCTCAATACACACTAGCTAGCTACTAGGTAACGAGTTAACAAACAAGGATTAACACCTACAACACCACAGAATAAGGACAAAAAAGAATCAATACAGACAATCAACTGCCCCAAGACAGAGACAGTCAGTTGCACAAGCACCCATGTCACAAGTTTTGCCTGTCATCAGCTAGGGGAGCAGGGCCCCAGAACCCCCCTGCACCAATCTCCTTGACAGCTGGCAGGCTTTGTGGCTGCAGCAGGGCTTAGCAGCCAGTCCTGCAGTAGTTTCCTCTGACCATGCCCCAAGACAGACACAGTTGCATAAGCACCCATGACACGAGTTTTGCCTGTCAGCAGCTAGAGGTGCAGGGCCCCAGAACCCAGAACCCCTGCACCTATATCATTGACAGGTGGCAGGTTTCATGGCCTCAGCAGGGGCCACCATCCCTGCTGCCGCACCTTAGCACACAGTGTCACCCATGTCACAAGTTTTGCTTGTCTGCAGCTTGAGGTACAGTTTTCCCTAAACCACTACACGAATATCCTTGAAACTTGGCATATTTTATGGCCTCTGCAGGGGCTACCATCCCTGCAGTTTTGACCACACATATGTGACATGAGTTTTGCTTTCAATAATTTAGGGTGCAGTTTCCCCAGAACCCCTGCACCTATCTCCTTGAGCCTTGGTAGGCTTCATGCTTCCAGCAGAGGCTACCAATCCAGAAAGATTCACCTGAATCAGAAAGAAAACAACAAATTTATAGATATTTCAGCTCCGGAGCTTTGGAGCTGATTCAGCTGAATCAAAGCAGAAAACCAATTCAGAGTTCAGTACTGAATTGCTAGGATCTGAATTGGCCAAATATGACCCCAAATCTAATAGTTCCCTATTTGCACAGGCCTACTATCTGAGTACTCACCCAGTCAGAGGCAAGTCCCAGCCCCGCATCGTCCTCCCAGCCCCATGTCCCTATCAGGTGATTGAGGCACAGGGCTTAGAAAGAGCTCCAAGGGAGGGGCAGGTTCCAGCCCCCCTTCCCAGTCTGCCAATGGAGCAGCTAGCACTGCTCATTGCTAGCTGCCCTGCCAGTGGATCAGGGCTGGGAGCTGGGACTTCCCCTCCCCTTCCCTTCCCCTCCACCCAGCTCTTTCCAAGCCCCCTGACCCCAGATAGGGAGCCAGGGCCAGGAGCTCCCTGCTGCCAGAGCAGGGAGACATTCTCCCTTTCAGGGCTCAGGAGGCCTAGCCCAACTCCCTGCTCAAAGCAGGACCATCCCTAACTATATAGGAATAATAGAAAACTAAAGTAGGAAGGGAATCTGGCCACTTTCCAAGATACCTGTATATAAGAGCTACTGCATGCTTATGTGTGCTTCTATGTGGGCGCATCTACATGTGCGCCGGACTGCAGTTGTTAGTGTGCAATCCAGATGCTGCACAGGTCTTTTCCCATGCTATTGCACAGTAGCAACATGCTTTTCATGTAGATGTGCCCTGTATGTAGAGTATAAGACAGTCTTTGCAGTTTTTATACCAGACTGTGGAAATGAGATGCTAAAAAATGTTTTCCATTCAAAGAGATATTTCTGCCAGAACTTCATCCTAGATTATTCTTTGTTTGGAAAGAGTGGATAAAATGACTGCGCAAAAAAACCAAAAACCAAGCAGCAGCAAATGTATGGGTCTGGCATTTTGATGAAGCTTGCCATCCCTCATCCTTACTGCATCTTTTTCTATTATTGTATTAGCTTGAAAAAGCGTATCCTGTGCTTTTGTGTAGTCTATAATCATATGAAAAACACACCGCCTAAAATCGTCATAACAAAGATAAATGCAAACACAAAGCAAAGCAGTCAGCCCTGCCATTTCTTGCTCCTCGATGGTTTATAAAAGTGGCCTCCAAATATGATCCTATGATGAACTGAAACATCCTTATTTTGATGGGTCTTGGCATGATTTTGGGAAGTGGCAATGGGATTATGGCCACAAAAGAAAGGCTATAATATCTTAGCCAAAAGCACAGTTCTGCCTTCTCTCAACTGGAGAGAGGTAGCTCAGAGAAAAGCAAGGACTCATTATTTCAATATCAATAACTAGTTTAAAAACATTCTTTTTAAACAAATGCCATTGAGAAATCTTTATACATTCTAAAGGTACATTTTAAAGGACCAACCATTTTTAAGTGTTTTTGACGAGTAGATTTACTCTTAGATGCTTTTGTAAATTGTACAAGAGCCATTCATAAAACACCAAGTGGCTGTCATCTAACCTGATCTCAGCCAATTGTTATCATCTTGTTTATGCCTGGTGTAGCTATGCTTCAATCCACAGCCAATAAATCATTGAGAATATTTTCTCACTGGCAGGATGCAAGCTGGAGGACACCAAGAGAAAGTCAATAACCCCACACCATCTCTTAAAACAGGCACAAAATGTTCCTCCATCAGTTCTGAAGAGACAGCTTGTTTTTCTTTTGGACCCAATGCTTCTTTGCATTTGTCACAAACTGCTTAATGCACATCTGACCAATATAATGCCTCCAACTGCATGCTTTCTTTTCAGCATAGCCACCTAAAACCCCATTACGTAGCAACAGTTCTTGCACACTGTCAGGTGCTGTCTAGGCCTTAAATGAATATGCAGGGAACTAGGGTTTTCAAGGGTAACCTCTTGGAACTTAAGACTTATGTCAAGTCCACATGTAAGTCATGTGATTTTTATGGTTCTTTTGGAGGTAAGAGGTAGATTTAGAACAGAATCAGAACAACATAGCATATAAAGGCACATTTAGACCAATTTCTATATTATGTATGTAATACATATATAGTTATATTACCTATGGGCATGTATAAAGGGAGAGGGGTTGATATAACTGTACCTTTACATGCTGTGCTGCTCTAAGTGTACCTTTTTCCTGAAAGATAAATAGGTTTTCATCTTTTAAATGATCTGATTCTGTAGTTCAAGGATTCTACCACTGTGACTTACATATACTTTTCTAATGGTCCAGTGGACCATGAAAATGGGTAGAGTGCCACGTGGAAGGTAGAGGATTTCCAGGTGAATGATTCACAAGAAAATCTTGTCTTTACAAAGTGGCCTGCAAAAATTGAGTATCAAGTGTTAGTGTTGTTTGGCTGCTATGTGGGGAAAATTGTTTGAAAATAACTAAATGCCGATGTTTACAACAGTTGAAGCTGGGGCAGCAGGCAGTCAAGCAGATTCTTCCACTAACAAAGGAGAGGACATAAATGAGAAAGGTAGATATTAAAAGGGGGTTGAACAATTAGTGTTTAAGGTGCTGCATAACCATTGTACTGCACAAACCCCCAACTTTGATGGTCTCTCAGCAGTTTTGTTGGCTCACCATCATTTTGCCAGCTTTCTCCAAAGGCCTGACCAAACCATGAATGACTGGTGCCTCCCGCGACTGGGGCGGCACTATAGTGGTGAGTGGGGACCGCCTGCAGACACCACTGGCCATGTTGGTGGTGAGGGGGGGTGGGCTGTGAGTGGCAACTGCCCACAGAAGCTGGCAGCAGCTTCAATGGCAGCCAATCTCAGGAGGGGCACATGCCTCCCCCCCACACACACACACCTTGCCTATGAATCAAGCCTTACTTAGGAGGCATGGTTGCAGCACATGCCCGAAGCTGTGATCATCATCACCTGGGTTTCCACAGTGCATATCCAGTGAAGCTGGATATAAACTGATCAAAGCGAGCTGTCAGGGTCCACTCAGACCCCCACAGCCGAGGACTGTATTAAAACGGCACTAAGTAAAATGTACTGATAGTACAGGAAGACAGAATAGGATGACAGGAAAGAAATGGCAGACATCATCTGGTGGAGAAGGGTCTGGCATAGACTTTTTCAGGAGCAGACCCTCTGAGGAGGGCAGTAGATGGGGGTATGGGTATGGAGATGGGTGCGTGGACACAGATATGCAGAGAGAACTGTGTAATGGGTTTTTCATGTGCTTTGAGCTGCCAAATGAAGCACATGGGCCACTTGACAAGAGTATTGGAGGTGGAGTTATTTATATTTCAACATATATATTTTTATTTATTTATTTACTTTTGCACAAAAACAAAATTGCCCAGATCATCACCACAGTGAGAATGCCGCAGCACTGACCTCGGTGTGCGCTACACAAAGCTCATCAGGAATGCTGGCACTTAAGTAGTTTAAGCTGAAGACTATACCACTGCATCTGCATTGCAAATGTTACCCAGGCTGGAGAGGCAATGCAGAGAGACCCTTAATGACTCAGACAGTGAGGGACAGAGCAACCTTCTGCCTTCAGATCAAAGATGAAAGGATAGCAGCAACCACTGAAGTTCAGTGCTGGGCAAGATAGAATGCTCTGGCCGGCACAGTCTGGTTGTTTCCAAGGGCACCAATCCAGCACAGCTAAGAAACAGAGGTTGAAATCCCCTCCACCGTAGCTTTTGCTAGATGTAGGAGCAGCCGTCTCCCCCAGCATCCCTCAAAGCCTTGGTTCAGCTCTTAATCTTAGCTCTCAAATTGCTATATCCAGAAAGATTTCTCTGCTGTGGAGCTCCATAAATATTTATCCCTTCTATTCTAATGGCCCATAAAAACAAGCAGGGGAAACATCTCTGCTGTGTTAAAAAAAAAAATTGATCCATGGCATGAAATCTGCATGCCATAAGAAGCCAATGATTCCTAGGGTCTGCTAGATAACTTCAATCTTTGGCAACTCTTGGAAAATCCCAGCAGAAGCCCCTGGCCTTAAAATGCTTAAACAAATCCCTACTACTGTTTTCAGCAGCCTTTTCAGTCATGCAGTTAAAGGGCTTTAAGAAAAAGAGCTATGCACAGACATACACCCAGGTCAGGAGCAAAATGTGGGAAGAAAATGACTTAGGCCAGACTTTTGAGGTATCATATTTTCCTGCATACTATACACCCCACAAATAAGACATTATAAGAAATTCTTATATGAATTCTTCCTTTGCTTTTGGAAGGCAGAATGTAGAAAGGGAAAAAGGATTTTTCTAGACACAGAGCGAGTCCTCCAGGAAACACAGAGTGTCCATTAAGTGCAGCCATTAGTGATGTGTAGGGGGTCACATCACCCCCAGTGCCACCACTACCTGAGGGAGCTCGCTGTGCCCCCCCAGCCTGCAGGGCATGCGGCGTCCATGAGTGCAGCTTTCCCAGAAAACAAGCTAAAGAAAGCAGTAGTGATGGGGAAAAATTGTGCCTTTTTAAACCAAATCTTGAAGCAGGCTTAAACAATCACTTCTCCTCAGATTTCTCCCCAAAAGGTAAGGGGGATCTTGGCCCTGTCTGTATCGGTCACTAGTTTAATTAAAAATCACTGAGATGTGGTACACGAGTGAAATGGTTTATTACAGAAACACAAAATAGCCACCACTTTGTTAGTAATATACATATAAAAAACAACAGAAACAGCAGTAACGATTAACACTAAGTATAAATTCAATAAATCCTATAACCAGGACAGAGGGACTGCAATCATGAGAGAGATTTATTGCACCACCGTTGTCGTCAGCTCTGTCTGCCTCTTCAGACCCAGTGCCAGGGCTTACCTTACCCTCTTACCAGTCACTGGTCTTTTACAAGGGTATATGACAGAAAGATAGCCCAAGAAAGTATCCCTTCCCAAGGGATGGGGGAATACTCACCAACTACTCAGTGAGGCTGCTACTAAAGCCTTATGCACCTGACGGGAAAAATGTCAGGGAGCCAACCTCTGACTGAGCACAGCGGCGTGCTGAGGCGCGGTCTCCGACTGCCCCAGGGATCCTCGCTCCTCGCACAGGACCCAGATCCTGCTGAGGATCTATACCAGGGTGGGGAATTATTTCGGGCAGAGAGCTGCTTACTGAGTTCTGGCAAGCCGTTGAGGGCCACACGACAGATAAATATTCATTTTCTAAATTTTTTAGGGGCCCCGTGGGCTGGATAGAATGGCCTGGCAGACCACAGCTGGTGCCCAGGCCACATTTGGCCCACCCCAATCTATACCCACTCACACAAGCCATCACTCTTTCTTGGTCTCCTCAATCACTGTCTCTCTGTCAATCCTCACAGGCCCTCTCACAAGTGTACCCTCGCCAACACACACGCGCACCAAGCCCCGCTCGCTCACTCGCTCGCTCAGCTTCTGTCAGTCAAAACCCTTGATAGGGGTACTGCACCCGGCACGCCAGGGCTCTGCACACGGCACGTGGGTGTGCACACAGCACTCTGTTCGTTATCCCTGAGGGTGTCGTATGGCAAAGTACCAAGCTGAGGACCCGCAGGATGCCATTCGCCCCGCCTAGTCTCACCTGCAAATGTCCTTACCAGCTCAAACTGTCCTGGTCCCATAGCCTAACATGAGCCAGCCATGAGCATCATAATTTGCTCTCAACAGTAGGAACGTCCTCACATGGCAGCAGCAAGGCTAGCCCTTGCAAGGGCAGCAGCAAGACTCTTACTTCCTTACTGGAAGTTATTGCCTTGCCAGCAGCTGCAAAAGGAGTTTTGGAAAAGGGTTCCTATGGTAAGCAAGTATATATGGTGCTTTGGGGGTGGGGAAGTTATCGGGAAAAAAACAAAAGAGCAATATTTATATATTTGGCACGTGCACAACTCTTTTCACGGCTGTTAACCTTTCAGCTTCAAATCATGCCAGCAATGCCGATGAAAGACAATCCATATCCAGATTGGGACCAGAGTAAATGAGATACGTCCCACAGTTTTGGGATGGGTGTCTGCATCTTAGAAGAGATTACGGGCCAGGTTTTCTGAGGAGCTCAGCTCCTTTTAGTCACCTAAATAAATCAGCTGGGTTTTTCACTGGTATTTGCATCCTGTCTGTCTCATTGATGTAGGTATCCAAGTCAGATCCGAGCTGTCCCATTTCAGCTCTGGTTCTTAGCTCCCAGGTCTATATGACTTTTGTCAGTCTATACGTACAGAGAACCACCTGCAGACTGCCCTCGGCTCTTTGGTCCCCAGGATTCATTTCTGTGTCTGCTAGAAGCTCTAGGATTACACAAATTGCCCTACACAAATCGATGTCCCCTAGCTGGCCCAGGCCACATTTTGCATCAGGTAAGCAGAAACCACTTACATCTACAGTTCTGTCGTAGAGAATGAGTTAAATGAAAAAACAGACCAGACAAGATAGCAAAGAAACACTGTGTGGAAATGCAATGTGCCCAAACAACAAATTATGGATGACCCAACTGAATGAGCGAGTCACAGAGGATGAGTAAAGAAAACATGAGTTGTGGAAAATACAGGTAAATTAATGCAATGTTGCAAGATCCCAGTTACCCACTGGTATATGAACTAATGAGGCTTCTAGCTCAGGGCTGAAGAGTAGCACCTCTGTTCATCCTAGTTCTGCTTCTGAGGTAGGTGCCTAACTGACAGGAAGCAATGCCTACCTTTTATGAAATAACCTAGGAGTGCAAAAACCCAAATGGTCAGTGTGGCGGATGCAGGTCCAAATTCCTTCTTTTTCATGAGTCAGAGGCAGCACTCGAATCCTCTATTTTTCAGGATCACACCCAACCATTAAGCTATGCCAGGAGCAAATGTTCCCAATCTGTCCTACTGCAATAGTGTATTCTGTTTTCTGTGCGATAGTGAAATATTCAGTAGACCAAACTCAGGAAACAAGAATTTCTCTATAGCCTGGTGAGGGCAAGTAAGGGGGTGAAGGCAAGTAAGGGGACACACATGGGTTGCCGGCCTTGCTCTAATTTGCAAAACGTTATGACCATGCCGAAACTTCTTTTTTCAAGCAAATAAATGACTCATAAGGGAAAAAAAAAAAATCACCCAGCTTTATTTCTGAGGCTTAGGTTATTCAAACCACTGACCTCTCTTTCCCTTCATTTGGTAGACTGCATAATAGGACAGTGGAAAGACATATTAGCTGCATAAAAAAAATATGGATTGAGAATAAGTTTCAGTATCTTTATCAAAATGGTCTCTGTCTCCAAGTGCAGCTATCACTGCTTTTGGAAGACTCATTATGCCTTTGTCAGAAACGTAAATTGTTTTTTGCACTGGGGATTGATTTTACTTAGTCAATGCTTGCTGCATCTTTTTCTTTTAAACATTTTGATCAAGGCATCCAGTTTCTTTGGGTCACTGTAAATGTTAACCTAATGTACCTTTGATAATGTACCATTGTCTGATTTTGAATAGAGATGTCAATGTAGTCTCTTCATTCTTGATGCTCCAACAGGGATGGACAAAACTGTTGGTTAAAATTATACCTCCCTAGGCTTTATCAGGATAATATTGCTGTAATGCAGAAGCACTTAAGGACAGATTCTGCACATTGACTCATACTGAGCAGCCTCAAGCTCCACTGAAGTCAATGGAACTGTATATTTGTTGACTAACATATAATTTAACATGAGTAAAGGTATTGCAATTTGGCCCTTGGGTGTGGGTACTCATTAATCCCCATCCTAGATTCCTAGGAGTGAAGGGGTCAAGGCCAGAATATTATTAAAGGGTATTAACGTGTCATTAAATTTATATGGTTGTTAAAATAAAAGACTTGCTTTGCTCTTTTGAGCGTATATAGAAAATAAATCACTTCCTTTAAATTGAAATGTAGATGAAAAACACATTTGATGCAAAAATGGACCCTCATAATTCTAAACTGAATAATGAAATGCAAGTAAATGGATTATTCCTGTGACATGCTGAACATTCACCACTCTTGCTAATATTGTTGAGCATGGAAAATATTTAGTATCTCATAGGATCAGCCCCTTGCCTAGAAATGGTGAAAAACCCCTTAAGGGGGAAACCCGTTTGGGGGCTGGACTCGATGATCTTCCGAGGTCCCTTCCAGCCCTAACGTCTATGAAATCTATGACTTCAAAAACCTGATGCTTACTTACAATACCACTACATTATAGTATTCTAACTAAATTACAGTTACCGTACTTTGCATTGCCAGAGAAGCATAAAGCAATATCCACCATTTATGAGAATCATGTCCTCAAAGCCATTTTCCTTGTGGCTAATGACTCTTCTTTCTCTCTTCCAGCATCAGCTAGTATGTACGTGCCCACAGTCTGCAATGGAAGAGAAGTCCTAGATTCCACCACTTCATCTCTGTGATTGTGACTTGCAGTTCAGTTCTTGAGTTTTTAGACTGTTAGGCAAAATTTGCACATGTTGTGCACTCCAGAAACAAAATAAAAACAGAACTAGTACCTTTTTTTAGAAACAGTATAATAAATTATTTTTGAGGACTGTACAGTATATAGTGATGTTCTAGAACTTTTTAGACTGATTTTAGCACCTCTGTTATTAACAGTTCTGGGGGACATGTAAATAGCCATGGTTTACCGTGTGCATAGTTCTGCAGTGTTGACTCAGCAGTCAAGGGAGTGATTTGTTGCAAGCACAGTTGCAGTGTTAGGTGACTTTCTTTCCTATGAAATTTTTTGTAGTTCCTTGTTGTAATTAACCTCAACTGCATTTCTATGTTGTATATTACAGTTACATTCTGTGTAACGGATTGTTTTCTCAGCACAAAACAGCAGTATTAATGTAAAGATGCCAATAATAAAATCATAAAAGATTTTTCAGCATTGTTGCACTTTTTGTTTTTCCCCTCTCAGGTCATTATAATTCATCAGAGGGGACTACATCCTCTTTCTTTCTGTTTCCACAAATTAGTAAATTAAATCCTGCTGCTCACTGTGGTTCTAGGGTTTAGCAGTCTCCAAACGTTTGGCCACAATTTGGCTGGTAGTATTGGCAACAACATCCCAAGGTGGTTTGGCCAAATCAAGGGCAGGTTAGCTTAAAAAAAACTAGGTGAAAGCAAATATATTCAGTCTTGCAAGTGTGCTCTGCTAGTCCCTCAGCTGGTGTTGACTGACACTTATCCAGGAGTCTTGACCTTGATCAGAAGGAAAATACATTTTGCTAAAAAAATTCAAATGACAATGGTTTCCTCATTGAAAAATGACCTTTCTTCAAAACTAAAAATGTTCAGGTTTTGTTTTCTTTTTGTTTTTTTGTTTACTGGGCGGGGGGGATATTCATGAAATTGGGAAATTCATGGAAATGGCTTCTATCCCATCCAGGAGCACAAAACAACCCCAGATGCTCCCTCTGCCTGCAGACAGTTGTTTGCACCCAAAAGTTGGCAAAGAAAAGTTTCCAACTATTTTAGGTGGTCTAATAAAAAAGATCAGATTTAGCCAAAGAACTTTGTCTGCCCATGTCCTTAGACCAACACAGCTACCCCTGAAATGTTCTGTGACTCTACCTCAAGTTTCTCTGAAATTGAACTCAGCTGTTGTCAAAATGGCCATTAACATTTGTTTAATGTTAAATCATACATTAGGCTGTGTTTGATATACTAAAGCATTCAGATATTTTGCTAGAGTATAAAAACATGGGAAGGTTATATTAGGTAGATAAAGAGATAGACTCCTGATAAATAAGATTGCATCTGTATTAGGCCTGCTTTGTATTCACATGGTGACATAAAGCTAGCATGATCTGTCCATTAAACTGCTTTGCGTCACTAGAACAGAATCAAACAGTTGGAAGTTACTAAGGAATCTGGACCATTAAAATAGTCACAAAAAGGATAATGCTGATGAAGTGTCCCAGCATCTCATGCCTGTGACCAAACCATACAGATTTGGAGTGGAAATCTACTGCAGTTGTAGGCAGTTGCAAATCACCTTTAAAATAATGTGACTTTTATAATCACATCCTAAGAGGAAACTAGCGCATATCTTACTTTCTATCAAGTCCAATAAGTCATTCAGGAAACAAACACACCTCTAATTAATGTTTTGGTGTATATTTACCTAAGGGCTTGTTCTCATCGATCCTGCCCCCATTTAAGTCAATAAGCAAAATTTCCATTGACTTCAAGGCAGTGGCTGTGACTCTTAAAAGGCTTGGATTAAAGAAGCATACAATTTAAAATACGATGGGAGTATAAATTACCTGGGATCTGATTCTTCTTTACACCCAGGCCCTTCTATTCACTCACAATCTATACCTCTTTCGGGCTGGATTGACAAAGGAAGTCAGGTCTAACTGCCATTTTACATGCCAAAGCCCAGCATTTAGGTGCTCAAAAGCCCCACTCAGCTACTACCATCCTAGGAACTGCCTATGGCACTTAAGTTTCCACCACTTAATATGACCTGCCTTACTTTCTATTTCTAGGCACATACAAAAAATCAGCCAAGTCCCTATCTGTTCTATACCTAAATCCCTGCAGGACTCATACACAAAACTTTCCTCTATTTCTGTTGCTTAAGGGACTCGATTCAAAAGATGTTGTCAGAACATGCCTCCCAGATCATATCTCACATAAAACTGAACCAGGGGATAGCTGTGTCACTGCATTTATGCTGAGTCCCTTGGGCTAGGGACAGACATTCAAAAAGTTGGAGCCTGAACTGATTCACTCTTTACAGGGGACCCTAGCTCAGGTTCCTGCCAGCGGGATGGGAGGGGGGGGAGGCTGGCCAGTTCCCTCCAAGCTGCTGCTGGGGTTGGCCATACCTTTACCACTGGAACAGCCAGTAGAGAAATGCAGGTCTGTGCAGGTAGGACAGGGGCAGGAGGGGGGTGGAATAAACCTCATCCCTGTTCCCTTCCAGGGACCAGATTCTGGCCAGGCCCCTGCCCCTGGCCGTCTGTGCTCTGGCTAGGGAGCAGAAGGGCAGGGCCAGCCCTGCTCCACTGAAGCGAAGAGCACAGCCCAGCCCAGAGAGCATGCTGGGGGACTCTGGTTTAACTTAAACCAGGAAAGGGTCTGGGACAAAAGTTGCATAAACCTGTATGAATGTAGTATCAGACTTAACTGATTGAACTCAACTAGGTTTATCTCAAACCGGTTTCGGCCATTTTGAAACTAGTTTATGCGCACTGAACTTATGTTCTGTTACAGGTTTAAACCAGTTTCTGATCACTTAAACCAATTTATGTGCAACTTCTGTCCCTAGACTTGGCGATTATAGCATTCACCTGAGAAACAGTTGACCCAGTTACAATTCTCTCCTCTATGTGATTAGGAGCAAATATTTGAATATACAGTTTAGGATAGTGCTCTAATAGAGGGCAACCATCTCTCCCCAAATGGATCCATTAATCTTTGCAGCTGAAACAGGCCCATTTACCCAGTGATTTATACGTTCAAGAATCAGGGAGTAGAATCCCATTTCCCCAAGTGAGTACTCTAGTTGTCGGGCTACGAAGTTGTTCACTCTCTCGCTCTCCCTGCAGTGCAATGAATAGTTTAGTATTTTATGAAATATTATTTTTTTATGTCTAGTGTTCTTGAGTGCCCAAATTGAGATGCACGATTCTCTGAAAATCAGGTCCCTTTGAGGGGTCTTAAGTTAGGCAACAAACATCACTAAATTAAACAAACTCCAGGAAGCCACTTATGCAGTGAGTTATTATTTAAAGTCAGAATCTGACCTGAAATACTTAAATCAAGTCACGTCCAATCATTTCAGATCCAAAGACAAATGAACTCTTTGTGAACTCCTTATTTGGCTTGAAATACACAGGTGGTTACCACCTAAACTTGTTTCCTTATAGGCAATTTAGACCAGCTGGAGGCTTAGCGGTCTCCACACTGTTTTCATTAATACAGGTGAAGAAATAGCTGAGCCTTTTTGATTATTCGCTCTGAGTAGCCATGTAGCTTCAAAGACATAAGGCTAGGCAGCTGCTTTCCTTTTGTACTAAAATGTCGTGGCTGGTGCTGAAATGAGGGAATTCTCTCAAATCCTTTCCTAGCATTTGTGCATGATTCTTGTGTTTCTTTGGACTGCTTTTCAGTGCTCCGATTTGGATTTCCAGGGAATGTAGGGTTCATGAGGGATTCTGTGTGAAACAAGCCAGTGGGGAAAAACACCAAACAAACAGAAGGAAAATGTCAAACCCTGCTAGTACATCTCCATGCATTGCAGTAGCATGAAAATGTGATGAGATTCCTTTAAATTAGATCTTAAAATGGACTCTTAACTCTCATCCCCTGGTCATACTTAGTGGATGTCTTTTAATATTGTCTTTTTGGAAAAAAACTGAAGCAAGTATTTGGACTTTGCAAGCCTGTGAAAGGCTTGGCAACTCATGAGCTGTAATTGCTTTCCTTTTAATGTACTATACTAAAGATGGGAAGTGTGCTCGTTTCCCTGCTTCTTAAATCAAGTTTCTTCGTACATGATGTGAGCCTGACTGCTAATTCAGAGCAATTATGTGGGTAGCACCACCATTGGGCATGTTCGCTGCCAAGGGGAATTTTTAACTCCGTTTTACAAGTACTATTGATTCCATTACTACATTTAATCCTGCTTGTATAATTCCACCTCTCAAATGGCACTGAAGAGGAATAATTACAGTTATGGAGCTATACCCTGAATTTTGCATCTTATTTATTTTTATCTTCATTTTTAAATGTACATAAGGACCAATACATGCACTAAGCAATATAAAGAGTCACAAAGAAAAGGGGCCCGCTCATAACCATAGTGGTATTGTGAAAAAGGTCATTGCATAAATGAGAATTTACATGCAGATGTTCAAAGACACCTAACAGACATTTAGCTAGCTGGTGAGTCAGTAGTTCTTTGAGGAAAAAACTCATAGCCAGATCCTATAAAGGATTCAGACTTCTAGAAGCACCACAAAGCTGAGATGCCTGGATAGCAGAGTGGAACCCAGAACCCCATGCTAGGTGCCTTTTACATGGTGAGAGTTGGGCACTAGAGAATGGGATGCAAAACAGCCAGAGTCCTGAATAGGAAGCCAGAATATCTAGGTTAGGGACAGACATTACACATAACCCAGTTTAAGTGATCAGAAACTGGTTTAAACCTGTAGCAGAACAGATGTTCAATGCATATCCACCAGTTTGAAAATGGCTGAAACTGGTTTGAGATAAGCCTGGTTGAATGTAGTATCAGACTTAAGTGATTTGGCTCAAACCTATTTATACATCTGTCCCAGACCCCTTGCTGGTTTAAGATAAACCAGACTTCCCCCAGCATGCTGTCTGGGCTGGGCAGGGCTCTCTGCTCCACAGCAGGGCTGGCCCTTCCCCTCTGCTCCCTGGCTGCAGCTCCAGAAGAGACTTGCAGGCTCAGCAGGGTCTGCCTAGCTTCCCCTCCCCTACCGCCCCACCCCAGCTGCTTGCTAGACAAGCAAGGATCCCCCCTCCCTCCATCCTTCCCTCCCATTTCCACATGCATAGGGTCCCATAAGCAGCGACCCTATGCATGTGGCATGTTAGCTAATGCTGAGAGGTATTTCTGTGTGTGAGTGTCTCCAATTTCACTGGGACAGAAAGATAAAACAGTGACCACTTAGGGCTGTTTGGAGCTAAATCAACAGGTCAGCCAGTAAGCTGTTTAAAAAAAGTTTGAAATAATGGCAAGAAGCTGTTGTTTTGCTAATGAGGTGATAAACACTTTATCAGCCCCTTGCTAGCTTGCTTGCCTGTCAGTTTGCTGCAGACGGTATGACAAAGCAGGGAGGGAGATTGAAAAGCTCTGTATCATCAAGAGATGCATGCACTGCACACCCTGCCTTTCCCTCAGAGTGCTAGCAGGGGGCTGGGGTCTAGCAACACTCCCACCCCTTGAGCAGTGAGTGGAGAAAAGCCTGAGATGGTGCAGGCAGACTTCCCTAATCAGAGCGTCCTGCAGAGGCCTGGCCACATCCCCCCTCAGCTCAGCAGTGTGCAAGGAAGGGTGGGCTGCTCTAGTGCCCCTTGGCTTCTAGCCTAAGCCCCTGCAGGCATGTGCCTGCATGTCTAGGATGTCTGTTCAGTTACAAAGTGATTTAGCCTAGCCAGGTTAAACTAACCTGAAAAGATTGAATCAAGTCAGGCTCAGGCTTTTTGAATGTCTGTCCCTAGCCCTAGAGTTAGCACAATCAGCACAAAGATGTATAGAGGTAGCCAATAGGAAATGTTGAAGACTGAAATAAGACTAAAGTCCCACCCACAGCTTCCTTATTCAGGGCTGCAGAGATGAACTGTTGCTTTCCTGGGGCTTATTACCCTGAGCCCTTTCCTGAAATTAAGTGCCAATGCCCTCTCTTTCAAAAGTGATCAGGGGTCATGCTTTCAAAAATCAGTTTCCCATGTTAGAATCCCAAATTTAATTCCTTTTTCAACCTGAAGGGATGCAAGACAGTGCCTTAGCCACCAGGCTGGAAACTAGTCAGGGTGCAGGATGGAGGGAAAGGGCACTCAGAGGAAGCTGTGTCACTGTGCAGAAAATAATTCAGGATTCATTGGACTAGATACAGAGCACAAGGAGGAGCCTGAATCTATGAATTAGTGGTCAGGGTACTCTCCTTAGCGTCCAGTGACTTGATTAAAAAGTGGGACAAAAGGTATTGTCTCATATCCACTAGAATCAATGGATTTTTAGTCTCTGGAAGACACCCAGAGAAAGGGTGCATTGCCCTTTTCCACCTTCAGTTACACCTGTGAATGCCAGGCATTTATCTTAGTATGCTGCAATTTCAAACCCATATTGTAGGAAACCGTGTTAGTAAACCTCATTCCCTCCTCCAGTCCTAACCCTCAAATCTAGGAAAGGGTTTTTTGGGTGGGGGTTAGAAATCTGATACTATTCTACCTCTCACTGATGAGCTGAGAAAAGTTCATGGGAATCTTGAGGCCTGACAGAGGCCTGACTTGCAACAGCAACCATGGCAATGCGGCAAGGGTTCAGGGGTGTTGCAGGCCCTAATGTGCACAGTTGACAGCCTAGAGTTTGCGAGTCTGAGGCCACAACAGAAGCCAACAAATTCCAACAAATCTGTAAATTCTGCTACATACCTTGTCACAAAGGCCTCAAAAGGGAATGGAAGCAAAGGTTCAGATTCTCAAGCTAGCCTTTTGTGAAAAGGCTACAGATAATCCACCACAAAAGGTAAATGTAAATACTGGCTTCTAACCACTGCCTGACTCAGATTAGACCCAGTTCTGCAAACGTTACAGGAGGATGAGAGAAGGGCGGAAACACCTACTTGATGACACTGCTTGAAGGAAAGGTACGATGCTACCCAGTTGCTTTTGTGTGTCTGGCAAACTTTTATTAGACAAAATAAAGGGTTCAAATATCCAAAACAAACCAAAACAGATGCAACATAATCAGCAAAGAAGAACCACGGTGCAACAAGGATTCAGCATTCAACAAGATCTGGGAGTGTCTCAGCCTGATCTTCGGCAGACCCCTCTGAAAATAGGTTCCTGGGGAATTCTAGTGTAGGGAGGTTACACACAAAACTAAAGCTCCCAGCATTCATTCATCCCCAGTTTTGATTTCACCAAGCACACAGATAAACACATACATGCTCCCTCCTTTGGGTTTGGAGTCCTTTAAACGGACCAATAATCTCATCCAGTATGGCTTCCTACATCAGCACATGGGCAGTTTGCTTCCCAGTAAGCTTCAACTTCACACAGCTAGGAGTATGGCCAAAACATTGCAGGAGCTTTTGAACATCTTGCGTGTTGCAACTCTTCCCCATTTCTTGCTGTATCACACTGTCAAACTGACAATGTGTCCATGAAGTCATAGGTGCTCTTGCCATCTCATATCTGCATATTCTGAGTTGCAGCTTTCATATGTTTCTTCTACCTTACCTATACAACTACTCCCCAAGATACCATGAATTTGATACCTCTGAAGGAAGAAAGTTAAGAATGCACATAGGCCATGTTGACAAATAAGGAGAAAGAAGAGAGGGGAGAACAAAGTTAAGTAGTACCCACCACTCCATAATATCACTGAAGCAAAGTTTTGGAAGGTTTTACATTTTATGAATAGTAAAAATTATCATCCACCCTTCCACTAGCTAGGACAGCAGTGCAAAGTCTCTGTCCTTTCATGTTGCAGGACCTAAAGCAACCCTTAGCAGGAAGAAACATCATTGGTAGGCATGCTTTTGAGTGTTTTCAATCATACTTCAAAGCATCTGCTACTGGCCACTGTTGGAAATTGGTCAACATTCCCGGGTAGCAATATCCATTGCTATCTTTACTAGTTATAATCAAGTATCCCACCCTTGTAGGATCCCACCAGGTCTCTTAGCACAGGCAAATGAACGGATCCCAAGTATCCTCCTGCAAGAATCACAATCTCAAAGACTCCTTTTAAATAGTTAATAATAACAATCCTCCTTTAACTAGAATAGATTGCAATTGCCTAGATCTACGATATGGCTTCTACTTGACATTTGAGAATTCAGATTCCAAATCAAGTGTATAATGCATCACGAATACCAGCAAATGTAATTAGAACGAAGGGGGGATGGCACATTGCAATTTGACCTGTAGAACCAGATCCTCTAATGGTGTAAAACAAAGTACCTCCCCATGAGTCTAATGGAGCTATCCTGATTTACGCCATTTCAGCCTGATTTACTTAGAAAATCTGACTTCAAGAAAGTTCTCTGTACATTTTCCCCAAGCAAAAACTCAAGGCAAAAATGATAACATCCATGCTTGATTTGCCAATAATTTATACAGAGACACCACTATAATGCATCTAATCCCTGAAAAGATTCAGTGGCTTGGTTCCCAAGTTAAAAGGAAAACATGCAAATGCTGCAATAAAATGCATCCCATTTAATCAACTGAACACATAACAGACTGATTCTCATTGTTTTATGGCATCAAGTAACAGAAGATATCATAGGCAACAGTTTACTTAATGAATTGTTTAAGGCTTCCAAACTGTGCCTTTTATCGGAAAATGAAAATAACATTTTTCTCCTTGTATCTTCAGGGAGAGGAAAAGAGGAATAGTGAAAACCAGCTAAAAGACATCAGAACTTGCTTACTGCTGGAAAATTCCAAGGTATTATTTTAAACTTAACTTCAATCATTTCTGTAGGACTGGTTTGTGTCTATTTCCATAGTACTGCACCAGTATTTTTAGACTGCTTGAAAGAATATTGTATAATAATGTGACAGATCATTTGGAACCACAGATAAAAAACTGCCATATACTAAAGTCTGCAGGAGCTGACAAAGAGTGCTGTTTTGTAACTAATTAGATAAATTCCAAGGGAAACCCCGAACAAACCCTCCTTGGTATGAACCAACTGAAATATAGTTCATTTAAATTTAAGGCATTTTGATATTTCAGAGACCTGGCTCCAATGGTAGAATAAGAATCCCAATTCTTTCTCAATGGCTTGGAAATGATGTAGAGATAAGGGCTGCTACTTGACATTTAAGAGACAGAAACACTGGTAACAGGCAGAACTGTGTGGAAGGTGGGAATTCTGTAACTCCATCCATCACTAAAGCTCAATGTAGGCTGCAGTTCTACTAAAGATCTGCAATCTGAAGTTTCACATATTATTCTTACTTTATGAATGCCGATCAGATAAAAATCTTTGATGGTACAGCATGCTAATTGAATAAAAAAAATTTTAGAAATATCTTCATAAAAGACCAGCAAAGAACTGAAATCCCAAAGCCATTGCCATTTACTAAGTAAACATGTCACTGATGATGTGTGTCGATGATATAATGACAACAAATACAATGTACAATAATAAATGCATAACGGTACAAAATATACAAAAAGGAATGCATTTAATTTACATTCAACAATATTTCAATATGGTGCGACACCTCGTAAAAATCCTTTTCTAGCAAATGAAGTGCAGTTTCATGAACAAAAAGTATATTCAACACCTGTTAAGGTGCCCAAAGTATTTCCCATCAAAAGAACAAACCCCAGTTTCTGCAATTGGATATATAAAATAATTAAGTAAAATTTCCCTGAACAAGAAAGAAAAACCTCTAATCTTCATAAAGTTTTCTTCAACATCTTAGAGTATAATAAAATATTCAGAATGCAGAACAATCTGTTTTAATTTAATTTAAAAGTGGGCTGTTGCCATAGGGTTTGATGCAGCGCAGTCATATAAAATAACAGATCTATATTCTTTATAATAAAACCACCATTTCTGCCTATGTGTCTTTTCCAATGTTTCATATGCATGTCAACTCATACAGCTTATTGTAATGCAAACATGTGTATGCCTAGAGGGATAGTCAAGATTAGTTCCTTATCTCCTCCTAGCAACACACAACTTTTGCCTGCATGATTTTCAGATTTAAAGATTTTTAGACCCAAGTTTTAATTAATCATGAGTTCAACTCAGACAGGAATTTCAGAAAATTAGTTTTTGATAGATTGGATATTATGCAGATCACATGCTTTTGATGGGGTGGATTATTCAGTGATTTTCTAGGCTTGATTTTTAAAGGATCTCCACTTAGCTTTCAATTTCCTAGGCACCATTTTGTGCCCTCATTTAAAAGCAAACAGTTGCTCCCATTGAAAGAGGAACCAATTTAAAATGTTAACCCACATTAATACCACTGGGTGTGTCTACATGTGCATTAATGCACTTTTCCTAATGCGCACTAAATTTAGTGCTTCCAATGTGAGGTACTAAATCACTGTGTATTAGGCTGCCCTGATGCACAGTAGTTCAAGCACACACTTTTTAAGTGACGCTTACTGTGCAATAGCCTATTTTACCAAATATTAGCATAAGAGTATATTTTTTACACGGCACTCTAATGCACAGTAAAATAGGCTACTGCACATTAAAGCACACGTGTAGATACACCCACTAAGGATCACTATACTCTTCTAGTGCTCAGATTTGTGACAGTAATATAAGATTCCAACTAAGTGTGGTCCTTTGGGTCATCTATTAAAGGTTTGTGCTTTTACAGCTAAGGTTCAGTTCCTTCAGTTTACATGAACCCTAGAAGGCTGGGACACAATTGGTGGTCCATATGGGATACTGCACACAGCAGCAGCTCACACATTGAAGTCCAGGGGGCAAGTCTACATGTGCCCCTAAGTACACAGTTGTTATTGCACAGTTATCTAATAGTTGCAGCGAGTACTTTAGCAAGTACTAAATGGCTGCACAATAACTGCTGTTACTTTGTAGTCTCAGCACCACATGGGTCATTTCTGACCCTGCTTGTAATGCACAGTAGCAGTGTCACACTTTGTGCCTGCCAATGCTACGTCGCCATAGAAATTAACTATATTGCCATAGCTCATCATTACAGCAGTGTAACATCTCATGTAGACGCTCCCAGGGCTTCTGAAATATAATCCCGCCAAGATTGTTACTACATTGGCATCTAAATGGGTTCAACCTGTAGATGTGAAATTGTGCCTGCTACATTAGAGGCTGTTGCAAAACACTTAGAGCCTTGTTACATGGTAATTTTGGGCAGCTCGTGGAGCTCTTAACCCCTGGATTGTCCGCACTTTAACATCTTAATGTTGTTTTAAATTCATTAGGCAGCTCAAAGTTGTGTCACCCCAGACTAAGCGTGTGACTGCTCCAAATTCCAAGCTAGCACTAACACCAATCAACATTTGTGCGGCTCACAGTGTAAGGTGTAACAAGGCCCTGACCTTCTAAAGTATTATCCTCTCCAAGAATCAAAACTCATCTATGTTTCTTCCCCTTCAAGTACCGTTGACCCTTTTAAGAGAGACTTGAAATGCTACAAAAGGAACAGTGCAGAACCTTTGTAGAAGATTTCCAGTCTCTCAGAAGAATAATTTCTTATCATGTGTGTGGAAGGAGTGAGAAAAAGTGATAGGTACCTATAAATCACATTACATGCCTGAGCAATGCCCAGGTGAATATCTCATGTCATTGGCAGAATGTCTCTCTCTTCCTGAGTTAAATTTCATTTTCAGTATGGAATCCAAGTGTCTGCTTTCCTTTTTGGCAAGGTACTCGATCACGTGATAAGGCAACCCACTCTTTTGTTTTGATCTTCAACTTCTCTCTCAAGCTCAACTTTTGTTAGAGAGATCACCACTAAGATGTATGCCAGAATGTGTTTAAAATGTGGTCCTGTAAAAATAGAAATCAGGTTTGTTTCTTTGAAGGCAGCAATAAATCGTCATATATTTTGGGATCTTGAAGATTTCAGCTGAACAGATTCAAAGTGATCTTCTTTCTCCTGCAACATAAACGAGAGGTTTTCAACAACTAGCATTTCTCATCTTCATTACAAAATGTGTTTCCCTCTCATCACTCCACATAGCCAGCCATAAACCAAATTGCTTCTTTCTGTGACTCCAACACACCCCCTTTTGAAGACATTTCAATTAGAGAGAACAATTACTGCTCTCTCAATTAGGGAGAGCAGAATGTGGATTTGTCATACCTCCAATCAAACAAAAAGAATAAAATCAGGAGAAACTTCATATTGTACAGTGTGGCAGAAAGATTGATTATTTTTTAATGCTTTCTTTATGGGTATTGACAGGTACTCCCTTAGAAATATGCACAAATGGGCATTTTGTACAGTATTGAACTGATTGATCCATGTTAGGGATTCTATGGCAAATTTTACAAGACATCTTACTACGTCATGTAAAGAAAACAACAACAAAAACCCCAAAGCCTAAGTCATTAAGGCAAGTCATGTGAGCAAAGAACTCAGATGGAGAAATTGTTGAAATCTATCCCACCTTTAGTCTGCTGTGGCCTTGGGCATCTCCTGTAGACTTCAGCTGATCCAGGCACTTAGCTATGGATTGACCTTTACTCCAATGCTTAAGTTTGAAACAACTGTCCTATTGATTTCAATGGGATGACTCAGTAATGAAATCAAGCATATGAGTAAGTGTTCACAGGATTAGAGACTACAGTGCGACTATGCACATGCTTAAATTTAGGCACATGTTTAAGCTGACCTGTGCTGAACTGTGTCCAGCCCCTAGCTGTAAAACAGGGATAACATTTTCCTTCCTCAAAAAGTTGATTTCAGGATCAACTACTTAATGCATTTGAAGTGCTACAAAGATGAAAAGCATCATCCACTGGAAGCGAGAGATGTGCTACTTATTATCCTTTAATTATGATGTCCCTGCCTTTTTTACTGAGAAAGAAATAGCTTATCTAAGAATACAGAACTCATTTTTCAATAGATTTCATTTCATTTTTAAATGGATTTCATCTTGAAAGGTTGTATAGTAATTTATCTCTATCAAGATGAAAATTACATAAAGGCAAGCTGCTTAACTGGCCACACTTTCAAAGCAGGAAGATACCACAACTGCTTTGTTTCAAGGAGCAGAAGAAATAGAGATATTGACTATAAGTTCTGACTTTTTTTTTTATTTGGGTATTTTGCTATTGTGTTGAATGGCTGATTGGAGGATGTGGCTGGTTGTACCCGCCACTTTAAGATCATCAGGCAGGCTGTGGAGCAGCTGGGAGGTGAGTCTAGAATTGATTAAGTGGTCACCTGATTGGAGGAGGGCTGGGCAGACAGGGTATAA
>JAGPOW010001296.1:129060297-129086356 GCA_030014935.1 Caiman crocodilus
TAGCACAGACTTGACATGAAGGACCCTGAACTAAAGGACCAACTTAAGATAGCCTAGAAAACACCTCAAACTTCAGAGAGCTGGAGAATCAGGGAGCGCTACATGGCACTGCGCATGCTGGTGCAGAATCCTGTGGTGCTGACAAAGGCAGTTCAACAGTGGCCACCAGCTCCACTAAACCACCCTGTTTGACTATTTATCAGGCCTCATACCTGAAATCCTTTTTTGCAAGCTCCCTCAATCTCATGGTAGTCATGCTCCATGCACAAAGGGCAGGCTTCAGCACTTTCCCACATGAAGTAGAATGTGCATCCATCACAGGTGCCGGCAGGGCATGAGCTGGGAGAAAAGGAAAGCAAAGCTTGGTTACCTTTTGTGACAGATGTCTATCCTGGGGGATGGAGAAATGGCCCACCTCCTGTACAGCCAGCCTGTTGCTGAAGACTGCTAATGACCATTACAAATTACCCTCCACTAATTCAATATTTTTTAAAAAATCAAAATGCCCAGGGAAAGATTTTGCAGGCAATGGAACACCTTGTGTCAAATTAAAAAAGTGACTTGGGTGTCAAATTTCTGGAAATAATAGTGTGATTATGAGTGTGATGCAAGAACTTCTGCTGAACAGAATGAAAGAGAATTTAAACCTATATTGAAGTTAACGGATTTATTCCAGATTTGCAAAATTACAGATCAAGTCAGATTCTCACCAGCTGTGCCAATCTAATCTCCTTAGTAGCCATGGTCTGTCACTGTGAGATATGGAATACTGTGCGAGGTAGATCTGTGATCTTTTTTAGGTTATTAGGTTACCTTTTGGAAATACCCTCAAAATCATTTTGGGATGAATATATTCAGGGTGACCATATGTTCTGGTTTGGCTGGGACAGCCCAGATTTCAGAGGCCAGTCCCAGCCAGCCAGTGAAAATTAAAATGAGTGTCCCAGGTACAGAGGCAGAGCAGTAGGAGCTGTGAAACAGAAAGCCCCAGCAGACTGCAAAATTGCCCTGAAATAGATTAGCAGGATTAGTGGAATGACCATTAACAGTAATTGTTACTTCACAGGTCATTGTTGACACCTGTGCAGTACAGAACATGGCTTTCACCTCATCTCATGTAGTCACCCTAAACATATTTTAAGCTGTTTTGGTTGCATCCATTTCTGATTTGCAGGGATCCTGGTTTTCTACATTTAAAAAAAATCCCCAATTTTGGGGTTATAAAAAGTAACCCAAAATCCACATTTTCCCATGATGAAAATGAACCACCACTAATACGTAGATAGATAGATAGATAGATAGATAGATAGATATAGTGGTGTTTCATATATATATATATATACACACACACACACACACACACACACACACACACACACACACGCATCACACACACGCACATATATATTATATACACATACACAACATTTACACACACACCTATTTTTTTTATTTATATATATTAGTGGTGGTTCATTTTCATCAGGAAAAATGTGGATTTGGGGTTACTTATTTTAGCCCCAAAATTGGGGATTTTTTTAAATCAGAGAAAGCCAGGATCCATGCCGATTTCATATGTTTGGTTTACACACTCGGTCTAAGTGATTGTATTTGAGTGCGTCTTTGTCAGGTGTTCCAGATAATCAGAGCGACAGGAATGGGCACATTCACTGGCCGAGACTTGCTGTTACAGGCTGCTGTATACAGAAGCCCCACTTTTTCAGACGCGGCCAATGATTCTGGGATGTCTCCACCCACACACTCCAAAATCAAGACAACCAAAGTCAGTTCCCACTTCTAAAAAACCTGGGCTAAGCAATTTTAGCTTTGTGCTCTGCTGCTTGCCGTGACTAACAGAAAGCTCTAGAGAGTTAGAGTACACACCGCTGCCTCATAAAGAAAAATGGATTTGCACAAACTGTCAAAATTATAGCTAGATTTCAGCATAACTTCCACAGAAAACCCTAGCTAGCAAAGTTATAGAGATCTCTGCTCCAGTGCCTCTGGATGTTTTTATATTTTTTTCAGAAGAGTTGAAAAATGAACGCCTTAGTGCTAAAAAGAGTATGTCAAGCTTACGCTTGATGTAACTTCATTGATATCATTAGCAAAAAAACTATGCTTATAGGAGAAATCTTATACATTGCAAGAAAAAAATGTTTATTTGCAGAGAACGCATCACTATTGTAGCTTTGCAAACAAATTCAAATCCACAGGCATCGAATGCTTCACGAAAGATCAGTTTTGTCTCCATGTATTTTTCTAGTAATGACCCACTACAGTTACAGATACTTGCATGAAACAGAAACAAGACCCCAGTGCTTGACTACTGTAAGTCAGGGCTGGTGAAGGCACCAGCAGGGTCCACGTGCTACGGGAGCCACACAAGAGAGGGCCTTGCCCCTTCCCTCATCACCTCCCCAGCTGCAAAGTCTTCTGGCATCGTGTAGACAAGCAGCTCCTCAACGCCTCCTTAGCTGCAGACTCCCTTGCTGCACTGTGCCATGGGATCCCCCAGCACCGCAGGATGCACCACCCTGCCATGCCTCACACCCTGGGACAGGCACAGGAGGGGAAATCCAGAGAAGAGAGGGAGAGCCTGCAGACCTTGGCAGCAGCAGCCAGCGATGAGGCGGGGAATGGCAGCCAGGGGAAGCCCAAGGACTGCAGATCACCTCCCTCACAAGCCACATGCCCTGCTGTGAGCAAGTGTTGTTGGATAGCCCGGTTAGAAGTAATCTCATTGCCACCATCACCGCCACCACCCTGAAACTTAGGGAGGAGGGATGCTGATTTCCAGATCTTCAACGTATTGTGGAAATCTGTTGTCAGGTCCAGTCTCTGAGACTCCTCAAACAGTATAAAGGCATGGTGTAAAACCCTTTATCACTCTTCGTTTGCATTTGGCTGGCTGTTCCATATGGGATGGCTAGAGTCTGCTTCCTATTGGTCTAATTGTGATGTTTTGGGTGATTTATTCCATATGTGGTAGACATGCCCTATAATAGTTAAATACCAGAAGGATGTTTCCCAGCCTACTGAACAGACAACTTCCTTTCCACAAGTCTGAGTATACAAATGTGCCTTTTTAATATTCAGGTAACAAAACAAAATATTACTTGCAATGCCATGATGATCACTCAATTTTTATTCCCAGCAGTTAGATCTATAACAATGAAATGCAAGTCACAGCTAATAAGCAACTGGATTAGGAAAGCGTGGAACACAGCTACTGTAGAAACAGGGACTCATAAGAGACTTGCACTGTGACTTTGAAATCTAGTTGCTTATTTCTGGTGGTCCAGGGAGCTAAAAACCCAATCTCATGCCTTAATTTTGCTACCATAGAACTTCCTCTCTCAATTACAGACTATTTTCTCTTCATACATATCAAGGACACCAGTAGACCTCTTTCCTGAATCCCTTGCTTAGGTTATAACAAGCAGCAAAGAATTCACCAATCTTTTAGACATTTTTGTTACAAATAGAAGTACTACTTTACCCAATACTAAATGCTGTGTGTGGAGAACAAGGGAGCTAGTGCAGGGGTTTGCTTGTTTTTAATAAATATCACAGGTCCCTTGGGTTATGTATTATCTGTTTTGGCCCATTTTGCTTCTGGCTGTATTTTGGGGGAAATGATACATAATACTTTGTTTTAAAGAAAGTGTTATTGAGTCATTTTAATCAGCTGCTGTCACAGGCTCATAGAGAAAAATGGGGCTTGCAGATGCTAACCATAGTTGGGCTTGGCAGACCAACACAGCTGGTAACAGAGAGCTGCAGCTCAGAGATGCAGCTCCATGCAGAGAGGGGAAGGCTAGACTAGAAAGCTAGATCCACTTTGAGCAGCTAGGCACCTAACTCCCTCCTACAATGCATTACAGGCTGGCAGGGGAGCTGCCTAAATTCTGCCTATGTTTCCGCAGAGGCCCAATCTATCAGGTGGTCACAGAATATGCCTAACAGCAAAAGGAAAGGGCTTCTGCAGGACCATCACAGCAAGACTAAGTAGCAGCCAGTTCACCGGGAGATGCTGTGGTCTGGATACTCATCTGGATGAAATGGATGTGGGCCTCTGATTAGTAAGAGATGGAGTATTTAACAATACTTGCATAAGGTGACTAAGGAACAGAACATAAAAGTCCCTGGTGAAATCAATCTTGGCTTTATACATCAATGTAAAACAACATGGGGTTCAGAAAAGGACAGATGTGCAGTTATCCTGGGGTCTCCCCCACAATATCCGACTACTACTGCACCTCACCACTTGGTGGCGGAGAGCAAGTGCCAGCCTATTTGTTTTACGAGCGGCTCCTGTGCGATAAATGCCACTAGGTGAAACCTAAACTTGGGTAGCTTACATCCACTAGAGTTTTACCGCTGACTCTTTCAGAGGTAACCAGATTGGACTGGATGATGACTTAAGGATTTGCATCCTCTGTCTGTTGCTGCTTTGACCTTGGTGAAATGCCCATTTCAATAGTATGCACATTTTGTCTGTCGACCCCCTAAAGCAGGGCTGTGCAATTAGTGGCCTGCAGGTTGCAGCCAATCCTGTACCCCCACCCAGCCACCCCCAACCCAAGCTCCATGCTTCCCATCCCTCCTTCAACTGTGGCATTGTACCCTTACCCCAGGTAAGTCTGGGTCACACGCAAGAAAAGGAGCGGACTGGAGCCATGTGTGAGGGGGGAATTCACACCCAACCAGTCACACATTGCAGCTGGGATGGGAACTGCACCCACCCAGTACAGGAGTAGGGATAGTGCCTACAAGGGCACGTGGAACAACCAGGGGGCATGCCCGAGCAATGGCTCCCCTGGTGTGGTGTGCACAGCATGCAGCCCTTACTAGCATGGCCCCCAGTGGCCTAGAAGTTGGACAGCCCCGCCCTTAAGATTTTGCTTAAAGAAAGTGGGGACACTCGGCATTATTATAATACAAATAATGAAATACCTGGGAACTGAAATATCTCCCTGATTGGGTTTGGAGGGGTCACATCTCATTGTCACAATGGTTGCACGTCCATTTTCACAAGAGGTTGTAACTGTGGAAGACCTAATCCAAGATAAAACAAAACCTGCAATAAATATTTAGTTCATTTTCACTAGATATGTGTTGTGCAGTATTTGTACTTTAGATGCACAGTATTTGTATTTAAATACACAAATGTAAACACACAGCTTCAAGATGCATCTGCCCACATATGTACACATACCGCTCTAGAGATACTGTCACACCACACTGTTCTTTGCCATTGTCAGATGAAAGGAGGAACAAGAGAGACAATTTATAAAACTGATTATATAATCATTTTATATCCCTGTGTGCTTTAAAAAGGTTCATTTCCGGGACTCTTCACTTAGGAACAGCTTCGTCCCGTATCAAAATCAAATGATTAGAAAACAATAGCCATAAGCAGTATGGTCTGAGAGTTACTAAAAACCCAAGAAGCTGCAAATGACTCTTCCCTGAAATAGCAGAAGTTGGGCATGCCTCGGAGACCAGAACTTGCTGCCCCATTATGCAGTACAGCATAATAATCTGAGTCAAAGTATGGCCCTTGGCTATAATATTACCCCTAAAAATATGAAAAACAGGAAGAAGCTGATATGATCTGGGCAAGTCTGAATCAAGCGATTTTTTTTTCCTGTTTTGGTTTTGGAAACATGAATGCAAATATACAGGTGTTTCTCCTGCCATAAACATTTCAAAGCAAATGAAGGAAAAACCATGGCAAAAAACGTAAGATATAACATAGCACCTAGAGAAATCAAGGCTCTGGCTCCACTCTGTGTGCTCAAAACTAACTCAGATCTGTGCAGGCAATGGAGTTTACTGATGTCCTAGGCTTGTCATCAACACTCCTCTCAGCATGAGCCAGAGACTGGAGAAGTGCCTTAAGGATCTTCTGTCTAAGACTACTCTTCCATTAAACAAACAAAGATCACTGATGTACCTCCAAGGTAGAATTTTCCACCTACTTGTAAAAGAAATGCACATCAGGTATTTTCCTTGGAGAAGGTGGAAACATTTCGGTTTTCATGCTAATATTTTCCAATGTGGTTTCCACTGTAGCTCCTAAAATAATAGCCGAAAGAAACAAGGAACAGGTTAAGAATGAGATTTTTGAAGGATTCGTGTGCTGTGCTTTCACGGTCTACATGCTTTCAACAGATGGTACATGACTTCTAGGCATGAATCGATCCAGTAACTTTGTGTTAAGTGCTATTTTCTAATATAAGTGAACTCTACAGATTTTTGTCTCTTTCAGACAAGGTACGAGCCTATATGACAAAATGCACTGTATAAGTTTAATGATTATGAAACGTAATTAGATAAAAATACACTACATAATCTTAATATAAACTCTATCATTGATAAATCGAAGTGTAAGAAACACTCTTCATTTTTTTATGTGAATTTACAGCTTTCTAAGGAGGATGCCAGATGCAGGACCTAAACGAGCGCTGTCTTCCTTCAAAGGACAGGCAATTCTGGGCAGAAAGGGACAAGTCAGCGTGCAGCCCCCTGGAGCAGAAATTCCAAATGCAACAGAAAGTCTGCGTAGACTTACGAAGTCATATGGCAAGTTTTTTATGATAGGCAGTGGAATAAATGATACAGTATCACATGAAACTACAGGCTGCAGGGATCTTAGAAGGGAGCTAACCCAGAGAAAATCCAAGCAACTTTCTTAGAAATCCTTCTAGTCCCATGAGAAAGAGAAGACAATTTGGAGGTAAACTGCTGGTTATATGACTGGTGGGAAAGGTTCGGTTTAATGAAACACTGAGCCACTCCAGAAGAAGAGGGACCTGGCTGAATAGGACAGCAAAAGGCTGACTTTCTTATGGGGGAGGAAGGTGTTCATTTTCTGCTGGAGACTATCAGGAGCAATCGGAAGGCCGGCATGCAAGCAGGGCGCTAAGATGGCAAAGAACGTCAATAGAAGAAATATTTCAGCTGAGGACTCTCCGAGGAGTGTGGATAAGAAGCCCGAGGAATCAGAAAGTCTTAGTAGTGTGGAAAACAACATATATACTTGACTGAAACCTGCTGGGTTAACTCTCATGGTTAACTGACAAAACCCCAAAAGGGGGAAAGGCTGGGGTTTGCTACAGATGGGCTGCTACTCCATGAACATCTGGTGGTGAGAAAAACTTTATTGTTAAGGGGGGGGCTTCATTTTCAACACACATGCTGGAGATCCCACGAAACCAGTAGTAAAATATTTTTAGAATGTCTAAATATTATAGTTGATAATTATATCACCCAAAATACACTGGTCCCAGCAAAAGGTAACACTGCTTTGGACCCCGTCATGTCAGATGAAGATGAACCTATCACTGGACAGGAAATTTGTCTATGGATCATGATCTGATTTCATTAAATATGGGCAAACCAAGGGGTGCCCTAACTGTATAATTTATGCACGCAGGTTTGTATGTATATATTTGGTGCTTCAAAAAGACTCATTTCCCAAAACTGAGAAGAATGATGAGAAAAACTGACTGGGGGACAAAATGAGAACAAAAGTGAATGAAATTTAAAATTCCTTGAAAATGAACGAATTGTTATTAGATGGCCAAAAAGCCCGCAATTCCTAAATAAACAACTTTGCCTAAAAGCCCAACTTCTGTACTAAGTGAAGGCAGCAATTTGAAATAAAAAAAATGGAATATAACTAACAAGAAAAAAGGGACGTAGATAAATCAATTAAAATTAAAAAGTTAGGAAAAACAGAAGTGCTAAGGGAAACTAAAGATATTAAAAAAGCCATCATGGCTGGGGGCAGCACTTAAGGGCAAAAAGGAGGTAATTAAGTACATCAGGAACAAAAGCAAACCTACTGATATTAGAAGCCTGTTACCATAATAGAGACAGTTACATGGTTAATCACTCTGCAGAAAAGACAGAAGCGCTTCATAAATATTTTTGGTGTCTGTTTGGAAAGAAACAGGATGATGAAGTCTATTAGCAACTAGGAAGGATGTTAATTAGTATCTACAGAGCACAAATGCTTATGAATCACTCAGCCACAGTAACTTAGATGCAGAGGCCCTAGCAGAGTTGGCTGAGGAGATATCTAGCCTGATATTCAATTTAAATAAGTCTTAGGATGCTGGAGAAATCCTGAAAGCATGGTAATACTATGTCAATATTTAAGTGCTAGTAGGAAAACTTGGTGATTGGCTCGTTAGCCTGACATCAATCCAGAAGCAAATAATCTGCAGATGGCAGAGCACTCAATCAGAGAAGATCTGAAAGTGATGAATATAATTAATTGCAATCAACATGATTTTATGGGAAACAGTTCTGATAAAATAACCCTAATTCCATTATTTGATAAGATTTCAAGTTTGGCTGATAAAGAAAACTACAGAGAAGTAATTTTTTTCATAAAGCATTTGACTTACTACTGTTCAACACATGATTAAAAACAAAGCAATATAATGTCAGTAAAACACATATTAATGAATTGAAAAGCAGCCAACTGAGAGATGTCAAAAAGTGGTTGTCAATGGGAAATTATAATCCAATGGAGTGTTTCTACTGCCATCGATATTGGGCACAATTACATTCAACAATTTCATCAGTGATCTGGAAGTTAATAAATTTCTACTGATAAAAGTTGTGGAGGGCACAAAGAGTGCCAGAGCTGTAAGTACTGATGAGGACAGAGTAATACAGAATAGTCTGGATCATTAGAGAGGATAGGCCAGCTCAAATAAAATGTGTTTTAAAACAAAGGTACACAGGAATGAGGAAGGGCAGGCCACAAAAGAGTAGCACAAGCAAGTCAACAGGAGCTTCCGATGCCATGGTGCAGCAGGGAGGAGTAACGCAGACATGAGACAAAGAAGGATGCAGTGAATGGGGGTAAAGAGGTGAGACCAGCACTAAACAACATCACCATTTTAAAAATGTGGACATGAGAATCATATGTTCAAACGCTGGAAAGAATGCAAAAGAGAGTCACAAAAATGGTCTAAGGGGAGGAAAAAAAGATTTATAGTGATAGACTTAGAGCTCAATCTGTTCAGAGCAAAGAGTGCATATTGACTACAGCATTGAAAGGGACGTCTATATTGTCTCCCCCCTAAAATACTGGGGGGAGACAATCTCAAGCATGCCCCATCCACTTGCACTTACCAAACCCAGAGTGGTTTCATGCCAAATTTCTGTGAGTCTTACCACATGGCCATTCTCAATGCCTCGGTCTCTGGCACTTGAGCAGCTCCATGGGACGCCCCAGAGTAGTTTCATCACCAGTTGGGATTTGCCTAGGGGGGAGCAGTCCCTACTTCTGCCCCCACCCTTCTCTGTGACAGCACAGCCACCCCAGGGCTGCAAAGCATGCTGAGATGCTGGTGGACTGTGATTTAACTTAAACCAGGAACGGGTCTGGGACAGAAGTATCAGGCTTAACCGACAACCCAAGTCAGTTAAGTCTGATACGATATTCAACCAGGTTTATCTTAAACCAGTTTCAGCCATTTTGAAACTGGCTTATGTGCACTGAACTTCTGTTCTGTTACAGGTTTAAACCAGTATCTTATTACTTAAACTAGCTTATATGTAACTTCTGTCCCTAACCCAGGTCACAGCCTCCTGAGTATGGGAGTGGGTGACAGACAGTCTGCCTGACTTGCATCATTTTCCAAAGCACAGCTGACATGCTGGGAACAGCAGCAGGAGGGTGGTATAGATCAGGAGCTATTTAATTGTCCCTACAGGAAAGGGGAGTCCAGGACTGAATTGTGCCTCTAACTGCCTTTCTGGTCTGCTCCTGGGAGGACAAAGCTATGCACAGGTTTCTTCTCCAAACTACCATCTCTGTTTCCCCTACCAAGTATCTTCAAGAAAGCTTGCTTAAAACAGTCCAACTGAGAGATGCTTCCTCTTTTGTTTCTGTATTGTGTTATCTGGTCCTGTGCCCTCTTTTGCCTGAAAAAAGTAGGAACCGGTCATGCCTCAAGCCTAACTTGCCTATCAAGGGCTGAGGAGTGCATCTCCTCAAGGATCAGAGAAAGGGTAAAAACAACTGCCACACAACATGGGGTGCCTTGTCCACAGAGGTGCTGGGAAAATTCCACTGACGGGATTAGACCATGAAGCAGTGTTGCCCCTTCTCTTATTTGTAAATGACCAATCTGTAGAGTGTGTACTAAGTGCAAAGAGGCAAAAGACAAAACCACATACCTAAAAATGCATCAGCAAGACTGTTGGACTGCAGAGCCAGGGCTGTCCTGAACCCCTTGCTATCAGATGGGATGATGGTAGACTGGCACACAAAAGCTCCCATGAAGTTTGAATCATCTTCTGATTCAGCCACCATATCCTTTAGAGTGACATCTGTTATGTTGTCAGTGCAAATGGCCATCTTCTTCCCCTGTAGATATTAGACGAGGGTGAAAATGGGCTTTTATTTTCTGCAGGATTTTCACAGGCTTGGGAGGGAGAGAATGTAAAGAGGGAAGGTGCGTTCCTCTCATGATAGCTTGAAAAGAATTTGAAATTGTCAGCAGGAAGGAGACAAATGGCAACATTAAATTGTCCCATCATGAAGGATCCAATTAAATCTGGACACGTATCCTGAAACAGCCAGACACTTCCCTCTTATGTCTTGCCCAGGACCTGTGCTATTAAGCATCCTTATTTGTTTACCTTGACAACATAGTGCTTACTTGCAAAGCATAACAGAATGCCTTGCAAAGAAAAACTGTATTTCCCTTAACCACATAATGATTCATTGCATGATACCTCGTTATCTGGGACTTAACCCAGGAAAAACTGTTCGCAGAGAATGAATGCGTGCAATGCTTAAAGAAATGCCTATTGGTTTCTACAACACAGCATTAATATGTCTCAGAGATGTATCCCTCTCTAGAGACCTACATGAGAAATGCAGAGCAACTGCCACAACAGACAAGGCAATTCACTCCTTGCGGGCCCAATTCCAGAAAGTACTAAACATGCAGGGTGCGTCCAGATGAACACGCGTGTGTTTTCCTGGAGACAAACAGCAGCAGCATGTAGCTGTGTTGCTGCTACTTGTCTCCGAGGAACGCTCGTGCACACATGCTCTGGCACACGGCTAGTTGCCCTGGGTGGGGTAGGGGAGGCTGAGGCCAGCACCTGGGCTGGCCCCGGCAGTCTTACCTGGGGTTCTGGGTGCTTCCTGGGGCTCCAGCAGCAGCAACCCAAGCAGCAGAGCCTGGCTGGCAGCTGGAGCGTGGATCTGGCCAGCCAGGCTCCAGTTTCGGGTGGCACACGCTGACACCATGTGCACCACCCTGTTTTTTTCCCAGTCACAGGGTTTTTTGGACACCAGGATCTTCCAATGTCAAAAAAAACCTTCCATGCTGCCAAGCATGGCAAACACCTGCATGTGCTATGCGTATGGTTTGTGGTACCACATACTGCATGTGCACATTCATCTGGATGTGCTCTCAGCATCCCCAGTCCAGAAGAGCACTCAAGCATGCGAGTTACTCTAAGACACTGGGACTGCTGGTATACAAAATGTTGCACAGGTGTTTAAGCATTTTGGTGGAAGAGCACTCCACGCCCTGTAGGATCAAGCCGTAAGGTACAGCACTTGCATAGATTTAAGCACATGAGTGTTTCCATCGTCTTCAGTACCACTAGTGACATCACTGGGACAACGAACCCACATATTTAAGTGTATCCATCTGCTGAAGTGCTTTGAGGGATCAATAATCATTGCTTTAGTGTATTGCAAAATTTAGATTAAGCTTTTGTTGCTGTAAACTGCGATCTTCCAGATGAAGTGCATTAACACTCAGCAGCAGAAGCATATGCTCTTACCAAAATTAGTTAAATGCATTTCATTATTGCTTTAATAGTCAGAAAGCAAACAGTCAGAGACCTCAGTAACTGGCAAGCGTGACTGGATGTGAAGGCTTGTGGGTAGCTGGGCAAACAGGTGCTCTGCTGACAACAACATCCTCACTTGAGTGAGAAGGGAACTTGGGGCCATATGGAAAGAAGCTGACAGCCAAAAGTTTCAGTTCTTAGTCTGGGCTGGCTTAGCAGCAGAATGCCACGTTAGCAAGAGACAGGTCAGGTGAATGACCCTGGAGATCCCACAGAAAAACAAAGGAAGGTCCAGGATTCTGTTTCCTGAGCATCTCCTTAATTTAAAGCAGGGGTCTTACAGCCTGTGGCCATCTCTGGCCTGCGGAGCCATATCAGCCAGCCTGCAGGGTTCCCAGAGTGGCTGGGAGTTCGGGGACACAACCTGTAGCCAAATTCTGGGGTGTGGAGCCCCATTAGGGACACATCTCAGCAGTAACAGGGCAAGCACTAGCCCCTGCAGCTCCCTGACACTGCTCACCCTGCCAGCAGAGGCGGTTCCAAATCCAGCACGCGAGAAGCCCCCTGGTTCAGATCTGGCTGGAAGTCCAAATGTGTTTAACTCCCCTGGCCTGAAGCACTACAGTCCTCTTGCCAGAGTATCATTTTGCCATAAACAGGAGCCTCATTTGCAATTGGATCCAAATCCCAATGGAAAGGGTTGGCACTAAGCTGGGGCCTAAATACAGGAGCTCAAGACAATTAAGATCTCCCCAGATCAGGTGCTGATTAACTACGAGGAGGCTGCAAAGATATACACAATCAAACTCAGCGAGGCTAGCCCATTCCATGTCCCTGCTACGTCGGCACCTACCTCATTCCCACATAGGCTGATGTTAAAGAAATGAAAGAACTTGGTTCCTCTAGATGTGAAGCTGGGTCCACTCATTAACGAGCCCACCCCACTGAGGTTACTGAAATCATAATTCAGGCTCTGGTTATCCTTGAAATACGACACCAAGCAGTCACTGAAGCACGTGGAGTGGTCCTTCCAGAGGAAGAAAAGGATATTAAAAGACAGTTACAGACCCTCTGAGTAAAAGCAAGTGGAAGTATATGGTTCCCCCATCTATAAGGAGTATGCTTGGCTCAGAGCTCCCCCTTCTCAGCTGGCAAGGTGAGAGCTCCCATTTCTATTTAAATCTATTTTAACCATAATCCACAGCTTATACATACTGTAGGTTGTATACACTATATCTGCAATCAGTTTGCAATTCTAGTCCACAGAGGGCCGTGGCAGATTTATGTAGCCCATACTGACACAGCATTGCCCTCTCCCCCATCTTCTGGTAACTACATGATGTATACATTTATGAATTAGTTACTGACTTAGTGTACTAACAGCTCTGATGCTTTAAACCTTCTAATAGAGGCCTGTGTTTTTAGATCTGGAAGTCCTGGGTTCAGCCTTTGTAGATGGACCTCACAAGGCCATTGTCTCACTTACACATTGCAGGAGGACGCACAGAACCATAAGCAGAGTGTTTTGTTAAGCAATTGCAAACAGACATGGTGCCAGGAATGAATCTGGAGCAATGGCACTGGTGACTAAGTACATCACAGAGCTAGCAGTGGCCATTTCCATGGTGAAGCAGACAGCTCTGTCCTTGGGCTGAGTGCTTTGAGCTCCTAGCTGAGGGACTGCTGTCTGTGTCTGACAAAAGCCCTAACAAGGGGGCAGAGCCAGTCCATGCTCCACAGAGCATAAAAGGAGATCCCTGGAGTGATCAGGGCATGAGCAAACAAGGGGAGCAAACAGGGCCGTTTTTAAGTCAGTTTGCCACCCCCGCTCTTTGAAGGGGAGCCTTTAAGGATGTTTACAGATGTGTTCCAGGGGGGCATGCCTCGACTGGAGCAGCTCTGAGAGCCACTCTAATTAAAGTGCCTGGAGCATCAAGTGCATCATCAAACGAGCGTTAGTTAAAGTGCCCCTGCCGCCATTTTTCAGTGTGGAGATGCTGATATACGAGATGCCGGAGTCTGCTGGAATGTGGCAATTACCCATGCATGCTCCTCTGGATGCACCCCTACGTAAGAGGTTAAAAGCCAGGACCCCTATGGTAGCATAGTGCCATATACAGGATCAGCTAGACAGGGAGAGCTCCAGAGCCTAAACACATGGCTGAGATGATGGTGTTGGGAGGAAGAGTTTAGGTTTATTAAGAAATGGAGGAATCTTTTCTCTCTGAATACAAGAACCTGGGATCACAAAATGGAACTAGTAAGTAGGAAGTTTAAAACCAACAAAAGGAATTACTTTTCACACAACATGCAGTTAAAGTTGTGGAGCTCGCTGCCGCCAGACATTGTGGAAGCTGATAGTTTAGCTAGATTAAAAAAAGAATCAAAGCTAAAGAGACTAGACAAATGCTTGGAGAAAAGGAGACTCAGTAACTATTGAGCACTGGGAGTTAAGAATCAGAACTTCCTAGATCTTAAATGCTGGAGGCTGCAAACGATAGAGGAACAATGGTTAAAACCCTGGTCATGCCCAATTCACCCTTCCCTTCAGCATCCACGCTCTGCCACTGTGTGACACAAGATACTGGACAAGATGGACTGATGGTTTGACCCAGTCAATGGCAATTCTTATTGTAGTTATGTTTTAACCACTTTTAGTCTCTGTACCTTGGTACTTTTACTGCCAGGCCCACAAGAGACACAAGCCTCTTTGCCATACACCTGATGTACGGACAGACAGGTGTTGGCAGGGCATTCCTTGCACTGGTTGGTTTCCTTCTCAATGTAGTGTCCAGCTGGGCATGGCACGCAGGATGAACCAAACTGCTCCGAACCCAGCGCGCAGGCCCGACACGATGAGGCCACTCCATCCACAGCGTTGGTCACCATGATTGAGTAGATCTTCGCCACATCATTGATGAATTGCCTGCTCTGAAACAAGAGCGGGAGAAATAATCCCAGTCCATGTTACGCAATCAGAACCTCATCTTTGAATCGAATCTCACAACAGCCCTGTGCAGTAGAAGACCTCCTGCTCAAGAAAGCACTTAGGCATGTGTATCAGAGGCAGGAAGGAACCCTTAGGGAAGCATGTTGTACCCTGTCTGTGATTAATAAATTGCTTCCCCCCAGTGCTTGGTCTGAAGGCAGGGATCAGGGGGCAACCTGCAGGTCATCAGGGTCCAAATCCTAGTCCACTTACTAAGTGCCTAAGTGATTCTATCCCATCCTGCTCGTTCCTGGAAAACAGCTTACACAAGAGGTGGATGAGTTCTGCTCCTGCTCTCTGCCTTTTTGTGATTTAATCTTGAGGTTAGGATGGAAGCATGTTACAAAAGTATTTATAGTCTTGCTCCAGCCATTTATACACATTGTGCTCCAGAAGTGGTGAGGGGGAGCGGGAAGCTTTAATTATTGCAGCTGTCAGAGCAACTCTAAAGTGCCAGGAGCATCACGTGTATTCGCGTCCCTACACTGAAAAATAGCAGCAGGGGCATTTTAACTAAAGCTCGTCAAAAGTGCCCTCATCACCATTTTTAAGAGCAGGGACGCTGATACGCATGACGCTAGTCTGCTGGAGCATAGTAATTACCACCCTCCAGCAGACTTAATTAACTGAGTCTGCTCTGATGTGCAACATGCAATTACAGCACGTTGGAGCAGCCTCCCTCCATGTGTATGGGCGCCCATCAATGTTTTGTCTGGGACTTGAATAAGGTGGAATAGATAAGAATCTGGTTCTTAGATAAAACTAGCTTTTTATCTAGCTCTTAGATATGAAGCCAAGAAGCAGTTGAGTTGAGAGCGAAATCTCTTGGCTATCTAAGGGCCAGCTTCTAAAAGAACACTAGAGAAGGGACTGGATAATAGCTGACTGTGGTGTGGTGTTCAGGACACTGTGCTGGACCCCTATGGCAGCCAAGAAAGTAAGGTATGAGTGGTCAGGAGGAAGGACACAAGGCAGAGGATGTGTAGCTCAGTGAGATGATATTGCTTCTAAAAGGAAGCAGGCCCTGGATTCTTCCCAGGAGCCTTACAGAAACTTCTGCATTGCTCCCCATCCATGTTATGCAGTAACTAGTAAATGCCAACCCATTCTGTGTCAGGGAGCCTAAAGGCTGCATCTTCCTCGGCAAGTGCCTTAACTACTCAGCTACTGGAGCTAAACTACAAGAGGGTCCCCCCTTCCTCTCATGCCCCTTCACTTTTTTCCAGGACTTGTCTTTGTACACATGCATAGCGAGCTGTGTGTGCACAAGCCTGTACCCATAGTCATGCAGAGCCAGTTCATAATCCAAAGTGTAAACTAGAGCCCCGAAATGGCCACGCTTCCACTTAGACACACAGAGGCAAGAACTACTCCATGAACAGCTTCCCCTACCCCACCCCTTTTTTTTTTCATTAAGGGCATTCCTGACTTTATAAGCAGCTATGTGTTTTAGTGCCTGTTGAATCAGAATCTAAATGCAGGATAGTTTGCAGTAAAAGATATAAAATAAGAGATGCTGCACAAGTACAAATGGGATTAATGTCATTAGCATCTATAGCATTTGCTTTGTTCTCCATTTCTCAATTTAGCATTTTGCTGTCTCCTATTGATGAAGCAGGACAATACCAAGTTTGTGCCAGATGAAAGCAAGGTTCAGCCTAAAATAAGGGAGAGATCCTGGCCTCTCCCAAAGGATCATTCACATGTTTGGAGGCTACCCAAGATGTCTTGCTGTCCAGATTTTCACTATTTTTGTTGTCCTTTTGCCTTTTTATTGTTAGTGAACCCCTTTGCACCTTCCTACTTAGCCATTATTAGAAGTACAATATATTCCCATTGTGTGACCTCAAATACAGATGGTAGATACAGGGTTTCTATTAAGTTGGGAAGCAGGCCTATGCCAGCTTTCTCTATAAATGAAGCAAGAAACAGGCTTGAGTGGGTGGACTGGGATTTTGAGTACTTGAGTGAATTTCAGAGGGAGGCTCTGCTGTTAAATCCTGGCTTAAATATCAAATACTTACATCCTGGCCTTCGTTTATTCTCTGGAAGGCCCATGTGAATGTGAAAGAAGCATTTTTGGAGATAATGTGAGTGTAGGACTGTTTCTCTTTACTTCTTTCCCAGGATTCCACCACATTAGTGTTTTTTCTATTAACATCCTACAAAAATCCATAATAAAATAGAAACAATATTAATGAAGGAGGTTTGAAATATTATAAGAATATTTTATAATAACAGTTGATGCTTAATGTATTTAGAAGGCCTTTTATTTATATATGGCGCTTAGCAATGGACAATAAATACATTTGTCTCTGTTTCTCCACAACTGGCAATTTTTAAGTAAAGAATGGGAGCTTTTCTGAAGCAAATGCTCTAGTTCAAACAAAAATGAATTGAAGAAAGTCCTATGATTTATGTTATACAGGAGTCAGACTAGGTTGATCCAAATGGTCCCTTCTGACTTGAAAACTGAAGAAAATAGATGGGGTAAATCCAGGCATAGTGAGAGTAATGCCAGTTTTTCAAAAAGTAGATGCTAATTTTGAGGGCCTCCGTTTGAGGGACATTCTGACTTGATGTTTCATGTCAAAGCAATGAAATGAGTGGAGGGCTCAGCAAAGGGCTTAGTGATCGCCTGACAGTCTAGTATGGGTAAGAAGAGTTTTTTCTTTCCTGTGCCCTTTACCCTGAACATGACATTGTTAGAAGGCAAAATTCTGATCCTAGTGCAGTCAACTAGAGTTTTATCAGGTCAAGTCAAAAAGGACAGGATGTGGTCCTTTTTTCCATCAACTTACTGATTGTTTTCTATTCTTCAGAGAAGAATGAGATCATACCACAAACGATGGAGAAAACTTGCTAGATCATCAATTAAATCCACCTACAAGGGCACTGCAGATACTAAACTAATGCCACACTTAATCTTCATCATCATAAACCTAGTGCAGCTAATCGCCTCTATGTACAGATATTAAAGTGACATGTGGAATGCCAAGCTCACTCGTCTGCCATGGAATAAAAGGTCTCACTTACCACCATAAAGTACAGCACGCAATCTGCTGAACAGATGGTCTCAAAAATAAATGTAATCCGTCCTAGTTCCGACCCAGTTGCTCCAGTCACTGACGTTGGAGGTCTGTTTAACAGGGAGGAACTGAAATATTTACAAAGTTCTCTACAAACACTTAGCAGTCAGTCACACTCTTTCTTTTTCAAATGCCTGGAGAATTTAAAATTCATTCACACAAAGTCTGCCCAGAGCAGAAGGCCTGGTCCATCAATCCTTGCAGCACTGTGGGTTGGCTACAATGACATTTTTGATTAGGAGTATGATTTCTTTAGTGATACTGCTATCTCACTGCAGTCAGTAGGGTGAATACAATTATGCTGGTGTACAAGTGTCTTATTCTTGTACAGCTTATTTTCTTTCCCAGAAGGGAACAGATAAATTAGTTAGGCAGCATATTTATGCCACCATAATTGTGTCTGCACTGGAGGAAGGGGATGGACCACTTTAATTATACTGGTTTAGCTCAAGTGGTATAATTTTTGTGTCTAAACAAACTTGCAAATACTATAACCTTAAATGCTGGAGGCTGCAACTGAGCGAGGACTGATGCAAAAAAACTTTAGTCATATCAGACATTTTTACTCATGCATGCGTCACAGCGCTGGGCACTTTGAAAAGCGCCCGACTCTGTGACGCTTGCGGTTATATAAGCAGTGAAATGCACATCAGTGCTGAGAAAATGGCAGCAATGCACTTTTGAACTAAAACACCTCAGAGATGCTTTAGTTCAAAAGCACACTGCTGCCATTTTCTGCGCGTTGACATGCATTTCGCTGCTTATACAACTGCACACACCGCAGTGTAGTTTGCCTCAGCTCACATTCAGAGCAGACTCAATTAATTGATCTCTGGTGTGTTGCAGGAAAAAAAGTATGTGTATAATGCCCAACTAGTTCACCCACCCTTTCAGCACCTGCTGTCTGCCACTGTGACACAGGATATGGAAGAAGATGGCCCTATGATCTGACCTAATAAATGGCAGTTCTTATGATAGCAGGCTGTATTTGCAACTCGACTTTGACCTAACCACAGTTCTAAAATAAAGACATAGAATTTAGTGACACCTAAAATTATCCCAGCGATTTACTGCACTGAATGCCTTGGAAACCACATTGGCATTAGGAAGTAGTTTAGAGCCTGGTCTAAGTCATGTGTCTACCCCTTACCTTTCCATCAATTGTGTTATTGGGTACAGCAAAGAATTTACCAGCAAGTGCATGTGCATACATATAAAATCTAATTATGCAAGTTCTCTGATTCACTTATAGAGGAAAATATTATCCATAAATGCATACATGTAACATTCGGCTGGATTAAGATCATAGCCAATGTCTGGATTCACAAAGGCTTTGATTTCAAATATGTTAGTGCAGATTTTATGCTGCAAGCTGCACGCAGGACTTGCACATAGGACTTAAATATGCTGCAAAATGCTGAGTGACTTAGGGTGATGCTGAGTACACACAAATCCCTTCCAGGATCCTGCTACATGTTCAAATTAAAGTCAAATAGAAACCGGCTAGCGAGTTATTACACATTTTCAAGCACTAACTTTATTGTTGGTTGGGTCTTTTTATAGCTGTATAGTGATTTTTATTGTGTGATAATTACTTTGCACTAGTGGCTGGTCTAACTTTTCACATGTGGCCGGTCTAAATTAATTTAGCAATTAACCAGGCAATAGAGTAATATGTGTAATGTTTAGTAGGAGCATATGGTACAGAAGCAGGAGAAGGTGGGGCATATCACAGAAGATACTCACTGTTCCACTGTGATCCCTTTCAGGGTAATTTTTCCTCTACCTTCTGATGGGAGGTGGGGATGTCTCATAATCTAAAAAGATATAACTGGCCTTGTGTCCTAGGAAGCATCACACCATTAACTTCCAAGTCACTGCTCACTTGAGTGAGGTCCATGGGACGCCAGCCCTAATATCAGGTTTACTTTACTTTGACTTCAATAGAAATTGCACCTAATTTGCTCCTGTTCAAGTGAAAGCAGTTTGGTCCTTAGCAAACAGCAAAGATCCTGATTCTGCTATCTGATGTGTAAAGGACTCCTCCACCCATACGGAGCTGAAGTGACTTCAGTGGTGTCTGCACAGATCCAATGACAGATTTGGGGCATGGGATGTCAACAGCCCCTGTCACAATAATGTATGGAGTAACTGGTTACTTATAAATAATCTAGTACTGAAGAACCAAACTTTGTTTTCCAATCAGGAGTTAATGTAAAGCAAGTGCAAGAGCTGGCAAATAAAATACAAACTGACAAAGAAACTGTGATCCTTACTTAAATCCTGGGATGTGCAGATTCAGGATAAGAAAATCATTGTCAGAGCCCCCTGCCCCGCTCTGAATATGGTCACCAGCCACCTCCCAACCTGCAAAGGAAAAAAAATCCACTTTTCCAGAAACAGGCAGTTTATATAAAAGTGTCCTCGTCTCTCTATATAATACAGGGGGTTTCAATAATTCAGTAAATAAATTACTGATTGAAAAATATAATTGGAACAAATTGTCAAAAAACTAATTTCTTTTAAAAAGGAAGACATTTTCAGGATGGATATCAGCTCCTGGACATTGTCCATGTCAGATGCAAATGTCACCTTTGAAGCTGTGATTTAACAAGAAACTTGAAATTCAGTAAATTAGAGTTGGACTGGATGACTGGAATGGTCCCTTTGTGCTCTAAAATCTGGGAATGTATGTGCTTAAGTTTAAGTATGTGTTTTGAATTATGTTAGTGAAGCAGCCTTATCATGCACCGTAGAGAGCAGTCATTCTTATACAGAATAGGACAGGAGCAGTTCCTCATAGGCGCACACAGAAGGATAGGCATAATAAATCTCTGAATAGGAACATGTCCACGGCTGCACTGTGACTGCTTTCTGCTGCCACCTCAGGACACATGCAGGGAGAAGACTTTGAAGACACCAGGTGTGGGGTGTTTCCTCAAGTCTCAATGATCAGGAAAAAATGACAATAAGGATAAATAGGAAGACACAACAGTACAACAAAAAATGTGGACATTTATTTTCCTATATAACCCTTAGCTCACTGATTCTCAACCAGGGTGCCAGAACACCATGGGGTGCCTTGAGAATATTTCAAGTGTGATGTAAAATGTTAGCTCTATTAGGTGAGCAAACATGATTGACAAGATAAACCCAGGATTTTCACGTACAAATTCAGTGTTAAATTTGTGTGATGTCAGGTCTTTGCAACAGAAGAATTGCTCTATTATTTTTCTGTAGGCAAAAAAGAGCAAAAAGTAACACCTGACATTTTCCAAGGGGTGCCTCAGGTCTATCAATGCATGCCTTGAGTCTAAAAAGATCTACTGCCTTAGATGCACCCTGTAGCATGGCTAACTACCTCTTTAAGGTACTCTAAACTGTTCATTTGGCATAGCCTGGGATCAGATCCTACGCCACCTATTAGGCACATAACAGAATGTATATTCTTTAGCGTGATCCATCTAATGTTAAAAGCAGATAGCTTCTCCTCCTCCCCGCTTTTTTGCACCTCAGAATAAAGAGGATGTGTTACAAAAGCAAACTCATTAATGGATTTTCAGGACTTGCATTAGGTAGAATGCAATCACATTTGAGCGCCTAAAATGCCTAGTAGGTAGAACGGACTCTGGCATCTGGTCTTGTTCCAGGAAAGTTAACAGACCAAAACTGATTTATTCCAGCTGAGTCTTGCCCTTTATTTCATCTTGATGGTATTCAACAAGATGATTATCCACTGACTTATCACACCTATGTGCAATGAGAGGAAGAAAAGGAGCTGTATGCTGGGGTTAACTGAGCCAAGCACGTATTTGATGGGCCCTGAGAGTGTGAACAGACAAACACATTTTCTTGTATAATTTACTCAGTTCTGTATACCAGAGACAATTAATTAGGATCAGGAACAGGCAGGTGTGAAGCTATCCCAGGGTACCTCACACAGTAGGCAGCAATTGCTGTGCCACCACTAGGCGACACAGGAGCAAGTAATACCCTGTTTACCCACAGCAAACAGCTACTTTAGGATGGTTATGGATGTATGAAACTTAAAGCAATGCAAATTACACTAATAGCATTTTTCCCTGGACTCTTTTAGGAATAGTTCCCTACATGACTGCGTTGTTATCCCACGTTAGTTGTCTGTGTCATCTGTCCACTACTTTTCTTTTTTTTTCTTTTTTTTACAGCAATGTAATCTTATGCTGATTACAGAAGTGTAAGCCTCTCTGTCCATGACCTCAAATACCCTTACAATCAGTGAAGGTGAAAGATAGCAAGGTAGAGAGAGACCAGCTCACCATTCATTCCATCGCACTTCGAATTTCCAACATTAAAACAAGAAGTCTTCATATTGGCTGGCAGTATGTTCCACCATTTATATTCAAACCCAAGAGCTGGTTCAGTCCCAGCTGGGCAGGCCTGGCATTCTACAGGGGAACAGTAGGGAAAGGAAATTGCACCCAAGTAATAACTACCAAATGCAGCACTTTACAAAAGTATAAAGGGAAACAATAGCGTTGCATACACAGCAACTGGGAATGAAATAGAAGATACGTGTAAAAAGCTAGTCCTTCAAACTCGAATGATCACTCTTAGAATCTAAGGATGTAAGAGCAATAGCCCAAAGTGCGAAGACAAAAGACTCCTTGCTGACGACTCTTACGATAAGCATGGCTGGACAAGAATGTCCTGAGGAATCAACGGGCCAAGGTAGAATCATCATAGAAGTCGGGTCAGAAGGGACCTTGTAGATCTTCAAGTCTGATCCCCTGCCTGGGCAGGAAGAAAACTGGGCTCAAATGACCCCAGCCAGGTAGGCATCAAGCCACTTCTTACAAACCCCCAGGGTAGGAGCCAGCACGACTTCCCTTGGAAGTTGGTTCCAGATCCTAGCCACCCTTACTGTGAAGTAGTTCTTGAGGATGTCTAATCTAAACCTACTCTCCAACAACTTGTGACCGTTATTCCTTGTTATCCCTTGTTATAGAGGGGTGGTAAAAAAGAGTGAAAGGTCATTTCAAGTTGACGTGGTCCATCAGACTAGCTTACTTAAAGCATGCCTGTTTCTGTAGCCAATGGGCATCTCTACATGTTCATTAACTTGTATAATCCACTATTAAATAAATGCACAGTAACTGGAGTTACTGCACAGTAGTGCCGCTGAATGCTTTTTAAGTGATGCTACTGCGCAGGAGCCTAGTATTATTGCACACTAGCATTTTAACACTATTTGTGCTGTGACGTGCTACTGCGCAGTATTATTAGACTACTGCACTGTCACCATCTCATGCAGACACACTCACTGACACACAAGGTAGTGACGTGGTGCAAGGTATCACATCTGGCTGCTCTGATTCCACATCCTGAACAATCACATGCCAACTTTGGTACACGCCTGGAGGAAGGTACAAACTCGCCCCTCTAACCCTGTAGCACAGTGCCTTAAACATTCTGCTCCCATGCCCCCTGGCAGGAGATGGATTAGGATGAATTTTATGCTAGAGCAGAGTAATCACTCTATCCTCCAGTGGCCCCTAAAAATAATTCTGAGGATGTTAACGCCAACTAACTAATGACAGCAATCCATTATTGCTGTAACACACCCATTCTTCATGTTCTCCATTCACCCCTCTATCCCCAAACACTGCTCTGATGTCATTTAACCACTAATTATTAGATGGATAAGAACCCTAGCTGATAGAAACACTTCATAAAAGCATAAGTAATGCACAGGCTAGTGATTGCCTTTAGGGAAACAAAACAAACATGGGTAGAAATTCAGTGCAATGATCTACTGAAAAGGGAAATTCACCAGATAATAGGCCTCCTACCCTGTGTCCCATCCGAAAACATGCCCTGAGGGCAAGGCGTGCAGGAAGATGATCCATTGTTGTAAAACCCAGGGTTGCAGGGAGGACAGTCCTTCTTCTTTCCAGAAGGGGGCAGCTCCATTACATCTCGCAGATCTTCCCTACAGATTTTAGGCTCTATCCATTTATACATGATCTGAGTCTGAAATGAAAAGCATGATGTCAGATTGTAGAGTCATAGAATCATGAGAAAGTAGGCCTGGAAAGGACCTCAAGAGGTCGTCTAGTCCAATCTCCTGCCAGAGGCAAGATCAAGGTCGTATCTATCCTTACGAATCCACTATCTTGCCTCTTAGCAAAACTACATAGTCAATCCTAGTCAATGCAAGACATAACACCCTAAACTGCTGCATGTAAAGCAAGGGGACCATGGCCAGGACCAATGTCCTGCTGCTACAAAGGTTGTCAATATACGCTCATGAGATCCTAGGAAGAGGGCCACAAAGCCCCACTACAGAAAAATGCAAAAAACCCAACCCCACAGTCCATACCAATCTGACCATGGGGTAAAATTCCTTCCTGACCCCAAATATAGTGATCAGTCTGACCCTGAGCAAATGAATAAGACCCTCTAACCAGGAATCTCTGGGTTTAAGTCTCAGCAGGAGCACGGGCACACCCCAGTGAAAATCTCATAACTTGGCTGCAGTCAACATGCAATGCTTCTGAGGAAAGTAGAGGAAAAATAACAAGACCTTGACATCATGTAGCAAGAGGTTGATGAAATAATTTCTTCCTAGTCCCATGTGCCAACTAACAAAGGCCAGAAGTATGGAGAATACCCACACTACAGCACAGATATAGCTACTCCTAGCACATTCATGATCAATGCTTATCCAGCCTCTTCTTAAACACCTCTGACAAATGTGGAAATCATTGATACCACTACTACTCTATGGCCCAAATCAGGATTGAGACCAGATTGTGCTAGATTGTACGTGGAGATAGGAACCTGCAGCCCTCCCTGATGTATTTCTAATATGACTTAAAGCAAAACAGAACAAGTGATTATGATGAACAATAAATATGAGGGAATGAAGGGTGAGTGCAATGGTAAAAAGATAACATAGGTGAGCTAATGGCTTCAAATGCATGAGCTAATGGCTCCAATCATTTGCAAGGATGTTGCTTTTTAATTAATAAATAAATATGTGCTATCCCTGACTGCCCTTCCCATCAGGAGATCTAAAGCCTGTCAAGTCAGTAGGTCTTTCCACTGAGTTTGTTGAACTTTGCTCTGGGCCTTAATTAATTGGTTTCCTGTAAGCATCCCAACAGCCCACCACTGACCATATCTGAACCTTGTGGCTCTGGCCTTCCCATCTTTAGCCCTTGCCTATTTCATTGACTCTTTGCTGTACACCACTTGGGATCTTATGTAGGAAGAGTGCCACACAAAAAAAAAAAAACACACTTGAGTTTTTTTCCTCTGTATTTTAAAGAGCCTAGTACAATGGAAAACATCCCTCTGAAACCTCACAAGCTATTTCTCATCTCACCATATGCCTGTATTTCAAAAAAATTCCTAATTTTTCCTCCCATCGTATTAGTGCATTCTTCTTTGGAAAGAAAGTAGTACCAGATCACATGAACTCTCCTGAACTGCCACATTAAATAAGCGCTGATTTGTATGCACCAATGTTTTAGTTCTGTATTTACACTGCAAAATAAAACTGCGAGTCTGGTTCATCATGGACTGGTCCTTGCAGAATTTGGGTTTCTGGATTGCACTAGGCTGTGACAGCCTATAAAGGTTTAATATTTCAAAAAAAGAAAATGAGGTAAGTTCCAAAAACTGGGAAACATTTAAATTACCCAAAATTAACTGTCTCTTTATACCTCGGGGATGGCTCTTGAGGATGATGATACTGACAACTACATTATAACTGTCATATAACAATAGGGAATTTAAGAGAGAGTAAAACAGCCCTTTTGATTCTTACTTGCAGTGGGGGTTCAGATTTATAGATTTTCCTGATTATTATTTATTTTTGCAGTAGATGTGCAGAACATTTAAAATAACATAGACCAGTGCCTTAAAGAACCTACAAAGAAGGAAAACTTGAGTGTGAGCAAACTTTACACACACAAGTAATCCCACTGAACTCAGTGGAACTCATATTGTGTATACATATTGTATATACAGTCTGTGTGAGACTGGGGCTTCATAGTATCATAGTATCTAGAGTCGGAAGGGACCTGGGCAGATCATCTAGTCCGACCCCCTGCCTTGGCAGGAAAGAGCACCGGGGTCAGAGGACCCC
>JAGPOW010001296.1:129086456-129103815 GCA_030014935.1 Caiman crocodilus
CATCCACTACCACCCTCTGGGTGCGGCCCTCTAACCAGTTGGCCACCCATCTGACTGTGTGGGCATCGACACCACAGTCTCCCAGCTTTTTGATGAGAAAAGGCTTATCCAATCAGCCTTCGATTTTCCAAGGAGCAGGTCAATGAAAGGGGTATCTAACTCTCTTCGGACTTTTTCAAAATCTCAATTTAAGTCCTGGTGCTTAGAAGCCCAATCTTGTACCCAGGAAAAGATATCCATTGACTTCACTGGCCCTTGGGTCAGGTCCCTGATTCAAAGAGACTACACACACAAACATAAATGGACACAGTACAACAAGTGATGGCAAGAAAAGCATTCAGGAGTGACCTATTTATGACTTGACTTTCAGAAATGCTGAGTGCTGACAGCTGCTGCTACTCTGGGTGCATTTGTTGCACACTCCTGTGTGGGGGACTTTCTACACAGAGCTGTTTAATATGTTGATGAGTTCATTTTACAATACTTTGAGAGAAAGGTCATCAGGAAGGCAGAAGGAGTGGGTCTGCACTGGGAGGCTAATCAAAGCAAGTGAGCCTTGAGGAGGGACTTGAATTTCACAGCTCAATTACAAAGTAATCTGCAGGAAACTGCATGACAGCATAGTACCTTAGGGTGCAGTGGAAAAGGCTATTAATTCAGAGTCATTAGCGAGGGAGGTTTCGGAGCACAAGTACTGTGTAGTAAGTCATGGGTACAGATTTGTCTCATTCGGAAGGTCAATATTCTAAAATCGTTTTCATTAAAGCAGATTCAGACACAAAAAGTGTGTGTAATTGGCTGAAAAACTCCATCCTGTTAGAAAGTGGTATGTTAGCTGCCCCTGGGTTGAGTGGATTGTGGTGACTTGCTACCCAGTGTTGGCTGAAGGGAGGTGGGAGGGGGATCTAGGGTGTGGGCAAAGCAACCCTAAATGAACAACTGCGATGTCAGCCAAGTTTCAGCAAAATTTGTGTCAAGACAATGTCATAGCTGGCAGCTGCTTGCCCCAAAAATCCAAGCTGTGATCTCAGCCCTCTCACAAAAGAGTTTCCATAGGACCATGGGGAAAATGGGAGTAAAGTCCCCATTATAGTTCACCCTATCGTAAATCCAGCCAGTGGATGTTCAAGATGGTTCTGGAGGCAAGTCTGTATTGTTATCAGCATCTGGGTCCAGATTTTGTCAACACCTACATGTATGAGAAAGATCAAGTCAGACAGATCATGGGCACAAGTTTGGCAAAACCAGGACCTTGCATACTATGGCGATAAGTTACTGAAGGAAAATCTCAGACAGATATTTATAGTTCCTGGAGGAAGTGAGAGGGTGAGCCAAGTGACTTTCCCTACGTCATGAAGGGGGTGCAATTCTACTTCCTTAACTGACAGTTTCCTAGCCGCATACATGGTGTTTTCAGCACGCATGCACAGCTAAAAATTCAGCTTTCCCTGAAGTGTGACTAAATAAGTGTATAAACAGCTGCCAGGGCATAGGTTGTAGCCGTGTTGGTCTAAGGACATAGGCAGACAAGGTTCTTTGGGTAAGTCCAACATCTTTTATTAGACCAACTCAAAAAGTCGGAAAAATTCTTTTTAGCAAGCTTTCAGGCACAAACACCCTTCGTCAGGCTGAGGAAGTGTCTGCAGATGGTTTGTGCTCTTCCTGGATAGAGTGGTAAGGCAGCCAGAGGCCAATACAGATTCAAGAAAGCCAGCTACTGAGCATGTGCAATAGGCTACAGGTACACCACTATATGGAAGGCTCCTCTTTCCTTTATCCTAGAAAAAGCGCAAAGGAAGGAGGAAACTTCCACCTTTTAGCCCTAGTTGCAGAGTGGCTAGGGCACTCCTTCAGAGAAGTGGCAGAGCTGAGGTCTAAGCCCACCTCATCCTAAGGGGTTTTAAACCTGTCTCTTGCTCCAGTTTTCTAACACCATGCTCTAACTATTCTATACAGGTTAGACATTGTCCAGTGCTCCTTTTGAAACTTAGCCGAGACTCCCCATGCCCAAAAAAGGGTGACTGCACCCAAAAGCTTGCCAAGAATTACCCCCCCCAACTACTCAGTTGGTCTAATAAAAGATATCAGATCTACTCAAAGAACAGATTAATACAGAAGTTTATGCTCCCCTGTGGGTAAGGGTCCAGGCTAACACTCAGGGCCGGCTCCTTTGTAGAACAACAGACATCTCACAGAGCCACCTACCATCTAGCTTGTGTGCATCCTCCTGGTCCAACATTTCTCCCTCTCTTATTTTACCAGAGTCAGCTTCAAGAGAAGTGCTGAAGAGTGGCATGGATAATGCCTGACCTGCAACAAGTACTCAGCCCCCCCCCCATACTGATAAATCAAAAAGATGCAGGTTCAAACCCTCCTGGGCAAAGGAAGTCCCAGAACCCAGGTTTTGGCTTCCTTGGGTAGTGCCCTAAACACTCAGTGATTTTAGGGCTAAAACATGGAAGGCTCCCCCTTGTGAGTCTAGCAGCATTAGTCATGGGTTTCTGGCCTGCTTCATTTTTGCAATTTAGATGTGGGTATGCATCTATAAAAGGCATACATGCACAGCTAGGGTGACCAAATGGGACAATGTGAAATCTGCCCTCCAAGCCCCGCCACAAGTCAGCAGCACTGTTGCAGGTAGAAGTGGGGGTGGTGCAGCAGGGTGCAACTCTGGTATTTCTATTCAGGCAGGTAAGGGGATCAATGGCCTGTTAATGACTCATTGTTTCTTACTTCAAAGGTGCTAACAATCATCTCCCTTTTCAATGGTCTTTCCACTAATCGAACTAACCAATTTTAGAGCAATTTTGCTGTCTGCTAGGGCTTCCTATTTCACAGCTTGCACCAGTCCACCTCCCTGCCAGACTGCACACTGTGCTCCACATCCGGGGATGCTCATTTTAATTTTCACCAGCTGGCTGGGCCTGGCCTCTTAAATCCAGGACTGTCCTGACCAAACAAGGGCATATGGTCACCCTTATACATAGCCATGTGCAGGCCTAGCCAGTGCACAGCTTACTGCCCATGCTTAATCTGTGTGCATGTACTCAGATGCCAACAATATAGATAAAGTTGAATTACTTTCTGCATGTAAGTACCAAAAGGGCCATTACATTGCTAGACAACTGCCACTGAGATGCACAAAAGGAAGCAGGATTCTACCCTAAAAGTAACTGCTACAAAAAGAATAAGAATAAGAATGCAGGAGTTAATGGCTCCCTGATTGGTGTCCAAACCAATAGACTTCCACTGTGTCAATGAATTAAAGAATAAAGTCAAACTGAGTGAGCCTCTTGCTTACCTTCCCTTCCTTATCACATGGTGTATGGATCTGGAAGAAGTCTTTGTTCGTACAAGGAGGACGCTCCATGCACTGGCTAGATCCCTCATCTGGAAAGGAAGGTCGAGAAACAGAACATTACGTGATTAAATGATTTCTGAAAAAATGAAAACCAGGGTTCAAGATCAATATATCCAGTTAGGCAGCAAGGTGAAACAAGGAATTACAGAGTTAAAAATATACACATTCAAAGCCAAAACCCCAATTGGTAGGATTTTTAAATGTGCTATGAAGAAATGTCCACCCTACCACTGCTCCAGACTAGAGGTAATATAGTTTTTAGGCTCTTTGAAAATCTCATCTTTTATTTGTACTATACAATGCATTTGGCTTTGCAACTCGTTGAGACAGCAGTATGATCATACTTCTGTAACACTGAACTTTTCATTGAACAGCAAACTACAATGCACACAGATCAGGTTGGCACTGAAATTAAATTCCTGTTGAGAATGAATAGAATTGAGAGTCTATTTCCCTTCAGATCTTTTCCCCATTGGAATCAATTACAAAATTCCCATTGATTTTCATGGAAGCAGACACATCCCTAACTGGTATCCATCATTCATGTTTGCATTTAAGAGCTAACATGCTTGCAGCAAGTAATCAGTTCTTTAACAATGTTCCTTAAAATCATTCTACGAGCAAATGAATACCAGAAGTTAACTACTCTACAATAGTCAGGAAGCAAGTGGGTAGTATTTGAGGTGCCATCACAGCATAGGGCATGTCTATGCATCATACTATCTGAAACCCGCAAAACATTTGCAATTACATTTCTACTGCAAAAGTATTTCTTTAAATACAAAGGATAGCTAAAAATCTTGACTGAATACTTTAACAAAATCCAAACTTCTCACCCTCGGAAAGGCTACATAAAGCTGTCCACATAGAAACACAAGTATAGGAATATAAATACATATTTTGTCAAAAGTCTGACCTTAAGACTTGTTCGTAAAGTAAGAGGGTCCTTGCACATGTGATGAAGGGCCCTTGTACATGTGAGGAAGTTGCCTCTTTTAGTGGTTTCATTGCCCTGTTTAATGATTTAATTGTGTAACGGTGCACACGTTTGGCTGCATGTTACGATTAAATTTTGTAACAGTGTACACATTCGGCAGCATATTTCAATTTAAATGACTTTTTTACGTAGCAAATTAAAACCCATCCCAGGTACTTTAACTTGCTCCATAACAAATTACAGCAATATTCCTCACATGTACAAGGGCCTTATCCAGAGAAGGAGGAAGGGATGGTGTACAGAGTGCTGGAAGCCCAGGCGTGGTCAGGGAAGCTTGGGTTTGCCAGGCTTCCAGTGTTCCCTGTGCCATCCTCACCATTTTCACCAGCTGCCAGCACACCCAGACACCCTCCTGCTGCTTTGCTGGGGCAACCAGCCCATTCCCAGGCAGTCCCAGGCAGAGGGAAGGTGGTGGGGATGGTGCATGGGGCAGTGGAAGCATGCCAAGCATGCCCAGGCTTCCAGCACCCTGTGCACTGTTGCATCTGGTGGGTGCTGCCTGCGAGCTGGAGCTGGACCTGCACAGCTAGCATCCTGTCTGCATGGCCCCAGGGGACATCACCACCACAGAGGAAAGTGCTGGGCCCGCACCCCCGCAGGGCGAGGGTGAGGCAGCAAGGGGCCTGATCTTTTTTTTCCTTCCCAGAGCCTCCCACAGCCAGGGAGCAAGCTACCAGTGGGTCATGCAACCCTGAGCTGCAAGGGACCCTGGTGCTTCCATCTGTAGCAGTGGTTCTAGCTCTGACTTGCGGGCACATGTTTGAAATGTCTCGGGATCTATAATAACAACACGCTTGGTCTGTCTGTCGGGAGCACTGTGATTGGTTGTTTCAGTAAACATTGCGATTGGCTGCCAAGACAACCAATCGGAGTGCTCTGGACAGACAGAATAAGCCTACTATTATAATAAATAAGCTGTAGATGCCTGGTACATGTATCAAACATAAGCCAGGCCTTGAAAAACATTCAGTCCTGTTGAGACAAAAGGACAATTTGGAACAACTTTTGTACAAAAGGAAATCCTGCAATATTTTACTTGGGAAACGCCATCAAACTCTTGTGTCCACAACAAAACATAGTCCCCAGTATCCTAGAAATTGCCGCCTGAAACAGACAAGATTCCAATGTGATCCCTGATATAATTACACCAACACCTCTGATTTCAATGCTGTTATGCCATGGATGAATCTGGTCCACTTTATCCAATGCTTTCCAGCCACCATGGCTGGGGAAAAAAAAGAGTTTTGATGGCTCTCTTTTGTGCCCAACTTGCAGCTAAACCATCACAGGCTCCATTCTACCAGATATGACAAGCAGGGATGAGGAAGTGGGCAAGAGGAGTATATGGATGGGAGACTCCAGGAAACATTTACGCGTGGATGGGTCAGGAGTTGCCATTGGGTCAGGAATGAACCAAGGCCCCATACTGGTATTAGACAGCAACATTCAATTCAATTCAATTCATCATGCTGAAGAAAACTAAAGCCAAAACTATTGTAGAGCTTGTGTTCCTTTCTTTTAAAGTATGGAAGTGCCCTGGCCAACTTCTATTGCAGGGCCATTATAAGCTACCAACAGAAATTCCTCCCCCAGAATCTAAGAAAGGCACCGTATTAATCTTCACTTTGTGTCCCAGCCTACTTGACTACATTTCAGTGGTAGGTAAAGCAATTCTTGTGCAAATGCAGAAGCTACATACAAGCTTGTAAAGCTGACCACTGTCCCACACACTCACATATCCATGGATTTTATTCATCTCCTGCCGTGTACCTGCATAATGTGTTGCTTCTTTACATTTGGTACATTCCTTAGCTCCTTTCTCTGAATAGGTATTTCTTGGGCACACTTGGCAGTTGGAAGACCCTGGTTTATCACTGAATGTACCAGGTTTGCACGGAAAGCATTCAGATGTATACGCAACTCCTGTAAAGCAAAGTAGAGGTAAAGCTCTTGAATAAACACAGAAATACAGAGACATATCCTCCACCGCTCCTGTCTACCCCACTGTCTTGGGAAAATAAACACTATGTATACCATCACTAAATACCCACAATCACCACTGGCTTAAGTCCCCTGGGCTTTGCTATCCGAGAGTGCGGTGCTGCAGGTCTTACCCGGGTCAAGCACCCATTCACCTCAAAGCTTATGCCTTTCTGAACAAGTTAGTCCCTGCCTTGCCTTCTGCCATTCACCTCAATCGAAGTTCAATCTGAATGAAAATCAAATTATATTCCATCAGAATACCATTATATTCCACTCTATCTGTTTAAACGTCAAAATTAACCTAAATGACTATTCCAGAATAATTAAATGGTTTATTTAAAGATGATTGAACCATAATTATTCTGGAAGAGCCCTTTCAGTTAATTCCCAAGGATAGATCTTTTTAAAACATTTTTCCTCTTCTTCTTGCTATTCAAGTCCTGCCCAGCAGATGTCACCATTTGCCAATTAATCCCCAATAACATACTTCTCATACCTTCGCTTCTAGAGATTTGAGGCCATCCACAGAGTTTACCGGCAACCCCTGCTTAACGTCGTTTCGCTATAACGCTCATTTTACATTGATACCCGATTCCACTTAGCGCTCAGCGAGTTTCGTTATAACTCACAATTGCCATCTTGGTTCGTCAAAATATTCAGTTTCACTTAACGCTATTTCTGCTTAATGCTCAGTTTTTCAAGAACCAATTAAGAGCACTAAGTGGGGATTGCCTGTGGTTATGATAATGAAAAATGCTCTTTCCCAAACCAAGACATTTGCCTTTGAAGACAGAAATAGTAATAATAGAGTTATCACTACAATGGACAACGGACTTAAATTAACAGCTCAACCTCTCCTACCTTCAATTGTGATGTTTTTCACCAGGACAGGTTTCACCACTTTTGACCCCATGAGAATCCCCGTTGTTCTCCAGTATAATATATTTGTGCCTGATTTCAAAGTTACCTGCAAAAATAATGGCATGGCAATTAGCACCCCTCCTCAAAGGTACTCTTTTATTGCTTTATGCAAGTCACCCATTTCAGTGACTCAAATTCCTCACCTCCTTCCAGGACTTCTAGTTTCCTGGTCAACTAAACTAACTTTGCCTGGTATATCAAGGGCTGTGGGAGGCAGCAGTCAAGAGAAGAAGGCAGCAGTGCCTCCCCTCTGAAAGCAAGGGGCATGAGGTTGCTGGGAGGCAGAGGCTTGAAGGCTTCCTTTGTGGAAGTGCTGGCAATGAATTAAAAAACAATCTCATGCACACTTCCAGATGACAGTCACACCAGCAGAGGTGGCCTGGCAAATTTGTAACCAGTAGGAAAATGAACACCCTAACCCTCCTCAGCAGGCTCTCTCTAAGCATGGGACCATCCTGGGGTGGGATTTCACTTCACACCAGTCCACCCTGTAAGGCAGCCCAGCTCTCAGATATACCATGTAGACCGAGCCCAAGCCAATGGGAGCAGGCTGAGGCCATCTCTGAGCACTTCTAACAATCCCACACATTTTGGTGACTCAGAGTATGGATTTTTAAAGAAGCCACTCAGCAAACAGCCTCGCCAGGATCACGCACGTAATCCAACGCACAGCTCTTCTAGAGCAACATCCCCAGAACTATCCATTTTACTCTGGCCTTGTCCACACCAGAAAGATTTCCAACAATGTGGCTCCCTCCTAGTGGAGACACAACTGGATATAGCCTATTTCCACTTCTTCAAGCAGTCAGCAATAGTGGCAAAAAAAAATGTTGCTAGTTTAACTGCTTCTGCTTTAGCTTTTTTGCCAGTTCGCTCTGTCATTCAGCAGCACAATCTAAACAGCAGAGCCATATCAGCCTCTTCAGGGTACGCCAGCCTCAGTCTCTGGATTAAAAATCTTTGCTCAGAAAAAGTAAAACTAAGGGCTAGTCACTGCAGAGCCACTGATTAAATTGAACTGATTTAGCAACAAACTGAGTTAAGTGGATGCTGCTTCCCCTGTGCAGACACTCTTAAACTCCAAAGAAGCCATATTAGAGCCTTGTTACACACTGTACTGTGAGCTCCTCAAATGCTGATCTGTGCTAGTGCTCGCTTGAGTTTGGAGCAGTCGCAGCTGACAGCTAAAACCTCTCCCTGAATGACCTCCTGCACAGCTGTGACTTACCTCTAGAGGCCTGATTAGTAGGCGTTTGACTAAGAGTTACAGCTGTGACTTGCCTATAGCAGGGGTGGGCAAAATGCAGCCCGGGGACTGGACGCAGCCCACCAGGCCATTTTATCTGCCCCATGTGGCCCCTAAAACATTTAGAAAATTTATATTGATCTGCCCCTGGCTGCCTATCATGTGGCCCTCAATAGCTTGCCAAAGCTCAGTAAGCGGCCCTCTGCCCAAAATAATTGCCTGCCCCTGCTCTACAGGCTTCTACCCCTGCTCTATGGGCAGTGAAAGAGATCCTGGGATACTAATGGACTTTAACTTGGGTGGCACATTTATAGGGAGTGGTCACACTTCCATGGAACAAGAACTGTGTAGTAGGGATCAGAAATGATCCTGCCTTGGAGTGGTGTAACTTTGAGCCACATAATGAATGCTTAAAACAGCTTTAAGATGCTAATGGGGTGGGGGGGGGAGTGCACAAAAGAAAGGTTAAAGGTGATGGGAACATGAAGCTGGGAGGTGGAGAGTGAATGGCATGGGTGTGGATAATGAAATAGGAGATGAAAAGGAAACGAGGATGAGGGAAAAGTGGTGAAATGAAGGCAGCCAGCCACTGAAGGATAAAATGAAAAGAAATTAAAGAATGTAAAAAAGAAATAAAGAGGAAGTAAATTAAAGAAGGCCTCCTATTTAATAAATTGGGATTTGGGATTGGTGTGAGGGTGCTGTTCATGCTTCCTGGGGTGGCTGGGAGGTGGAAGCAGTGTGGGAAGGTGCTTTCCATGGAGCTACTGCCCCTGCCCCAGAAGGGAAGCCATAGCTCATGGAGACCCAATCCCCCTACTTGTTCCCCCAGCCCACCCCGGCTAGACCTCACCCTGAACCCATCCGTGCCCTGTGACATGGTAACTGGCTTGTGCTCTGCTGGGTGTTTGCATGGGGTGCAACCCTGGGGGTGGCAAGATCACACTCCTGGGGACTGGAGGCAGACTTGGTGCCAGAACTACCCCCTGGGCAGCATAGTTCAGGGGGTAGAAATTTTGCCCACAGACAACAGGAGGGTGAGGGGGTGGAGACACTGCATCCTGGGATGTTGGAGGACTGCAACTTGGACACCTCATCTGTGATGAGTGGTCACACATTCATGGAACATGAGCTGGGCAACACAGATCAGAGATAAACCACTGGGGTGGCATAACTTTAAACTGCCTAAAGAGTTTTTAAAACTAGTTTCAGGTGTTAATTTCTGGAGAATCCAGGCTGTCATTAAGCGCTCCAGAAGCCATCAAAAATTAATGTGTAACAAGACCCGTAGAGATGGCTATGTTTATTTGCTAAACAGGGTTTTAAGCTGATGAATTCAATCAGTGAACAAATTAGAGGTAACCCAGTTCCAAAATGCACTTAAAAATAAGAGCTCAAACGGCATCCTTACATGAATACGCGAAGCTCCCACTGATTGCAGTGTTTTCCACAAAGCAGAAAACAATCTATGGCTCTAATGAACAACCAGGCCTCTAGATTACAGTTGCCGAGAGTGACTCATAGCATTTTGATTCACATAAATCTGTCTGCTTTCTTAAAGGCATGATTAAAAGGGAAGAAGATCTGCATTGATTCAGTAGTCTTTGCACCAGGCCTTTACAGCATCCATCAACTTTGATGCTGATCCTAAGGGATTTTTGTGCTCCTTTCAGCCAATAGTCTTTCAGCGCACAGGATCTAGCCCTTACTTCCTGGCACCTCATGGGAAACAATGTTAAATTATCAATGAAATAAGAGCCTTAACCAAGTGATACACAGCACTTACAGAATGAGAGCCCCATTCACCATTATCTGTTAGCTTCACCCATTTGTCTGCTGTGGAATCCATCTCCTTGCACTGGTCGTTTTGAATCTGTCAATTAAAAACAGTGACCCCAGTTAGACATCATGCTAATTATCCCAATTTGGATACATACCACTAGGCTGCCTAGAGACAAAGAAAGATGTTGTGCCACTCTGAGTGCCACTGGTAATGCATTCTGGACACTGCTAATGCATTCTGTATAACTTGCTGCAAAGACATTAGGCACACACATGCAAAACTGATACACTCTAAGGAAGGGCTTCAAAAGATAGCACTGCCCAGTGCATTCTGGAGAGTAAGTGCAGTGTTAAAGGTTAGCATATATGGAGCCCAGGAAGTAATGAGCATCCGGAAGACAGCCCAGCTGCCAAGATATAATTATCTGCTGATGAGCTTTTAAAGCAACAGCATGTCCGCTGATGCACGAGGGGAAAAAAACTTCAGGCAAGAAAATCATTGCTATTTTGCTAAAAACAACTAATAATTGAGAAGGCGGCCTTCAGACCTAGCTCCAGATTCTGTTTTACTTATTGTGCACATAAGTGGCCTCAGGTGTCTAAGCCAGAATCGATTCGAGTCCCTGAAATCCAGCTAATACAAAAGGTGTGTGGGTCCTTCTCCTCCTTTGGCACATTTATATGTGTAACTACCACATATTAATAAACTGCAGAACTTATTGCTCCGGACTTAATTTCTCCCAGGTGTGCTGTTTCAACATGCACCTGGAAGCACTTAATTCTGGAGCAATAAGCTCTGCAGTTTATTCAGGCACAGCACATGGAGCCTAGGCAAAGCAGCCATGGCAGCCTGGGGCTGCTCCAACCCAGCTCAGTGTGCTGTGGTAAGGCTGGATGAGGCACAAAGGTGCTTCAGTGTAGGGTTAGCCAGCAGGCATTGCCCCCTGACCCCACACTGAAGCACCCTCATGCCCCAGCCAGCTGGGTCAGCATCTACGTGTGCGTTGCTACACATGAAAAAACTCTGCAGCCAGCTAGGACTTGCATTTACAAGTACTAACCTGTGGTATGGTTATAAGTTTCCTGTGCTTTAATAGGGGTGCATGTGTAAATGCTGAGCCATTTATGGCAGAGCCAATTAGTCAGCTCCACAGTAAATGTCTCATGTAGATGCACCCCTTGCTGCTCTGTTGTGACCCACCATATTCAGGATCAAGAAGGAATTTTACACTGTGGTCATACTGGCATGATCTGTATAGTGTTTTCTCTTTCTCTGCAGCTGGAGTTGGGAGTGGGAAGAAAATGTCGTGGAATGAAGACTTCCTTTCATCTCTTTAGAGTATTTTAACAACTACTTCCTTGCTTTGCAGTAGCTGCACGTGGGCAGTGCCATCATCACCCTGTCTCTACCTGTGGCAAGCTAGGATGCTTTTTGATATTTCAGGCCTGAATTTTCATGACATTTTAAAGAGCGCATTAAATAAACACTTGTCTAAAGTTTTAGATAGGGATGATCCTGCCCTGAGCAGGGGACTGGACTAGATGATCTCATTAGGTCCCTTCCAGCCTACTCTTCTATGACTGTATGATTCTGTAAAAATAAGATGATAACAGGTTATGAAAGTACATGCATTAATGGATTTAGAAGATTTAAATAGGGTAGAACAGATTGAATGTAGGCATCTGCATCCACTAAGATGCCTAATAGATGGAATACAATATGGCTCCTAATGTTTTTGCTTCTCTGCAAGAAAAGAAACTCAGTCAGTCATTGAAATAACTACAGCTAGGAGCATGTTCCTAATACATTCAACTGATGGTAAAAGCACATTTGCTGCTTCCATCTTATGAGGCAGGCAGGACAGTCTAATAAAAGCCTTAGGGCGTTTAATAAAACAGTATGTCCTGTCTCTTATCAAAGTGCAAGAGGTTGCATTGAACTACTAGCAGCAGTGGGAAGGTGCCCCAGGCATTGAAACCAAGTTATTTTTTGTCATCCTTTTCCATCCCATACTAAGAATAATGATATATAGTGGCTTTCATTCCAGCAGTTCAAAAAAGGTTTACAAATGCTAATTAAGCTCTAACACTCAGCTGAGATGCTCTGTTTTTCTGATAGTATCGAAGGTGAGACCCAACCAATGCAACAAGTGAGCCCAACAGACAACTCCCAGCACTTTTGTTCCAAGTTGTTATTCCCTGCTAAATTCTTCCTGCCTCCTCCTGAGCAGATTCTGCATCTTTGACCAGGAAAGCAAGATAGCTTAGGGTAGAATCTTCCACAGCACCTAAGCCTATGCCATAGGATAAGCTTACGATGACTGGCAGCAGTGCCCTCAAACATGTCATACTGTCTCAAGTTGACTGCCTCCAAAACTGAAAGCAGAGTTGCTGTGTTCACAAAGGCCTTGGCTAATTAGCACTGCTGAGGGATCCTGCTGGTTAGCCTATGCTAATTAGCCTGCACACAACTACACTGCTTTAGGTTCTAAAGACATCCAGTGCAGAGCAGCATGGCATATTTGACAGGGCTGTGTGAAATTTCACTGGCCGTTTCGTTTCGACACATTTTGATCACAAAACAGCAAAATGAAACGGAGGGCTTCAAAACAGCCTCGAAACAAAACAAGGGCAGTCAAAACATTTTGAAAGTTTCAAAACGTTTTGAGTTTCGAAGCAGCCCGGCTGAGTTACCCTTCTTGGTGCTCACTCAGTTCCCCTCCCCAGTGCTGCGATCCATCAGGCTGCAGAAGGGAACTGAGCCCAGCTGAGCTGAGTTCCCCTCCCCAGCACTAGGATCGGGCTGGGGAAGGGAACTCAGCCCACTCAGTTCCCTTCCCAGCCTGATGGATCCCAGCACTGGGGAGGGGAACTGAGTGATGAGGCTCAGTTCCCTTCCCCAGTTCAATCGGGCTGGGAAAGGGAACTAAGCCCAATCGCACCTCCCCCCGCAGCCCTCCTGGGGTTGCAGCCTCTGATCTGCCTGCTGGATGAGAGAAGTTGGGTGCTACTGCCTGGGACCAGCAGCATGCTTGTCCCAGGTGGCAGCACCCAGCTTCCCTCCCTCATCTGGCAGGAAAATTGGAGACCCACAACCCTGAGAGGACTGGCACAGCCCCTGCAGCCCTCCTGGGGTTGCGGGACCCTGATCTGCCTGCTGGATGAAAGAGGCTGTTTCGAGCTTCCCCATTATAGCCTATGGGTAAAACTAGAAACAGCATCAAAGCAGCATCACTATTTCAACAAAATGAAATGGAACAGCATTTTTGAATCAAAACGAAATTCAAAACAAAATGCTGTTCCATCGAAATGATGAAATGCAAGTCAAAATGGAACAGTGCCATTTTGCACAGCCCTAACATTTGAGGGCACAAATGGTAAGTGCACAGCCCAAATGTTTGAGAAACAAATCTCACCGAAGGTCAATGGGATTTGGGCTCTTATAGCACTTGGCTCTTTTGAAAATCCCAACCTTAAGCCTCAGGCAGAGCTAGCTTGTCCATCCTCCCAGCTACGGGGTAATAACTCAGACCCTAAGACTACGGCTGACTCATGGCAAGTTTTCATTCCAATTGCCCCTCAGTTTTTGGATACCCAGTGGAGGTATTTTTCAAAAGTGGGCCCTCTGGCCTTTTTGATCATTAGGCCTGTTTGAAGGTATCTTCACTGAAATTCTCTAAACCTGAATCACCTAAAATTGCTTGTCATGTTGGAAAATTTTGTAGTAAGCTGCACTTATTTGGCTTTCTGCGGTAACACGCCCTCAAAAGAGAATTCTCACAGACTTCCGCATATTCTACAACGGTGGTCACCTACCTCCCACGTAGCCACTGGATCTCACCTGAGGAGCTGGAGGGCTTTGCTTCTTCCCATGTCTGTGGGGCTGAGCAGAGGGGAGCTGCACCCTCATTGCCACTGCTTCTCCCCACCTGCCCATCCTGCCACCCTGCTGCAGGTACAGCTTCCAGCTGGTAGAAAAGTGATCTGGGGCTGGGCAACTTCCAGCTAGGAAGAAGTGGCAGTAGTGGGGTGAGCTCCCAGACTGCCCAACCCTAGCCCTGCTTGCACCACAGCCTCGGATATGGGCAGGGAGAAAAGGGTTGGGAAAAATAGTGGCCAGTGTGGACCTAAGCAACCCCCCTGCTGCTGATGCACTGCTGAAGCCATCCAGCCGACACCAGACTGAGTTGTTCTGGCCTATGGCTTATAATGTTGCCAACCCCTGCTCTAGGACCTATACACAGGTGTAGCAGTACCAACATAGACTGCATTCTTCCAAGTTAAAGGGACCCTAGAACAAACCTGGAGCCCTTGTTCTCTTCGCAGTCCCACTGAAGTCCACAGAACTATCCATATGAGGGAACAAGACTCATATAAGGATTAATTTAAGATCAGGCTCATTATCCAGACCTACAACTTCGGCAAAGGAGAAGAAAAAAACACTCCGAGAAATATCATGGAACTTAATATGGTCAGAAATGCTTTTGTGACATTCAAAAGAACTACATGAAAGCAGATTCTCTGATGATTTCAATTTTATGGCAGGATGCTATAAACCCCTATAACTAGGAGAACAGTGACAGAAACGTTGGACACAAATGTACACGACCTTTCTGCCTAACTACCTAGGTACTTTTGAAAAACCTACCCAACAATGAAAGCAGTCAGCATAGGCCACTTGTGAATGTAATGTAAAGATGTAATCAGGCAGTATAAACAGCAAGAAAAATTGAGATTTTTTAAAGTTTGTTCAGACTAAATGGGTAGAGGAAGAGAAAAAATAAATGGCTTCCAATGTAGGTCTTTAACATGTCCTTTTACTCTAGGGGTTATATTCAGTGGAGAAAAGCCCTTACAAAAAACTCAAAGAAGATGTTGTTGTCAATATACTGGTATTCGAAGAAGACAGAGCCAGACTTCTTCAAATGAACTGCGTAGATCAGAGAAACCGTGCAGTCATCCCTATTAGACTCGATGTAATTCCCACGAGGCGTCCACGAGGAGCTGATAAACATAAACAAAAAAACCCTGGTTTCAGAGCACAGGCACGGGGAAGACATTTTTAACATCCTTCTATAAATATATGGCTTATAGAAAACTATATTGCTTCATAAGGGACACAATTCATTCCCTACCCCTTTAACATTGGCTTCAGATGCATTTTTCACAGTAACTAGAATGAGCTCTGCAAAGTTTACCTTTTCTCAGAACGTTTTTAGCCCGTGGTGATATGTCTCACGTACCCTAAGCTGGAACGTGTTCTGACCCGTGTTCTAAAATGTCAAATCTCAGAGCTTCACGAACAGCCCTTCTGCAACTACTGAGGATGGCACAGCTTTCGAGAGAGCTTCAAGACACTTTGGGCGCTTGTACATGTGACGGGGGTTTAGTCCTTCAGGGTTACATTCTGTGCCCCCTAAACCGAAGCGGTGAGTTTTTAATTAAAACGGTGGGTTTCATTTTTCTATCACTGTATACACATCATTGCCCTGGCAGCTGCAGGTGCCTACTGAAGGCAGAAGTGGCAAAGGACCTGATCCTTTCTTTATCCTTTCTTTTTTTTTTTTCCTCCAGCAAAGCCTGCCTGCCTCTCCTACGGCTATGGGGTGCGCTGCCGGTGGGCCAAGTAGCCCCTGAGCTGTGGGGGCCCCGGTCCTTCCCTCCACAGTGGTGGTGCCCCCTGGGGCCAGCTGGGCAGGCTACTAGTAGGCCAGGTGCTGCCCCAGCTCAGAAGCTCCTGATCCAACTCTTCCCCAAGCCCACCTGGGCTTCCAGTGCCCCATGCACCATCCACACCACCCTCTCTGGATGCCAGAACACCCAGCCACCCTCCTGCCACCTCCCTGCACTGCCCCAGGGGCAAGCCAGCCTGGTCCCAGGTAGCCCCAGGTATCCTGGTGGTCATAGGCACCTGCTGAAAGTTGAAGTGATGAGGGGCCTGATCCTTTTTTTCAGCGGAGACTGCCAGCCTCCCCTGCAGCTGTGGGGTGAGCGGACGAATTAATGGCTGCAACATTCCAAGTCGCAACATTGCAAACTAAACTACATTGGGATGTGGTTTAGTTTGTGACAATGCAAACTCACTTAAAACCCCCAAAACACAAGTATGTCTAAAGTGTGACACCATTTAGCCACACAAAGGGAAATTTTCAACACGTGTACATGGTAACATCGTCACATGTACAAGCACCCTTTTATTCTAAATCAGAAATCAGTCTTGGAATGGCTGAGGCACAGGCCACAGAAGCCCCAGGCTGTTCGTAGTTTTGCTTGCTCCTAATGAGTAATGACCCATAGGAGGCTATTAGGATAGCAAAGACTGGCTGAAAGCAAGTGGGCCCTTGCTACTCTGATCACACTGTTATCTTGGCCTTATGTCATCTGAGGACTGCTCCCCTCCCTTCCCCTGGTATAGAGGAATGCTCATGTGATTAGTTAAATTGACTTTATGTTGATGGGTCAGTGCAAAGTAACTGCAGCAGGTCAGATAGGGCTTGTTGTATTTCTCCTATATTTTTCATTATTCAATAGCCCTGCAGTATGCTGACTGGCACTATGCAGACTTTGCTTTGATTGCAAAATGTCTTTGTTTTTATGCATCTATGCAGCATAGTGGGCACCACTTTCCCCTCATTTTCATGAGAACTCCCATTAAAAGATGATCCTGGGTCCCATTCTGATAGGCACTGTATATCAGTTACTGTTCCTCTGTTAACACCATTCAAAATCTATGTTAGTATGCTAACAAAGCAACTGTTTCCCCACAGCAAAACTATGCGCTAATCCCACTAAAATCCAAAAGAGTCAAAACCCTTTTGTGAGTGTGGCTGCAGATCAACCCATTTCTTACTTGTTACAGCTGTCTGCTTTATTCTCAGCTGCGCCAATATCAGTATCCATGAAAGTTGCCACGTTGGAGAATCCTGCTGGCAGTTCATCCCATTCATCAAATTTGATCCCACTCCCCAAGGAATAGGTCCCCTCGGCACATTTACTGCACACCTGGTTCTTCATTTCCAGGTATTCTCCAGAAGCACATGAAAAAGCTGGGAAGACAATCATTTACAAC
>JAGPOW010001296.1:129104221-129124908 GCA_030014935.1 Caiman crocodilus
TGGAAAGGCAATTAGTAGCACTGGTGAGCTGTCACTTTGGAAACCTTTCCCAAAAGCCCTAGACGCAGAAATCAGAAACATAATGGTGCATAGCCAAAAACCCACTGTAAAACTGAGCTGCAAACACACTTCAGTTTTTCTGCTTGTGTGAAAGTGTGGAAATCAAATCTCAGATTAAAGCTACTGATTGATTTATTTGCCTCCATTAGTAAAAAAAAATTGTCAAAAAATCTACACAAAACGCTGTGCACACAACCATATATGCAGAAAGATGCTGTACTTCTGCTATCCTGCTCTTCCTTATCATTGCCAGATTTCTCTCTCCTGCCTGTTGAGCTAAGAGTGCAATGGAAGCAGGGACAGTCTTTTATTATGTCTGTATAGCACCTCATATGATGAGGCCCTGATTTAGGATCTGGACCACAATGCGATACTAAAATGACTAAGTGAGTTGGTCAGTGGGGTAGAAGATATTCTGCTATCTACCCAATGACTATTAAATTCAAAATCCCACTGAGGTCTGGACCACTGCACCCTCCACTCTCAGCCTTGCTTTTTCAAGTCCACGTATCATCCCCTCTTGGCAGCCCAGTGAACCAGCTTTTACAGAAAGGTCAAAGTCCACAGGGTGGTTCAAAAACTTTGCAGGAAAGAGGAAGATGTAGATTTAAAACCCACTAAGTGAGTGGGGTCTATAACTTGGATATCATTTGTAGGGCAAGTAACCATTATATTAAAAGAAGCAAAGCCCCTCCTCAGTTGTTTGTGATTTACATGTGTAGACTATAGTAGGCTCTAAGCTGCTTAATGGCAATGTGGTAAAGCATTTGCTTGTATTTGCTTGCCCAAAGTTTAGGCAAGAGAAGAGGCAAAGGAAATGAGCATGCCAGAGAATGTCAGAGGTGAGAATATTTTTAGGAAGTGCAAGAAATATAGGTCAAAAGAAATAAGCTAAAGGTTGCTTAGAGCACATTTAGTGGCTTTATTCCAGTTAGATTTGGTTTGGGCCAAGATATAGCTTAATATAGGGGATAAAAATAGGCATATGAATATTAATTGGAGCAGAACCTATTAAAAACTTTTTTTAAAATGCTGGCCTTATTTAGTAAGCTTTTTGATACTGGGCCAGGCAATAGAGTATAATCATCTATGTTCACCTTGGCATCTTTGCTGTTCAGCCTTGAACTACTGTCCTTGCTGAACAGCCCAGCTGCAGATGAACCAAGTTCTCTTTTAAAACTTTATTTGAAACCTAGATAAGATGTCCTTTTCCCCAACAGGCTGGCCATCTATTAGGCCTTTTAAATAAGACTCTTATTTCTTTAGATGAATGCACATTTTATAAATTTTAATCATTTGGTTATATGACTTAACCTGTACCATTTGGTCTTTTATATCACGTCAGTATTTCATTATTAAATTTGCTATTACAAGGTATATACATTGTTGCTTATGAGTATTTAATTAGTGGGACTGACTCTTCAAACTTTTCTTGGTTCCCAGGATGCCTTTGGAGGTCAACACATGGAATAATGCATCTACAGGAGAAGGATCTAAAACCTGCGTAAATGACCCAAATGCTACTTTAGCACTTCTGTAGCTAACTTAAGCTGTCTCTTACCCATTGAAAGGTAGAGTTGGTTTTGGGCCCGTGTCAGTTCACGGGGGCAGATTACCAGCTGGTGTAACTGTCATAAAACAATGCACATCAGCTGAGGCTCTGGCACACGAAGTTTACAGCTGTAACAAGGCTTATCTAGCAGCTGAAAAATGTGTTTGGCTTAAGACTCTTTGGTAAGGAGGTGGTACGGTAACAGAAAATTCACTTTATAGCCAAACCTGCAGTTCAAGATCCCACTCGGGTATTGACTCACATGGCATCCCTTTGTGATATCATCCTTGGCTGGCAACCCTGGGGGGTAAACAAAAGATTGCCTCCAAAAGAAGGTTAAGTAGATGAGATGAACTGGCCTCTTAGTCAAATCAGTGCAGTTTCCATGAACCTGTGGTTTTCAGTCAACTTTGACTTCTTTTAATGCTGTCACTTTCAATGCAGGTAGCAATGAGAACTGGGAAGGAACCTATTTAGGCCATAATGCAGGACCGCACCCCTATTCATATATGTGCTGAAGCTTAACTTCAAATGTGTGTGCTTAATTTTACACGTGGGTTGAAGCCCCTTTGACTTTCAGCACCCACTCCAACTTCTGCATAAATACATTCATGAATTAGGGTGTGGGCCTCCTTCATGAATTGGAGGCTTCGATTGTAAATGCTTTGGAACAGGGAGTAGCTTTTCATGCTCGGTGTACAAAGAGCTAAGCAGAATAGTGTGCCAATTCAGCACCAGGAATTAAGCCACTACAACATCATATTCTGTTCTGCTGTCCTGTGTTTTTCTGGAAGTGTGGTGAAAAGCCATGAAGAAATAGCAAGATATCTCATGATGCTGTTTTATCTATTCCAAATGCTTTTTTTCAGTTAAAAAGCAAGAGATTGAGAACATTGCTTAACCACATGTTCCAAATTTGTGAACTTCAAGTAAAGGGTTGGTATCCAAGAGAAACTCACTGCCATACTGAAGACACAGCAGGCATCAGAGCCTCCTGTTCAGCTTGTAGTGGAGGTAACCAGGGATGATTGCTTATACAGAGCTGCTATCTGTTTAACTCCTGATGGTCTGATCACTTACGATGGGAGGAAAAGGAAATAACAGCAACATTTAAAAAAGAAATAGCTTGAATGAGCAGGCAGGCTTGTGTGAAGGACGTCCAAATTAATCACCTATAGTCCCAAATTAATCACCCATGCTCAGTGTTACAGACTGATTTTCTTCTTTTGTTTTTCAAATTTGCTTTTCTCCATAGTGCCCTGATATGTACTCCAAAGGAGGCCACAATTCCCGTCAAAACACATATGTCTAAGAGCAAAACTAGCTCTGAGAGTGCCAGCTGCTTGCCAGGTTCAATTTGCGGCTGAATGTGGCTAATGGCAAAGCGAACTACTTTCGACATCAGAACAGATGCATCGCTTGATTTTATTCCAGTCAGTGCAGAGCAGCTAATGGGGGGATGGGATGATAAGCACATAGCTGGATCATGTGGAGGGTTTTTGTGCGAGGATTACCTACTGAAGAGAAACCTTTATTTAATAAAAAATAGGCTGCAAAAGGGCCAATCTCTTTTATGCCTTAAAAATGCTAGTGTCAAGGGAAATGCTCTGAGAGTGGAAGTATTTTGATGACAGGTAGGTGTTGACAGACTCCCAATGGATTCCTTGGAGCTTATCTTTTTCTCAAGATATGGCTAATGGGCAAGTAGTCCACAATCTCCTATCCTTGATGAGTTGCTACAACCTCGTTAAATGTCACTAATCATACATGCAATACTTTTCTCTTACTATTCGTCACGTAAATTGCTGTTATAACCATGGGGTGCTATACATTACCAAGAAAGAGAAGAGTGGGCCATTGAGAACAGCAAGGTCCACAAGCTCCCCTCTCCGTGTTAGGCTCCTGTGCTAGGTTAACCTCATCAATGGCTCAGTTTAGGCATCACAAAATCAAAATAAAAAAGCAGCACCTAGCTCCAAGCAAGCAGTCCAAAAAATTGAATTTGGGCACCTACTGTGAATAGACACCTCCAAAGGACAATTTAGAGCACCAAAGCACCCAGTTAGTCAACAAGAAACACTGGGCATGGATGTATGTCAGAGCTCCCATCCCTCCTCAGAGCTGATGTGCCCAACTCAAGGTTGCTCATTAGGCAAGTCTCTGTACTTGGGATCCAAGGCATGTAGGGTGAGAACCTGACTGTATAAGAAAAGAGGGCCAATCTGTGCATAAATAGCATTTTGAGGTCTTAACTGACTCAGATTGGCTCACCTAGACCCCTTTGGTTTAAGACAGGGGCGGGCAATTATTTTGGGCAGAGGGCCACTTACTGAGTTTTGGCAAGCCATTGAGGGCCGCAGGACAGGCAGCCCAGGGCAGATTAACATGAATTTTCTAAATGTTTTAGGGGCCCTGTGGGCTGGATAGAATGGCCTTGTGGGCCGCATCTGGCCTGCAGGCTGCATTTTGCCCACCCCTGCTTTAAGAGGATGCCTTTACGTGTTGTGTCCATGTGCATAATGCACAGCCCTGCAACAGATGCCTAAGCTCTAAGTATGTTAGAAATTCAGACATATCCCAGTGTCTGCAGTTGGTACAGTGCTAGGTGCTTTCCTGTTCCAAATCAGTCTGAAAGTACCCAGCTTTTCTCATCCATTTTGAAGTGATCCCAAGTGCTCATATTTGGGCCAACTTCCTAATTAAGGCACCTATCTTTTAAGCATAGTGAATCCTAAATTGGAGACATCTTTGAGCCTGATCCATATCCAACCCGGTCTTTTATGAAAATGGAATTTAGACTCCTAAGTTACTAAGCACTTCTGGAAATGTTAGCCATGGTCCAAGCTGAAAGAGTTGAGTCCCCTTGTACTGGAACCAGTTCCCTCTGGTATGAAAATCTGTCAAACTACAAGACAGACTTTCATACAAGATGATTCAAAGATGAACTTTAAGTATAACTCATGGCTCACATTCACAAATGCAGCCTGTGCAGCCACTAAATTGGATGTCCATGATATCTGGCAAGCCATCTATCAGAAGAGCATTCTAATATATTCAACTGGGCACAGAAGTATATAGGAAAACTCTTCTAATGCCAGGCTTTGCCCTTGGCTTTCTTAGTTTTAGGTGAACCTGGGTTCATGAAAATTTGTGCTCTACATATCTTATTGAGTTAGTCTATAAAGGTGCATATCTACCCTACCTTCTGATGGATTTCAGACTAATACAGCTAACTACCTCTTTCTTAGACTCAGTCAGACAGGAGTCAGACATTGTAGTATCAGTTACACTGATGGCAATTTGGGGTAGCTCTATTGAAGCTGATAAAACAGTTTCAGATTCACAGCAATGCAAGTGACCAAACCATGGACCAAGGTCTTGGCTATGGCCTAGAGCTGTATTACTGAATGTTGTCATCTTATCAGCTTTCTCCTAGTAAGCACGGGAAACTTGTGTTGCTATGGCTGCTAATCCTAGGGATAAAGGATGCTATTAGATAGTATTATATATACTTAACAGGCATACACATATATGCACCCACACACAAGCACATATAAAGCTGACATGGGATTCAATTAATAAAGAACTAAACGAGAGGAACAAAATGCATACCAGCCAATATGATCTTTGAGAAAACATGCCTTGCCAAACAAACATATTCTCATTCTTTAAGGATATTACAAATGTAGTTAGTATTATACAGATGTTATATACTTTCATAAGGACTTTTATTTAGTACTGCATGACATTTTATTAAAACATTAATACTATATAGTACCAATAAAGCATATGTTCAATAGATTAAGAAGGGGTATCTCAAAAATATCTATTAATGCAAAATTATCATTGAACAGAGGTGCTTCTAATGGCGTTCTCCATGACCAGCACTTGGAAAATGTTATGCTATGTATCATTTTCCCCAGTGAGCTGAAAGTAAATGCTAAAAACATGTGCAGAGGAAATACAAGCTGGCAGAGTACTAAAGACCATATTTTCTACTGTACATTTATAGCAAATCACCAGAAGCTGATGGCATTCACCTTATGGTCCTGAAGGAGGTCAGATTGAAATTGCTGAACTTCTAACTATAGCATACAACCCATCACTAAAAACAGCCTTGGGCTACAGGACTGCCAATGTGACCCCCATATTTTAAAAAAAAAGGTTCTAGAGGAAACTACAAGCTAGTGAACCTAACTTCTGTAGAAAACTGGTAGGAACAATAATAAAAAAAGAACTGTTCAGTATATGGACATGACTTGCTAGAAAAAAATCAAAAGGAAATCATGCCTCACTAACCTATTAGAGTTCTTTGAGGGTGTCAATAAGCAGGTAGATCAGGATGATCCAGATGATAGTAAATCTGGACTTCCAAAAACCTTTTGACAAGGCCCCGTGTCAAAGACTCTTAATGAAATTACATAGTCACACACAAGGTTAGGCAGTCACACGTGATTAACTGAGTATGCTGGAGCATGGCAAATTACCATACTCCAGCCAGCCTCCACATCTCATGTATTAGAGTCCCCGCACTTCAAAATGGCAGAAGGGGTGCTTTACCTAAAGTCCATCAAACGAGCTTTAGATAAAGGGCATTTATATATGTGCCTTTGTTCAGGGGCGACTCGTGCCTCCTGAGTCTCGGGGAGCACCCACAGAAGCTGATGGCGGCGATGGGGACAGGGCTGGCAAGTACCTGCAGAAGCCAGCGGCAGCAGGGATGGGGCTGGCGAGCACCCACAGAAGCCAGCACTGCATCGCATGCATTTGTATAAATGACAAAATGCACATCAGCACGCAGAAAATGGCAGTGATGCACTTTTGAACTAAAACATGCCACGACCGTTTTCTCAGTGCTGACGCACATTTCGCCATTTATACAAATGCATGCAACGCAGCACCAGGCGCTGCAGCCCACACGTGTACAAATGCCCCAAATAACCCCACCACCATTTTGAAACATGGGAGCACTGATACACAAGACACTCCAGGTGCTTTAAATCAGAGCAGCTCTCAGGGTTGCTCTAATTAGAGCACCCCTCTTCCCCCCACTCCCAGAGCATGCCTATAGATGTCCTTAGAGACTAACTTGTTCAAAAAGGCACAAGCTTTCAAAAGTGACAGCCTGCTTCATCAGATGCCTTACGCTCTCTGAACCAATTAGTCTCTAAGGGTGCCTAGACACGTGCTCCTGGGGGGGGGCAGGGGGATGGAAATTCTAGTTAGAGCAGTTCCCAGACAGCCGCTCTAATTAAAACACCTCAGCACCACATGTATTCAGCATCCCGCATTTCAAAACGACTGCAGGGGTGCTTTAACTAAAGCTTGTTCAGCGGCTTTTAGTTAAAGCACCCGCATAGCCACTCTGACATGTGGGACACTGAATACCCATGATGCTGCAGCACGCAAGAGCATTGGAATTAGACCACTTCAGACGACTGCTCCGATGCTTTCTAATTAGAGCACTTTGAAGCACAGGTATAGGCACCCTAAGGTGCCACCATGCCGTGCCTCCAGCCTGGCATAAGTGAGAAGCATCCACTCCATTGACTTCTTTAGCTCGCCCCATTTCATCTTCATCATTCAGAATTCATCTCTCTGGGCTCCAGGAACTATACCAGAGTTTCTTATTCTGCCTCATCCGCTCAGCTGAGCTGCCTTGCCTTGTGAGGACAGAAGAAAAAACTGCAGCTCAGGCAAGGTCTAGTAGCTCACCAGAGATATCACTCACCTCTGACCAGCTGTTGAGGTTGGTGGCACAGATGCCAATGCAGAAGCTTTGAGTATAAGAATGAATGAATACTGTGAAATGCAGTGTATTTGGAACTATCTATTCAGCACTTCCTGACAGCAAAGTATATCCTGTATGCTTTGTACCAGCAGATCCAAACAACAGCTAAACCAAGAACCAAAATGAGGGATGAAAAAAAAAAAAAATTGCTGAAAAGCCAAAAGAAAACAGGCGCTGTTGCTTTATTAATAATGTTTCCTATAATCTTAACCTAATTCAAAATGTCTCATGTGAATAATTTATATGAGGCTTCTCCAGTAGACTCTGACTAATTCATGTTCTTTTTCTCCTATAGTTATGTTCAGAGGTGTTATCAGTGACTAGATCAGATCTTCCTTTAAAAAGGGAACTGTCAAGTCAGCTTATACCTTAAATTCATTCACCTTGAAAACTAGTGTAATCTGGGAGGAAATGCCCACCAGATGCTAGACATTTTATTGTCTTAAAAATAAGTCATTTATGCATCACGCTTTTGTCTGAGAAGCAATAAACTATATCAATGGTCCCTCTGGCTGAACCTATTTAAACAGGTGTAGATCCTCTTGCCCTTAGATAAATGAGTATATTGACCTTTTACAAACTGTTCTATCTGAACATCTTAGATACTTTTAGAGATCATCCCTTTCTCCCTCCCCTCCCCACCCCCCCTGCACCCCATGTCACATACACACATTACATATTATTACCTATCTGCTGTGCTGTAGCAGATGTCAGGGCCTGGCAGGTTGGCCTCCTGTTGGATGAGAAATCACTGTATCCAAGTCAAGATGTTTTGTAGTATTACTTGCTTATAACACTGCATTACACTAGCAAGGCAAAGAAATGTGCACAAACAGCATGCAAGTAAGCCCTTCTTTCAGAAATCTCACCAATGTCCAATTACCAGAGTATAACTCAAGCCTCAAAACTGATTTCTGTAATCAGCAACAAGGAAGTGAGCAAACTCTTTTCATGCTTGCAAACTGCTTCCCTAAAAGGAGCCATATCTACAAAACATAACAGAACACTTATTTAAACCCTGTCCACTGCCCATACACCAAGAAGGAGGACATCTATATTACCATCACAGTTGTATTTTAAGCATATTCAACTTCACTTTCAACTACCGACCTGGAGAAGCCCAGAGTCCAGTGCAGTCTAAATTCACCTTGCTTCTTACATAAGTTTTGCAGCCCTCACTGAGCTCCATGATGCTGCAGTTAAACTGCTACCCAAACTGAAAAGAGCTAGTTTAAAAATACAGATATGCACTAGAGGTAAAAGCCAATTTGATTCCCTAGAGAGCAACATGTTGACTAGGAAATGGTAGGGAAAGAAGGCCCCTCACAAACACAGCCACAAGACTCCATTATGGTAAGTATCTTGGGTCAGGGCAATATTTAAAATGCACAGTGTTACAAGGACTTAGCCACATGCTTGAAGTCAAGAGCATGCATCTGTGCTGTCTGAATAAAGAAGGGCTTATGCATGTTTATCTGCTTTTCTGAACCAAGATCTTAGGCTATGAACAGACAACACCAAGTGCAGCTGATCAGCCATGGCTTGATGCATCTAAAGCTGATCCGGTCATTGAATAAAACACGGCCCCCACTGTCCTACATCAGGCAGGATCCCAATTCTACAGGATAATGGGCAACATGTTCCCTGCTCATAGTGCTGCACCTTGGAGGTTCCCCGGGGTGCTCCTCTGTAAGAGGGGAAGCCCAGCTTTCCCCATTTGGAGATGCTCCTCAGAAATTCCCCAGGGAGTATATCTAAAGGTGAACCCAACCTTTCTCCACTTACAGAGATATGCCTTAGAGACTCCCTGGGCAGGTACCCCCAAAACTGCAGAAGCCCAATCTTGCATGGGAACTACTGGAGCACACAGGATCAAGCCCTCAAGCAACAGAAGCACTTGCCTGGAGCAGGTGGAGAGCACAGGCAGCTCTGGGCTGCCTACACTCTTGTGTCACAAAGCAAAAAGACATCTGCCATAATAAAGGGGCAGAAACTATTATAAACTTTGTCACAGCCACTAATTTTAGGCATTTCTGGTGCAACAAGAGTACAGATGGCTGTTCGCTTGGCCTTTGTACAACCATAAAACATTTATGGCGACACAAATGCAATGTCTCTTTCTACCCCTAGAGTGTTTATGGTAGAAGAGCTTTCTTAGAAAGCAAAGAAAACTGTCCAACAGGTAATATAGAGAAATATAGATACAATACAAGGCCCCAAGCTGCAGGCCATACTCATGACAATAACCCATGTGGAAGTACCCCTCTGAAAGCAATGGGCTTTATTACATTATTAAGTACTCATGCAAGTGAGTGCTGCAGAACTGAGCAATCAATTATAACTGCTCACCTCTCTTCCAACTGCTCAGAGAGAAAATCTAGCAAGACAAGGGCCAGACCATAAGCTGCCAGTCTTTTCTCAATTCCTCTAGCCTTCAAAGAAACGATCTGTTTATCCCCTCTGAAAATCAGGCCATTCGCTGACGAGCTAAGCATGGAGGTTTACATTTTGATACACCTTAGTCATATAGCACACTGATTTCAACAGGACCCAGGGTAGGGTAAATTACTAGTTAGCCTTGAGTATGTATATCAGAATTTGCTCATGAGCACTAGGGCTGTGTGAAGCTCCAGTTGCAGATTCGATTCAGCGGAGATTTGGCCTGATTCAGTGGCCGACTCTCCGAACCGAATCAAGAGACTTTTTAATCTCTCCAAATCAAATCAGAACCCTCTGAATCAATTCAGAGAGATTTGGAGAGATTTGACAATTCAGACATAGACACAGCTTTAAATGTTGTTTCTACATACCTTGAGGTACCAGGCATGACTTGTGAATGCTGAGATGGTGGGGTGAATGGAGCATCTCATAGGAGTGCAGGGGGTTCCCCAGCACGCTTGGTGGCAGACCTAAAAGTGGACAAGAATCATTTCTGGTTCACTTCTGGGTCCACCACAGAGCATGCAGGGGACCCTTTCCCCCAGCTCAGTGACTGGTGCCTCTTGGGTCCGGGGTGGGAGTGGGGAGAGAGACACTTGTGGTCCCCCCATGGCCAATCGCCAAGCCAGGGAGGCACGGGGTGGGTCCCCCACGCACTTGACAGCAGACCCAGAAGAGGACCAGAAGTACTTCTGATCCACTTCCACATCTGCTCCAGAGCACATAAGCCTCCCACCCCACGCTCCTGTGGGACGCTCCATCTGCCCCACCACTGCAGCGCTCACGAGCCGTGCCTGGCACCTCAAGCTATGTAGAAAAAACATTTAAAGCTGTGTCTATGGCTGAATCACTGATTCTCCAAATCAGCAACGAATCTTCAGATTCAGATTTGGCTGAATCGAATTGGGACAGTAATCCGAATCAACAAATCGAATCACTGTCCCCCAATTCAGGCCAAATCTGAACCAAATACAGCCTATTTTGCACACCCCTAGTGATCATCATCAGTCCCAAAGCCAGCAGGATGGAGGGAGATGTCTGTCCAATAAGTTTTGACTAAACAGCTTCAAAAATAAAGCTTTCTACAATGCAAGGATATACGGATACCGCAGTATATCTGTCTGCCTTTGTATAACTGCGTGTATATAAATAGCACGATGACTGAACACCAGTATCCATCAACGTCTCGTGTAAATTACTGCTCCAGCAGTGGCTACCAAACGTGAAGCTGCACTGACAAGAGCACAGGCGAAAATTTGGGGGGAACAAAGCTAGTGGAAAAAAGATTTAATGCTTTTGAGCCGGAGGGAAAATGGACAAGTCCTGTGCCCAGAGGTGTACCAATTTAATTGTTCTTGTTCATTCAAGGAAATAAACAAAGAAATCATAATCATTTCAAGATCCAAGACCAAGAACAGAAAACAACAATCAACAAATGTCAGATGAAAAAGGAAAATCTAACTATTGTTTTCTAAAGAGTCACTTGACTCTGAACTGCTTTGAGAAAAGCTATTGTACCAACAATAGCTAGGTGCCAGCACTAATTTCTATTTATTTTAAGCCTAATAAGGAAACAAAAAGGTTTTATTTTGGTTGTTTTGCATTTTTTGTTAATTCATTCTCAACTAACTTTTTTGCAAATCCAAAGAGACAGCCCCAAAACAACCTTTCAAACCAGAAAATACACAAAATTACAGACCGCAAAGAATTTGTTCACATGTACTGATACCTGATTAAATTGGTTATCTGGCATATGTTTTGCTCTCTTGTTCATTCTAAGTCACTTTGTCCTCTTTTGTAAGCTGCCCAAAAACTTTTTTAGGAAGGGCAGTATAACAATCCAAAAAAATAAAATAAAATAAAGTGATTAGGAAATGACGAACTCATTTTCACTGTCACAAGACTATAACCTAATATGAGGCGTATTCAGCTATGTAGAACATACAGTATTACTTACAAAACTCCCATTTAATAAATGAACCCATTCAAGGATTCAACCAGAGACTGCTATTTTGCAAGCTACATAAAGCTGGGAGATGAGAGGCCAGTTACCCAGAATGGTTAAGGTATCTTGATACAGCTCTCGAGGTACAAGTGCAAGACCTGCCCTAGATTCATGCTAATGACCGTTCCCATACCTGGCTATATGCAGATACCTGGTCATTTGGGCTAGGGGACCAAAGGTGGCCACAAGTGATGCTGGCTACATCACTCCCTTGTGTGTTATTGGCTATAGAAACTGGTGAGCTTTACTAACCTAGTGGGCCCTTAAGGTGAGCACAAACTGTACAATGACGAAGATTGGAGGAAGCTCCTCTTCTTCTGCCTATGAATGACACCTAAACCAGGGATTGTTGCAATCTCTCTCTCACCAATTTTCTGCTCTGGGGTGGATTGGGCTAATTAGTGCAGCTTTGAGAGCACCTGCAGTGTCATATGTATTCAGCATCCCCACAATGTTCAAAATGGCAACGGGGTGCTTTAACTAGAGCTCACTAAAGCACCCCCACCACCACTTTGAAATGCAGGGACACTGAATACATGTAACACGGAGGCTGCTGGAGTTCGCTAACAAGTAAACTCAATTATTTGAGTCTGCTCCAACATGTGCTAATTAAAATGTGTTGAAGCAGAGCTCCATCGTATGTATACATGCCCATATTTTCTAACTAAATAGAAGGCTTCCACTTTCGAAAGCAATCAGTTAAAATCAAAGTTGTTCCAAGTGTTTGTCTGCTCTTGCCAGTGGTAAAAAGGTCACTTCTCACAATTGTTACCTAAAAGTCACTTTAATTGGCAAGGAAATCTGTATCTCCTCCTGTGATATCCTGGGAGAAGATTGCACAAGTCCAAATAAACTGCAGACAGAGCAAAGTATCAGTGAATCAAAATGATTTCCACTCTCATGCCCCAATCAAGCTGGTGGCTTTGAGCAGGAACAATTCATCCACTGAAATCGTAGTGGGCGTGTACTATATTAAAAACTGAATCCCACCATTGGCTGGAGCAGCACTACAGTGGCCTCCCTTGTGTTGGACTAGTGAGGAATTTGGCCCAATTACTCCACCAGCCACTTCAGTGGACTGCATTTATTTGAACAAATGCATCTCTGTTATTCAGCCAACAATAAGATGTGTGATGTTTCCATTTTTGCTGCTATTGTCTCATAAAATTGTTTAAGCAATTACCATTGTACACGGTGTATTTTTTTAATAGCCTTGCCTATTGTGAATGGCCATTGCGCATTAACTGTGACCACTGACTTTCCTAAACTTTGTTCTCCAAAATAATGTGAAAGACTTACTTCTGGAAAAGCCCCATTTTGCTATTCTAATTCAGAATTATTCTGCCTTACTCTGCACACAATACCACTGAGATCAATGTAACTACCCATTCAGTGCAAGCTAATGTCAATTAGAGGGGCCAGAATATGCCCTAGATTAGTCTATGGAATGGAAGGGTAATATTAAAAAGAAATAAAAGGTCAGGTTACGAGTCCTTTTTACTCCAACTGGTGAGCTCCATTTTTACCTCCCCTGCCACACCTGGGGATGACTGATAAGGTTTTGGGAGACTGCCCCTAAGGTCCCAGAGTGAACCCAGTCCAGCTCTGCCTCATCCCTCAGGCACTAAGTTGTGACCACCCCAGTCCCACTTGGCCCTATTAGTATCTCAAGACACCAGTTGCCTTTTGGGCTATTTGTAGCCTCCATATAGCCACACCTGTACATCACAGATGTCACTTGGTCATCCAAGTACCAGCCTGTACAGGCATCAGCCCATTTGGCTTTGCCCTGCTGGCTGCTCTTGCAGCAAACTCCTAAGCCTAAAACCATTTTCTCTGCCCTCTCAGTCCCAGCCTTCCCTGTACTCTTGAATGGCGGGCCCCTTGGCTTCATCTCACTCGGCATCTCGCCCAGCCCCTCTGAAGTCCCCAACTCAGGCGAGGCTGCTTGCACCCTCGGTGCCAGCTCCCTTGTGATCCCTGACTCAAGTGAGGCTGCTTGTACTCTCAATACCAGACCCCCGGGATCTCCAACCCAAGTGAGGCTGCTTGCACCCTTGGTGCCAGTCTCCCTAAAGTCCTTGAGCCTTTCTGGGCCGTCTGCTGGGTACCCCTCAGACACCTTGTGGCCTCTTTGCCACTCCTACTAGCCACAGCCAGTCCTCCGGTCTCGCACTTAAATCACAACATAAATATGAGCAACTGCTTCGTGTCTAAAAACTGACCCAGCTCTGGGTCATCGCCTCACTACAAGCCATAAGTCCTCTTCAGCTCTTCCCCTCGATAGCTCTAGGGACAGCTCAGATGCCTGCCGGGCTGTCTCCCTCAGGAGCTCCTCTCCCTGCTGCATGCAAGGCCAGACTGACCCGCTTGCTCCCAGGGCAGTGCTCTTATGTACCCCATAGCCCCTCCCCTTCCTGTCAGGTGGCCCACCAGCCCCGCTCGGATGTTTCTGCTTTGGCTTGATGGTCAGACCGCTCTCCTTTACTGAAGCTTGGGCCAGCTATTGCAGTCTTTACCCCTGCCCTGCCTGGGCACTGCCCCTTGGCTGCTAATTGCAATGCAGCTGGATCCCCACAGCAAGCTTAGCCTGCCGCACTTTCCCTTAAAATTAGCACGAGCCTCTGGCGCGCTGTTACAGGTATCCACTCCTGTCCAGAGGTAAGTTGTAAAGTAGCACCGAGCCTTCCACCTCTTTCCACGCAATGCAACTGCTGTTGTGTCCACATCTGTCTTAAGATAGAGGTCATAAAAGATTACACAGACAGACAGATCATCCAAATGGAGATACTCTGTATTCAAAGGATTTAAATCCATACTGTAGAACATATGGCATGAAATTAGTCTGGCAAAAGGCCCGATTTTGCTCCATATAAACTGCAATATTCCTATTTATGGCAACGGCAGCGCAGAGACAGATTCAATTCCCACCTCTCTGGCCTCCGAGGGCCCTATCAGACAACATGTACAATGCACAGACAAAAAGAGCTTTCAGGAGAGATTGAAGCTTGCAGCAGTACTGACGGGGGCAGGCAATAGGCCAGCCTGAAATGCAAACTGCTTGAGCTACTGACAGACGCATAAATATTCTTCACTGAAAAAAAATCACGCTGCCCTGATAGCCAGTCACTCTTGTTACCCAAAGTTCCTACAGCAAAATCAGATTCACAATGAGATCTAAATATAATTCAGTGAGGCAATCATTTAAAAATGTGGGAGCCAAAAATTAGTAGAGCACATTCCTATCAAAGAGAAGTAATGGAGTGATTCAGATGAGATGAAGGAAAAAATAATGGATTTTTCCTAATTAATGGTCTTTGCCTGCAAACTCCCGCACATTCAACTATTCGCTCTGAGGATATGTGCAATGGAACTTGATATCCCCAGGCAGCGAAGTGCTGGAGAAGCTTTCTTAGGAGTGTGGATGGTGTATGAATGAGCCATGAAGAGGGATTTTAAGAATAATATTGTTTTCCATAGTCTAAGTTCCTTGTTCTTTGTTTGAAGAGACTGTGTCTTTATCTTCGTTGTTACGTGACAGCATAAATGAGTGAGCAAATAAGCATAAGTAAGAGAGAGCAAAAGTGCAATATTTCAGCCTTCACAATTTGAGAAGCCAATGGAAGGGCCCGCGTGGGAAAAGCTCTTCACTATACATGGCATCTGGATGGAGATTAACACAGTGTTACAGCATGGAGTACAAGGGAGTATAGATCATCTCATTAATTTCCACGGGTGGGCTGAGAGCTGCTGCTGCTTCTTCTTACACCCCATTTGACCATTTTGTTATGCGTGCTTGTGCCTTTCAGCATCTTGTTCCACAGCTGTAGTTGTGTGTGCCAGCAAGGAAGCTCCTGCACAACTTCAGATGTCTGCATGCTGCAGGATGGTCATATGGTAGGTGTCTCATATCTTCAGTTTGCTTCAGTCACTCTGTCCCGCTTGCCACTACTCTTCTGATGTCAGGTGGACCAATGCTAGCCAGCAGGTACACACTGTTGAGGCTGGTAGACTTCAGACATCCTGTGATGCATCAGCAGCTATAACTCAGGATAGGGTCAAGGAGGTTAGCATATATGGATCTCTCCCATACAGCTGAGAACTGGAAATATTTATGAAACACTGGTCTTTTTGGGAGAAAGACCAAAAAAAAGCTGTGAGGGATTCGTTTATGCCAATTCATTTAAATGTTTATGGCACTCTGTGGTTATGTCAGAGAATGCAGGTTGAAGAGACATACCCTGCACTTGGGAAAGGAAGATTTGGAGGTTCATAATGGTGATCAGATGTGCAGGAATTCATTCAAGGGTTTGAGAAAACTCTGGCTCCTGTACAAGGTCCTTACCTTTATGGCAGAAGCTTTCTCCCAATAAAGCACAGGAATGAACTTCTGAAGAGCTAAAGAACATAGTAACCCCATTCCTAGCACTGACATTTTTATAATGTTTCTAAGTCTAGGACATTTCAGCAGATGTTAGCAGCCATGGTCTCTTCAGAGTGCTATAATCTAATGTCATGGCAGTGACATGGCAAATTGTTCAGGAAGCTTTCGGATTCCCAAGTAGAGGCCATGTCTACATGAAACACTGACTGTACAGTGCATAACCAAGTACTAAATGACTGTGCAGTAGCCAGTTACTGCGCGGTCGTGGCAAGGAACGCCTTTTCCTTGATGCTGATTGCACAATAGCTTGTGACTACTGCCCAGCAGCATTGCATCAGGCTTCCTGCCCCGCAACAGTACTAAGCAATAGTTACAGGCTATGGCACAGTCAGTGTCTTATGTAGACGTAGCCAGAGACTACAAAGACTACTTAATAAAGATGCTACATAGTGAGTTAACTGATATTCAAGATGTTCACAAGATATTTTCAGGGTCTTGAAAAATAGTAACAGACAGGAGCTACTTGCACATTTAATGAACAGTAAAGGTCAAAACAAGGTTCCTCTTAAATGCCAGAGATTGTTTATGCTTTTAATAAGCTTATATCTACTGCAGTCACTGACGTCTCTAGGGCTAGGGGCAGAAGTTACACGTAAACCAGTATAAGTGATCAGAAACTGATTCAAAGCTGTAACACAACAGAAGTTTAGTGCTTTCTAAATGGCAGAAACTAGTTTAAGATAAAACTGGATGGCTGTAGTATTAGACTTAAACTGATTTAGGCCACATCAGTTTACTAAACTTCTGTCCCAGATCCCCTCCAGATTCAAGTTAACTCACAATCCCCCAGCATCCCAGGATTATTTGCATCTTCCCTGCAAATTACCCCAACCCTCCACCCCTGGGAAGGTGGAAAGGCAAGTCTTGACCTGAGCTGTCTGCTTCAGCCAAGCAGGGTGGCATGCCCACCTCCTCCCCCACTCACCAGCTTCTGCCCTAGGCCACCGCAGACATGTGGATGCATTTCTGGAATCAAAAATGGATGTCTGTTCATTTGCTTATCGGTTCAATCTACGCAGGTTACACTAACCTGTGAAGATTGAATCAATTCAGTCTCAGGCTTTTTAACTGCCTTGACTTAGCCCAGTGGTAGCTGAAATGAAATGTTTGACATGGATACTTCAAAAGGGCTATGTGGGCTGGATCTGAAATGCTTAAGTCTTGAGGTACACTCAGAAATACACAACTCAAAGAATTTCCCAGGTTTACACGCAGCATTTCTTGATAGATCTTGGCAAAAAATAGCACTAGACCTGAAGGAAGAGAATGATGGCATGCCTGTTTGCCAAGGGACGTTATGGTAAGAGAGGCCATGTCACTGCATAGTGCACCAAACTGGCCCAAAGCCCCCAATGCATTGTGGCCAGGTTTCATCATGGTGGTTTAATAAAGTTGGAACTGAATCTCTGTATGCAGTCACCAAAAAGTTACCTTGCCACTGCCTACCTGGAAACCACCAAGCATGTTTCTAGTAAGAAACACTCAGGCCTCTGGCATGCATTACATGCATGGCACTGTTAACAGTAAGTGCCCCATGTTCAAAAAGTTATGGCACTATAAAATGGCAAACCACCCACAAAGATATTCCACAAAAAATGTGGAATATCTTTGTGACTGCTTTGCATGGCACAATAACTTGAATACGTGGCATGTCCCCATCCTAATGCTGACAATCAGTTGATTCTCAACATTGGCATAGGAATGGGACTCAATACCAAAAATGAGCTGCCAACAAGAAGGCTGGAATAGTCCTGGAGGGAAAAACCAAGGGGCTCCCCCTGCTGGGAATCTTGCAACCCCTAACCCCCAAAAATGCCTACCTTTGCAAGGATCCTGAAAATCACACATCCTGCTATGCAAGTATAGCATGACAGGGCACGCACTTGTTGGGATCAAAGATCAAATCCTTTGGAACCTTTATTCAAACATCTGTTAGTGCCCTTATTGGTGAGCACGTGTTACAGATTCCCTTCAGTACCTGGCCCACTAAAAAAAGGAGTTGCCACAGGCTCCATTGGCACAACCTCCACTCTAATTCAAGCAGCAGCATACTGCTTCTAGCTCAGGCAGTCCCTAGCTCAGACCCTGATGTTCACACTGTATAGAAAAAACTGCTGCCCACAAGCCAACAAGTTCTAGAAAAGGTGTATGATATTCTCTTTTCTTTGAAGATGCTGGAAGAAATAGTCATTGACAACGAACAACAGTTTATGAGTTCCAAGTCTGTAGGGCTCGCTGTCATTTCAAACGTACCCCTTCCAGCCCATACCACCCACAAAGGAACAGATTTGCAGGGAATTCTACAATATAAAGCTTCCACATTTACTTGCCTGAGCAAAAAATGTACTCATATTCATCCACCAGAGTAAGCACAACTCAGGGTGCCAGCACACTCTGTGATTACTACAGGGTAATTTATCTTAGATTTTACTTCAAAGTAAATTTACTCCATAGTTAAAAGCAGGCACATGACCATCTCCTCTGAGTTCCCTACCTCCAATGGGACCTGTTAGAGCACCTGACCACTAGGTTCTTGGAGAGCAAGTCTGCATTCAGTAAAAGGCTACCCAGGAGACAAAACTGACTATGGAAACAGCCCCATAACAGATATACCAGTCTATCTTACACCTGTGTATAATTGATCCTCATGTTCTCAGGGGTAATATTACTATGGCTTACAGTAGTACAAGGCTGTATGGAGTGCATCCACTTTTTACAACACAGTAAAACCAATTTTATTCCCCAATACATTTGTATCAGGCCCTCAGATTCAGATACTTATTGGTTGATAGGACAAAGTTGTTAGCCTGACAATTAGGGAGTGTTTTTTTTTAAAGATATGAGATCAAGGGAGGCTGAAGTTGCCAGATCTAAGAAGTCAATAAACATCAGAAAACAGAATTAAAAAAAAAATTAAACTAGGACCACCAGTAGTGATAGAGAACAAAATATTGAATGATACCAGCTCTTCTTATTGAATATAGCTGCATCCCAAAATCACAGCAAGCTGAGATTCACCCACATACTCATCGAAGGAAATTAAAAAACAAAAGGGGAATATTCACCTGGTTCCCTACTCGAGCCTCCATGTGATCCTAGCAGCCATGCCCCAGGAGGGAAATAAAGCTATTGAGAAGAATCCTTAAATGTGTTAGACAAAAGCCCACAGTCTGGAGATTTAATATCCCAGTGAATCGACTGAACAGATGTCCCCTTCAGGTAAGAGGTAACTAGACCTGGATGAGTAGACAAGTCAATGGCTCAGCTAGAGCCAGGGTTTGCTATTAAATATTAATCATAGTTAAAGATTGTTTACAGATAAAAATAGGAAATGGGCAGGAGGATGAGAGGATGCATGCATGAGAGGTTTTTTGACTATTACAGCATCCGCAAAACACAGATGGCAATCCAGCCATTCGGGCTTTTAGTTTTGCAGGTCTCCAAATCAATGTGTTCCCAGCACATCTGGCCAGTGTAATAATGATTATATTTGCATAATGTCTATGTGCTTGATGCCTCCATGTCTTGCCACCATTCAAAAAATAATTATCTTGTTGTTTACAGAATTTACACTGGTTGTTTTATGACAACATTTTTTAGATTTTTTTAAACAACTCGGATGTTTCTTGCATCACTTTCTCCCATAGTTTTGTTTGTGAAGAGCTGTGTTAAAATGATTCTCCTTATCAGCTGCCTAAAAGCATGGCTGGTCTGAAGAAGCCTTTGAAGTGTTCCCTCTTTCCTTTCACCCACAACAATACATTTTCTTCACCATCACACTTTGCTGTCCTAGCAGTTCTGTTGGAGAATGACCTTTTGGCAGCCTAGTGCCTTTCTTTGTCAGTAATTTGTACCTGGAGATATAAATGATTACACCTGCCAGACTAAATAAATGATGGCAATGTCCCTTCCTTCATTTTATAGGAGAGGTGAACTTTTATTCACTTCTGCCTTTGAATAATCTCCTCTGCTGTTACAAAGGTTTATTGTTAAGTACAGTACCATATGTGTTTTCGTATAGTACACATAAATGTTTTCAGTAACATTGTCAACCACTAGAAGACATATGAATAGTTGTGAACACTCACTAAGAGGTTAGTTGTGTTACGCTAGGCAGCTCAATTTTGACTGCTGAGATGTTAAATTTGGGAGGTGTATCAATTCCTAAGCCACAAAGGGCACATATTAGTTGGCTTCAGTGGAGTTGCTAACGAATATTTTGTTTAGAAGGAATGCCTCATTAATTCATACTGAAGTACAGCAATTTTCATCATAGTATCATAGTGCCTAGCGTCAAAAGGGGCCTAGAGCAGGCCATCTAGTCTGACCCCCTGCCAATGGCAGGAACAAGTGCCAGGGTCACAGGACCTCAGCCAAGTACCTATCCAATCTACTC
>JAGPOW010001296.1:129126722-129139162 GCA_030014935.1 Caiman crocodilus
GCCTCCTGATGTCTAGTCTGAACCTACCCTCTGCCAGCTTGTGACCGCTATTTCTAGTCACTCCTACTAGCGCTCGGGGGAACAGGGACTCCCCCAATGCCTGCTGGTCCCCTCTGACTAGTTGTAACAGGCCACTAGATCCCCCCTCAGCCTTCTCTTGTGGAGGCTGAACAGGTTCTCCTCGTAGGGTCTGCCCTGCTGCCCCCGATCACGCTCCCCTGGACCCACTCAATGCTGTCCACATCCCTCCTGAAGTGCGGCGCCCAGAACTGGACACAGTACTCCAACTGCAGCCTGACCAGTGTTGCACAGAGGGGGAATATCACCTCCTTGGACCTGCCTGAGATGCATCTGTGGATGCACAACAAGGCATGATTGGCCTTCTTGACCGTGTCCCCACAATGTCGACCCATGTTCATTTTGAAATCAATAATGACTCCGAGATCCCTTTCTGCCTCTGCGCTGACAAGAAGGGAGATCCCCAGCCTGTAGGTCTGCTGCTGGTTCTTCCTCCCCAGGTGCAAACCTGTCAGTGTTGAAACTCATCCTCTTCTCATCCACCCACCCTTGTAACCTGTCTAGGTCCAATTGCAGCCTAATCCTCCCTCCTAGCGTGCCCACTTCCCCCACATCTTAGTGTCATCTGCGAATTTGAACGGGGTGCTTTTTACCCCCTCGTCCAAGTCACTGATGATGTTGAACAGTGCGGGTCTGAGCCCTGGGGAACTCCACTGCCCACATCCCTCCAGGTCGAAAAAGACTCATCCCCCACCATTCTCTGAGTGCGGCCCTCTAGCCAGTTAGTGACCTATTTGACTGTGTAGGTGTTGACGCCACAGTCCCCTAGTTTTTAAATGAGAATGGGGTGAGAGACTGTGTTTAGAAAAATCTTTCACTTTTACTCCAATATAGGCAAGAAGATAAAAATCAGATTCTCTAAAGGATGCCCACTTTGGCATCAAAATCATAGTTCATTCATGTCTGAGCACTTTCATTCCCATTTCAGTCATAATGGGACCTGCTGCTAAGTGGGTATTTTAGGAAGTTTGTGTACCTAAGTGATAGCTGAAAATCAAGCCCCATTCCTAGATGGCAAGCACTTCAAAACCTAGTCTTGTAATTACGGCATGTAACAATCTGAATCAACACTTTGGTTGGATGAGGAAGAATCAAGACAAAAGTTATGGGATCACAGGGTCATTCAGAGCTGCTGTGGGCACATCTTGGTGGTCCAGTTAAGTTGCAGGTTTAATCTAATGATTACCACATTTTCTTGCATGCCCCTTGTTTTTGGGAAGGCAAAATACAGAAAAAGAAATTGCACAACTGTGACATAGACTAAGTCCTCTGGAACCAGAGAATCCATGAAGTGTGGCATCCCAGGAGACGGTCTGAATGAGGCAGCAGGCACTTTCTGGGGTTGTAGGATAGCAACAAGGTGAGACTCCAGAAATTTGTAAGGGCAGTAGCAAGACTGTTACTTCTTTACTGTAAATAGTTCTTTATGTAAGTTCCTGTGAATAATAATGTGTTGCTTCCATACCACAAGCCTCATCAAGGTATTACAGACTGCATGCAGCAGTTCACTCAGACTCACAATGACTCTTCAGCCAGAAGGTACAGCCTCACCAGTAGGTGTGCAAGGGTTAACACTGGATACTAACCCTCCTGTTGGCCATCCCAGACATCTTGGCAGCCAGGGCCCAGGCTGTCTGCTTGCTGTATTGTACTCTGCCACTATTGCAGCAAAGAAAAAACAACTTCTCCTAAATACACACAATTTTGGATGTCTAACTTTAGGGGAAGGATGCATATGGTATGCAAATAAATATGATAAATATACATTTTAGGTCATTTCTGGTGGGGTATGCTCATTTAAAGTCTATAGTAGTACCGCAGCAGTGACAACAGATTACTGAAGAACAGCCGTCCCTTGTAGGGGCGAATCAGGGCAACTGCCATGGGCCCTGTGCTTTGCGGGGCTCCACAGACAATGCTGTACAGGTCCTGCAGAGGGTGCCACCACTCCATGCAGCCACCACTTGCTGCCGGCTTCACACTCTGGCTGCTCGCTACCCACACCCCTTCCCCAGGCCCTACACAGGCTAATATGCCCCAAGCCCTGCACACCCCCAGGGTCAGCTCTGCTGAAGACACTCCCAAGCTACCCTTGAACTATCTAGCTTGGGTACTAGGAGCAGTCTAGCTGTGGCAATACAGAGGTCAGCATGCACTGCAAAACTTGTGCACCAGTTAGGGTAAATGAAATGGCATTGACCTCTGCACTGTTGCAGCTAATCTGCTGCCAGACCTTAACGAGCTATCTCATTACACCCCAGTGTAGACACATGCCCATAGCACTAGGGAATTCCAGCTCACACTACCCACACAGAGTCCCAAGTAGACCAGGATGCTATATATATCACCATGCACGTCAGCAAGCCATTGCAGGTTCTTCTGCACTGAGAGTCCCTGCCACAATGACCTTCTACATTCCCACAAAAGTGGGAAGGGAGCAAGTGGCTTGGTCCTATAGCTCCTGTATTCTCAGGGAAGATTTATGCCAGACAAGGCATAGGCTAGATCAAAATTGCGAGTCTTTTTCCTGGTTAAAAACAAGCATCATTACTTTTAATATCTTTGCTACTTGCTACAGCTGATCTCCTGAAATCTTTGGATTATAATGCAGTTCTACCTTAACATTATTAAAGTGTTGGTCACTTTACAAAAAAACTGCAAGTATATGCTGGCTGGTTGGGAATAAATATATCTATGGTTCAACTGGTGCTTCAAAAAAAAAAATCATTGTGAACTGAAAACTATGGAAGCAGAAAAATCTGTCATATAAATAATAAAACTAAGGAAAATAGGATGTAATCATCTCCTGAGCTACAAAGGAAATATGATCTACCACAAGACTATAAATATATTCAATTACAATTTGCATTTCTCCTTTTCTCATCTTATATAATCTTCATGCAAAGACAAAATCCAGTTCTTAATTACCTCCTTTTTTAAATATTCCTGTGGAAAAACAAGATTTATAAATAACCTTATGTGATAAATGAAACCAACACCATGTCTTATATCACTTAAAGAAACTGGTTTATCCTCTGAATAAAATACACAGGATGAGAACTAACAGTGAAAGGATATTTCAACCATTAAATTGACTTATGTATTGAAACCACATTTTTTGTCTCACATCGGATCAACAAAAGTATACAGAGCAAGTGTGGTACCAATCAATATAGCCATCCCTCTCCCAGTCCCATTTCATAAAGTTACCTGAAAGTCAACCCACAGTCAGATACCAAGAAAAATATCATTTCTGCAACAGGGAAATGAATCAAAATAACACAGAGGGATGGTATTTTATTGTTTGTTACAAGAAAAAGTGGTAAAGTCACTAATTCCCTTTAGAGCCGTAGGCTCAACATCTTCCTCACCTCCTCAAGAGAACTCAGGTAGTTTCTTTAAGGGTCTGCATGAGCTGATCTGTAATTTTTTCAAAAAACCTTTCTGGAGACAGATGGCACCCATGCAAGTCCTTCACTCTGGCCACCCTCATCCCCGTATTTTTGTAGTCAGATCCATGGAGGAGTTTCAAAGATCATCTGTCTTTGCATGTCTTTACATGTGCTCTGGGGTAGGGGCGCTTTAATTAGAGCAGCTCCCAAGAGCTTGAACCCAACCTCGTGTTTAAAAGTTAATCTGAGATTGCTCTTGTTCTTGCATTCATCACCTGTAATAAAGTAAAATTCTACCTTCTTTAAGACCTGCAGACCCTAAAGCCTCCCATATCGCTCTTCTTGCGCTCACTAGAGGTTGCCAAAAACCCATCGTTTTTAGGTGTTGAGAAATTGGTCTGATGGTAGAGGAGTGACAGCAACTCACATAAGCATACCACAGTTAGGTTTAAACTAGCCAAGTCAGGCGAACTGAACCGCGTGACCATGGCATCGAGTTCATTGTGGGCTAACTGCTCAGCACAATGGTGCCATAGCAAGACCACTTCCACAGCCAAGCTGTAGTATTTTAAAGCTAGATCTATAACAGCTGCAGTCACACCTGGACTGTAAATATAGCTATAACCCAAGTGGCAAAAGCAGATGATAGAAGTTATCCACTACTACTGCTTTATACTCAGTTGATGGGATGTGGTGGCAGAGCAGTTAAATTGTCTCACTACAGCTTGCTACAGCCCAAGCTCTACTCTTAACTCATGCTAAAGGCTACCCTCTGTTAACCCAGTGGTAAATAGGGGACTTGGCCATTCAAACTAGGGTGTCAAAAGCAGCCAGATGCGATGTCAGCTACATCACTTGTGTGTTGTTGGCTAAGAAACTGGTGTACCTATAACATGCCAGCCTAATAGGCTTGGAGGGACCTTCCTTCCTCACACACATTTTTCTCTTTGATCTCCTTTGTTATTTTAGACCCCTAACTGTATCCTTGTCAGAAGTCCCATAGAGTAATCCCATTTTGTGTAGCTGCATTCTTCTGCCTGAGTACGTACCCATATACTCTAAGGACCTGTCTTTTTTTTTTTTTTTTAAATGTTCTAGAAATGTTTAGCCAAAGACTATTGCTATTTTTCCCACCTTTGTGATCTAATAGGTCTTTCCTATATAGCTTATATGCAGGTATTACAGCATTTCATCTCTCTTTTTTTGCCATTCCACCGTTTTTCAGTAATGCCTGCTACAGCAAAGTCTCCTCCCCAGTGCCAGACATTAAGCTATATTGGGGAGGGGTTGAAAATTCTTGCATTAATCTTGCCACGTGTCTGCATTTGTTGTATTCTTTAGCTTGATGATTTCTGACTCTTCCAGAATCTAAACCAGTTTCCCCCTCCAATTCAGCTGTAACTTCCATCGTGTCTTCTTACTACTCCAGGATCTATTTGAGTTTCTCAGGTCTTCAGGTTGGGTTTCACAAGAAAAGTTTTAGTGCCTACCAAAAGCATATTGTACAGTTAAAAATGTAATTTTCTTAATGGAAAATGGTGATGCTGTGCCAAGAAGCCAGCCAGAATCAATAAGAGAGGTCTTGAACACTACATTTCAAATAAAAGATTAATATGAACTCAGAATATGCATCTGCAAATAGTTGTGAACGTTTCTTCCACGTTATACTGAATTTTATCTTGTGCTGTAGTCTTCTTTTGTACAGCTGATGCGGATACAGAACACCAACTATAATTTTACGTTTAGGTGGTTGAGCCAGACAATTATGTCAGGAGTAACAGAGTACATCACTGTGATACCTCCTTCATATCTGTCAATCATGCATTGACTCATTACATGAATGACTGGTGCCTCCTGAGACTGGGGGGGCATCGTGGCGGCGAGCAGGGACTGCCCACAGCCACCGGTGGTGGTGTTGGCGATGTGAGGGGAAGCGGCAAGCGGTGACCACCTGCCATGTCGACGGTGAGGGAGGCAAGTGCATGCAGCAACTGCCCGCAGAAGCCAATCTCCGGAGGGAGCATGTGCCCCCCACTATGCCTAGGAGTTGTTATATATTGCATGGTCTGTTCTGAGCGACCACAGTTGCACATTGGAGTGTTTTTAATTTTCCATTTGTGCATCAAATATCAGCATTTCCCATGGTTTGTACAGATATGGTTTAGAGTTACCCATGAGTATCACAGGAGATCAAAGCCAAGGACCTTCTGCACTAGATCTATCACAAGATGCTTTAGTGGATGGGGAGACATTTGTTTTCCTTCATTCGCAGGACTTCCTGTAGAGCTGCTGCCTCACAACGAATGGGTGGAGGAGTGATGTGCAACAGCATGGGCAGCCAAGGGCTTGGGGCCAACTTGACGGTTCCAGTGATGCACCGCATTGCAGAGTTCAGTTGAATGTCAAGAAGCCAAGTATGACTGCTTATGGTCCATACTGGTGCACAGTACTTGGCTATGCAGTATGCAAGGGCCAGCACTGATAGTTTCATAGTTTATAGGATCAGAAGGGACCTGAACAGATCATCAAGTCCAACCCCCTGCCCTGGGCAGGAATGAGTGCTAGGGTCATAATACCCCAGCCAGATACCTACCCAACCTCCTCCCAACCTCCTCTTGAAGGAGGACTCCCAAGGTAGAGGAGAGCACCACTTCTCCTGGGAGGCCATTCCAGAGCCTGGCAGCCCTAATTGTAAAGTAGCATGATGTCCATAATACTGATACTCCCAGCTTATGCTGCACTGAGAGCTAGTTATAACATATCTGTGGACTCAGGGGTCCATTAGCATATAACGCGATGGTAGAAAAACTGTCTGGAAGCAAGTCATACTGGAAACATTGCAACCACTCCCCCTTCTCCAGTGGGAGCAGTTAGTGCTATACAAAAAGTACTTTGTTCAGGGAGTGTGAATATTGCCAGATCACCCAGAACAGCGGTGCTCAACCCCCACCCCATAGGCCAGATCCAGCCTGTGGCCCCATTTCATCTGACCTGTGGGTCTCCCCATTCATCTGGAAATTTGGTGGCAATGAGCCAGAGAAGAGAGGAATCAGGCCCTAGGGCCCAATCCCAGTGTTGGGGGCTGGGAAGGGGTGGCACCAGGCCCTTGAGACCCAATTTCAGCAAACTGGGGCAGGAGGGGGCAGTTCCAGGCCCATGTAAACCAATCCCAGAAGGAGGGGGTGACACCAGCCCTCCCAGAGACCAATCCAAGTGCACAGGGCTAGGCAGGGGTAATGCACCCTCAGCAAGTTTGCAGATGACACCAAGCTGTGGGGAGTAGTACATATACCAGCAGGCAGGGCTAGGATTCAGAGTGACCTAGACAAATTGAGGCTGACTGGCTGGGCAGCAGCTCTGCAGAAAAGGACCTGGGGGTTACAGTGGACAATAAGTTAAACATGTGTCAAGAGTGTGCCTTAGTGGACAAGAAAGCTAACAGCCTCCTGGACTGTATTGATAGGTGTGCTGACAATAGGTCAAGGGAAGCAATTATTCCCTTCTGTTCAGCACTGGTGAGGCTACATCTGGAGTACTGTGTCCAGTTTTGGGCCCCCCACTCCAGAAATGATGTGGACAAATTGGAGACTATCCAGCGGAGGGCAACAAAAATGGTTAGGGGGCTGGGGCACATGACTTCTGAGGAGAGGCTTACAGAACTGGGCTTATTTAGTTTGGAGAAGAGAAGACTGAGAGGGGATCTAATAGCAGTTTTCAACTACCTGAAGGGAGGTTCAAAAGAGGATGGAGCTAAACTGGTCTCAGTGGTGGCAGATGACAGAACAAGAAGCAAAGGTCTTAAGTTGCAGCAAGGGATTTTTAGGTTAGATATTAGGAAGAATTTTCTCACGAGAAAGGTAGTAAAAACAGGTTATCCAGATAGACGATAGAATCCCCGTCCTTGGAGGTTTTCAAGACCCGGCTAGACAAAGTTTTGGCTGGAATGATCTAGATGGGGATGGTCCTGCTTTGAGAGGGGTTAGACTAGATGACCTCCCAAGGTCTCTTCCAACCCTTTCTATGATCCTATGCCTGGCCCCCAGGACCCAGTCCAGCACACTGGGGTGGAAAGAGTGGTGCTGGGCCCCCATGCTCAATCCTAGCACAAGGCTCGATCCAGCCTGTAGGACAGCTCCACCCCACTTATCTGGCCTGAAAGTCCAGAAGGTTGAGCACTGCTGACCTAGAAAGTGCATTAATTCAACATAAACCTCATGCAGCTTTTCACCTATATGCTATATAGTTACTTCCACATTGGCTCCACCAGGTAGAACCCCCCTGTGAAGGCAGAGGTGCTTTTCCCTACTGGCAAATTACTCCTAGTACAGAGCTTCAGATACTGCATGGAAAAGACCCATGTAAATACCAAGATCACTCGCTCACATTTTCCCATTCCAAGATCCCCTGGAATCCTTTTTCCACTTACTTTAATAGTTTTCAACACAAGGCACACTTACGAGACTCAGGATACCTCTCAGAAAATGTCACCTCTTAGGTTTCACTCTTTTCTTTTGACTATGGAAAAATAATGGAGCAATTTTGTTGCAGGGAACTCTGAAAGACCTTAACTCACCAGAATGTTTTTGACACTATGGATTCCAATTGGAAATCTCTGGGTTTATCCTGTGACTGATATCCGCACACCTAATAGTGATAATATTGATTATTACCCCACAGTACCCTTATGATGATCTCAGGCCACCCCATTTGAAAATCACTGTTGTAGATGGAAAAGCTTGAGGTCATCATCTTTGATTTGGAAGGAGAGGGTGAATCAAAGGATGGAAACCATAAGTACTACAAAATCTGGAAGTACAGGCAACCTCCACTTAGTGCCCTTAACTGGTTCCTGAAAAACCGAGTGTTAAGCAAAACAAGCGTTAAGGGAAACTGAAAGTATTTGATGACCCAAGATAGCGACTGCAATTGTTTTTAATGAGCCAAGATGGCAACCGTGAGCATTATAATGAAACTTGCTGAGCGCTAAGTGAAATCAGGTATCAATTTCAAGTAAGCGTTATAGCAAAATAGCGCTAAGTGAAACGGCATTAAGCAGGGGTTGCCTAGATGTATAATGATAAGGGCCTCTCCACTCTCAATTTACTGTTCTGCTCTTGTTAACTTCCTATCATAGATGTCATGGAGTCAAATGCAGGGCTTCCACCCGTAATACTGTTGTTGTACAATACATCATGAATAGACTGCTTCTTTCTTCCCTTTGAAAGATGCCTGAAATTGTGTTACTTGTTTTAGAGACACTCTCACTTGGTTTAACCCAATTAACTAACTGCACAATGCTATTAAAACATACTGTTTGCCAAAAGGGGCATCCATAATCTTTGGCAACTCGTGTACTTTCTATATTTATATGCAAAATAAGGATTAGCTGTGCACAAAACAGAAATAAAAGCTTTGCTGAGGAAAGAACCAAGCCAGGCTCAATTAGAAGAGAGTCCAACTTCATTGCATGCTCTAGTTATCTCTCTAGACTAATCAAACTGAAAGAAATAAAATGCATTCACTTCTTTTGCACCCAAGGATATGATCCTACAAAGATTCCTAGAAATAAGAGAGGAGGGCATCTCTTATTGTCAATCAATCCACTATCTGCAGACTAAGTCAGAATTGCTTCCTGCAATTGTAAACCATGGGGTTCAGTCCAGACTAGTTTCACCATCTCCAGACATGTGGTTTCCAACAGTCCTCACGTGGAGACTATTCCACAGTCCCACTGCCAGGACATTTTTTTTTACAATTTCGTGTTTTAAAAATGTGCAAGTGTTCATTTCTTCTCAGGATCAGGCCTTCACTTAGTTTCATTTTGCCCTGTTGTGCATAGTTATAACCTCTTATACCGATAAATATTTCCTCTGCCCTTTCAATGGTCCTTCCTGTGGATATGGGTGGCTATTGTGTTCGTGCTTAATCACTGCTTCACCAAGCCATTCCCATGCAGGGCCCAATCCTGGAGCTTTCTGTCATGCAAGTTCGTATTTGGACACACAAACATCTCTATGGAAGCCGGTAGAAGAATGCTACTATGAGAGCCCTATTCAGTTGAAAACTGAACGGAGAGCTTCATTATTTCTATGTTTACCTTAAAGTGAGTCCAGCTGTTTCCTTATGTTGCACTTCTCTGAACTGGCTCTGGTACATGACTTGTAGCTACTAAAATACCCAGAACCAAATGCAGTATTTCAAGCAATGGGAAGGAACATTTGCGATAGCTAGACTTCCTGAAACTCAGGTCACCCTTATTTATAGCCTAGCTCTAGGCGTCAGGCAGACCTACTGTTCTCTTAAGTTCATCACCATTTTGGAGCACTGAGGTTGCAGTAATGCAAAAAAGGGTAAAACCAATCACTACATTTTGATTCAGGAAGGAATATTTACCCCAAATCATACTGTCGAGGGTTTGGGGGGGTTTTACCTTCCTCTGCATTACAGAATGTGGTCCTCTTCCTAGGATCCTCTGCACATATGTGAATCAGTCACTTCCCTGCCCTTGTAGCATTGGCAGTGCCCTCACCCCTCCTGCCCCACCAATTTATTTGCCACGTGGCATGTAGTAAGGTTCTTGGTGTCTGTGATCTGGCCTCGTGAAACTGTGGTACGAGAGGCTTTGAAATGACCGGTATTTAGGAATCTTTGGATGAAAAGTTGCCTATGAACACTCTCAATCATGCAAAAGGCTCCTTCCAGTCCTCTATTCCTAAACCACTGTAGAGTAAGCACAGGTGTGAACTTACAGTGTGTTAGCTATACACTGTATTAACTGCCCATGTGCATGCTGTTATCCCAAAGGAAACTTTCATTGCGGGGAAAGCTACTTTATTTCAGTTCCACAGATGTACAGTTGAGGATGTACTAAAGCAGGTGTCATCTGACCCATGGATGAGTCACACACCATTGACCAGGTCCACAGGGTTAGATGAGTTTGACAACCCAGTGTTAAGGTGTTTTGCTGTATCAGTGCTTTTGCTGCATCATCCCTGGTTGTAGGAGAGTCAGAAAAAATGAGTAACAGATATAGACTTGGCTTTCATAGTCATTTTTTACCCACCTCATACCTCTTTTTACTACCAGTGGGGTAAGCAGCATTTCTGGTAGCTTCCCTGTATTCAAATAAGTGGGTAGTCCAAGCAAGCAACTGGGCATCCTAGGACGATTTATACTGAAAATCTTTCCCTTGCAGAGTGAATGGGTAAATTCAAGGAGCCTTGAACCACTCCAGAGGCAGGGACGAGGATAGAGACAGTCTTTATCAATGTTTAGAAATAACCAGTTGATAAAAGAAGAAAAAACATTGGGAAGGATAGTTCGACGCATAATAAATGGAACGAGCTCAATTATTCACGAGTTCTCATCCCAACTAGGTCAAAAGACAGTCTAAATTGGAGAACTGGGTCCAGTGAAGAAGCCAAAAGAGAAACCTGCCAATGTATCTGCTCAAACAAGGACCTTCACCAAACCGCCTTATTATCTTTTCAACTCCTCCTTAAAACTACCTCTGCTGTGATTCCCCATTTCACTACTGTCTGGCACTGATTAGGCAAGTGAAAAGCTGTGACTTCGACTTTTCTGCTTCATAAGTACATTTTACTATCATCCTCCCATCCCACCCACAGCCCATTAGTTTGTTTTGTCCCCGTCACAGATTGTCTGTCACTTAGGGAGCTCCCTGTCCCTTCTTTACATCTCATCCATGCAGTGCCTAGCAAAACAGGGTCCCCATCTTGAAGGATGCTTCTGGACACTGTTGTAATAGAAATAGTCGTTGTAATAACTACAACAACATGCTTCAGATATTTATTAGTAAGACAGCAATGACACAGTGCACTCATTCACTCAGCAGGTGAAGTCAAGTGAATGTCGTCATCCAGGGAATTCTTATCACTAGGCTCGCGGTGAATACTTAGCAATGATGCTCACCCTACCCAGTGGTTGCACCCTGAACTTTATTTCTTCCGTTAAGAAAGTTTTACCCATTTATAACTTAGCACCAGTCAGGAAGCATTGACTATTGCATTCATCATGCTTCAGCAATTCCAGCAACCACTGAAACCACAGAATTTTTCCACTGACTTCACTGAGTGTTGGATCAGGCCCTAAATCAAAGGTTTCTTAGGTGGAGACGGTGCTGCTTGCCATTGTGACACTTCAGCCCTTTTTTTTTTTTTTTTTTTTTTTTACTTTAACCCCAAGAATTTTACTAGAGTGATTCTCAATTTACACCTGCATGTGTGAGAAAAGAATCAGAGTCTGCGTGTGCGCACACATGCATGTGCGCATGTGCATACACTCACACATGGAGATAGGCAAATGTCAGCGAATGAGACAGACATCTGCTCACAAATGACCCTTAGTGCATTCCAGCATTATTTCCATCTCGGGCTGTGACACAGGGACTCCGAGTGAAACAAAACTTACCCCCACCGCCTGATTTCGTTTCCCGGAGGGCAGTAATTATGTCTGCATAAAACTCCTGTGCCCACCTGGGGCCTGAACCTGCCAAGTGCTGAGCTCTAGTACCAGGTAAAACTTTTTGGACAAATAATTTTGTTTCCTGAAAAAATGCACCTTCAGGACAACCACAATCACTTATAAGTTTAGACCCAATTTCATGATCGGTTTCAGCTGGAAAAAGAATACACGGAAAAATTCAGTAAAATCAAAATGATCTGATTTTTCATTGGAAAAAGATGTTTACTTTGAATTTTAGCAAAAAAATAAAATAATAATCTTGAAAATCCAAAAGCCAGGTAAAATATTTCTTTTGGGACCAGTTGAACTACTGTGTTTGACCTGAAATTCTCTTAGCTTTTATTTTTTAACAATGTATTTTTTATTTTTTTTTAAATAGCACTAAAGCACTACTGCATGGCTGAGCACTTGTGAGCAATGAGATTCCTGGCAGCAGCTGATAGGAATAGGTCCCTGCACATAGAAGACCTGATAGGAATAGGCCTT
>JAGPOW010001296.1:129153062-129216872 GCA_030014935.1 Caiman crocodilus
GGTCACTGAATTTTCATACCAATAAGTTTCAAGGGTGTGGGGTGTAGTCGTGTTGATCTAAGGACATAGGCAGACAAGGTTCTTTGGGTAAAACCTTGCTTCCTCAGCCTGACAAAGGGTGTTTGTGCCAGAAAGCTTGCCAAGAAGAATTTTTCTCCAACTATTTGAGTTGGTCTAATAAAAGATATCAAATTTCCCCAAAGAACCCTGTCATACCAATGTGTGATATTTTTAATTAATAATTCATATAATGAAACCATGAACAAAAATGAAGTACTATATTTTACCTTCCTCCATGTCCTCCAATGTATGCCCTTGTTCTAGGGTTTTTGCTTCCCAAGTAGTGGAAGCCATGTTGTTCTTGGAATGGAGATGAAAGAGGTTTTAGGCATATTGACTTAAGAGATAATAAAGAACCTACTGAAGACAAGGCAAGACCACCTTCAGGTGGTCACCTGGGACCTGAAGGTCACCTGGCAGTGGCTCATGTTGTGGAGCTGCAAGATACGGGTTCCATTTATATAACCATGTGTAGTCTGATGGTGGTTTAGTCACATAGTATTTCTCCTGCATATCAGATTGGTTGAGGCCCAGTCAAAGACTTGTTCATTGTGTACCCTGGAAAAAGGAAAACCCAGGGGCAGATCCTGGATTTCCCAAAGTGGGATGTGGGAGCAGCAATCTGCACTGCAGGGGTGGCTACACCCCAATGCTCCCAGCTCCTCCCCCTCCACTCATGTGAGGACTCATAGGAGCCTTCAGGGATTTAAAAACATTCCCAAAGCATGTGAAAATCCCCACTCCCTTCCCTTCCTCTTCCACCCCTCTCCCACCTGCTGCTGCTGCCTTCTCTGCTGTGCCAGGGCAAGGAAGAAGGTCCAGAGCTGCTTATTCCCTTTGCAGCTGGGATGCACAGGGACTGGGCTCGAGTAGGGATGGGGACAGGACTGAATTTATCCCTGGACCTAGGAATCTCTTACTGATAGTGTCCTTATTTACTAAGAAGGGTCTTGTCCTGTATGTTTGTTCACATAATTATGAAGCACTGTGAAAAGAAAGATCACTGGGATCCAAATTCTGCTACGTTAAACTAACCTCACTTCCAGCATCAATGAATCAGCAAACCGGTATCAAGTAATGGAAGTCAACGTGAACCCAAGTGGATGAAATCTCACCTTTGGGCTTGGTCTTAGACTAAAATGTAGGGTACTGAGGCCCCTTTGAGAGGCTACATTTATGGCACAACCTATGTGTTAACTGCACCATAAATAGAATAATAGAAATGAAGGGCTGGAAAGGACCTCAAAGGTCATTGAGTCCAATGCCTCTGCTCTGGGCAGGAATATTGCTGAGATCAAATGATCCCAGCAAGGTGTCTGTACAATCTCCTCTTAACGACTTCCAAGGTTGGGGACTATACCACCTCCCTAGGAAGTCTAGTCCAGATTCTGGTCACCCTCACCATAAAAAAGTTCTTCCTTGCATCCAACCTGAAACTATCTTCTAACAGTTTATGGCCATTGCTCATTGTCCTCTCCTGGGGAGTCCTTGCAACAGCTCTAGCAAAACAAACCATCCAAACAGATTGCAAATTTTAGGATCCATAGTCAAACATTTTGCATATCAGGCCTGGGGGTGGAGGTAACTGTCAAAAAGATAACTTCCAAAGCTCCTCAGATACATCCCTCTTACTCTCCATGTTGGAACAACCAGCTCAGCAGGCTATTCCTTCATTTGACTAGGCAAGAAATACAGGATATGACCTCTTCAAAGGGACAAATCCCCACACACAAGGCTCTCTCAAAGGAAAGGGTGAATAGCAGCATGCCACACATTCAACGTGTGGAGACCTAAAATGACGAACCAGCCCCAAAGCTGTTCCACATTATAATATATAACATCTTTGTGGCTGGTTGGTAGGGTGCCATAAACTAAACATACGGCACATCCCAGATGCAGGGATGCTCCATCCCAATGGCTGATTGTCAGCATCAGACCAAGCGCTTTAAAGAGCTGCCCTTAAAGTGCTGCTTGCATGGGTTGCAAGGTTCTCAGCAGGTGACTCCTTTGTAACCCAGCACCCCATTGGTGCCACCAGGATTGGTGCTACCCCTGGTTCCAACGCTAATGCCAGTACTGATGCCAACAATCAACTGATATCAGGATTGGGCAGACCCTGGCCATATTCCAGATTCAGTTCTTTAAAGACTCTTGCCCTTCAGCTCCTGAAGGCATGGCATTCAATATGCTGGGCTGGGCTGTGCCAGGCTGGGTTTCACAATTAAACTCCCTGGTGTGGGGAACCCCTCATCTCCCCCCACAGTGGGAACCTTGCAAGGTGCATTTGGGTTGCAAGATTCCTGTTTAAATAATGGTGGATTGGAATCAGTCTCTGATCCTGAAAATTATGTTTCCTGCCATACATGTGTGTCATGGCAAGATGTGCAATTCTGGAATCTGGGATCCAATTCCATCACACTGCTATTTGAACATATGTCAGCAATCTGAGAAAGACAGAGACCAGATTTATTAGAACACTGAACTTTTCCAAACTTCAAGGCACAGAAAAAAAGAGCTCAGAGAAATCTGAATACTCGCATTCAAATCCAGTTTTACCAACAATTTCAAGGTTTTAGCAGTGATTTCTCTTAAGCTCAATTTTCCTGAAGTCCTGTCATTACGAGAGAATTTCAGCAGCCATCTTATAAAATGTCTCTAACCCTCAAGGTTGCAGAGAAAAGGTGAAAAATGTGAACACTGAAGGCTGGAAACCCAGATGATAAAAACAAGAAAAACTGAAAACCTAATGGTTACATTTTCTAATTGTTGAACCTATCCTACGATATTGTTGTTGTTATTTGAATCCTAACCATTGAACTCCTGGTGCTGGCAACAAGTGTAACTCTGAACTAGCCAGTTTTTCTAATCGCTCTTGCAGACAAGGAAGCCAAAGAATGAACTCATATAGACTCGCCTCCTAAGTGCTGATTAAACTGTACTTGTTCTACACAAAAGAGAAGCTGTCCTGTAACAGACTGGCTGGCATTGCTTAAGAGCATTAAAGTCAATTTAAAATATTAACTAATTTGAAAACTGAGCCTAAAACAGGACTGTGAGGTCCTGAACACCCAAACACCCTGTGTCACAAGTAGTACCTATATTAAAACTGAGGTCATGTTAGATTTCTCCAGTTCAGTGACTGAACTGAAAAACTGGAGAGAAAAACTGATTGAGATCAAAATTAAACTAAATTTGTGAGGTTTCATTTTTGGCCAACCCAACATTTTGTTTAACCTGCTTAAAATGTAGCTTGATTTTTAAATAACAAATGTTACTTTGAAGCAAAGGTTTTCAAAATATTTTGAAAATGCCAAAAATCACTTTGAAAATGTAAACATTAAATGTCTTGACGTTTTCAGCATTTTGGAAATCGATCAAATGCCTTTAAGGCTAGGGAAAGCAATTTACATAAACCAGTACAAGTGGTTGGAAACTGGTCCAAATCTAATAACACAACAGGAGTTCAGTGCACATAAACAGCTTTCAAAATGGCCTAAACCGGTTTAAGATAAACCTAGATGGATATAGAATCAGACTTAACTGATTTAGGTTAACTCGGCTTATTGAACTTCTGTCCCAGATCCCCTTCAGATTCAGAGCAGGGAGGTGGGCTCCGGCATAAAACCTTGCCTAACTTTATCTCAACCACGGACCTGGTCCAATAAAGCATATCACTCAAAAGAAAATCCTTGACTCTTGACAAATAGTTTCAGTTCCCCCTCTACCCCAACATAACATTTTCTGGTGAATTTACCACTTGTCCAAAAAAATGAAAGAATGATCATTTCTATTACTGACTACAAGGAATTCCTGGGGTCCTAAACTATTATTGATAGAGACCATGTTTTCCTACCACACATGAGACATAGACTAGTCAAGAGAAGGATTAACTCCTCAGGCCAAAGAAGATTTAATACATGACTAAGGATTCTTGAGGATTAAGGCAGCCAACAGAAGAAAAATGGCTTCTTTGGGCCAGCATTGAATGAGGACTGCCTAAGGCTTGGCTAAGATCTGTAACCTTGAGCCAATCTATTCTTTTAATGATATCCAGCATGAGGACTATAGAGAAGCTTGATTCTGAGAAGCTCCATTTAAACATATGAAAGAAAATTAACTTATCTTGCAGTGGGGATACTATGGGAATAGCACGACCCTGCATTTAAACTTTGATGAGAAGATTAAGTAGTTGTTATTGGCCATGATTAATCCCTCAGAGAATGGTTTTAGTGCTTAAAAATGTAATCTGGGTCAAGGCAGCATTATTCTGTAACCAAAATTCAGCTAAGTTGCATGACTAAAATAAAGGAAAAAAAAGACAAAGCTGCAGCACTGGCACATTCCAGTGATCAGCAGCTGCTGGAACAACTCTTTGGGGTCCCTGAAAGTCCAAGCCAAGTTAAATTAGTCCTATAGCTAATTATAAGATGTTATGGTACCAACAAAAGTAGTGAGGTACTGTGGGGCCTTGGGGTATCTATGACTCCAAGTATGCATTCAGTTGTGCTGTATACATTACTGGTAAAACTGAAGCTCTGGGTTGATCACTGCAGCTGGTTAGGATTTTTTTTTGGTCAAAACATCAGTTCACTAAAAAATATCTATTTGTTTTATCTCAGTTTGGATAGGCTTCATGAACATTCATGCATGTGTTGGGGGGAGGGCTGTATGTGTGGGGAGGCACGTGCAAAAACCAGTGAGAATTGTGCCAATGGGCATTTTTCAATAGTAAAGATTTTAAGACCACATTCAAAGTCCACCAAAATTAAGAAGAATTTTTCAATTGACTTCAGTAGGCTTTCAACTCAGTCCTGAAAGATGCTGAACTACATATCCAACTCTCACAGAGGCCCTGGCAGGATCAATCCTTGATAAGGCACTAAGTAGCAGGCCTATTGATCTTACTGCAAATGAAGATTAAGCATTCCTTTTAATGGGCAAAGAAAAGTCCAACAAGATCTCATCAGTGGTACCTAAAGAAAAGATAACTCCTAAAACTTGTGCATTCTGCATCTCAAGCAGCTGGAAGTTTACCATTGCCTGCTACAGACCAATCCATACTTCACTTCCAATTTTCCTTATGACTGCTCTTCCCACATTGGTGTTTTCCAAATTTGCAGGAACAACCCACAGTGAGCACTACAGGGCTGACAGCACGGTCCTGGCTTCTTGATTTATATAACCTACTATGAACACCTCAGCAAAGAAATGTAAGTAGCCAACTGAGAATCTTTAAAAAAAATTGAGGAAGAATTGCAAGCAACAGAAAGCGATATTTTTCAAAATTCTCTGTTGGATAAAAAAAATAAACCCAAAGAGGACATTCTCCACTCAGGGTCGATATTTATGGCTGAGTTACAACCCCTGATATAAGGGACCTTATATGAAGTGTGGTGGTACTCTGCAGTTCTATTTTGCTGACAGAAAAATCAGTAATTAATATTCTCATGAAGTTATCACTTCAGTTGTGCTCTATCCCAGTGCCCTGAAATGTAGGTCAAAGTTACAAAATCACACTAACAAAGAGTGGAGAGTTCTTAGAGTACCCACATATCAGGTTATGATATAACCTCTTTGGACTCTCTTGATGTACGTTTATAACTAGTATTTAATCTAAACGTGAGTTTTCTGAGCATATGGGCTAGATACAGACATTCAAAAAGCCTGAGGCAAAATTGATCTAAATTACACGGTTTTCTGTAAGTGGTGTAGTTTCGATCAGTAGTGAACAGAACACACGTTCACCTTTTTGTGTGGGGAGGGGACATAAATCCTAGACCAGGTTCCACCATTTTTAAACCACTCTATGTGAACCAAACTTCTGTTCTGTTATGGGCATAGAACAGTTTTATGTGCTGAACTTGTATTCTGTTACAAGCATAAACCAGTCCCTGATCACTTATACCAGTAGAAGTATAACATCTGTACCTGACCATGGAGAGCACAATATACCCCCACCCCCAGGAACATGAGCCATCAACTTTGCAGTACTGCAAAGATTACCTAACACTAGCAACGGGGAAAGGAACTCCCAGTTGGAATCGTCGGACCAGGTCATTCCACAAGCCATAAGAAAACCAGGGGATCTGAGGATAATTCTGCAGTGATGCAGAAGGAAGAGAGATGCAGGCCTTCAGCCTTGTCCCCTTGTACACCATTACCAAATGTAAGTGCCCCTGAGACACAGAGCTCAAGTGCCCCTGAGCTTGGGGCCTGCCATTATACAAATAACAATATGTGACAACAGGGTACAGGCTAGAGAGCATTTGGAAATGGTTTAGGGTTTAATGAGGTAGCAACTTTATTTTCCTGTGATCAGAACTGGTAGGTAATATAAGGCCCAAAGCATAATGGTGGCCTGTGACTTCAATGAAAATGGATGCCAATGAGAATCCAGGGCTCTTAGTACTTTATATGAGCACTAAGATTCTTGAAAACTCATGCTCTTGGTTGGCTCTAGTACCTAGTTCTGAAAGGTCTATGACTGGATGCCACTGCACTGATAAAAATTAAATTCAGAAGCAAGGGCTAAATCTGTTACCAGGGTGATTTTCCCTTGGTACAAATTACATAAGAGGTAGTAGACTCCCCTTTGAAATCATCAGATCAAAGGCAGATTCAGGCTTTCTGGAAAAAAAAAATACTTAAACACAAGTCATTGGGCTCAATACAAAGGTAACTAGATTAAATCTGATGGCCTGTTTTACATGAGAGATCACACCAGGACTAGGGACAGACATTCAAAAAGGCTCAGCCTGAATTGATTCAACCTTTGCAAGTTAGTCTAACTTGGCTAGGCTGAACCAGTTTCCAACCATACAGACAATCCCTCTGGACTGAGGAAACTCAGGCACATGCTTGCAGTGGCTCAGACTGGAAGGTGGGAGGGCGCTAGAGTAGGCAAGGGGAGTGTGAAGTGCATGCATCTCTTGATGATATGGAGCTTTTCACTCTCCCTCCCTGCTGCATCATACTGTCTGCAGCAAAATGACAGGCAAGCAAGCTGAGGGCAGAAGGGATCTGATAACAGTGTTTATCACCCTTATCTCAGTGTTTATTGCTCCATTAAGAAAACAACAGAGAGACATTACCAGCTACCTGTTGATTCAGCACAGACCCAGCATGTGGTCTGCTGGCTAATACACAGGCACCTCAGCAAGGGCAGAGGGAAGGGGGGAATTTGTGCTTAGCAAAGCATGGGGGGGGCGAGGAGGAAGGGGTGCAAACAGCTCTTCTCAAACGTTTCCAAGGAAGGACATTAAGCTACCTGTTGATTAGCTCCAAAAAGCTTGTCTGCCTTTGTCTCTCCCAAAGCACAGACTATAGCCAGCATGTGGTCTGCTAGCTAATCTGGAGGCATTTGCTAAAGCAGAGGGGATAGGGGAATAATCTCTGTTTACAATGGAGAAGCGAGGCAGATGCAGAGGGGAGGGGCCAACCCTGAAGTGCAGCAGACAGCCCCGCCCAACCCAGAGAGCATGCTGGAATGCTAGGGGTGTCTGGTTTATCTTAAGCCAACAAGGGGTCTGGGACAGACATGGCATAAACCAATTTGAGCCAAATCATTTGATCAGGTTCATCTCAAATCTGGTTCAGCCATTTTCAAACTGGTTTATGTGCACTGAACTTCTGTTCTGTTACAGGTTCAAACTAGTTTCTGATCACTTAAACAGGTTTATGTGTAATGTCTGTCCCTAGCCCAGATGACACAGTGCTCCCTTTTTACAATCGATGAGCTCGATAACATATAACTAGAGCCAATAGGAGTTGTGTCTTTGACCTTAATGGGATAAGGATGGTCTGCCTCCCCACACTCCAGCCGTGGAATTCCCTCCGTACTCCAGTGTGAGATGTACAATCTATCTTCTGCTGTCATTTCAGAAAAGACTGCAGAAGTTTACTGTCTTGTTGAACTGGTCTGACATCCTGATAACATGTTAAGTTGCAAAAACCCTGTGACAACACTGCAAAGACACCTGTAGAAGGACAAACATGGTATGTGTAATGTGATCAAGAATCTACAAAGGTACAGAAAATGGCATGAATGATTGCTGTAAGTGAAAGAGGGAAGGGCGTGAAAAGGAACACAGGCCTTTTCTACAGTCAGCTGAAGCCAGTGAAAAAATTTCCATTGGCTTGATTGAGCTTTGGATCAGTTGCCATTTGAATAAATAAAAAAATCCTAAACTATAATTCCTCAACTGCAAACTCTCTTGGGGCCCAATGCTAAAACTCCTTCACTTTCACTGAATACAGGAGAAATTGAGCGCAACTTGAACCCTTGCAGGACGCAACCTTTGAAACACGCAGTGAACAGCAAGCAAGTGCATTTCAGTTTCCAGGAATTTCCAGCCTCACTTGGCTCCACCTTTGCTTGTTTTATCAGTTTCCTTTTAGCGCAACAGTTTCCTTCCTCGTTTCCCTCCTGAGACTTTCCATTTAATTCCAAAGTATGACCCCACATAAAGAGGTTGTTTTGGCCTTTCTATGAATTCCTGTTTAACTTTACAACATTTAAATACAAACAATAGAGGAAATAAATATATATATATATCTATATATAGAGCTATATAGATAGATATAGATATAAATTTAGCAATACTTCCAAGCTTGTAGGGTTTTACATTTTAATTTTTTTGTTAATATTGGTAAAATTGTTCTTTAAAGCAAGAAAATTTTCCTAAAACTCAAGTCCTTTGCATGTACTATGCTTTTATATTAAACAGTGCAAATCATTTTATGTGGGCATTAGATGCTTTTAGATACAGCTCTGCTCCACAATGCCAAATCTGGTGGAAATGCAATTTAAATATAAATCACTAGGAATGCTCTTCAATTTTCTTCTATGCAACTATGAATCCTCTATTTGACCCCCTCTATTGTTTTAAATATATGTTTCCTGTCTTTTAAGCAGATGGCTAACTATGCTTTGATAGTTCCTATAACTCTCTGTAAATGGGGATCATTGTACCTCAAACTGGTTTCAGAAAGCTAGATTGTAAACCCAGAGAGCAAGCAGTGAAAAATGAAAATCTGAGAGGATTTTAAGAAATCCCTTGATCAAAGAGACTTCTTTTCTACAATGTCATCCTGCTATAAGATTTGCCACAGTCCTGTGTTCCTACCATGTGTGCAGTTCACAAACGCTCCCCATGCTAACATCAACTGAAGTCAAAGGATCACAGCGCATTTCAGGGAGGCCAATGCAATCATTCCAGTATTACAGCAGCATAATCAAGCAAAATCGATCCCAGCAATGCATGTTAAGAAAAAGAGGAAAGAAATAACCAAATGCACTAAAATCCCACATGAAACTATGTGCATCAAAAGTATATAGGATAGTAGGGGTCTTCTACTAAACCTATTTCAAGCCTGATCCTAAAAATCAATTGGTGTTCCAAATCCAGAGGACAGACAGCGTCTGAGTCTTTATAGCTGAAAAGCCTGAGTCACGATTGGTTAACAAAAAATTCGGAAAAGTATCTGCAGCCAGGTATAGATCAGCAAAGGAGAAAGCACAAAGCTAGAAAAGGAAAGCAGAGAAAAAGGCTCGTGTGTATGAAGGAAGCTTGACAGGGGTTCAGGCGACAGGGAGAGGATGGAGGTCTAGGCAGGAAGAACAGAAGTCTGAGGCCGTATCTTCTCTGACAAAAATGCTGGCTTTTTTAACAGCAATATAACTGTGCATTAACTATCTCATTGTAAAATCCGAGAAAAGACAAGGCACGGATGGTTTTTACTGCAATATAGCTAAACAGGATCCATCTGTGTTTAACCTTCCCTAGCAACACTGCAATTTAATCTGACTGTGCCTTTCCTCTAGTAGCTATCTCGCTGTAAAATCCTAACGCACCTTATTTATTTTGCCGTAAAAACACAGTGAAAACACCTGCTTCCAGAGAGAGGATGCTCTTGTGATTAGGTTGTTAACCAGCAACAGAGAAAACAGAGATTTAATTCCCTGCTTTACCACACTTCTGTGCACAAGTCACTTAAGGCACTTAAGGCACTTTTACACAAGCTCTGGGGATGGGGGGAGGGGGTGGCACTTTAATTAGAGTGGCTCCAAGAGTGGTTCTAATTAAAGCAGCTCTACTTAAAGTGCCAAAAAGTCTCGTGTATTAGCAGTCCCACGCTTAAAAACGATAGCAGTGGAGCTTGAACAATCATTTGACGAGCTTTAGTTCAAGCACCCCTGCTGCCATTTTTAAGCGCGGGGATGCTGATACACGAGACGCAGGATGCTGCTGGGGTGCGGTAATTTCCATGCTCCAGCTCCAACAGCAGCCTCCGTGCTTGTGTACAGGCACCCTTAGGATAGGGCCTTCCTTTTCCCACAGCTTCCATCTACATGTGCTATTAATGCACAACAATAAACCCCAGTGCACACTGTACTGGAGTTTATTGCTCCTGGTCAGTGTGTTTGCATGTGCGCTCAGGACCACAACCCATCAAGCTGGCTGGCAGTGGGGCTGAGGGGGGAAAAGGGTCAGTCTGCCATCCCAGGCCTCCCAGTGCAACATGCTGCAGAGGGGCTGGCTGGGGCACAAGGGTGCTAGCCAGCAGGCAGCCCCCACAATGAAGCACCCTTGTGCCGCAGCCAGCCCTGTCAGCATCAACGTGTGCACTGCTGCAGGCTAAAAAACTCTGCTGTAGGATAGTACTTGTATTTATAAGCACTTACCTGTGGCGGAGTTAATTAGTTGACTCTGGTCTAATAACACCGCACGTGTAGACGCCGAGACATTTACTGTGGAGCCAATTAGGCAACTCCACAGTAAATGTCTCATGTACATGCACCGACAGCGCTCTCAAAAGGGCCACCAAAATGCACGTCCCTGCCCACATGTTCCAGGCAAACCTAGAAATGAGGCGGCCAAGCCCAGTGCTCTCAAGCTCTTCACCTCTAGCATGCCCGAAGGCAGCAGCCAGGGCCAGGCTCTGGCACATTTCTGGGTTTGGCACACATGGAGTAGAAGTGGATGGGCAGATGGGTGCAACTCAGTGGTATTCTTGAGAGTGCTTAAAGGTTATTTGGCTTCTCAATTCTACTGAAATTAGTACGAGTTGGGTGCTAAACTAGCTGGTAGGTACCTAAATACCCTTGTAGATCTGGGCCTCATTTTGCACATACATAAACTACCAAACAGAGCTCGCAGCTTCGTTCCTGCTTACACATGCCAAACCAGAAATGTGGTGAAGGGGCTCCAGGAGTGGCCCAGAGGGTGCTCTCAAGCATTTTGGTGACCAAGGTCTGAAGTGCCTCCAGAAAGATTTCCCTCAACCCCGCACATGGTTCTGCCACCCCATTTCTGGGTCCGGTGTGCACAAGTGGGAGCAAGGGATGGCGTTTTTCCTCCCAAGGTATACTGTACCCAGGGCCTTAGCTATAGTTTCTCATCTGTAAAATAAGAATAATACCCCCTTTCTCTACCTTATACGAGTTCTGTGAGGACAATTACACCAAAGATCGTGTCACCTCCGACACTACTGTAAAGGAGATCATATATGTATGTTGGGTAGACAAGGACAGAGCTTACAACTACTGTCCTTCCTTAGCAAAATGACACCTGGATACAGTTAAGGTAGAGTAAGGTTTAGCTTCAGGTTCACCAGACCTTCAATCCAAAGAATGGTGGCACATAAAGAAAAAAAAAACTTTTGTCAAAATAACAGGAAACGCTGCAAAGCTATGCTCAGAGCATCTGAAAAAGGTTGTTTGCACAAAATTAAAAGCAAGTGGATCCATCCACAACTTCCCAGAGGGCCACTTACATTAGATTAGAAAGCAAAAATTCATCTTGGCTTCCTAGGAAAATATTTACAAGTTGCACCTTTGCTCCCAACGGAAAAAGGAACTCTATCTGAGAAATTGCTTGCTGAGAACTAAACTGTCTTTTCCTCACACGATTTATATAGGCAGACTCGGGAGCCTGAGAATCAATCAAGTGAGAAATGGAAGAAACCTCTGAGGTCACCTAGTACCTCTCCCTGCCAGGAGAGGTTTGTTCTCAGACCACACATGCAGTATTACAGCCAGTCTGCTTTTCTGGTGTCTGTTGGCACATAAACCAGCAGGACTGTCCAAAGGAACTGTTGGTTGGGGTTTCTGTTCCTATTAATGAGTCATTGCCTGCAGGAAAGATTCTGAAGAATGGAAGGTGCTAACCCTTCAATTATTTTTTACGTTCTCTGGTTCTCGGCCAAAAGTGCTGAAGACCATAGACTTAATTCTTTAGATCTTACATTTCTGGCATCACTTAAAATGCATGCAAGATGGGGATAAAACGACCCCCACACTGTGGGTGCATCTACATGTGCAATGAATGTGATGCAACAAACTCTGGAGAAGTTTGAGCCAGAGTAAACTACTCCCAGGGGCAGCATATACACGTACGCCCAGGGCAGCAGCAATTTGAGCTGGTGGGGGCAGGCCCCCAGCTGGCTGGGCTTACCAGGTGCAATGCATGCCTGCACTCAGCATCTGCACATGCATTTCAGCGCAGTTAATTACTCCACCATAAAATAGTGGAGTTAATTAGTTTACTGCATCCTAATACCAACACACATGTAAAACTGCAGTGCTTTACTCAGGAGCTAATTAGTCAATTCCTCAGTAAAGTGTACATGTAGATGCACCCTGTGTATACTAATTTACACCCATGCAAAGTGTGAAGCTGTATAAAACTAGGATCAGTGCTTTTCATGATTGCTGTCAGGAAATGGATTAATACTTCCCATCTCTAGAGACGCCATTTTACTGTACTGCCTCACAACTTGCATTTAATTTGCTTGTCAAAGCTACTTTTCGATATTTCTTACTTCCAGGTTTTTCCCTTTTCAAATAACGTTTCTTTTGGATTACTTTTACTAGAGATGGTTAAATTAATTGCTGCAATTAAGGAATGTGATTAATGCAACTCATTTCTTTTATGAATCCTTTGTAAACAGTTTCCAGTAATATACAAGTGTAGCCCAGGTGAACATGGGTTTGTACTCCTCTCTCCAACTGAGGGAATTATTGGCAGGGCAGTGTGCCGCGGAGGGACACAACAGCCCGACGGCCTCCTCCATTCCCTATAGAGTCAAGCCCAGTCAATCAATGACTTAACTATACAGAATTTTATTATTCCAACAAAACTATTAAAGGGTAAGGACACATATATACACACATACACACACACATATACAAAACAATACACCCTATACCATACACACACACACAACCAATTATTTAAAAATACAGGTGAACCTTAGAACAACCCAGAACAAAGGATATTGATCAGACAATCCTATAACTCTATTAATATACAAACTATTACTTCAACTTATTCACATAAACTATAAGGCACAGTCTACAAATATAACCAGCAATCCTTAGACTACCCAGGTGCCCTCCAGGGCAGGGGCCCCACTCCCAAGGTACCACTACAGGAAAGGAGGTGGAGGGAAAGAAAAGGAGAGGGAGACCCCAGAGACTCCTAAGATCCCCCACTATCACCCAAGAGCGGCCCCTGTGGTGCCCCTTCGCAAATCTGGGGGGGGGTCCCTCCCTCGTTGGGACCCTCTCTCCAGGGTAACTTACTACTCCACAGTACTGGAGGGTTGCCTCCTGTTCCCCGCCAGGCTTTCCTGCTGCCTGACTCTGCTGTCACCGGCCTGGCTCAGGGCCACGTGCACCACTGCATGTAGTGGGCGCTTCACCTTGTGCTAGGGATTGGAGGCCCGGACAGCCTTGTGCAGCACTGGAGCCTGGTCTGCTCCTGGACCCTCTGGGCAGCGTTGGCTGCACTGAACTGCTGTCCCAAGCCTCCTCGAGCGGCTCCCAGAGTCTCTCACCCTCCGCGCAGAGACTCCTGCACCGAGCTCCCTGCCTTATGCTGGGGGTTGTGGACCTGAGCCACCCAAGGGGCTCCAAAGGTCCTGCTCCGTGCACCGGCCTGTGCACACGCCAGGGGCTGCAGACCCGAGCAGCCTCATGCAGCTCCCAGGGTCTGGATGCCATGCTATACACTGAGGGACTAACCAGTGGAGCCATTTACCACTCCCCGCTAACAGAAATCTTCAGGGGCTCTTCCTGGGCTACTGCTTCGCCCCGCTGAGCAGCTCTCCTCAGCTCTTCTAAGCCCTGCTCTTCTCAGTCCCCGACACATCTCCCTCATGCCGGGCACACAGCTCCCTTTATACGCTCCAGGGCTCTGCCCCTGCCGTCCTCCAGGCCAAACAGTTTGCAGTCTTCAATCAGGTCTGGGTAAGCTTCTCTCCCCCCTCCCCTCAGGAAAGAGGCATGACTTTATTTCTCTTACTGCCTCCTAATTGGTGGATGGGCTCCACCAATCACAACAGCAGGATCTCAAGCCTGGGACTCAACCCTTGCTCTGAAAGGTTAGCCTGCTACACAAGTTAGCGAGCATTTGGATGAACAATTTTCAATCATGGGTTATTCATATTATTTATTTAGGATTTGATCCGACAAAGCACTTAAGCACATGCTCATCTCTTAGCATGTAAATAGGTTCATTCAACATCATGAATGAGTAAAGAGTAATCTCACCTCCTAATCCAACCACAGAAACAAATGGTCATGTTTGCACTGCTGGACCAGGTGATAATGGTCTTGTTGATCTACAGTCCTTATTCACACTAAGTTGAGTAGTTATGTGTATTGTTTGGCATTGCATCTGATCCCTTTGCTGAATGAATGAAATTTAACACAGGAGACTAGAAAGAAACAGGCAATACACAATGGCCACGTACAGATGTTACAGTTTTACCAATAGAAGTGATCAGAAGTTGGTCTAAACCCATAATAGAACAGAAGTTCGGCATACAGACTGTTTTAAAAATGGTGGGACCTGAGCTAAGATAGACAGCCTGGGTTTCCCCCCATCCCTCTCACCCCCCAGAAAAGGTCAAATACATGTTCTGTTCACTACTGATCTAAACTACGCCACGTACAGAAAACTATGTAACAGATCAATTCTGCCTTGGGTTTTTTGAATGTCTGTACCTACCCATAATGAATAATGCAGTCTCTTGCTCAAATACCAGTACAAGCATATGAAAAAACAGCCATTTCCCAAACACCCCATCACAAAAACCATGAGTCCAAATGTTCAAGAGTGGCCATTGTATAGTACATTAGCACAAGAGAGTTGAAAAAGCATTTAAAAATTGGGCCAACTTTTGCATGTGGTGGCTCAGAGCTTCAGCTGGAGTAAATAAACATAGCTCCATTGACTTTGCTGACCGGCCAAGGGTCTGATTTGATGGTTTTACAATATATAATCAACTTGAATACAGGCAGCCTTCCTTCAAATTCAATCTGATTTGCTATTTACATTCATATCTAGATCAATATCTATACTGATGTAGATACAGATGATACCATATGACACTAAATTGGAAGGTATTGCAAAGACTGATAATACAGGAATAATTTAAAGGACAGCCTTTGTATATATGGATGTGTTTATATACACATATACATGTATATGTACACACATATATAAAAGTCCTCTGTTCTTCAAATTATTTCTTTATCCCCAAGAGTTTGCAAGAAAAAAAACACTCCCAATTTAGTATCACCTTGCCAATACCTATAGCTTACTATTTGTATACCTACTTCTACACAACTAATGAAGATGTTAAATAAAAATAGATTTATCTCTGACCACTGCTGGGATGATAGACCTTTCCTCTCCACTCAATACACAGCTATTTATCTATGGCTTGATACCTGCCATTACTGTTTCCCATTCTTCAGCTAATTTTCAGTTCATGTAGCAGGGCTTCTTTCCAAGCCTATTTGAATTAATTTTACAAGCAATATTTCATGAGATGCTGTGTTTAAATGCTTTCCGAAAATCCAAATACATTATATCCACTATATTTGTTTCTTGCACCAATTTTGTAAAGCTATCAAAAAAGCAATCAAAAGTGTCTGGCATGATTTGTTCTGTGTAAGTGCATGATGTTTGACACTCCTTGTTCCATTATTCCCTCAACGTTTAGTACTTTTTCTCCTTTTGTAAGCATTTGTTCCACTACTTTTGTCAGATTCATGGGGCTATAATTGGCAGGATTACTGTTATTGTGTAAAAGGTTATCGTGTTTGTTTTTCTCTAGCTGTCAATAATTTTGACTGATTCTTTCATCAGCCAATTTATTACACCCTATAACATCCAGCAACCACCTACATCTGCTCCTCACACTCACACACACCCTTTATCTGCTGTTTGTCGGTATTTATTTTACAGGGTACTCATTATCTTTTTCTTCCATGTGAAGACAAATATTTAAAGGGTAATTAGCCAGCCATTTTAGAATAATCCATTTCCTCCACAATTCATTAGTTAAAAGGCCTACCTTATTTTCCACCAGTATTTCTCCTCTGCCTTAAAGTTGTAAAAGTTATTCCTATCTCACCATTTTGGCCAGTATCACATTTTATTTAAATTATAAGAAATTCCACTTTCCTATTGCTATTACGTCTTCCTATTAGCCAGAAAACGTGTCTGGTTGCTTTTCTTTTCCAATACAGAAATTTATACTCAGCCATATATAGGTCCCAACTTGTACTTTTGCCAGAGAGTGGGGAGGGGGCTAAGATGATGGACATGTGGAAAGTATAACTCGTTGCAGGCGACAGCTCTCTTCCCAAGGGGGGCCAGGGCCCTTGGGTCCCCACATACTCGGCACCTCTGCAGCCACACATCTGGCTAAATAGGGAAAGCACTAAATAGGGAAAGGATAATTGGTGTCCACCACAATAAAGCGGGAGGGGCTGTTATCATCTTTTGTTGCACCACTGATTTTTCTTTCACATCACACAACAAAGGGTATCAATACTTATTTGCTCAGCGTTTGTGCCACCATAAAACATTAAGGCAGTACAAATGAGACATCAAGCAATGTTTGCTTCCAGCATTAGACTCTTCACCAAAGCCACAGTTGCAATTTCTAGTCTCCTTTTCAAAGAACTGTTATACTCCTGGTCAATAATAGTAATTGTTAAGCCTTTCCAGGCCTTCACCACACTGAGGTTTTGCAAACCATCCCTCTGATTTCCCTTTACTCACTATGGCCAAGTTCAGCCTCAGGCTTTTTGACTGTCTGTATTGATTTAATCTTCACAGGTTATACTAAACTGCACAGATTGAACCAAGAAGCAAGTGAACAGGCATTCACTTTTGATTCCAGAAATGCAGCCACATGCCTGCAGCAGCCCAGGCCAGAAGCTGGGGAGGCACTAGAGCAGATAGTTTGGGCCAAGGCTAGCCCGCCCACCCTGCAAGCAGGGAGTTGCAGCAGAGGTACAAAACATCCTAGGATGCTGAGGGACTGTGAGTTAATTTGAATCTGGAGGAGATCTGGGACAGAAGTTCAATAAACTGATGTAACCTAAACCAGTTAAGTCTGATACTACATCCATCTAGGTTTATCTTAAACCAGTTTCCATCATTTTGAAAGCACTGAATTTCTGTTGTGTTACAAATTTGAACCAGTTTCCACTCACTTATACCAGCTTATATACAATTTCAGTCCCTCGCCTAAGTTTCTGAATCAGGAAAGCATGTCAGTACAGCAAAGCACTTAAGAACATGCTTGAATTCTCAGTAAAAACATGAAGGAGGCTGAAGCTAAGTTGCACAGAAGTGATATCCTGACCCAGAGCCCAGAAGACTTGCTCACTCCCAATAGATAGCTAATCTTAAGTCCACAGGAAACCCTTGCAGTAGAAGCATAGGATCAGGTTACAAACATTCGTTTATTTCTGAACTGATACCTATATCATTGACCATCAAACCATCCAGGAAATATTTCAAAATCATTAAAGGACATATGCAACTAAAATAAATAGACACCCTTTTAATGTTAAGCATTGCAAATTGCAGCACTGTCCACTGCGAAGATTAAGTCTGTTGAACTAAACCCTAAAAGAAAAAAACAATTAGTAAATCGAAACATGGCAGCTAAAGCAGAAGACCCACAGAACTATAGAAAACACTGCTGTTCAAAGGAATAGTCTATCCATTATCATCCTAATTATTCAACCATACAAGTCATTTCTGGAAATAAATTGCAACATGAAGAATGGGAAAAGGAACTGAGTATGCAGCTATCTAAAATCATATATCCAGGATGCCTTTTACACCATGCTTACTTTAGAGCAGTAGTTCTCAACCATGTCAGACAAATTCAAGACACCCCACAACAGACCCTTCAGAAAATGCCAGGTCTTAGTTTTCACTCCACTTTTCACTCTAACTACAGAAAAAAATATAGAGCAATTCTCCTGTTGCAAAGAACTCAGAAGACCACAAGACATCAGAATGTGGATTTCTATTTGAAATCTCTGGGTTTACCTTGAAAATCACATTTGCACAACTAATAGTGCTAACACTGTGTGGCACCCTGCATCACCCTTGAAAGGATCTCAAGGCACCCCAGTGCACCTTCCTGAGATTAGGTTTTATCCTAATAATAACTATTGTACAACAACAGTAATTTCTTATTAATGCAGTTTTTCCCCTCTGTTCCTTAATGTCACTTAAAGCTTTTCATTAGTAGCCAGACCACTTGGGGTGCAGATCACCCACAAAATGCATCTATATAGGGAGTTGTGGGTACTCTGTTCCTATTAGGATCAAGCATTAAAGAAGCAGAAACCTTTTTAAACTATTTAAACTATTCTGCTTTCAGCAAGTGAGTACACAGCCTGACATAATGAATAATGGCCCTCTTTTTCAGGTGAGTCATCCCGTTGACCTTAACAGGATGACTCACGTGAGTCACTGCTACAGGAAAATACTCTACCATTTTTGTTGCTGTGGCAGCTTTTGCTCTTCCTGTTTTACAAATGCAAAACTGATTTAGCAAAGGTGCAACTTCTATTCTAGTCAAGGCCTGATGACCTTGGAGGCTGACAAATCCTACCTGAGCACAAAACAGGATGGATAGCAAAAGGGCAAGCCTTGCCTATGCTGTTGAATCTCTGCATAAATGAACAGGACCTATCCTGGGTCATGTTGCATCCTTTTCATCCACAAATGCATAGTAGCACTCAGCCCCTGCTGTCACACAGCTCTGGGACCCTGGGACTAAGCACTGGCATCACTCATCATGTCTCTTCCCTGGCCACTGAATTTAGGGGCAGCAAGGGGAGGAGAAGGAAAGGGCACAGAGCAACAGCACTCCCAACTGGGCTCTGGAGGTGTGTGAAAGCAAGGGCTGCAGCCAGCCCCTGCATCAGCCAACTGGTGCAGAGCTGCCGGCAGGATCTGTGCTGACATGCCAGTGAACTCATAAAGCTCACTGCACATACAACACACAGGAGGGAGATGCAGCCGCACTGCCACACACCCCCAGCATCTTCCTCTGGATGCCCAGGACAATGAGTCTGCCATCCTGACCCATGCTGTTTTCCACAGGCAGGTGCAATCAGACAGGGTGGGAGGGCTGTTCAGCTTCATTGTGTGCATATGCAGTAAAGGGGTTGAAAAGAAGCTCATTTTAATGCCTGAAAATGAAATTCTGTATTATAAATTTCAGTTTTGATCAAGTAAAAATGTTTGCCATCCCTTTCCAAGACTCCCCTCCAATAACCCTTCTATAAAGTTCATAGTATCATAGTGTCTAGGGTCAGAAGGGGCCTAGAGCAGGTCATCTAGTCTGACCCCCCGCCAATGGCAGGAACGAGTGCCAGGGTCACAGGACCTCAGCCAAGTACCTATCCAATCAGAATAGTTGTGTTCCATAACATGAGATTTGGTCATTTAAAATACATTAGCATTTACTGAGCACACCTTACTCCTTAAAAAGACAACCACCATCTCAATGTTGATTGCCAGAAAAGATCATTTTACCTTGACATTTATAATTAAGTAAAAAGCACTGCTCATAGATAAATAATGCATGTGATAGCAGATGCTCTCTTGCATGGCAGAAGGAAAATCATCATTTGTGCCTATGAAAAAGTTAAACTCTCAGTCCACAGCACATGCATCTAAGCATTTTAAGCAGCAAGGATTCATTGACTGTTCTACAGTACTTCATCTAATCAGTTCAATATTTTCTTGTTCACAAGAGTCAACAAATAATTATACCTGAACCATTTTAAATTAACCTTATCCTACTAATCTATACTATACCTATTGGGTCCGTTTCTTAATAAGTTATTTGGTCTTTTAGAGTGCCTACAGACATGCAGGGCCCTGCTCTACCTCATAGCGCTTGATGTAAAGTGCCATAAGTTAGAGCTCCCCTCCTCCCCCCAAACTGATAGAAATTCACCAGTTGGGTCAGGCAGGAGTAGGGTAGGGAGGCACTCTGGCAGCCTTTCTCCCCAGACCACCCCACCACCACCACCAGCTCTGGGGCTGTCAGCAGGGGCGGGAGCACCAGTTTTGAATGGCCAGAACTGGGGGAGGGAGGCAGGGTAGAATGGAGCCCCCTTGCCTCGGAAGCCCAGCCTGGCTGCCCCCAATACCCCAGCCAGGGAAGCTGGGAGGGGCCCAGGAGGTGAAAGAGCTCCGTTCCACCCCCTCCGCCCCACCCCCCACTGGCAGCGCCAGGGATGGAGTTAGGCTGGTGCTGTCAGAGCACAAACCACCACAGCCCCATCCCAACATAAAAAATTAACCCTGGAGGAAACACAAGTACCCCAAGGTGCTCTGATCTGTCTTATTCTAACATTTCATTTTACCAGGGGGTTTGGGGTTTTTTTTTTTGCACATTCAACCACTTTAAAGGCACTCTTCAGCCATGCATGTGTTAAGTTACAACTGTAAAGCACTTTCAGGGGCCCAACTGCAGAAAAAAAAAAAGTCACTCATATAAGTGCCCTTATTGTAAGCCAACCTGAGCACGTTTTGGGAAAGGAAGCATATAAATAATAAGTAGATATATATGCAACTACATATTAGCATTAGCGCTATACTTTTCCTTTTGTAGCTAAGAAACTGCTGTAACTAAAACTTAAGAACATTTACATCATTTTACTGGCTTGGTTAGTCAAAGATATATGGAAGATGGAGCCAAGCATATGGTTCCATAGAAATCAGAGTACTGAAATGCTCAGTGAAACACCTGAAAGTAACTGGATCATAAATATTTGATTTGCATGCTTGTTAAGATTTTCACAGCAGGAAGTATCAGAGTGCTGTGTTTTCTGTGGAAAAGGGACTCAGAGTTCGGGAATAGGGATTCTTAGCTTGCGTTTCGTATTCCATCACTGGCTGATATATTGTGCGACCTAAGGGGAATTAGTGAGCACCTCAGTGCTTCTGTTTATTCGCACCTAACTTTACTATAATTGCGTTACCTACTTCAAAGGGGGTTTTGTGATGCTTAAGTCATGCTACTGCAAATGCTATATGAAAACCAATTCCCTCTGATGTTCCCAAGGGTAGGACTCACAGGGCTGAGGCCTTAGCAACTGTTTAAAAACCACTTTAGGAACCTTAGAAGAAAGTGACTACTTTAGTTTCCATTGAAGCTAATAGGAATCTTCCTATCAGCTTCAGTGGGAGTTAGATTAAACCCCAGAAAGATACCACTATATATTTTTAATGGAAGTTTAAAGCACATTAGCCTTACTTGCAACAAAATTTCAATTTAAAATAACTCTTTAACACATGATTTTTTTTAAAAAAGTTAATACCATTTAATTTAAATAGAAAACCTGTTAAGGAAGCAGGTAAAAATTGAAGTAACTTTGACTTTACAAAAGGATATAGTTAAAGCTTGCCCCCAGAGTCTCTTCAGTTATTCAAAAGCATTTACAACTGAGAGAGTTCACTTGAGCCAGAGCTTCAGAGTTCATCAGTCTACCAGATACTTCTGGCCCTTATTTGACTTTGTTATAGTGAGTCTACATTTATCTCAGACTCGGTGAACTGTATTTTTTCTTCATATGCTGTGCTAGAGTTAAAATTGCCCTCTATGCACAGTCATGCTCAGCAATAAATTTATATTTTGGTAATCCTCAAAACAGTTAGCTTAAAAAGGAACCACTCAGCCTTTACAAGAGGTATTTTACATCAAAAAATTACTCTGAAAGTACTGGGGAATGATGTCCTGAGGACCATCCTTGGGGTCTTTTGGTGTTTTTTGTAAAGTCTCCAGTCCAAAGCACCTCACTTCTCCTTCATTAAAGCCACTTTTTTAAAGAAGCAATTTCTACTTGATGCTTCCATTTTCCTGATTACAACTTCTCTCCCCAGCAGAGAATTAACACAATAGATTTAATCACAGCTCTTTAACTATGTTATTGAAGAGGGAAGACAACTAATGCACCCCAGTATACAAGTTAGGAAAACTTTGCTGAAGAAAGATGCCCTGTTTCCCATCTTTTATAATCCCAAACGGAAATGAGATCAGACTTTGCAACAAGTGGAAAAATGTGACACTATTTTCCATAAGGCAAGAAAATTCTGACAAATTTAGAAGTAAAATGTTTGAGATAAAACAGGAGGTTCACAACCATTAGAGTTGAGAGAGACTAATTAAAACCAAAAATACCCCCTTAAAAGAGCATTCACATTAATTCCCTTGAGCAAAGGAATACCAAAGAGTAAATTGATAAAAACAGATTTAACATTTTATTGAAAGACTATTTTATAGAAATTATGACAAACAATAGGATTTGTAAGAGAAATAACAAAACTGGGCAAACTTGCCATCAAATTTCAAAATTGGAAAAGAGAAAATCAGATACTTCACTTGATCACCACCAAGTATTGTGGTATTTTTACTCAAGATATCTAGAATCAGGGGTAGATCCCAGGGGGTGAACCGCCTTGTTTCATGCTTCACCCAGACTCTAAAACCACCTGCCTGGAAGGGGCAGCAGCATTTTTATTAGGCAGTGATGATGAAGTCAATTGACTTTGTGGCACATTGTCATCTACCCAATTCCTGCTAATCTCTCTCCACTCCACAAGTGTTAACAACCTTTTGCCTTTTTAATGGTCTTGATGTTCCACTATTCAAATTATGCTTTCTTCTGCCATGCAGTCAGTTATTCATTTCTGGAAATCTCTCTCTTCTATTTTGCAGCCCCACAGACTGTTTTACCCTCCAGCTAAAAACTTTAACTCAGGTAAATGATATTATATTAACTCAGGTGCAAATGTCTGGAGTGACTTTAGGATAAAACCTAGATACATATTTATTTACATATTTAAGCATGTAAATATTACTACTGCTCCTCCTAAACCCACGAGAGTGAAAGTAAATATGCGCATAAATGTTTACAAGATCAAAGCTTTACAGTGCAAATCCAAGAACAACTGGAAAGCTGGCTGATCCCAAACTCAATTCCCTTCAACATGTGTTATCCAACCACTTCTTATTCAGGATTTCTCTAGTGATATACCAGAATTCTCTTCTCAATTAGAAGGTATAACTGATATTGGAAAAATCAATTACAGGGGAAAAATGAAAAAATGGAGTGGTTTTCTGCTTTGAAGGGTATAAAACAGTTGCATCCTTTTGATAAAGATGAGAAAATGACAAAAAAAAGTTCTGTTATGAAAAGCATCCATTATTATTTTGATAAAAGTTTTATGAGAAAGGTACGGATATAAAGCAGTTTTTAAAGTGAACAAAATTTCCGTGAAAAGATGTTGTTTTAAGAAAAAGGTCACATTTGAAATTTTAAAAAATCCTTCTCAAAATGCTGACCAGCTCCATGAATTAGTCTCTTAACTAACATCCTATTACTTGAACTAGGTAGGTCAAATGAAAGAGGAAATACAAACTCCAGTTCCTGTACCATCAGAGAAGTGTGTCTTGGTGCAAACCAAGTTATGTAGACTAAACCTAGATACTTGGTTGAGATCCTGACCCACACTGGCTTACCCTAGGGTTCTGAGGACCTTATACATACATGTAATAGCAATAGAGTGTAAAATGAAGGATGAGGTTTCCCAAAACACTCAGCACTGTCAATCAACTATTCAGGGTGGGGAGGCAATGCTACTGTGCAGAAAATAATATAAGATCTTGCACAAAAAACAGTCTTTGGAGCCGAGTGTGGAAGACGGGTCTTCTACCTTTCAGGTGAGTGCCTTAATTAGTAAGTAACCAAGTCACTCACTCATTTCCTTTCCTATGACACTTCACCTTTTTCTTTTTTGCACAGCTGCAACCAGAACAGTTGAGAAGACATCTTCCACTCACTCACCCACCATTGCCTATAGTCTAATAGTTATGGCAGACTCCCAAGAGATAGAGACTGTAGGTCTGTAAAGGAAATTGAACCTAGGCAAATGTTTTAACCCCTAGACTTTTGGAAGAGGTAGTTAAAGGGGGTATACCCACCATCCTCTTCTGTGTTTTAAAAGAACATAGTAGCTGGCACTACATTGTATAAGAAGTCCATTCCTCTTGCTGAGCATTAAGCATGGTTAGTTTTCCACATTCTCAGTTTTTACCCATTTTCACTAATAAATTCCCTGATTTTTTTTTCCAGGTCATTCGGTTTTTACTGATTTACATCCGTTTTTCAGTTCAAATCCCTGTTAAGCAGCACAAGTAGGGAATGGCCAATTACCTACTCGTAGCAGTTAATAGGGATTTGAACTGAAAAGGCAGTGGTGCTGGTAAGCTAAAGTGCAGCTGTGCTGGTTACCGGAGGCAGGTGTCTGGCCGGACGTTGGGAGGGGAAAGGGGGTGGTGGTAGCCACATGTGGATCGAGGGGCAGAGGGATGGTGGTGACTACGTGGGGGCCAGGGGAGGGTGACTAGACACTCCTGGGGAATGCGGGGCTCTCGGCTCTGACCCCGGGCAGGGTAGGATGGGCCACGGGAATCATTCCCAAGGTGGGCGAGTCTGAGCTGCATCCCGGGGGCTGGCAGCTGCGAGCCACAAGGGCTGGGAAGACCCCAGTGCCACCGCCAACCCCAGCCTTCAGAAGCAGCCTGCTCTCATCCCACATACAGATCTGGGGGCACGCGGCCCCCGGGGAGAGCCTGGTGCAGCCCCCCAGCCCTCCCAGGGGCACGTAGCAGCAAGAGTCGTGCCCCTCCCCACCCCATGCCCTGCACCCACTGGCAGTTCGCCCCACTTTGCTCCCTGCTGCAGCCCTGGGAGCGGCCGACGGGCTGCACTGTGCCCCTCCCCCCACCCCTTCTCTCGCCCCAGCCTTACTCCCTCCCTCATCACCAGTTTTTCCCAATTTAAAACAATTTTTTTTCCTTTTCTTCCTTTTATCCTGATTTCATCCTAGTTTTTTATGTTATGAAGAGAAACCCTGAAAAATTCCCAGATTTTTTTTTTTTATTTTTTTTTTAAAGAAAAAATTGAAAATGCGGAACAATAAGCACGGTCAACGTTCCTACTAGACCAAGTCCCTTGCAGGATGTACGTAGAAGACATCTAGTTTCTGGATCCTGATTATGCTATGGCATAAGTAAGTTGCTAAGCCACTTTACCTGTCAAGAAAGAAGAAAATCCGGGCCTGTGCAGAAGCACTGTAGGCATTTGGAAAATGTTAAAGTCAGACTCAGCAAATGCCTCCAGGGTTAGACAGCAGCTAAGTGAGGGTTTGCAGCATCCATTTTTGAACACAAGCATCTGATTTCCACCTAAATCCTACCTTAGCCACATAAATCCTTTATTGGATCTGCCACAGAGTCCTTGGGCTTTAATTTCCCAGCATCAGCGGAATAGGAATAGCAACCCCTACCACACAGGAGGATTTGCAAGAATAAATTCATATGAAAGGTTATGAGGCATTTGGGTTCCCCAGTAAAGGAGGCTATATAAGTACCACAGATAGGTGAGTGAGAGGTGAGGGTCTCAAATAGTTTACAAATCATTCAAGGACTTTGGGTTGCAAAGTACCAAAACCTTTTTACATTTAGCAATGAGAATTTCAGTCTGTTTGTTCATAGATAAGACCTTGCTGTCCTTTAGAAGAGTTAGTAAACTGACGGTAATGCCTTGAAGTCTGATAAGATTAAACAGATTAATATTGAGAAGTCTTATAAAAGACAGAAGCACATAGATGACGCAAGGAGGAAACTAACCACATAACTCATCATTTGTGGGGAGACTGTTTATGGATATCATACCGTATTTACTCGAATACAAGACAACTTTGTTCCCCCCCCCCAATAAGCATGGAGGGAAAAGCCTCACAACTGCATACAAAGAAGCCTCACTAAATATACTGTCTATCATTAAACTGCTGACAAAACTAGCATATCCTCCATAATGGAAACCAACTATAAAGTTGATTAAATGCAGGCAGCACTGAGCATAACTATAAAACTCATGGCCCAATAGCACAATGGGAACCTTTTCTTTTTCTTCCTGTCTCAGGCCAAATCAGCTCCAAATTCTATTAACTGAGCTGAGCTAAAACATTCAAGTCTGTGTGGCACTACCACCAGCAAGTCTCCTACCTCCCAGACTCTTCAGCCTGGGTCTTCAGATGCTCCCAAATCCATGCCAGGCATCCTATATGCAAGCGCCAAGCCTGGAAGCACTGGAGTTCAGCTGCCCCTAGCCAAAAGGCCAACAAAACAAGCTAAAGAGAAAGCTGGGAGCAATCCCCTATCACCATAAATTGCGTGGCCAAGATGCTCACACTTGGAGGCATTTGTAGACTCTCACAGGGACCAGCTTGCCTGCAGTGTAAGGGATAAGTTGTACTTCACCCTCTAACTACACCATGTCATTCAAGGCTAAGAAGAAAGGTATCTCCCCTACCAGTTCAGGGAAACCACCTGGGCCTAAAACCATCTCATCTCTCCTGCCAAGTCGTGAAGGCAGTTAATGGCATACTGGGCTGCATTAGCCGAAGAGTTGCCAGCACATCAGGGGAAGTGATTCTTCCCCTCTATTCAGTGCTGGAGAGGCCACATCTGGAGTACTGTGTCCAGTTTTGGGCTCCCCACTACAGAAAGGATGTGGACAAACTGGAGAGAGTCCAGTGGAAGGTAACAAAAATTATCCAGATAAATGTGAACCTACAAAAGCTACTTTATCCAAATTGTTTTAAATTCCACATAAAATTTGAAATAAACATATTTATCCGTACGTTACAATTAATGATTTATATGTGTATATATAAATAATACTCACATGCCCTACCCCATCTAAACTCATCAAATCTTTGGACTGTGCAATCTAGTCAACTATAGCCATCATCACAAAGGCATGGGAGCTTCATATTTGCTTTCACAGTTTCTCATTGGGGAGAACAGATGCAAAGGGTAAGCGTAACAACTCCTAATTAGCACGCCTGAACGCTTTTCTCCTAGAGACTCAAAATCCTGGAAAACAAGCTGTTTCCAATTCTAGGCTCAAATCCAAGAGTTTAAATTCACAAACGGTACAACTCCAAATCAGTTTCTACAGGGTTGCAACCACTTTACAAAAGCTCTGATTTTAGCCTTGCTGGGTGTGAGGGGCAGGACTTGGGGTCATGAAGTTTGAAATAAAAAGTGCAAGATCCATTGCCAGAGAAGAATAAGGTAATGGAGAAAACTTCTAGGGATTAAAATTGTCCCTGGTGTAACTCCAGTGCAGGCTACAGAATTAGCATAACAGAGCAAAAATGTAGGATTGAGACCCATGGTCTATCTCAGTGGTTTTCAACCCGTGGTCCAGACTTCTAGGATCCACATACTACGTGAAAGGTATTCACAAAAGATGACTATGATCAAGCAAAAGTATGTATACCCACATTTACAATTCAAAGGGGTCCACACCCTCCATTTGAAATTTCCAAAGAGGTCCACACCTCCACTGAAAAAATCTATGGGGTCTACACATGAAAAAAAGGTTGAAAACCACTGGTCTATCTAGTCCAGGATTTAGGTACTGATTGTGCCTGGCACTTAAGACTAAAGTAAGAAAACTTAAATTAAGCAAGAATAACTTATCCCAAGGAAAGTTTTTCCCTAATTCCCAATAATTAGAGATTGGTTATGCCTACAAGAATGAAGGTTTATACCCATTCAAAACTCATTTGTTCTTTTAATATATACTAATGTATCCATGGATGGTCTTGTCATCCACAGAAGAGAGTTAGACATTTATGAACCTTGTTAAACTCTTGGTTTCTATGATATCCTCTGGTAAAGCTCAAGAGGCTAATTATGGGTTGTGTGAAAAAGTATTTTCTTTTGTCAGCTGAGAATTCACTACCTTTTGCCTCAGTGAATATCTGCTAGTACATGCAACATGTTGTATTGAATCATGACACCAACCGAACAGACGTTCCTTCGCCAAGTTGTATACGATTATGCATACAGTTACTATAACTCCTCCATTGGTCTGAGGCGCATACCCCCAATTTGTTCATTCTTCATTCCTCCTGCCCATTTCTGTCCCACCTCTACTTATATGCTCTTCTTTATGACAGAAGTGTCATGGGTGGAGGCACGGCCTCCTGCAAAACCCAGGGTCCCAGTGGAAATCCCCGTGAGCAGCAGAGGGACAAGCAAGAGCTGCACAACCCCACTCACCCTGTGGTTTGCTTGGCCCATTAACACAACTGTTGGCTCCGCCATCCGGTGCCCTGCTCCTAGTCAAATTCACTGCTCCTGTCCCCAAGTCAGAGGACAAGAGGAAAGCTGCAGCCCAGGGCACTGGCTGAGGTCGACGCCCCTGCTCTCCGAGACGAGGGAAATATGGCCTCTGAGGTCCCAGTGCAAATATAACACAGTGCCCATTAATCCATTTTTAATCCATTAAGCCATCTTTCTTGGAAGTCAATCTTATGTGTCAGCCTAACCTGAGCTCAAATTTACTGGTTCTGAAAAATGCTGGGTGCCACGTGCAATAGGTTCCATGTCTGCACCTCCAAACGGGAGTTGTAAGTAGTCATAATTGGGTCCTTACCTATCAAACCTCACCACTTCTGCCCTTTAACAATTCCCAAGGAAGAAAAAAAAAGTCATTATGTTGTATGCACCTAATGATAATTCAGGTTCCTTGACGGAAGAGCAACATTTTTTTTTAATTAAATTTTGAACGAATGAAAGCAAAGGACTCTTTTGAGCTGCTTCATACGATTCTGCCAATTTACCTAAATTTCCACGTGCAATTCTGCTTCTTTGATACTCAGGTCGCTTTCACCCCGTAGCATGTCAAGGTATTTTTACAAAGAAATCTAGATTTTGCTCACAAGATTAAAATGATCTAAGAAGACCCAAAACAGAAAGCTGGACTTTGGACAGCTCTGTGTCATTCTTCAGATGTTTCAGAGGTACCTATAACATTTTTATTCTACAATTTGGGGCTTTAAGGGCTGCAGGTGACAATATAATTAGTGAGGACCCTGTAGAGAAATGAAGGGCTATTCCAATGAGTCACCCTAACTCTACCTAAAGTTGCACAGTCATTATTAATGACTCAGGCTGACAAATGAATCTTCTTGGCACTACTCAAAAGTGTGAGGGGGTGGAACATCCCTCGGAGGCACGGGGAACTTGAGGATTGAACAGAGCCCTGCAAGGAAATGCTAGAAACAGACTTGGGTAGGCTAAGGTTCTCTTGCTGTTCTTTGTTTTGCCAACAAAGACAGACTCGAGGCAAGGGCAAGTTTGATGTATATATAGCAAGTGTATGAGCTGTTCAGAGCAGGATGCGCCTATGCGCCTGCATATTCATATTAAACACCACTAATTGAATATCACTTAAATGGGCAGCATTAAAGTAAACATATACCACAATTCACAAAAATTGAGAAAGGGACGGATCTTGCCTTGAAGAACCTACAATTTAAAAGCCTACAACCATTAAAATCAGACTTCAATGGGCTTTGGATTTATCTTAAGTACTGTTACGGCCCTGGTTACCATAGTATCTGAGCCCCACGTAATCATTAATTCACCAAGACGGAAGGAATTGCTATTCTAAATGGAAAATGAGGCAGAGTGAAGCTACTGGCCCACAAAGGGACTCCGATATGGTGGCATGGAGCATCGCCACACCTAACTCCTAGGCACCTGGCTCCTGGAGTGCAGAGGGCTGATGTAGTGTATAGGGTATTGGGATTCCCAACAGCCAGTGCAGTGTGTGCAGAGATGCCTAAGCCAGTCGATAGGAAACCCAGCAAGACAGGTGTGTCAAGTCCCAGCCTCTCTTCTGGATCTGTGTCCACCTGCAGACCCGTGCTAGGTATCTGCGTGAAACTAGGATTCTTTTGTCCCAAACCTCCTGCACTTAAGGCATCCCTCTGTGTACAGACAAACGGCAGGGCAGTGATGGTGAGCGAGGCCTTTTATATACCAGAGGTGAAGAGAGTGAGCTCGGGTCAGTTCTCAGCACAAGCGGACATTGCAGCCTACTTTCCAGAGATGACCAAGGCCTCTGAATCCTCCCTGCAGCTGGAATAAGGTCCCCCCAAAAATGTATTTAAGACTGGCTCCATCCCTTGCTGGTTTCCCTGTTGGTCGCTTTCAACAGCTGTGTGTTGATTTTTTTTCAGTGGCTCCCCACTCAACTGGCAGTTTTGGATCCCATGCTGAAGTATGTAACTCAGCGGTTCCCAAACTATGCTTCACAACCACAAAAGAGATCACAACAGCTGCAGGTGGGGTTGCGATAAATGTGCCCCCTGAGATTTATACCCCCTTCTGCCACCCAGGCACCACTGCGGGATCTGCCCACCCCGGCTGCTGCTGCCGCTGCTCGCTCTGTGCCTGGGGTAAGCAGCAGAATAAGCACCCTCTGGACGCTGGAGGGAGAGGGGCAGGAGAGGGCTTATTCCACCACTTGCCCCGGGCACACATCAAGTGGCAGCAGTGGACAGATCCCACTGCGGTGCCTGGGGGGCAGAAGGGAGGGTAACAGTCCACTCAGACCTGGCTGTGGTCCCCCAGGGTAGAGGGGGGAATAAGCCCCTCTGCCTCAGGGACCAGGGCAACCCACCACTGCAGCAGTAAGAGGGGAGCACCCAGCAGGCCAGACTTGGGTCCCCGGCGGTAGGACAGGAGGAAGGAATTAAGCCCCTCTCTGGCCAGACCTCCACCCCGCCTGTCCCTGCTCTGGCTGGGGAGCAGAGCAGCAGGGCCAGCCCAGAGAGCATGCTGGGATTCTGGGGGACTCTGGTTTAAGTTAAACCAGGAATGGGTCTGAGATAAATATTGCATAAACCAGTTTGAGCCAAATCAGTTAAGTCTGATACTACATTCAACCATGTTCATCTCAAACTAGGTTCATTCATTTTAAACTGGTTTATGTGCACTGAATGTCTGCTCTGTTACAGGTTTAAACCAGTTTCTGATCACTTAAGCTGGTTTATGTGTAATGCCTGTCCCTAGTCTGAATGAAATGCAAGAACAGCATCAGGGGCAGGAACCAGAACTCAGGAGTCCAACCACCCAGTTGAGCACCCTCATCACTGGGCTACAAAGTTAGGTTCCTTCTGTACTCTTTTTCTTGGTCCCATGCATCTTATATACCAGAGGAGCGATGGGTGCCTTGTCCCACTTTTGCCCCTAGTGTGGGGTTTCAGACAATCTTCTGGGAGGAGGGAGATGTGGGTTTGATGCTGTAGCCTAAGGGACTGGCCCAAGGCTGTCCAGGAAGCCTGTTGCAGAATAGAAACCGAACACAGGTCTCTGAAGTCCTGAGCTACTATGCTAACTACTGGACTATCATCCTTCTTAGTGACTTCAGCAAGAACAGAGACGAACCTAGATATCATGCATTGAAATCACTGCCCACAACTATTTTCTAGTTTCTCTTTATGTGCATGTCAACCAGTTTTCTTCCACACCCCCACCCGGATCACAAGTAAAAATTGAGAATAAATCGCAATGAAACCGAAAAAGTTTAAGGGAATGCGTAAGACAATAGGTCAAACCAAGGACTTTCAGTACGAAAGTTTGGATGCAATTTGACTAACACTTCTCTCACACATGTGCCACCATAGTTTAACCAAAAAGCCTTAGTTATGGAGAATAAATGTCATTTTTTTTCTTTAAGTACATTTGTGTTGTCCAAATCCCTCAGCCAAGCAAATATTCCAGCAAATCTTTATTTCATAAAAGCTACACGTTCTCCCCTGTCATTTTCTAATGAGAACTTTAAATTAAGTCTTCTATCAGATTTGAGTTAATGCAAGGACCAATCTGCAGCCAAAATTATTGTGAGCTTTAAAATAGACTAGTAAAGAGGTTTTACTTTTTATTTGTTCTTCCTGGTCCTAATTTCATTTAGGCATCCATCCAATATTCCTTAATTAATCACTGGTGACCAGGTGGATCTTATCTGAAATCCATTGAAGTGGATATCTTTCTATTCATTTCTTTGGTCTTTAGGTCAGACCCTGGTTGTAAAATATACAGCTACACAGAATACGTTTCCTAAAGTAGCAACAAAAATTGTTCCCATCAGACCACATATGGTTACCATGCTGGGGATCTGAGCAGAAATATACAGATAAAAGGTATGTTTAAGTATGTTTTTTGAAAGGTAACAATTATAAATCGAGTAAAATATTTTAAGACTGGGAGGGAAAATTCAGCAATGTTAAGAATAAAAGTATATTTTTAATTGCAGTGTGGGTATAATTTTGATAGGTTTAATGGGGATGTGTGAAATATTCACAATGGCTATGCTTAGATAACAATGAAATATTACAATTTTTATATCTTCACATTTGATTGTACTTCGGCAAAATCTAAAACAAATTTGCAAAACAGATCACATTTTTACTTGAAGCAGGGCTTTTTTGAGTGATGATGAGCTTATTGTCCATCTAAAAGAGTCCCTGTTTAAAGCAGACGATTGCTGTATTTTGACCTTGAACACTTCATAGCAATAAAAGGCAAATTCTTTTATCAGAACATTTTTTTTTTGAAGTTTAACAGTGTGACAGTGCAAAAAACAAGCACATTTTACAAATATTTCCTAAAATATAAGATCTTGTGGCAGAATCTTCTTCATCAATATTCCTTGCAAATTCTTCACGCTGTCCCAATTTTGGATGCCTCCTGCTAAGAGAAACATCAGCCCATGCTTGCTTTTTTATTCTATTTCAGGGGTGCTCAACCTCCACATGCAGCCCATAGAGCCATAGTATCATGCCCACTGGGCTCTGCAGAAGTCAGGAAATTTGGCAGTGAGGGAGTAATGGCAATTACTACTGCCACCCTCTCCCAAATCCTGCAGCTGGACTGGGACCGGGTCATGTCCCTTTTCCTCCCTGTGAGGCCAGGCTGGGGCTGGAGCACCCCCCACCCCCATTTCCACACAACTGGATGGGGCCTTACCGTGACTGCCCTACGTGCTGCATCGGGACCACAGGCTGGAACCGGCCTCCAGACAAACAAGGCAGCACCATCCAGCTCACTAACCAGAAACGGCTGAGCACTACTGTTCTATTGAAAAAAATAATGCCAAAAATGTTGCCCAAATAAATCACAGTGGGCCTCCGTTGCTGGACCCCGAGTCCCCTGATTCAGCAAGTAATGTAAGCCCGCATCAGGATCGTCATGGATTTCAGAGACTACTCTCGCATGTGCCTAATCACCCAAACTCTTAAGGTGTCATTTGGATTTAAATAAATGACATTGGCATCAAACCCAACTTCAGTGACACCCATGCAAAATCTCCTGTAAGAAGAATTGGGCTTGCTGCCGTTTAATGATCAAGACAGATTCTCTAAATCTGTTACTGATTTCAATTGTCCCATATGCACTTGTTCAGTTGTCCTCCTTCCTGTACACATAGGATCAGTTCTCCATACCGGTCACATCCTAACCCTTGATCCTAGCCTGAAAGAGCCAGAGAAGTGATGTGAATGTTCAGTAGCAACAAAGCACAGCGATCAAGCATCCTTACAAAGAAAAGTATGCAAGCAAAACTGACAAAGAACAGAACTGGGCAAGGACTGGTAGTAAGCATGGAGTAGCAAGGACTCATGATCTGTGCACCCCAAGAACACTGTTGTAGAAAGGGAAGTCATTTCAGTGCCTGCATTTCACAGAGTTCAATACCATAAGTTAACCACGAACTACACCGGGTGCAGACAAAGGCGGAAAACAGGTGTTCATTTCTAGAACTGCAATTTTTTGAGAAATTCCCACTGCTAGAAATTGTTCCAGGACAGGGAGCAGTACAAATGTTCAACCTGCAAAGATCGTGCCCACAGACCACCCAAAAGCAGAGGGAACAGGGAGCAAAGTCCCCTAACCTGTTCTCCAGACAGGCACTCCCTGGTCTGGGGAAGGGGCAGGGAGCATTGTTCCCTGCTCCCCTCACCTCCCAGACCCATCTCGGGGGGACAAAGCAGGGACAAAGATCCCAGCCCCAGGCAATCCCTGCTGTTCCCCTCTTGCAGCAGACCAGGAAGGGAGCATGCAGGAGTTTGTTTCTGTGAGAGAAACCAGAAGGGGCATGTTTCCCCCCAGGAGAAACTAAACCAATGCTCTTACACGTGTCATTTTTACCAGAAAAACAGCGATTCTTCCTGTAGAAATGTAACACTTGTGTTACAATCCAGTGTACAAAAAATGGCACTTTGCCAATACCAATGCAAAAGCACCTGGATTTCCTACCGTAATGGGCTCCTACTACCCCCGTTACGAGAAAAACAAAGGTACTTGGACTTCCCTGCCACCTTCTTCCCTTTCACTACCTCGCTGACCCTCCCCTAGGGCCTACCAAGTCATCCTACCCCGTTGCAGAGCCCCCCTGGCTACCTTAGGTGTACCTTCCCCCCGTTTGTCCTCTTGCTCAGACTCTCTCTCCTTACACCTCCTCTCCCTCCTGCATTATTTGGTCATTGTTACTCACATTTGCTGGGTGCTGTGAAACAACTCCATCCCAGCCCCTTCTTTTGGCCCTCGTTTTGGGTCGTCTGTCGTCCTCTTCTCCCTCTCTCTGCCCATATGTCTATCAACCCAGTTGCTAGGATCCCCCTAGGGAGGAGGAAGTTCCCTCTCCCTGTGGCCAGGCCTATTGTTACACTTCCTACCACTGCAGGTAACATGATTGGCCATCTCACCTGGTAGGGGCTGAGGTCATTTGAAAGAACCGGTAGGCAGCCAATGGGGCTGCGTCTGGTGGGAACTTAGGGATGAGGTCACAACAGGTGTATTTAAGATCCCTCCATGAGGAGGGGGCAGACACGTTTTGGAACACAGCCAGCAAGCCATGCAGCCTCCAGGGCGAGCTCAGTCAGGCTCTGGATGTAAATGTAAGTACTTACCTGAATTTTAGCTAGTATCTTAGGATGAAGTGATCTAGAAGTATATCAAAAGGCTAGCAAGCCGCTTCCACTTCCTCAGGGTTATTCTTCTGATACCCCTCCCCATGCCTACCCTCTCTACCCAAAAAAGCTATCCATCATAGCCAGTCTTGTTGTACATGCTTGAGAGGGATTGGGCAAGCATTCTTGCTCCATTTGCTCGGCTAAGGGAGGCTACTGTTAATGCTCCAGGCTATAAGCACCCCAGAATCCCATGGTGGGTTAAGCACCTACAAGGTCTATGAGGTCTGTGTATCCCAGGGAGCACAGCACCGTGACAAAGACCAGACCCCAGGTGGTGGCAGCGGTTACCCCAGACCTGCAGGTGTGCTCCAGGGAGGGGATTGGCCAGATGTGGGCACCCTAGAGAAGGCACTCGAAGCTTGGTTTTGGTCAGTAGCAGGTGGCTCAGCACAGGAGCACCCACTCCTGTCCTGCCACAGATACTACCACAGCCCACTACCTAGCTGAGGAGTTTGAAATAAGACAGCCACCAGGTCCAGGTGCAGTCAGCCCCTGAGCACCCCAGGGTGGAAGTAGGGGTCAGATGGCCTGCATCACCCTTTATAAACTCAAGCCTCAGGCCAGATAGGCAGACTGGGTGTAGGAGTCCCAAGGAAAGGAGCTCCTTACAGAGAGCAAAGGAACTGAACTCAGAACTGGGGAAAAAATGGCTTCAGACACCAGCCCGGCAGAGAAGACCAGCGATGTTGCACTGAAAATCAGAAAAATGCTGGAACTTGTTTATTCTTTCAGTTTTTGGCTTGGAGAGTGTTGTCCCGGGCTGAAATGAACCCGAGGCAGATCATTTTTGTTTTGAGTCGACACCCAGGATTGTGGGTGAGCCTGGACCCAATAGTCCAGACTGCACCTGTAAGGGAAGCAGAGACTATAGAAAGAGATGCTTATGAGGTACCCCAGACCTCAGATGTGATTGAGATGGCAGAAGACAGAGACTGGGAGGTTAGTTTCAGCAAGGGAAAACCAGGTGGGATTGAAAAGTGATGGCATGAGATGTGGCAGCAAGCCCTCAAGCCTGTGACATGCCTGCTCCACTGAAAGCTTGTAGCCCTGAATAAGGGGCCCTGAGCCAGTAGGTACAGCTGGAGTTAAACAAGTCCAAGGCCCAGACATAGACTTGATGTCTGTGACAGGGCGCGCCGGGCCCGCCCTTAATATGGCCCCCGCACCTGCTCTGGGCAACCGCCCGCCTACTCGCCTGTCACGTCTTTGATATTAATTGGTTCATTAGCAGGAGGCTGCCCTTCTCCTTGTACTGCCCCCTCCGCTAGGGGGCACTGTCTGCGGCTCCTTCCTCCCCAGTACCGCAGCCCAAGCCTCGCAGACAATAAGACGCTCCCCACTCTGGGCTCACCACGCTCCCACTGGGCCCCTAGATATGGCGCTCCCCTCTCTGGGCTCACCTCGCCCTCACAGGACTTCTCAGTGTTCTGCCCCCACCCGGGGCCTCAATACTGCCCTCTCCTTGGGGCAGACTGTACCCAACCTGGGCTCCCAAATGCTGCCCCCTCCTTGGGGCAGACTATGCCCAACCTGGGTTCTCCAGTGCCTGCGGCCCCCTGTCGGGGACTCCCAATGCCTGACCTTGGGCTCCACATTAAAACAGCCCCCTCCCTGAGACTGGCTGTGCCCAACTTGGGCTTCCCGTGCAGCCCCTCCCAGGCCTCTGAGTGCTGCCCCTCTTGGGCTCCTCACTCACTGCCCCGCCGTCTGCGGGCTTTCCAAATAGTGCTCCTCTTGGGCTTTCTCAGTACTGCCCCTCTTGGGCTTCTCAATTGTCCCCCCCTCCTGGGACTGACTATGCCCAACTTGGGCCTCCAAAAGAATGCAGCCCCCTTTCAGGGACTCCCAATACCCGGCTTTGGGCTTCTCATTAAAATAGCCCCCTCCTTAGGACTGTCTGTGCCCAACTTGGGCCCCTCAGCCAATGCGGCCCCCTTTCAGGGACTCCCTGTGCCCAAACTTGGGCTTCTTATTAAAATAGCCCCCTTTCTAGGGCTCAATGCTGCCCCCTTCCTGGGGCTTACTGTGCCCAACTTGGACTCCTTCTTAGTGCTGCCCCCTCTCGGGGCTAGCTCTGCTGTGCCCCCTCTCGGGGGCTTCCTTATCAAATGCCCCATCTCTGGGGGCTGGGGTCTCCGCACCACCGTGCTGCTGCGCCCTCACTGGCGCCTAGGAGAATTCGGCACCCGTGGGGGTGCAGTGTCGCACCCCTTCCTGGGCGCTAGGGCCCCACACTACTGTGGGTTGCCCCTGAGGCCTCCTCCACCCCTACAGCCTCGCCCAAACCACCGGTTATAACAAGAGAACACAAACACAAGCCTCTGGCTATAACATAAGGCACCTGGCCATAACAATGTAAGCCTCTCAGCTATCCCAGAGCATCATTACTCCAGCCTCCGGAGCACTCGTGAGCTGCCCCCACATTGTCTCTCTCAGAGCTCCTGCTCCTCCGGCTGCCAGCAGAGGACTGCCAGCCTGGCTCTGGCTCTGGGCCTTATAAGAGCCAAGCCCTGCCCCTCTTGGGTCAGCTGATCTTCATCAGCTGCCAGGGCAACCCATAGCTGCGTAGCCTAATCGCTGCTAGGGCGCCCCCTCTGGCAATTCTACTCCTCTGCAGGCACAGGGCTACCTGAGTGCCCTGTGCCAATGGCCAAGCATCTCCCCACCTGCGAAAGGCCTTCTCCCATCCAGTGGCTCCACCAAGTCCTGGCAGGCGAAAGCACAGATGGGGAACAGCCAGAGGGAACCAGGAGGTTAGCGGGAAGTCCCGTAAAGTGAGTACGTCATGTCGACACCCCAGGCAGTGTGCACTTACACAAGCACAATGCTCAAATTCGTCTGCAGACACGGTTTGGCTCCCAATTCACAGCTACATAATTATTACCATCTAAAAGGTTTGATAATACTGAATGTGATCACAGTGCTAATTATAAGACTAGATGCTGCACTCTATTCACTCCTCCTTTCCTTTCAAGCCTGATGCTCTGTCCTTGTTATTCAGGAAAAAGTGATGATACTATCTTAAAAAGAAACTCCAGAGAGCTTCCTCCCCCCCCCGCCAGCGTAACACAAATGCTGTTGAGAGATACCTTTCAGAAAGGATTCAGTGTGTTGGGGACAGTGGTAGGGAGCAATGATGCTAATGAATTTAGGATGTAACTACTGAGCAGGAGAGGAGTGAATACTGAGGAGGTGAGGACAGTAGAGCAGCTTTAGCACTACCCACACCCATCAGTTCATTTCATAACAGAGCAAAAAACTGAACAGGCTGTTTAGAGAAACCTCAGCATTAGGCCAGATCCCCAGTTTTGCAAATCAGAATACATGAGTTGTCTTCGACAGGGTAAAGCAGTTTATACCGGTTGAGAATCTGGGCTGATGACTCCAGTGGGAGTAATATCACCATATAGAAAGAGAGAAACATTAAGGCAATTTTTTAAAATAAATATTATCTCCTATATTTATGAGGCCTCTTCCATTTGAATGAACTATTTATGGCAACATGAACAACTTTCTGGCTTCTGTGTGTATATCTTAAAAAATATGCATTTCTATCCATATGTTTGTTAAAACAATGATTCAGCCAATGCTCAGAATGAAGTTAAATTCCTACAGTTGCAGTATCTGTGGGGAAAATAAATCTTCAAGGATTCAATACACAAAATATTGCCAAACAAACCTTGTGTCTCATTCTGCAGTGATTAAGGCTTGCAGGATATTTATCTGGAGGAGTATAAAAGTAATATAATTTAACAAGTTGTCCTCTTTAATCTAGCAAGAGCCTGAACCCACGCCAGCTTTAATCATTTGAGGAATCAATGCAACCCTTATTCACTGCACTTCCTCTCTTGTAACAGAGTCCCAAAGAAACATCCTGTCCAATCTGGTACACAAATTAATTTTTTTTAAAAACACATAAAGCAACATTTGTCAGTTAGCTTTAGCTGCATCATATGTAAAGGCAGAAAAAGTATTTTTATGCAAAAAAAACAATATTGACCAGAAATTGTTTATGAAATTAATAAAACTTGATTTAATATTTAAAGGGACATAACCAACCTAATATCACACTTTTGTCTGCATTTTTTTTTACTTTGAATATGTACAAGAAATTTAAGATTACTAGAATTAAGGGATTTAAAGAAAAGAAAATCCCTCTTACTAGTCCAGTGTATTTACTTCAGGTATTTTGACCCCAATCTTGCGAAGTATTTATACACAGACTTTACTTTAAGTAATTCCTGAACCTAAAGATTTCAGTGAAACTGCTCCTGAGTTTAAAGTTAAGCACAAGCTTCATTGCTTTGCTATATGAAAGCCTTTGCAAAATGCTGGGTGCATTGTTTCCCTGCCTTTTCAACCAGTCTGCTTCCCACTGCTTTCATGGGTTTCTCATACAGGGGATTTTTTTTTTTTTTTTTTATTAGAGTGTAAGTCTGGACATTATTCACCTGTCTGATACAATGCCATTTTTACTACTGGTGCGTAGACTTGCTCTCAAAGGAAAGCTCGTCACACTTCCTCTGCTCCTTTGAGGAATGCCAGCAAGCAAAAAAGCCACAGGCCATATACTCAGTCTTAATGGCAGTGCACCAGTTTCCACCAGCCAATAACCTTGTCCTCGTCACCGGTCACCTAGCTTGTCACTGGTTTTACTTACTTTTGGTTTAGCCCTCAGCTCAAAGAACAGAAACACATTCTCCGTTTCACTCTTACCCTTCGTCTCACAGAAACCTTGTACTGTTCTAAATACACTGGTTTAGCTAAACCCCCTAATGTGACTGTGCATGTATACAGGTATAAAAGTGCCTGTATGGCTATAGCTGACGCCCATGCAGGAAGAGGAATAAGATACACCTTTATAAGGGTACAATATAGTGGTTTTCACCTTTTTTGGCCACGTACCCCTTCACCTGCTCACACCCCCTACAATCAACACATCTCTGTTGTTGCCAGCATTGCACCCCAAGGCAGTATTGCCCCCTACCATGCCCTGTACCTTCCCGATTCCTGGCGCCTGCAGCAGGGGGAACAGAAGAACCGGCCGCGCGGGGTAGAGTTGCTGCTGTGGGGGGATGGAGGTGACTAATCAGAAGCTCCTCTACCATTATGCAAATTGAGGCACATGCCCCTTGGCAAAATACCCACATTCCAAGTTTGGAAACCACTGGTATAATATGACAACATCTATACAACGGTATATACTTGTATAATTATTGCAGTAAAGTTATACCCCTAACTGACCTGGTTACATTGGTACAAAACTGGTGTGTAACCAGATCCCAGAAGCACAGCTGCACATAGTGTAGGATGCAACATAAAACAGAACAACCATCTCCCTAGCTGGGTTGCTGGGTTTTTCCCTTCAAATTTTAAAAAGAAAAAGAAAGACAATGGTTTCTATGGGCTTTTGACAGTGTAAATGCCTAAGTTAATAAAACTGAGTTATGATCTGGTTCTGATTTCTACACACAGATGTTTCCTTCATAAATATTCACCAATATTTTATGTTGAAAAAAAAGAGCCAAGCCATGGATTGTTTGTGAACTGTTCACTTATCCTATTCGCTAATTTTTATTTTCGGGATGAGGTGGGCTGCTAGTGTCACATGATGTTTTGTCTGCTTCCTGACTGGATGACTGCCTATTTCCAAACAGGAAATTAACAGATGATGCACAGCACGTAATTAACTTCTTACCACCTGGCAAATGATTACTCCTAAATGCTAAAGTCTGGAAAAAATGTCAGGGATTCATGGATGTTCCCATGAGCATCTCACTTTCACCATAAACCATGAATTAAAGAAACAAAGAAGTGAACTCCTTGTCAGATGTTGGCAAATCCAGTTTTATATTCTCCATCCACTTCCTAGAAGTGGTAGGAACTTAATTTATCTAATATTTCAATTGGAATTGTGCCCATGTACCTGATGATCAGACTGAACCCTTTGTGAATGCAGAATAATTACGCGTCTGATATTAGCCATCCAAAAGTCCAAATAAAGATCGTGCCATCTTGTAAAAATAATTTGCAGCTTAGCAAGGAATAAGAAGGCTGGTGGATGGTATATCAGAAGCTGTCACCTAAGACTTAATATTGCCATAAAACCCAACAGCATTGATACTCAGCACTGTCCGGTTCAGAAGCCACGTAACCAGTCACCGTTAACCCAAGAGTCACAAGGCATTTACAGCCCAAGATGAATTGCGGCAAATACACCCTACTTCAAAAACCTACCGGATGTTCGTTAACATGTGCACAGTGCAGTAATGCAGGCGTTGTATTATTCACAATTGTAAAAAAGCAGTAAAAAATGAGATAGAGTTTCCTGCAAAGACCCCAAATATTATGAGGCAGAGCTGCGGTGTGAGTATCACTTCCATAGAAAATACCTTCCTTGCAAAAAAGGGTTATACCAACAGCAGGCATTCTGGGTTAAAATAGCACTAAAAACAAGGCAAATTTGGTTTTAATTCACAGTAACAGCTCAGTTTCAAACCTAAGTTCCCCTACAGATTTCGTTAGCTAACATGGCTTAGCTAACTCACAGAACACTTTTGGTTTTTTGAAGTGTAGCGCTACCCATACAGTTAAGTTCAGCTATTGGATTGTAGCAGGTGCAAATCTATTAACGGTACTAACAACCAGTTAGACTGATTTAGACCACCAATTTCTGGAAGGGGAATGAAAAATCCCACTCACATTTCTGCCCATGACAGCCAGATCTTGTGGGCAGATGTTGTGCCAAGTATCCAATTAGTATGTCCCCAAAAGAGATAAGCAAATAGCAATGTGGCACTTGCTGTTAATATAAACCAACAAAAAAGATCCCATCACAGATTAAGGGGTGGATCCAGGAAGGGAGGAGCACAACCTACTTTCCCTTCACTACAGCTGTGTCCTAGAGATACAATCCACCAAAACCTTGTGGAAGGAAAGTAATCAAAACTCAATTTTTACCCTTTACCAGTATCTTAGCAGTATTCACCCGTCATAATTTCATACAAGGTTAAAGATAAAAAAATCTACTTCTGTGCGATTAATGTGTCAAACAACCTAGAAACAGACTATGACACGTGAATGTACCTACCCAATGTGGTCCTACACATACCCTAGGTAAAAATTTACTCTGGCAGGAAGCCACAAATTATTTCTCAGGAATGAAGGGACTGTGCAGTGCCATACTATGCCCTTGCTAGTGAGCTGCCACCAAACAAAGCAGTAAAACCATTTACTTAGTCATTAGCACTTCCAACTGAAGGATTTAGATAACCTTGTTGGGTCAGATTTGAATTTCAGGAGTTTAGAAGCTAGTATTTAGATCTCACTAACTATCCTAGAAAGACCTACCTCTACCTGTTGCAGAGCGGTAGTCTGCCAGCACTACTGAAACACAGCTTGGTATTATCACCCAGGCAGTTCTGTGGAATAGCTTTAGAGCCGATGTAATATTCAAAGTAGCTCTACTGTTCTTAATGTGAAGGTGAATATGACACTTCAAGTGAAATGCCAGCTCCAATGAATGCAGCAGCAAAACTCTTACTGAGGTCAAAGGAGTCAGGATTTCACCACTGGACATGCGTATGGGCCACAGGTCACAAGCAAGGTTAAAACACATTTCTGTCTAGTACACACTGCAAGAAAGAAGTTTTTAATGAGTTAAAGCACTGTTGGGGTGTTTCTGGCTACTCAACATGGTAGGAATTACAGTGGTGACAGAGCCTTGCAAGACAGAACAATTTTGGTGCCAAAGCCAGTGGCATTTTGCAATTATTTCATACAAGCCCATCTCTTGGCAAATTACCATTTACCAGCCAACTGATGAGAGATGTAACAAGTTTTAAAAGGAGCAGAGAAACACCAGTCACTCGGGAGCACATCAGCTGAACCAATGTAATGGTTTCATCTGTTTCTTCCGATACCAGTATTGTGGAGCTAAAGATTTATAACCCTAAACATGAACAAACCAGGTCTGAAGTTATTACAGTGCTTTCGCTTCCACTTACAATGAAATATAATGGACAGACAAGTGTCACAGCAGATCAGACACAAGGCACAGTACTTCTAAGCGCTTCCATTTGCTGGGTAAACACTATAGATTTACAGCAAATTTGCTATTCAGCCTATATCTTCAGTAAATGTGATTAAAATATTCCAAAATAGCAAGTGAGCCCCACCCCTACAAATCATGAGATTGACTTAAAATCATGACATTTTAAAATACAGGAATAACTGAATTATTGATACTTGCATTCTGGGTTTTGAATTTTGGTTTTGCATTTCCCCTGCAACTTCTTGCAACTATGGGTACTCGAAAGCTATTTCTTTTTAATGAAAGCAGCGATTCCTACACAATCATGTGACTCCAAGAGCTGAGGATTAACGTAAGAAACAGAAAGAAAGATCTCCCCCCGCTTAATCAGCAGCTTGGCAAGTTTACATTAAAGGGATGGTGCTACTGTCCAGTTTTCGAGCCCATAAGCATCAACTCGTTATAGAGGTTGGCATATAGTTAAGTCGAGACGATATTAACTAAGTGCCTCTGTCACAGAGGATACAGGCATGGATGCCGATTCTCACATACACTAAGACCGCTATGCAGGTTAGTCTGGCTGATGTAAATTGGTATCAGACCCCTGAAGGATGACATTTCAGCAGGATTAGAGGGCTAAGCATTCAGCTGTACATTGCAGCCGATCTGTACAACTTTAAAAGGCATCCATAAAATTAATGAGGAAACAGAGGTTGGTGAAGGATTGAATTTTGGCTGTAACCATCTGCCGCAGAAAATCAGGAAAGGTGCACATTGCCCTTCTTTTACAGACTAAGTTGAAACAAATTAGGCTTCCATCCAATCATGGGGAATTCAGTACAAGACGGTGACTAAAATCCTCATTTTCCCTACATCTCCTCAACTCAACAGACCTTTGGTAAACAACCAGGGGTGGGCAGCAGTACAGAAACTTCCAAAATTGGTTTATTTATCTGCGTCTATTAATGATTGGCAGAATGTAGGGCAGGGCAGTATAGACTAACTTGTACATAGGGGCATGAGATTTCATAGGCCAAAGGCACAATCTGTGGCCAACAAAAGTTCACACCTCTCTGAACAAGAAGTCTATAAGATGCCACATTGTCTTACCTTCTGCCTAATTAACACAGCTAACTACCTCTCTCTATTCATTAAGAATTGTTACGTGACCTGGAGACTGCTAACATTTCAGCAGCTGGGGTAGACTTAGCCATTTCCTTCTAACGCGAGTACTTAAAAACGAGTCAGTTGGCAGGACGATGTGCTCGTCTAGCAGCACCGTTTGCAAATTGGAAGCATGCTAAGAAAGGTAAAGTTGTAAGGGCCAAGTCCTCACTCCACTACATGATGGTGTAACCCCATTACATTCATTGAGCAAAAGAGTGGCCTTTTACCTTGTTTCACCGGGCCTTGATCAGACCCATACAGCACATGCATCAATCCCAATAGAAAGGAATTTTGACTGATGGGACAATGCAGGAGATCTAAAGAAAGGTTCGTTTATCCTACAAGAAAAGGACAAAATATGGTGAATAAGGAAGGAGAAGAAGAATGGAGCTGCCTCGGGAATGCTACCTTCTTTTTTCCTCCTTTGCTTTAAGGGAATGCAGAGCTAGAGATAGAATCAACTAACCAGAAAGGAACAGCATTTGATCAGCACTGCTGACCCGCCAGAAGCTGAAAGCCTTGAGTGGAAAGGCCCGAGAAAAGCACAAGCCATCCACTTCTGATGTAAGCTTCTTGTAAGATGTAGCAGCCTTATTACCCTCTTATAAAGTAGGACAGGTGTGCAATCATCATCTGAGATGCACATCAGCAGTGTAAAAAGAAAACCACAGAAGACTTTTACATTCTAGTGAATGCGCTGAAAATTGTCATTTAAAATTCTACAATTATTTTTTAAAATAACTTATCACCTTACCCTTCTAGATCCTCACTAACCGTCGCTATTTTAGCTGATTTCACCTTTTTTGTGTGTGTATATAATCAGTTCACACATGCTGATTTTTTTTCCTACTTGATAGGCTTCCCTGCTATTACATTTGTGCCTTAAATTACCAACTCAAAATACAATTAAAATCAATGACAACCGACACGGTCTTCAGAATTCTTGAATCTTTGAAGCTAGGTTGTTTTTTGGGGGGGAGGAGGGGGGGTGTTCCAGCCAGATCAAGCAATTATGAAAGTTGCACGGTACCCTTTTCAGAACCAGACATTAGCTTTACAAATGTTTGTGGGACATGTCATGAGATCATGCAGCCACTGACCATATTCTTTCTAACGAGTTTCTTTCCCCTTCTCAAACATGCTTAAGAGTCACCTTCCTTGTTGCCAGACCTTTTCCAATGGCTGACTTCCTATTTAACCAGTACTTTGCCACTCCTCTGGTCCTGTGGCCATGTCTGTACCTCAATCTGTCCTCATTGTCATAGTGCTCGTGTGGTTTTTTTTACCACTTCTCTTGGATAAGGAAAGCTTTCTCCAGTGTTTGTTCATAAATAGAGGAAGTCAATCAAGTACTAACATTGAAGGCTTTATTCTGCAGCCATTGAAATCAGCAGGATTTCTGCTCCTAACGTCATTAAATGGAGGCTGTATTTGCAGCGTCTCTATTACATGATTAGAGTGGTTTTGGACCAGACCCTCCATGTGCAGCTCTACTGTCTTCAGAGAAATTATACTGATACCAGCTGTCTGGCCTTTCAAGCTGTAACGGAGAACCAAGGCCGATGCAGACACACAGGCAACATTCACAACACCCTGCTCCCTTATACCGCCATGCACTTCTGCGTACTGCTCGGTTCGACTCTTGATGGGGTTTACATGTCCATTCACTAGCTCACCAAAATCTAGAAAAGCTCAGGAGCTAAAAAGGAAAAACCAAGAAAAGCCTGGGCGCTCGTACACATGAGAGAGATTCATCCTCAAAGATCAAGTCCTGATTGATAGGAGAATTTTAATCCTTTGTTAGTGTAATGTATACAAGCCTTTCAAGTTTATGGCCTATTCTATCAATGCTCACTGTGACTAATTTTCTTATTCTTGAATCATTACAACCTCTATTCTGTCTACATTTTTCATACCACCATCCATCATCTTCCTCAGACTTTCAATGCTGGCATCTCAACACTGCCTGCATTGCAGCCCACCTACTGCCTTTGTCTGCCCACGTGCTACCTTGGTTATGCTTTCTTCTGTGGTATCTATGTCTTGCCAGCTGTCTCCTCACCTTTTGTACACCTATTTCCACTTCACTGACTTTATTGTCAGCAATTTTACAGCATGGTTATTTCTCTTCTTCCCTTGACTTTATGCCTTTCTATCACTGAGGCAAATGGAAATTGTACTTTTAGTTTCATCTCAAAGACACAATTCTGTATAACAGGAAAAGATAACCAGGCTCAAAGGCCCATCTAGAATTTTTCATTTCTACAGCTTCAACTGCTGACCATAAGTGGTTCATATATTAAGAAGTCCTTTAGATCTAGGGTCTTCGGAGCACAGAAAATAAAATACTGGATCACACCATCAGGTCAGTGATAGATGCGTCAGAGAAAGGGGCAAGAGCACCAATGACAAAGAATGGGACCTACTTAAAGGGAAATGTCTTCTTAATCCCTCACTATTGATTTATCCCTTTCATGGATTTTAAGGACATATGATGTCAATGAATTTGGTAGCAGAGCTCCATAGGTCAATCGTGCATTTTGCACACACTTGTTTCCTTTTATCAGCTTACAATGTTTTAACTTTCAATTGCATAAATTAACAGAGGGTATAAGAAAGGGATACATATTATGTTGTCTCTGATCTAAATAGTCCCATGCTTTTCGGTTTTTCCCTACCGTAATTATAGTATACTTATTGACAAGGCTTTCCTAGAACCCACCTCAAGGTGCATGCAAGGTAACAGGGATACTGTTGACTTGGCACTAAAAATCTTTGTGGATTTTTATTTTGCTCTTAATTCATCTTAATTCTTTTTTTCACATTTCTACACAATAACCGACATCATCCTGGAGTTGTCCAGATCTTTTTCCTGAGTGATCCTGGTTCAATTAAATCCCAGAAATGTATAGAATTAATTCAACTAATGCCTGGCAACAGGCATTATAATTATTCTTTAAGCTGTACGTTTGTCAACAGTGGCCATGCTGCCCATTCACCTGGCTTCATAAGGCTCCTCCAGACCTCCCACATTTTCCTTTAGATTTGTCTCTTGGCATCCTAAATAACTGCATATCACCGGCAAATGTCACCTGTTCACTCACAGCATGGGCACGAAAAGAAGATACTGCAAGGTAAGAGGAGGTTGTGGTATCAGAATGTGTCAGCTGGTCCTCACCTGCATGTTTTACCCCATGGGAAACAAAATCTAACTGGTAATAGCTTACCCGTGCTGAAAAGGGTGATCCACAGGGACCTCCCAGAGACCAGCATTTATTCCCTGTGCTATGGGATAACCAAGTGCACACCAGCAGGTACTAACACACACTGGAAAGTTTTATCCTCTTTTTACCTTGTGCTAGCTAACTTGTTCACTTGCCCATGCCCCAAGATCCTCAGATCACTTAATGCAGCCCTGAGGCAGCCTATTATTAACCTAGTGTTGTAATGAAAGCAGTCCTTTTTTAATCTTTTTTTATTTTCTTTTTTATTCTGTTTCTAATTCACAGTAGAGGCTTTATTTCTTAATCTCATAACTGAAAAAAACCTTTCATAAAAGTTTCTTATGTGAGCAAAATAAACTAAGTCCACCTACATAATATCTGTCAAGTCTCTTCCATGCATTATTTTATTGATATACTCAAAAGCTTTCTAGTAGACTAAAGAATCACAATTTATCCTTACAGGAACTATATTGATTTCTCGCTTGTTTCATGTTCATTTAGACACTTTATATATTGTATGTAATTATCATTTTAATCAACTTCCCTTGTATTCCAATATGGCCAGGACTTCTGTAATTCCTGGGATCACATTTAGCATCTATTTTATAGAGAGGTATAATGGGTTTTGCTACCCTTCGGCAGGGTGGCTGACTTTAATGAGAAATGGTGCATTTTTGTCAGCAGCTTAGACACTTTGTTCTGTTTAGATTCCTATTCCTGATGGTATCTGGGTGCTCAATGGACACAATCATCTAGGTTTTAGTGAACTGTATCTGTCTGAATTAACAATTTGTCCTAAAACCTCCTCTTCTACATCAAATGTCAAATGTGTCTCATATTTATTCCCAGAAAAGAGTAAGTCTGATTATCTCCAACATCTCTGGGCAACAGGGATGCAACTAATTAATTTAGCAGCCTATAATGTCCCTAGTCTTCTTAATGGCTCCATAGTGCCCCGAGACGATATTACCAATTTTCAGCATTCAAAAATCATGAACAAAATTCTTCTTCATGTACTATGTACATAAGTTTAAGTCCTGCCCTAAATCTACCTGCCTTCGAGACGCAAAGACGGCATTAAGAACCACGAATGCAGAACTTAAATCAGATTCCACCCGGCAAAACTAGGGTTGGCCAACTGCATGTGCTTAGGGGCAAGCCAGTATAGTTAGTTAATCAGCAGAATCTGTCTGAGAAAGCATGTATGAATTCCATGTAAGCCTCTTTACTCAGAGAAAAGCTGCAATGTGGAAAAGGATTCAATCCTCTCTGCACCTTCTAGCCCAGGGGTGAGCAAAATCCAGCCCGCCAAGCTATTCTATCCAGCCTGCGGGGCCCCTAAAAATTTTAGAAAATTAATATTTATCTGCCCCGGCTGCCTATCATGAGGCCCTCAATGGCTTGCCAAAACTCAGTAAGTGGCCTCTGCCCAAAATAATTGCCATCCCCTGTTCTAGCCTAATAACCTAGTGGCTAGGATGGGATAGCAAACACTTTAGAGGATAGGATTAGGCTTCCTAAACAGATGAAAATGTTCTAAATTAAATAAGGTGAAATTCAGGACAGATAAGTGCAGAATACTGTGTTGAAGAAGGGACAATCAAACACACAAATATAAAGTGGGACCAACTAGCTAGGCTGCAGTACCAGTGTGGACAGCCAAATTAATTTGTATCAACAAATATTGCAGCAAGAATATCTAACAGTGCATTATTAGCAGAAATGTCACGTGCAAGTCACTGGAAGGGATTCTTGCACTTCATTCTGTATTGGCGAGGCTTCATCTGAAGTCCAGTTGTGGTTATCACGCCTCAGGAAATAGGTGGACAAACTGGGAAGAGCTATAAAAAGGGTAGCAATCAATTGTTCTCTGTGCTCACAGAGAGTGCAAAAAGAAGGCTCTGCGGACAAGAAATAGGCTTACATTGCAACAAGAGAAATTTAGGTCAGATGCTAGAAAGAATCTTCTAACTATGCACATAGTTAAGCAATGGAACAGATGACAGAGGTTGCAGCAAAGGAAGTTTAGGTTAGATATTAGGAAAAACACTCTCACTAGGAAGATGGTGAAGCACTGGAATGGGTTACCTAGAGAGGCAGTGGAAGGTTTTTAAGGTCTGGCTCAACAAAGCCCTGGCTATAATGATCTAGTTGGGGATGGTCCTGCTTTGAGCAAGGGGTGGACTGATGACCTCCTGAGGTGCCTTCCAGCCCTGCAGGGGGGGTTCTGAAGAGGATGGAGCTGGACTGTTTTCAGTGGTGACAGATGACAGAACAAGGAGCAATAGCCTCTAGCTGCAGCAAGGGACGTTTAGGTTGCACATCAGGAAGAATTTTCTCACTAGGAGGGTAGGAAAACACTGGAACAGGTTACCCAGAGAGGTGGGGAGCTCCATCCTTGGAGGTTTTTAAGACCCAACTAGACAAAGCTCTGGCTAGGATGATCCAGTTGTGGTTGGTCCTGCTTTGAGAAGGGGGTTGGAGTAAATCTCCTGAGGTCCCTTCCAACCCTCATTTTCTATTATTCTAGGTTGTGGAATCACTATCCTTGGAAGCTTTTTAAAGTGCAGGTTAGACAAGCACTTGTTGGGATGGTTTAGACAGGGATTATCTTTCCATAAATAGATGACTGGACCAGAGACCCACTTACTGTGTCTTCCAGCCCTATTTTTCTATGACTCTATCCCACTCAGCCCTTCAAAATCTCTCTCATTCTTCTCTCTCATTCCTCTATCTATCTCAGTGCACAGATTTCTCAGGACCGAGCACCAAACTTTTCAGTTTCCTAGGAGCTCACAATATTCTGTCTGAAGGACTGCTCTCTCTGCCTCTTGCTAGAGAGTTGTAATAAACACCACTGAGCACACTTCAGGCAAGTATTGTGTAAGCAGCCCACATATTTCCCCAGTTGTGCCTTATCAACCTGGCTGTTTTTGTGTGTCCTTATATTACCAGAAAGATGGAGACAAACTGGGAACAATTCAGAAAGGAAAAACAAATGATTAAAGCTCAAGCAGAATTACAGAGAAGGGTAAGTAACTAAAGAAACAAATCCCCCAAAATGCTGGATTCCTTCACTCCTATTGAGGTCAATGCTCCCTTTCAAGTAGTGATCAGAACCCTGATCTAAAAATATAGAGCTCAGTTAAAAGACAAAGAAAAGGGAAGGCATCATACACAATACTCTAAATTTAAGTGTGTAAACACCAAGGAAGGAAAGGAATCATTTTGGCTGGTACCAAGGAGATAAACTAGGAAGACCGGGATGAAATTAAGAGGTCAATACAGGCTAAACATCAATTCAAGTTTGACAGTGAGATCTCTTTGCTTACAAAAGTCTCTCAAAGAAAAGGTGGGAGCCTGGGAAATTTAAAACTAAACTAAATGGAATAATAGAAAATGTCACAGTTCAAAAATACTCTACAACTATGGAGGAAGAAGGGTTAGGGGCAAGATAACTCCTCATTTCCACTCATCAGCTCCACTAGTATCTGATTCATTGCCCCTGTACCTGGACACCATTCTATGAACCAGAGTTAACAGGACTGTCCCAGACCAGGGATGATTTTGGCCCCTAGTCGCCACCACTATAGGTGTAATTGCTAGTTCATCATCAGTACAGCATACACTTTACAGGGTGATTGGGACATATTAACCAGACAATCCAAAGCTCTGACAGCTGGTCATGTAGACATAGCAGGTTTCAAGCTTACCCTGGTAACACAGGAAATTAAAACAGAGTAGCCACCAGAAGCCCAGTGCAGGCTGAAAAACATGCTGCGAGTCCGTAGTAAATATTCAGGCAGTTCATTGGTGCTGAGCTACAACGCATACATCAATGCTATGGGTGCACCGATACATTGGTCCCACATCAGATGGGCACTGATATAGAGAAAATTGACAGTACCTGCAATCGGCTTTTTTTTGCCTGATAATGTGGCTGATAAATGCCTTGTGCATGCACACAGCTGCAGCATGCACACAGCCAGGAGTGCAGCCTGGCAGCTTGGAGGGCAGCATCTGGCTCATAAGTCTGTTGTGGGGGAAGGGAAGGGGCATGGGGGGCGTAGATAGAGGCCCCCACAGTGAGGGAGGGAATAGGGCAGGGGCAGGCACTGCTCAGCCGGGGCAGAGCAGGACGCAGGGGAGGATCCCGCCACTGCATGCACCCTGGGAGGGCATGGGGGGGGCATGTGCCCCAGATCTGCACAGGGCAAGGACGGGCTGCTACTGTGAGCTGGGGCAGAGCCCAGTGCAGCATGACGGAGGGACTAGGCCAGGCTGCACTCAGGGTGGGCAACGGTGGCGCTGAGAGTGAGACTATGGAGAATTTTGGGGTGGCTGCAGCCCCCTGCCTGCCCATAGCTGCCCTCCCAGCATTGTTGCTGCCTGCCCCGGCCCCAGCCAGGAAGAGCCCAGAACCTGCCCCAGCCTGCAGCAACAACCCGACCTTGTCACACATGCAGATCCAGGGCACATGCCACCCATGTCATCACAGGGTGTGTACAGTGGCAGGAACCGCCCCCCCGCTCCCGCAACCCCTGGATGAGCCACAGCTCCATCCTGCGCCCCACCCCAGTGATGCAGTGCCTGCCCCGGCTCCACTCCCTCCCTCCCCGCAAGGGCCTCAATCTGCTCCCTCCACCCCTTCCCCCCACCAGACTTACCACCCTGATCCTGGTCTTCAAGCTACCCGGCTGCATACCGGAATCAGATCAGTATCAGCCAATATGGCTCATTTAAAATCAGCCATCAGTATTGGCCCAAAAAAATCTCTATTGGTACACCCCTAATCAACACAAGTTGCAATGGCACCTCTGAATCAGCATGGGCATACCATTATTAAAACAACTCATTGAATTAGCAAAGTCCTCCCTAAAAGAAAGCAGTGTCATTAGACCCTGGTTTGTCAACTGTTTAAGCCTTAAAGTGATCTCTCTCCAAAATCTGGTATATTAATCAAGTCAAGTCAAGTCAAGTCAGTCCCGAGGCTACTGTGACTGCTGGGGCACCTTTAGATGCAGTGCATCATTGGTGATTCTTCGGACAAAGTGGTCATCTCCTCTCCAGGTACGGACGGCCGTTGGCTCACAGGGAGATCATCCGCCCTTTGACAGGTCTTGTTTGTAGTCCTGCTGGATGCTCACTAGAGGCAACCCCAGCAGGGAGGCAACCCAGGGCAAATCAGCCCATGCAGGGCCCCAGCCCCGCTCTAATCCCAGACCCAAACAAGCTGCCACTGCTCTTGGCAGTGGCAGCAGCCAGGGGGTGGGGGGGTTCCCGCTTTGAGCAGCTGGATGCAGAGCCACCACTCTGTCCAACTCCGCGGGGGCCCCCCAAAGCATGGGGCCTGGGATGGTCACCCAGATTCACCCCCCCACCCCAGGACAGCCCTGGTGCCCACACACCCTCCTCACCCAGGCTAATCCAAGTGGGGGTGTGGGTTTAGTCACTGACAACCCAACCATGGAACAGGCTGTATTGGTTTACGTGGTACCAGACAGTAGACCAAGAGAGGCCGGGCTTAACAGGGGGCATATTAATAGCAGCATTATCACCAGGGCACATAGGAACCTTCCTACGGGAATAGAGCCTTTGGCTCTAAGTATAAGACAACTAGAAATCTCACAAGAATAAGCAAGAATGTATTTCTAGGCATCAGAAAAGTAGGTTCTATGAAAAAAATAGCATAGCTAATGGAAATATCTGGTACAGATGTCAAAGTGAACTGCATGCCTGTGCATTAAGATATGTCCATTTCAAGCCTTTAGGTGATAATGCCTTTATCAAGTCTTTAAATCTGAAAGTACATGTAGCAAGAAGGTTTTACAGCTCTAACAACAACTGGAATCTTATCATTCAGAAACCTCAGCCTGCTCAGACTCAAGTCACTGACAACAGGAATTATGCCATTAATAAAAAGTGAAACGGAATTAGGCCCATAAACTTAGACTCACCTACCGCAAAATGCATTAGATATATTAGCTAGTTCAAACCATAGATTAACCAGCTGCTTTCTACTTCTATGCCGCAATTCAAGTGATTTCTCACATGGATTCCCTGCAAACCTTAGATGCTTCAGCTCTCTACCCCCTTCAGAGATGTTCACAATTAAATTCCCCACAATATAATGGGAAATCCTGGGGTTCCTCATCCCAGGGAAATGCCCTAAGCACTAGGCTACAGTCAGGCTCCCTCCTCAGCCTTCTGCTCTTCTGTGCAAACTGGCACAGCTGTAGCAGGGACCCCTTTCCCCACCTCGGAGCACCCTGTAGCCCAGCAGATAGGACAGTCTTCTGGGTGGTAGGAGGCATGGATTGCATGCTTTTCTCCTGGCCCGTCTCCTGCATGCCCGACAAGCCACTGAAATAGCCACCAAGCTCCTCCGCACAAGAGCAGCGCCACTCCTGCCCCCTCCTCCGCACCCACATTTCAAAAGAAAGGAGTGCCCCAGGTTCCTCTCTTTAGAGACTTCAGGCTGCGAATTCCACTCGGAGGTAGGAGCCACCTGGGATGGGATCCCCTAAGCACCTGAGAACAGCGGGATTTCAGATCCACCCCTCTTTTCCAAGCTCCCCACCTCAGGATCCCCGCTGGGGCGCCTCACTTTCCTCACCCGCTGCCCCAACCCGACTTGGGGGACTCCGCTCTAGGACCCAGATGCCTCCAAGGCAGGCGGTGCGATGCTCAGCTTGGCAGCGCCTAAGCCCCTTTGTGGATCAGCCCCCGGTCCTCACCCAGAGGAAATCCAAGTCCGCCTCACTGCTGTCTCGCGGGGACGTCTGAGCCCAAAACCCCTGTCCCTTCCCGTCCCACGCGTACGTCCAGACAGAAGTACCAAATTGCTGAGGAAGACAGCGCTTCCCTTTCCTCCCATCCACCCTAAGTCGGGGTGAGGGGGACAGCACCGCCAAGCTTTGCGGGCTGCACAGGAGCCTCCTGCACCCCCAGGCATGGCTGCCCCTTGGGCTGGTCCCCCGAGGCGCTGCCAGGGGTCTGGGAAGCAATTCATGTCCTGGGGAGCGCTCTCACCTCGCGGCACTGGGGTGGCGGCGCGGCCGCCTGGCAGCACAGCAGCACCCAGCAGCACAGCCCGGCCGCCAGCCGGGACATCCTGCGGCCGCGCCCGGCGTCCACCTGCCGCTCCGTCCCCGGGCAGCGCCGGGCGCCGAGTGGCAGCGGAGCCGGAGGAGGGCGGGGAGGGGGAGGGGGAGGAGGAGGGAGGGAGGGAGAGAGGCAGCGCAGGCGCGGCGGGCGGCGGGGCGGGAGGCGGCTGCGGCGGGAGCGCCCCGCCCGGCCCGGCCCAGCCCGGCCCGGCACCTGCGGGCTCCGAATCCTCGGAGCGCGGCCCCGTTCGATTCGTGTCGCTGCCATTGTCCGCGTCATCCCCGGCGTTTCGTTCTGGAACGCGGGCGTCGCGGGCTGGGATCCGCCCTGGCCCCGTTCGGATCCTCCTTGGGCCTAGGCGAGGGGGAAGGGTGCTGTGCCCTCGGCTTGGGCCCCCGCCGCTTGTGTGGCTGGGTGCCTGACCCACGGAGCTGGAGATCCAACCCCGCTCTGGTTTGATCTCCAGGACACCCGACCCCGCTCTGGATCTGGATGTCCCCACTCCCCTGCACTTGGAGTCTGCACACTGGGACTTGCCTCAGATCTCGGTTGCTTCTTTAGACCCTGGGTGACCCCCCTGGCCCTGGCTGCCCAGCCTGACACTTAGGGCTAGATTAATGCAGAGGCAAACTAGGCACATGCTTAGGAACCTGAGCTCTGGTGGGGGCGATGGTACAAATGGCCCCATCTGCTTCCCTTCCCCTCTGCTCCCCTGCACCCCAGCAGCTGACGGGCACCAGGGGGAGGAGGAGGATCTTCCTAGCAGCAGCTCCGGGCACCAGGGGGAGGAGGAGGATCTCCACTGAGTTTGTTGGCCTAGGGTCCACTGAAGGGTAATTCATTCATCCCTGCTGACGGTCCTTGGGGGAAGTGCTCTGCCTCCATTTGGGGTTGCTTTGTCTTTACAAGGCTGAAGAATAGGTATAACTAGGGGTTGCTGAATATCTGGTTTGAATTGCTCACTGAGAGGATCAATGCAGCCCACAGGTGATCACACCCACACCTGCAGGTATCTTCCATCCCCCACTTCTTAACTTCGGGTGCCCGCTTCAACCATGCACCACAACAAACAGGGTCGCTAGCATGATCCATTCTCACCTTGTCTGTGTCAATGCCTTTGTCTTTTTTTCTTTGCCATGTTGTATTTTTATCCTTCCAATTACCAGTGACCTTTCTTTTTGCAACCATTACTACACTGCTGCTCATTATCCTCTTGATGGTCACAGCCAGGGCAGGCACAGCAAAACTTTGCCAACACAGCGTAAAATAACCACACACAAAAATCACATGCTATAACTATACTAGCAAGCCCTAGCTGTGAATGACTCCATGCCAGTAGGGGGGTGATATTGTTGCCTTAGGTTATGTTGTTCATAGAAAGGGTATCCCTCCCGCAGGAGATAAACTCTGCCAGCATGCAAGGGGACCCTGCAGAGCAGCCATCCTGTCAGAGGTTGTTCTAGCACAGACAAACCCTAAGGATCCCCTTATTCACACACTATTCACACACTGGTGGCTTGTCCAGGGAAGAAATGGGAAGAACCCTGGCTCCACACATCCTCTCCCCGCTTGCCCCTCACTCACTAAGAGGGCCAGGCAGGTGAGCAGATACAAAGTCAAGTCAAAGCTCCATGTGGTCAAAACAGTCCCTTGGACTAACATGGTTATGGCACATTTATTTATCAGATTTATATCCCGCCCTATGCAAAAAGGCTCAGTGCAGCTTACAATAAATCAAGACACATCAGTTTCCATAGCCACTGGTACATGCAGGAGTGATGTGGCCAGCATTACAAGCTGTCTGTGACACCCCTGCCTGAACAGCCAGATACCCATTTACATCTTGGGTGACTAGGATTAAGTTGAATTCACACCTGTGGAGTCATCATAAGGTGCTTTAACTGCTTGCACATCCCAGCCTGACATAGGTAATTATTGCTCCATAAAAGGGGTAAAGTGTCATTCCTGCCTAGCACAAGTGGTGAGCAGGAAAGAAATTGTGACACTAAAGAACAATCTATGGACTCAGCATGGTGCCAATAGTTATTGCTCCTTTATGGGGGCAGATGGTAAGGTTAGGCCCAAAGATTTCCACTGGGTATTGGGTAGTGCTCGAGTGTGATAACTGAGTTACCATCATGGACATCCAAAAGGCCAGGATTTATCCTTTAATTGGTTAAAATTAAATCTGAAAGCAAGAGAAAGATGAAACCAGGATGTAAAAGCAAGACTGTATACACAAAACCATGACAGTTAAATTTAGCTTGTTCCCTAGCTCAAGAAAACCAGATGTAATACATTTATTAAGTAAGTATTAACATTAAAGTCTTCACATCCATATTTTCCTGGGGTAAAAGACTTTGCACAAGATAGTATGGTTATGAATTAGATGGGACCCCATACATGTTAACCACATATTGTCTTTAGCATACAAGTCTACATTTGCCCTGGGTGAAGAACAGTTTCTAACATAAAGTAACTCACCCACCAAATACAACACATCTTTCTTCTGCCGTTGGTCTTGAGCTAGGTGACAGAGCATGAGGTTGATGTGTGAGGTTTTCATGCCCTGCTAATTCATCACTGACTCTCTAGGGAGCACAGCTAAGTGCCACTAAATACACAGGAAGGGTGAGAGCAGCATCCTAGCAAGCAGGCCTGCTTTACAGTCATCTGAGTGGTAGCACTAGTGACAGCTGTTAAAAATGGAAGATGCCAAATGAGGTGCGCAGAGGCACCAGCTGCTCCTTCTTCCTAGCGTTTCATTCACTAATTTGATTTTTGAACTCAGAGAGAATGGGTAGGTCTCAGTTTACAAACAAAAAGCTATATGCTAACCTCGAGAGTCTGGTGTATGCTGCTGAAAGATCATTTAACATCCCCTATGGACCTTGGTAATATCGTAGCAAGAAAAACCACCAGAACTCAATTTTTTGACTACTTGATATTTCAAAAATGTCAGAAAATTTTTAAAATATACACTTTAATTATTATACAGACATCTTGTTGACTGGTTCATTTAAATAACATCAGAAATGAGCAGATATGAAATCCTGCAAATCTTATCTATAGGTATCAGTGCTGGTATTCTTACTGATTATATACTTTTAGGTATAAATTTAGGGAAAAAATATCTCTGGACTATCTGAAAATATGTGGGCACTATTCAAGATAGATGCATCACTCTATGGTTGTAGAAAGTACTATGGCATTTGAAAATTTGCATGAGATTGCACAGTTGGGGACTTCACCGTACTATATACATCCAAATCATTAGAGGTAAGATTAAAATTGAAAAATCTAGCATGAATTTCCAAATTTCCCATCTTTCATTGCTTCACTGCATAATCTTAATGTATTAATGCAGGGATTTTTGCATTTAATATACTAAAAGGCAAATCTAAGGAGATGGAACTAGATATATTAAGACATAGCTGAAATCTTTCAGCTGACTAATAGCTAGATTGAAACAAGAGCCTATGGATGTAGCTCTAAAGAATCATGTAATTTGGGTTAAAAATGATTGCCCTGTTATTCCACTTAAAAGTACAAAAAAATGACAAGTTGCAAGTAATAATTTATCCTGGAACAACTTTGAGAATTATTACAAACTACTTTTCCAGAATTGCCCAGACTTCAAATTGTACATCCATTAGTATGATGCTGTAAGTCAAGGAAGCTCTTAAAAGTTTGCTTTTTCATTTGTTGTGGTTGCTGTGCTAGTAACAATATGCCTCTGTAGCTTGCCAGTTTTTAAGCACTCAAAGCTAGTGGTTCCCACTGATGTCAGCAGGACTATTCCCATGCTTAAAGTTAAGCACATACATAACTGTTGGTTGGGCTGAGGCTTCAGATTCCTCATATATTCCGCAGAACTATGGCAAAACAGGCAGTCATATGTCTCTAATGCTAATGACACCATCAGAAAGGCAAAATTAAATGGATGCAGGCTTTGGCTTTGATGACAGCAATTAGCAGCCAGCTTCAGGATTAGTTAGGCCCCTAGGCTGACATTATCATGCATGGTAATAAATCATACTGCAAATGAACCTATTAACCCCTTTATGCTATACCTGCCAACATCAAAAAATTGAAAAGTCTAAGGGGTTATATACATGTGCATTTCTATCTGGCTTTTTGGGGGAAGGGGGAGAAATGAATGCCACATGTTGCAATTTGTTTTTCTTTCTTAAAAATTGGGAGATTATTATATCCTACTTCGAGTAAAGCCAGCCAATAATGGGATTGAAGAATGCTGGGGACTGCTATATCCTGGCAGATGCAGACACCCCCATGCCCCCAAAGTCAGATAAGTGGCACCCGCATCCAACCCAGCCCTGCTTTGTGACCTGCCCAGTCCAGGCTGCTCCATGTCCCTTTCACTATAGTCATATAGGACACATCTTGAGATTTTCATAATAGTTTATGAGGAACCCAGAAAAATCTGGGCACTGGGGTCTTAGGAGCAAAAGTCTGAAGTTAAGTAAAATCTCTACTCTCCATTCTAAAATATGCCACATTTTATAAATTTCTAGTTACAAATGGTTAACTTTCCAGGCAGAAATGGGATCCAAAGTATATCACAGACCATTCAAATCTTTCAGTGGTCTTTCGATCATACCCATGTCCCCAAATACTGTTTCATGCCCAGAGCTCTGTACAATAATAAAGGGAGTCCATTTGGACTGCAAGAACTTAGATATTTATTACAAGAGCCATATACTCAGTAGTGCTTCTTTCAGCCATGTAATATAGCATGTGCTTGGAGTTATTGTGAAACTCTCCAAGCACACAGGCTTCCTACCCTACCAAACATCGCCACTACAGCTCGTGTTCCAACCTGCAGGTTTTTACAAATACTAGGTTTTTGTAAGTGGAATAACATGTAACTGGCAGAGGATATTCTGGTTTGTTATAATAATACCCCTGAAAAGAGACTAAATTTCTGGCTGGGAAAAAGTCAGCATCTACTTTACTGTTGTTTCATTATTCTTGCTATTAAACTTAAAACTCTTCCTGTACCATCAGCAATCAGGACACATAGTAGATATGATATCTTTTATTAGACCAAGAAGATTTTTGCAAAAAAAATTCTATAATTGCAATCTTTCAGGCACAAACACCCTTCATCAAGCATGGGAGAAAAGATTGTAGAAGTTCTTCTGGGTAGAAATGAAAGTTCATATTTCATAGGCTTTCACAGAAGAGTCAATAGATGGAAAACTCCTCTGGGCAGTCTGTTCATAGCTGTACCATCATATTTTTCTGTCTTTTAGCCTGCTTGTTCCTATCATTTGCTTTGTCCTTTACCAAAGTTCATCCATCCATAGGCATCAGTTCTGTGGGTGCTCTGGGGCTCAAGCATCCACCAAAAAAATTACAGGGTGCTCAGCACCCATTAGCTATATCAGGTGAGCTGGGATGAAGTAACGTGCTGCCTCTCCTAGGCATGTGCAGGGTTTGGCACTGAACACCAACAAAAAAAAAATGCAGCTCCTGGCAAAAACCAAAGTCAGTGCCTATGCATCCATCTATTGCTGTTTCTAACTCCTGTGCTTTTCTTGTATTCCAAATGCAACTTTTTGGGACTCCTGCCCTTTGCATAGAAACTGCATCTTTAAAAATCACACTTTAAAATCTCCTTTTTCCTTTCCATAATGATACTTTTTTATGAATTAAATTCTTTTCTCTGCCTTTCAAAGCCCATTTTTTTTCTTAAAAAGGGAGATTCTTAGTTTCGTAGACATATTTATCTGTCACTTCTCTCTGCCATAATGTTGTATTCTTTAAGGTTAGTATTAAAGGTACTCCTATAAATGTATGCAATTTAGCATAATCCATATAAAGAATAGTCATGGAAAATCTGGCATGCTCTGCATTCATTTTCATCCATGAACTTGGAGAGGAAGGTTGAAGAATGAATTTACCCACCTGGAATCTGACTCAGAAGAAATTCAGCTGTAGGGAAATACCTTTTCTGCTTCTGAAACAATCATCATGATTTGACACCTACTTACTCACTTTACATACTAGGGGAGAGACGATCCGTCTTGAGTTTTAAGATGTGGAGGTAAGCTGTCTTTTTCTGCAGCACATTTAAACTAAAAAGCAACAATCTTCACGTTCAAATCAGTGTGCGTGTTTGTTTTGGGTAAAGAGGAGAAGCACTGGTACAACACTGGAGAGAGACGCTGTGATAGACAGCTGCGATCATATTCTAAAACCTTTTACTGCTGACATCAGAGTTTCTTAACAATTCACCAGCCCACACGTTTTCCCAGGAGACCTGTTTATCTGCTGCTGGGTAACAGCCTAGATTTTGATTAATGATGGAAACCCTGACTTCCTATGTAAAACCAAGGCCTGGTTGAATGACCCTCCAGATCCCATCTTGACATAGCTGTCTACAAAGGCATATGTGATTTAACAAGAAAGCAAAGGCAATCAGTAATGGAGTGCAGCCTTCCCTTTTTGTATCAGATTGATTGTTGTTGTATCAGATGCAGGATATTATGAGCCACAAAGCTCCACAGATTGACTGTGTCCAGCTGGTGCCTGAAGCCCAGGAGGGCTTGATGTTAGTGCCTACATCACTGTTTTGCAATCCAGAGATATTATCTGGACTGAACATGGTTCTCATGCCTCATGGTCCCTCCATGAGGCAGGCTCAGCAGATCCACCATTACTCAGACCCAGTGGAGCTCAACATTTTGGTCCTTGTGGCCCTGTTGCCTCTACCCAGTACCCAGCAGCACACAGGGCCATGCTATCCAGCCCATGGGACTCCACACAGGTCCAGATATTTGGCAGCAAAGAAAGGTGCCACCATCCCCACGCCCCATGGACAACTTTTCTGACCTGTAGAGATCCTTATGGTTCCAGGAGCCAAATCTGGTCTGCAGGCCAGGAGTTGAACACCCCTGCTCTAACGAACAGACTATTATGTCTCCCACATAGAGGGTAGAGAAACATCCAGGGCTGCCGCTCTGTGGTTTAGGTGCAAAGGTTTCTGTCTCCTTCTGTGCCAATTCCAGCTTCTTAAGATTAGAAGAAAGGACTTGATCTGTGGAAAATTCTGACCTCAAAAAGCATTGCTGATCCGCTTTTCTGAAAAACAAAACTGGAATGACACTGCTCTGACATAGTCCTGCAGTGTTTGGAGCCTGACATAATGCTCCTCTTGGAAAAGACAGGGAGCTTCTCTATTGACTTCAGTGGGTGCTGGATCTTTTTGGTGGTGCTTAGCCCTGGCACAACTCTACGCTGACTGATATCAGTACAAAGTTTCCATTGATTTCAACAGCAATAGAGTTCAATAGGAGCATTGAGCACTTTTGAAAATCCAGCCTGAAATATTTCAGATTTACATAAATCCCTGCTTACCATGCATATTGTTGTTACGGGTGACAAGAACATGAGTGGTGCTGATACTGGTTCATGATACTGATGTACAGAAGAGCAGAAACCAACTGTAACGCACTGCTAACGTCAGCATTGATTTTCTGCTACCAGGGGATGCTCCACATAATTTCCAAAACCCATTTTTCAGCATAAGAAAAATGTGAAGTAAATGTCACAGCTTAGAGAACACAGTCATTTTAGAAAATGGCAAAGATGCCATTTTTCATGTGAATACCCTGTTTCTGGTCTTGCTGACATTTGTGTAAGAAACCACTGATTTCAGATACTTTTGATACAGATTGATATAAAGGGACATAGAGAAGAACAGAATCAGGTCCCCAGATGAGGCCACCTCTATGCTTTTAGGTCCCAATCCTGCCACTGAATCGACACAAGCGGACCCTGAGCTGATCTGACTTTCCAGTGGACTCAGTGGTGCTTCACTTGGAGGCAGGTACGGCCACGTAAATCAGGTCGCAGCCTCAGGATCTTAACAACGAAACACTACATGGGATAGCTTTACATACATCCTGATAGTGATCTAAATTGATCATAACAACTGACACAGACATTTAGTATCATTTGGAATTACAGTCATTGCCAAGGGAAGCTTTGAATTTACAATGTTTCATAGTTTCACAGTTTCATACTTGGTAGGGCTGAAAGGGACCTGAGCAGATCATCAAGTCTGACCCCTGCCGTGGCAGGAAAGAGTACTGGGGTCAAACGACCCCAGCGAGGTGTTCGTCCAGCCTCCTCTTAAAGACCCCCAGGGTAGGAGCCAGCACCACTTCTCTTGGAAGTTGGTTCCAGATCCTAGCCGCCCTGGCTATGAAGTAGTACCTCCTGATGTCTAGTCTGAGTCTACCCTCTGCCAGCTTGTGACTGTTATTTCTAGTCACTCCTGGTAGTGCTCGGGGAACAGGGACTCCCCCAATGCCTGCTGGTCCCCTCTGACTAGTTTGCAAATGGCCACTAGATCCCCCCTCAGCCTTCTCTTGCGGAGGCTGAACAGGTTCAGGTCCCGTAGCCTCTTCTCATAGGGCTGCCCTTCTACCCCTGATCATGCAAGTGGGCCTCCTCTGGACCCTCTCCATGCTGTCCACATCCCTCCTGAAGTGTGGTGCCCAGAACTGGACACAGTACAACTGCAGCCTGACCAGTGCTGCGTAGAGGGGAAGGATCACCTCCTTGGACCTGCTTGAGATGCATCTGTAGATGCATGACAAGGTACAGTTGGCCTTCCTAACCATGTCTCCACACCGTCGGCCCATGTTCATTTTCATTTTGGCACCAGTAATGACTCCAAGATCCTTTTCTGCCTCTGCACTGATGGGAAGGGAGTTCCCCAGCCTGTAGGTATGCTGCTGGTTCTTCCTCCCCAGGTGCAGCACCTTGCACTTGTCAGTGTTGAAACCCATCCTGTTTTCATCTGCCCACCCCTGTAACCTGTCTAGGTCTGATTGCAGCCTGTTCCTCCCTTCTAGTGTGCCCACTTCCCCCCACATCTTAACAGGGTGCTTTTTACCCCCTCGTCCAAGTCACTGATGAAGATGTTGAACAGCGCGGGTCC
>JAGPOW010001296.1:129216972-129228725 GCA_030014935.1 Caiman crocodilus
AGGACCAAGCCCTGGGGCCCCCACTGCCCACATCTCTCTAGGTTGAATAAGACCTCTCCACCACCAGTCTCTGGATGTGGCTCTGCAGCCAGCTAGTGACCCAATTGACTGTGTAGGTGTTGACACCACAGTCCCCTAGTTTTTTAATGAGAATAGGGTGAGAGACAATGTCAAAGGCCTTCCTAAATTCCAGAAAGACTACGTCCACTGCTACCCCTGCGTCCAAAGCTTTTGTGACCTGTTCATAGAAGGCCACCAGGTTGGTCTGACAGGACCTGCCTCTAATGAACACATGTTTGTTGCCCCAAAGCATAACTTCCCCTGCTGACCTCTCGTGGACATGCGCCAGGATAATTCTCTCAAAAAGCTTACCCAGGATCGAGGTAAGACGAATTAGTCTATAGTTTCCTGGGTCCTCTTTTCTCCCTTTTTTGAAAATGGGAACCACATTGGCCCTTTTCCAGTCTTCTGGCACCATGGCAGAGTACCATGAGTGCTCGTAAAACCGTGCCAGGGCCTCGCAATGACCTCTGCTAATTCCCTCAGCACTCTGGGGTGGAGGTCGTCAGGACCAGCTGATTTATACATGTCCAGTCCCTCCAGAAATTCCCTGACTAGATCCTCACTGACCCTAGGCGTGGGTGTGCCTCCCCTGGGTCCTGCGGGGGTCCCAGTGTGGGGAGTGACCCAGTCCCTGCTCAGGAAAACGGAGGCAAAGAAATGATGTTAACATCATCAAACTTGCACTACAATGCAAAGTGACCTCATGTCCCTTCGTATCAATTATAACGATAGACAAACACATCTGACTATCTTATTATACTCCTTGCTAGTTATTATACTCCATGAAGGGGTTTTTTTTGCCATAACATTGCCACAACACTGCCATAATGCTGCTAATTCTTTGCCCGCTTTTTATTTAAGGGATAATTTCCATATAAAATTTCTATAGTTCCCCCAGATGCCAGAGGTAAATGGCTTACGTGTTCATCAATACACGAATAAAACTTTTCCCCTACCTTGCTGGAAGCCAATAGTCTGACCCATTCATCTAAAATTCCTGTACTTTTTAATGAATGAAACTGGGTCCTCTGCACTCGTATTGAAACTGAGCTTTAAAAGAGGGAGGACCTAGATATGAGAACACCCCACATGTGGCTTTGGCCCTTTAAAAGAAAGAAAAAGGAAGGCAAGCTCATTTTTGAGAGAAAGAAGTGGGGTTCAACTGCAGCTAGCTCATAACTAGCAAAGAAGCAAGGAGGAGGAAAACTATATATGCATATGCATTCACATATACATATGTACCATATGGTCTCCCCACATCCTACCTACTGATACCAAGAGCAAACAGAAAAAATACAAGGTGCACCTGCACACAATAGTGGAAAAAGGCAAAAAATGAATCCTAGGCACTAGAGACCTAGCAGATGTGGACCAGTACATGTTGAGAGGAAGCAACCTCAAACCTGGTCATAGACCATATGAGATTATTTTCCCTCCAGGTAAGGGGCAGCTGTGGGGGTGGCACAAGTACCCACAGCTTCTTAGCACTTTCCTATCCATGTGTTATGAAGGGAGAGCTCTGTACACTGAGCCTGGGTCCTCAGTGCTGACTCCATGCTGCCTTCATCTTCTGTGGCTCAGATGTGAACATTTATCTCTAGTCCCAGAAAGTCGTCTTTCTATTTAATCAGTCACTTAAATATTCTAAAGGAGACTCAGAGAGCCAGCCCTAGTTGCTTCACACAGGGATTTCTGAGCTAACTGCCTTTTAACCAGCTGCTCTGTCTTTTATAAATTAAACAGCATCATAGTTGCTTTAGGAGTATGGAGCTATTTCATGAATGGAGGATGTAACGGTATTTAGCATGGACTATTCCTTTGACTGCTTTTCTTTGACTTCACCAACTCCCTCGGGATAATATTGTTTTGACACAAAATCTCAATATGTAAAGGTGACTTGAAACAGGAAATGCAGATCACTCTGTACATTACTCTGTCAGCTTCTTAAAATTCCTGTAATACAGCCCAATATTCAAAACACGCAGATGTAAATTTGTCTTTTAAAAAGTCAACTGATATACTGCAGTATAAATATCCTGCCACATTAGCATACAGTGTCCTAAAGTGGCACCAAGTAAAGTAGACTTGCTTTAATGTATTATTGATTATTCCTTCCTGACCCTGCTTTTCTCTTTGCTATAACTTTTCTTAATATTAGAGTTCCCCCTTCCTTAAACTGCTGCTTTTTTATTGCATTAATTAATGAGGCAGTGACCCCTATCCCTTTCTCATTATCCTTCTCACAACACAATGAACCTGAACTAAAATGTTATGGATTTATCCATCACTTGTGAAAATTTCTAAGAGATCCTGCAAGAGACAAGGATTTTTGTTGGTGATATCTTCTACTGGACAGCACGGTTGGGATAGACTTAAACTTTTGAATGCAATGCATTCTTCACCAGGTCTGAGGGAAGACGTAGGCACAGCAATGATAGAAAGATGTTGCTATCTAGTCTGCTCTCTTTTTTCCTTCAGGCTGTGGATTTTTCATTGTCAACAGTTTAAAGATAATGGCCCAGCTGCATAGATCAGTCATTTGCGCCTATGAACAAAGTGCAGCAGGGCGCTATAGAAGGAGCGTATTGACGGGCAGTGTTGTCTAGTGCATGGAAAGAGTGCACAAAGAGACCTCTGTACTGTTCTCAGCTCTGCTGGTGACTCATTGTCGGGGAAATCACTCTCTGCCGAATGCTGGCACAAGGCTTCTGAACTATTAAGACCTTTAACTGTGCATTGTCCTTTTATTAGGCCTCTTCATAGGGATGAATTTAATCCTTTTTAATCTCAAACAAGTCCTTGCTGAGGACTACATTTCTTTGCTTTCATGTCTCTCTCGGTTACCTGGGAGTATTTGCCGCATTTCAGATCTTTAGCTGAAGGTGCCTTTCCTGGGTCAGTAGGGTTGGTCTGTTTTTCATAGATTCATAGATGCTAGGGAGGGAGGGACCTCAACAGATCGAGTCTGACCCCCTGCCTAGGCAGGAAAGGGTGCTGTTGTACTACTCTGCTGACAGGTTCTGGAAAAAATGGTGAGAGGAGAGGAAGGATGGTGCACTAGTTAGGGACTAAGCCTGAGATGCACATCCTGGTTCAAGTCTCTGCTGTACTACAAACTTCCTTTACGCCCTGGACATCAGAAAGGCTTTAAGTGCTGCATCATCTAATGCTTAGGTGCCTGAGACCTAAAGAGGAGTCCAGACCTATATGCAAAGCCTGGGAAATCTCAGTTTCTGCAAAGATCAAGTGTCAGCAGAACAAATCTTGTGCTTGAGGTAGATGGTGGACAGACGCAGAGATCTTGACTAGAAGGCCTTCAACTGAGTTATCAACTTTAAGGCTATGTACAGACATTCAAAAAGGTCTGAGACAGAATCAATCTGTTACATGGTTTTCTGTAAGCGGCACAGTTTAGCTTGGTAGTGAATGGAGCTTACATTTGTTCTTTAGTGGAGTTGAAGATAAATCTTAGACCAGGTTCTGCCATTTTTAAACCAGTCTGTGCACCGAACTTCTGTTCTGTTACCAATGCCAGATTTAGGCTTAAACTACTTAAGCTGCAGCTTAGGGTCTCCCAATATGAGGGGCCTCTAAATAAGAAAAAAAAATGAAGATTTGTCATTCTAATATGACAAACATATACATATATATGGCTCCACAGTTATTATTCATATTGAGTTCATAAATTTGTGCAGAAATAACAATAATTCATCTTAAAATTTCATGGAAATCCATTGTTGTGGATTTTGTGGATTATTTTTATTGTATAGGACCTCTTAAGATGGAAGTTGTTTAGGACCTCACCATATCATAATCTGGCACTGTTTGTTACAGGTATAGAACAGTTTCTGGTCACTTATACTGGTAAAAATGTAATTTCTGAACCTGGCCGAAAAGACAAAGACAGCAATCCTGGTCAATGACAAATCCAAATCAACAAGCAGCCATAGACAAGGTAACCCAATATCTCCAAGCACCTTCCCTAGGCAATCTGTGCCTCAGTCTCCCATCTGTAAAATGAGTATAAGAGCACCCTAGAAGTATGTTATGAGGTTAAATATAGGTATGGATAGACAAACATTTTGTTGTGGAGTAAAAAGGGCAGGGTATTACAGAACACCAGCTGGTCGGTGCCCATGAGCATGCTTTTACCCTGCAGTTAGCTACTGTGGTAGCTAAGCTTCTAGTATTTAGCTTCCATTTATCACAGAGTAAGAGTATGCACAGGAGCTATTTTTACAGAGCGTTTGATGCATGGTGACATCCCACCTCCTTTGCCGTGTTGTAAGTTGTTCACGTGTCTATATCCTACAGTAAAGATTGCAACACGTTCTGACCATGGGTGGATCTAGCATTTTGAAAAGGGGGTTGCAGGTGGTGCAGTGCATCATCCCAGAACACAGTGAAAGCCAACCTTTTTGGCAGGCATGCCACAAATTAATCTTACACCCTCCCCGGGTGCCACTCCAGTCCTCTCCCTGCCTAATTGGCTGCTGTGCTTTCTGCTCCCTGCTCTATCTGCCGCTATGCTGCCTGTCCCCTCCCCAGTCTGCCTCATGTCACCCACAGAAGCAGCCCGTTCCACTTCTGGTATGTATGCCACAGGTTGACCACCCCTACCAAAACACAATGTGTATTTTCTCCAGTTGCAAAAACACTAGAAACTTCTCTACTATGCTAGGGAGCTAGGGCTATATTATTCAGTTTTGGGGGTCCAAGCCAAAACACATATTAAATGTGTCTGTGACTGCCAGGTCCATGGTGGAGCAGGCACCTGGTGCCGGGAGGTTTCAAATGCTACTAGCCTGGCCAAGAACAGAACTGCTCCAGGCATGCCTGTACATGAACCCCCTAGACTCATCACCATGGCCCCACAGTTGCCCTCCCTACCCTTTATACACTGCACCTACCTCCCTGCATCTCCCAGTTCCATTCCCAGTTATCCCACATATCTATCACCATCGTCAACCCCAACCCACCATGCCTCAGATTCCTCAAACTCCACCCTTCCTGTCATACCTCTCTGAGTCCTAGCCTGCCCCCTCCCTGGAAACCTTTACAAATTTGAACGACAATGAAGTAGTAAAGTTAAACTGCTGTGATAGTCTTGTGGGGATAAGCAGTTATGTCAGTATAACACATTCAGCAAATGTTTCCTGGAAAAGGCTGCTTCTCAGCAAATCAAAAGAGCTGGGAAAAAATTGTTCTTATATCTGAAACTTTACAAATGCAAATATTAGTGCCATTAAAATCCAACAGACGTACAAGAGGCTAGGCTGCTTGAGTATTTAAAATTCACCTTGTAAATCAAACAGGGCATGCAGATCTGCCTCTAAAAAATCCTCTCTCATGAAGGCAAAGCATAATGTTAGCCTGTATTTAACAGCTTTATTCAAGCAATCTCAGCTTTGGATACCAAAGTGACCTTTGATATTTATCAAGGTAATGAAACTGCTACAGGTATATTCAGAAGCTGATGAGAGGCCTTCATTAACAGGGCAGCAATAATAACCAGATCTTTCTACTGTAGCTGGGCAACTTGATTATTCACATCCCTGTATAGATTTTCCCTTTAAAGAAGCCATATCCTGCAGTATATTTAGTGCTATTTATAAGCCAGGTTTGCCTCGAAGTCCTTATCAAGATTGGATTCTGGTTCTAGTAGGTACAGTACAAACCTGGCGAATGGCACTTTCAGTGAAGAGCTCCCTTTCTAAACAGACAAGGTAGGCACACACACAGGCCACACATCCAAAGTACAGAATTACTAATTAATGATTTCTCTCCATATTTAACAACCCCTTTTCTTTCTGCCCAGTAGAGCCTATGCAACCATGAAGTGCCATAAATCCCCATTGTCCCTTCTCCTCCATGCCCACAGGCAAGCGTTCAGCCTTAAATAGGAAGAGTTAAACTGAACACGGACTCACAAACAGGATAGTAGATCAGGGCATAAAGATGATAGTGACAATAATTTAGGATTTCATTCATGGCTTTCTAGTCTAGAGAGGTAGTTTGCTGCGTTACTCTGAAGTCAGGCACAAAGCATGGTAGATTTGCATCCTATAGACTAACTAAATCAGAGCTTTAGCACTAGCTTTCGAGAGTCTGAGCTCAATTCATCAGATGCTGTTGTTCATCAGATGGTGTTTCTAGTCTAGGGTCATTGGAAAGCAATGCTGGAAGGAAACTCTCAAGGTCATCTAGTCCAGCCTACTGCACAAGGCAGGAACTCTACCAAATTGACAGCCAGCTGCCAAATGATAAAGGTTTCCGAGGCATGTTGAATCTGGATTCAACTGTGGCCTCATTTGAAATGAGTTGGTTTCAGGGAATCACCCCAAACCCACCGAACCCAATAGACTTCCATGGGCCTTTATATGGCCCTCAGGTAAGTTCTGATTAGACAGGTTTCTAAGTTGGGTACTGTCAGGTTTCATCAGTACGTTGACCATCAGTCTTGTCAGGGCTGTGTCAGAACATGAAGGCTCATCTAATTTGTCAGTCCCAGCAGTGATCTCACTAAGTCAGAACTGAAAAATCGTGGCATTGTAGTACTGAGGAAGACTGAGATGCCAGTGCCTGATCAGTGGATATAATTCTTCATTCTTCAGGATTATTATCATAGCAGCTTTTCCCAGTAGGGTATTTATTTTAAAAACAGCTTTAAAAAAGTCTGATGGAGCTTTGTCCTTGTCAAGAAATGTACCTTTTACTGAATAGTAACACAGATATCTTGAATTATCATCCCACAGTGGTATGAATACTGTTGAGTCCTATGCAAAATAAACTAAAGAAGACTCCTTGCTAATCTTAGAAATACAGGTTTGGAAACAATCTCTAGAGCAATGGAAACCTCATCCACATGCTAAGCATTAAAGCTTGCAGCCTTGTGCAGAGATTTTAGAAGCTGCTTTTACGAAGGTCATTATCTTTCTTAGCCTCCATGCAAAATTCATAATGAAGAGTGTTAAGAGTCAAGATTCATTTTGCATCAGTCATGGTAATTGGTAGACAGGCCCTGCAGACCTTCTCATGCAGTGCTGCGAGAAGAGTTTCAGTTTTCATCTTGCTTTAAACCAGAAACTCCAACTCTGGCCCATGGACCAGATCCTGTCTAATGCAAATAATTATTCCCCCGGAGAGTCTATACAAGGTTTTTTTCCCCCCAAATATTAAGTTTCTAGTGTCAAATCTGATCCAAAACACTAGTAATAGTTTGGAACAACAGCACGAAGAGAGAGAAAAAGGGTGAGCTGCCCTACTGAGATTAGCTGTTTACCCTGGAGCATAACAATGACACTTAACTATAAAATAACTTTGATGCACATCTATTTGCACGCACATTTCCTGAGCTGGCAGGCAATTCAGGCAACTGCACAAGTAATATAACAACTAGAATTGCAATCAGTAATGATCCAAAAGTGTCCCCTATCTATTTTTCGGTCAAAGAATGTAATACAGGTACATACAAACCGCATCAATTTGAGACCCCATATTGCAAGCTAATTAACATATGAAGACCTCTGAATCCAGTCACAGCCCCACAAATTAAAGCAGCTGACTTAAACATATGAATCAGCTGCAGTACTAAAGAGGCAAGACAGAGCATCCTCTTTAACTATAATTTGCTTCATGCCTCACTCAAGCCTATCTATCTTCATGCTTAACAATAGTCACAGCTTTCTGCTCTAATTTTATTCCAGTTATAAAGGATGCACGTCACTGAAACAAAAGAGGGAAAACATAAGGGAGTCACTCAAATATGTGAGTGTCTTAATCACAGGGTATTCAGAGCTTTCTATGTACTGTTTTGCAATATGCAGCATAGTGATGGACTAGCTATCTCATTATAGAAGTGTTCAGTGTATCATGTTAGGGGGTTCTTGTTTTTTACCTTTTTAAGCATTGCTGAAGAATTCATACAAACAGCATTTCCTCTGGACATCAAAGTGAAAAGAAAAGAAGTGCCAGCAGCTTTCACAGTAAACACCAATGTCTCTTTAAAAAATAGCTGAATCCAAAACACTTTAATCAGATGCTTCATGTGATTTGAAAAGTTTTGAATTAGTATCCATCCACATCACCAGATCAGTCCTGCAAACACTATCAGTTCAGGCTCAGTAATTACTTGCTGGACCCTTAAGGTGCTAACTGCTGAAAATAAAAAGGTATTTTCCAGGGGTAGAATTTTTTTCTCCCCTGCATAGAAGAGAGTGTGGTACAATGACACGAGAAAGATAAGGTGGACTTAAACTGAGGCTTAAGAACAAAAAATAAAATGGGGATTTGATGTTGGCAAAAGGGTACTTTAACCTGGAAAATTTAGACCATTCAAGGTGCAGAATCTATTTTTTCAAAAGAAAGGGGGCTGTTTTCCTCTTAGAGATACCCAAGTGATTTTAGAGTGATATCCAAGAAACTGGATATGGATACCACTGGAATTAGTCTAATTAGTCTAGCATATCTGAAACCAGAATCTGGCTTTATAACCTTGCTTGTCTGGACGCTGTTCTAATGGCAAGTTATATACTGTTAAAAAAATATTCTATAGATGTATGCCAAGCCCACAGTGCCTCAAATACCTGTGACCTGTGCTCACACACATTTATAAAAACATACAAAAAATCATTACCAAAATCTCAACAAAATGTTTTACAGTCAACCTAACAACAGCTGAAAACATCTGTTTCTTTATGGAAGAAAATGGGAGCCAGTGCCTTTTTTCTGCTGAAAACCAGGTTTCAGGATCGATCCCTCCCAAAATGGATAAAATCTGATCATGTGAGCGCCGCGTGTCCGTACTGTTCATCTGCTTTTCTGAAACCCAGCTTTCCAAGGTCCTGATTTTTTGGATTTCAGATAGTATTCTGAACGCAGTTGGAAACCTGGGGTTTGTTTGGAGGTTAAAATCAAATCTTTCTGCCCTGCCCATATCTGGATCAAATACATTTAAATTCAATTCACTTTCTAAAGAAAGATCCAACTTGTACAGGTTGTTCACACTTTTCACAGAGCATATTGAAGCAAGCCATGCTTTTTTCCTCAGCAATTAAGGGCAGGAAGAGACTGTAACCTGCTTTTGATTAGTTTTGCTGACCAAGCAAATCACGTTTAACCTGTATTAGGTTCTTTTAAAAATCAATGCAATTACTGGTTAGATAAGATTATTATTTATTTATCCTGCAAACTTGATTAGATGAAATTTTCCAAGTGCTGGAAATACATTTAAATCCTACCATTTTCCCCTTAAAACCTTTGTGATTGCATGGGTGGGGGGGAGACAGAAAGACTTTTTTTTAGTCCAGGATGGAAATATAATGTTGGACCCTCTGCCTCTCAGCTCTAGTATATACCATAATATGCTAGCATGCCTAAATACAGTTATTTACAAGCATGACGGCTAACATGGTGCTGACTATAGCTGGGAGCTGGGTACTGGCCCCACTATGTTCATCTTCACCAGCAAGCATGACCCAGAAGTCCAGCGGCAAAGAATCACCGCCGCGGACACGGGCCCATTAAATTTTCTGTCTCCTGGCCCAGCAGGGGGAAATCAGAATCTCAGAAGGCCCTGGGAGCTCCTGGCTGCTGGGACAAAAAGACGGTGGAGGACAGAAGAGAGAAGAACCGCAGAAAGAGGCAAGACGGAACAGTGCAGGAGGCCGGTGCGGAGGCTGGAGAAACTGAGGAAGAGATACTGCCACCGCCACAGTGCTAAGAAGGATGCCAAGGCAAGGAATTTCACTGTAACCGGGTAGGAGAGCGATATCCCGGGAAAGAAGGTTGAGGGAGGAATAGACACCACCCTTTGAAAAGGACTGGCCAGTTTCCCCTGGGAAAGGGGAGGCACACTGGGGACTGACCTGGGAAAGTCTGCATGGAGGTACGGATCAGATCTATAAGTCCAAAAGTGCTGCCTGCAGCTGCCAGAGACATCCTGGGGGTAAGAAAGTGACCTGAATTCTCAGAGGAGCACGGTTGCTCCGTCTCAAGCCTGGTGGCTAAGGAGTGACATCTGCAAAGATGAGAGGAAGAAGCCTGTCATGGGGAAAGGAGGACGGGAGAGTGGGCAGGTTAGCCTCTCCACCCTCATCAGACCATTAACGTTAATATTATAAGTCTCTCGAGGATCATAGGATTAGGTTATATAAAGACTGAATTCTGTACCATTGAGGGGGTGAGCTAGTCCGAACCATATTGGGTCAACGCCAGAAAGACCTGGGAAGGGACAGGCTCTGCTTAATGCAAAGAGTGAGGAGTGAATTATCAGAGCCCTGGTTGTACAGGGGCTATTCAGAGGACTTGGTGGGACAACCCCTACCCCACACGTGGACTTAAGTGAGGGTGAGAGTCTTGGACCAGGACAAAGGTCCGGGGTACCCTGAGGCCAGAGGTCCCATTTTGTGTTGTGACACAGGAATCTCTGAAGAAGTCTAATAAAAGTGGGGGGATTGAAGTGGTGGGACTTGTATTTGGGAATTCTCACTGGATTAGGACCTACCTGGGGGTAGTCTTCAGGCCCATAAGAAAGGGAATAAAGAGGGTGAACTTCAAAGTGCAGGAGTGACAACTGTCATGGGTGAGCGATGGACCAGGATGAAGGGGAGGAGGAGCCTCGGAAGAGGAAGAGGTTGGAGGAATTACAGAGGTCGCTGTCAATTTTCTTCCCCCCTGCGGATTTTGCAGATCTCACAGATTTTGCAGATGAGAGGAAGAAGCCTTGCCCGCTATCGCATCATCCACAAAATCTGCAAAAATCACAATTTTATTAGGTCCTAACAGTGAGGGGCTTCAGTGGAGTAGCGAATGAAGGCTCAGCTGTTTTTTTAGAAAGATAGTTCGTTTTGAACTTCTTTTATACTGCACTGAGTGCAGAGGAGCTCATTGATGAAAAGTACCAAGCAAAGGGGAAAAAAAGAGTAGTAGATTCCTGTATACCAGAGCAAGCAGTTGCAGCAATGAAGGGAAGTGGGAGCAATGCAAAGTGGGATGTCTGGAGGAATGACTAGACCCACATCACACAATGCTTAGCATCCACACATAGCACTAACTGGTCCACAGTGAACTCTTTCAAAATAAAATTATTCAAAATTCAAAATAAATGACTATGTAGAAGAAACCAAACAGCAACTGCGCACCAGAATGAATGCAAACCGAACATCTATCAAAGACAAGAATACCCAATTACCTGTAAGGGCATTTCTCACCGGACAATCACTCCCTCTTTGATCTCTCAGCTCTAATCCTCAAAGGGAACTTACAACACACTTTTCATAGACAAGCTTACGAACTCCACTTCATGGAAGGAAGGCCTTCGATGAGGTATCCCACCCCATACTGGTGAACAAGGTAAGAGGCTGTGACTTGGATGACTACACAGTTCGGTGGGTGGCGAATTGGCTAGAGGGTCATACCTAGAGAGTCGTGGTGGATGGGTCGGTATCGACCTGGAAGGGTGTGGGCAGTAGGGTCCCGCAGGGCTTGGTCCTTGGACCAATACTCATCCAAGGTCTTAATCAGCGACTTGGACAGGGGAGTGAAGTGTACTCTGTCCAAGTTTGTGGACAACACAAAACTGTGGGGAGAAATGGACACACCGGAGGGCAGGGAACAGCTGCAAGCAGACCTGGACAGGTTGGACAAGTGGGCAGAAAACAACAGAATGCAATTCAACAAGGAGAAATGCA
>JAGPOW010001296.1:129249940-129266312 GCA_030014935.1 Caiman crocodilus
CGCACTTCAAAAGGGATGTGGCCAGCCTGGAGAGGGTTCAGAGGAGGGCCACCTGCTTGGTGAGAGGGCAGCAGGACGGGCCCTACGAGGAGAGACTGAAGGACCTGAACCTGTTCAGCCTCAGCAAGAGGAAGCTGAGGGAGGACCTGGTGGCTACCTAAAAACTCATCAGGGGAAATCAACAGCAAATAGACAGAGCCCTTTTCTCCCCAGCACCACCTGGGGTGACAAGGAACAATGGTAATAAGCTGATAGAGAATAGGTTTAGATTAGAGATCAGAAGGCAATATTTTACAGTTAGGGTGGCCCAAATCTGGAACCAGCTTCCCAGGGAAGTGGTCCTCACCCCTACCTTGGGCAAATTCAAGAGGAGGGTAGATGATCTGAGGTCTTGTGAACCCAGCATTCATTCCTGCCTGTGGCAGGGGGTCAGGCTAGATGATCTGTTCAGGTCCCTTCTGACCCTACCTACTATGAAACACTTCTCAACTAATGGATCTAGAACTTGAAACTGATCCTTGCAGTCATTTGCAAGATTGATGCTGAAATATTTATTGTTTGTGTCAATATTTTGTCATCTGTAAACTTTTGTTTTGGTGCATAGAAGTTAATGTCTATGTTTAACAATACATTGAAAGCAAAAAAGCTACCTAATCAGTCCATCCCTACTGAAATGACAATAACTCGCTTGTAAGGTTTGATGAGTTATTATAATCCTTTGTATTGAAGGGTGAAGAGATATTATTAACTAAATGTTAATAAAATTATGGAATGTAAATGTCTTTTTTGTTAATGCACATCAACCTATCACGTTTTTTTGTGTATACATCAGAGTACCTGAGAGCCTGTATGGGGTTTTCCCTTTGTATGAATGGGGAAGGCATGCTTCCTTCACATTTTTTAAAATGCATATATTAAAAATAAAATCCCATTTATATACTGACAGTTATTTGGTTTGACATGGTGACCAAACAGTTCACCAACATTACACAGCATATGACACCAACAGTTTACATTTCCATTGCTTCTCACTGCATCTCTTCTGTTTCCCCTGTTACCACCCCATCCCCAAACCCACACCTGGACCCCAACCCTCCCCTTTACTTTCCCAGTCCATGTTCATCGGGCCATAGGTCTTCAGGAGCCACCTTATGTGCTTATGTTACAAAATACAGTGTGCCATGTCTTCTTCTTCCATAGGTCTCTTCTGCCTCTCTCTCCCCTTCGTCTTCCTCCATTCTTGAAACTAGAGTTACAGTTTGTTCACCCAGAGACTTAAGCAGTCATCTCCTGGGAGACTTGTATGCTTGTACAGCAGCAAGTTCCTGGTTTTCCAGAATGTTTAAGAAGTAGAAAACAAACTGGTCAAAGCAGACCATCAGGGTCCCTTGCTTTTTTGTCAGGTGTCCAAACATCATGGCCTCCCAGATCAGGTTTGTCACCCCTCTCACCATTCAGGAGCCTACTTGCTTCCCCCCAGACCTCAGTGATGTATGCACAATTCCAGAGCAAGTGGTTGATCATTTCTACCCCTGGGCAAGGCTGTCTGGGTCTCCCACCTGTGCTGTGCTGTACTGTACTGCTCACACTGGGAGTACTTGGTGGGCTGTCTGCCAGTTGACATCCCTGCATGCTTTCTGTAGGCCCTTGTTGAAAGTCCTTTCCCTCACCGACTTGGAGCTGTTGCTGGAGATTATGCTCACTTTGCTTGCCCTAACCACTGTTTACAGCTCATGATGGTTCAGCAGAGCCTCTGGAGCCTCATCTTTCACTTCATAATGGCTGGAAAAAACTCCAGGGTCAGGTAGAGGTAGAGGTCATGGAGGTTTCCAGGCCCGTTGGTGTGTTCTGGCCACTGTGTGCACCCACCAGGGTCGCGGCAGACCTGCAAAATACTGGACAAAGCCTGTTGCCTTGGTCCGTTCCCTGACCACCAGCTTATAGACAGGGCTCATGTACCTTGCTCAAAGGAACATCAGCATATCTGGAAAACCCTGGCTCCCAGCCAGTTTTGGCTTGGACAGGGTGGTTCTAGTTGGCTTTTCCCATCTAGAGAAAAAAAAAAATTACGTGCCCCTTTGGATCCTGCAGATGGTCTGCTGTGAGGGTGGGAAGACCAGGGTCATGTACAGAAGCATTGGTAGCAGCACAACCCCCATGAAACCCCTTCTGTTAGAGGTGGCACAAATTCCACAGTCCTAACCTGTGCTTGACTGTGGCTTTGGTCTTGTCCTGAGCCTTCTGGTGTATCAGCTCTGGGTCAGAGTCTGTCTTCGTCCTTCTCTTTGGGAATGGAAAACTCTGCGGCCATCACGTCCCAAGCTCTCCCTGTGCCAGGCGGATGCTCTTGCTCACATTCAGTTTTGTCTCTGCTGCTGCCCCATACACCTGTGTGTGATGCAGCACCTTCTCCTCCAACCCCTTATCTCTGCATAGGATGTTGAGGTGGCTGATGTAGGCCAGGATCTTCATTTCTGCCCTGCCCCCACTTGGCCCCTGTATTCCCTGGATCCTGGGGTCTCTTCTGCGCGAGCAGCTCGGTTGTGCAGAGGAACAGGATTGGGGAGAGCAGGCAGCCCAGCCGGACTCCTGGCTCTTCTGCAATTGGGTCAGCTCCCTTCACACATACTTATAAAAATGACTTGTGCGTCAGAGCAGTATTTTATCTGGCATTTCTAGAATACCTCCTTGACTTCAGACAGACAAGGTTCTTTGGGTAAATCTGATATCTTTTATTAGATAAGTCAGTCTAAAAGATATCAGATTTACCCAAAGAACCTTTTCTGCATATTTAGACCAACACGGCTACGACTAGCACGGCTACAACCTATGCTCCTTGACTTCAGTGAATTCTGCCAAAATTACACTAATGTAAACGAGAAGTTTGTCCCATTATGCATCTTTTAGTTCTGTGATAATCCATCTCTGTCAATGTTTCACTGACAAGTAAAGCATAATTTGGAACTCTGCTGCCATCTTACTCAGGATTGTATATTTTATACCAAGCCACCTGAATAAATCTTGATGTGGATTGAGCTTTATGAAGAAAACCGTATGCACAATCTGCTTGTTGGACTGATTTCTCTGCCTCCCTTTTCTCCCTGTGCCTTAAAGGTGTTCATGCTGGTTTCCTTGTGATAGATTTTATGAACTGAAATATTTACCTGGTCCATTTATGATGTTGTTATAATACATGCTGTATGTTTGGCTTCACCTGGCTGTTCAGTGTGAGCAAGAAGCTGGCATTTTTCTTTTTCAACTAGTTACCTTACATGCTTGTGCACAGCTTGAGCAATACAAACTGTTCTGATGTTTGTAGATGGGTTTCTCATCTTAAGGATTTTTGATGGAAAAATATACTTTCTTTAAATGGAGGTGGTGTTGGTCATGGTATGATCTTGTTTCTCTGTGCTGTCAGTTCTGAATAAACCTGAGAGCCCATTTCAGTATAGTTTAACTTCAGTATAATTAGTAGCAAAGAATCAAACTTGTTGCTTTTACTTTTCAAAAATAGAATACATTTTTCCTCCAGTGAAATCACCACTTACTTTTAACTGACTATGTGCAGCAGGTGAAAAAGGCTTGAAACACTTGGAGGAAAGGGCTAAACTTGAAATTTAGTATGTAGAAAGTTCATTTTCTACTACTTAATACAAGGTATTGCTTAGTTCATTTTCTACTTAATAAAAGGTAATGTATCTTGTTAAATGAGTTGTTTGCCCTCACTATTACTATTACATCTAAGGATGAATGTATAAAATAATTTCTACAGAAGCTATTATAGCCCTTAATGAGAAGACATACCTCTATATCTTGATTAAGACTACCATGAAATTTCTGTAATGGAAACCTTCACTTGGGCCAGGGGTTTCTAGGAACTAGTTTGTCCAGAAATTAATCCCTGAAACCTACATGTTAAAAAAAATAACATTTTAACATAATCTTTTCTAAATATTTAACTCGCACAGTATATTTAGCTTTGTAGAGAATCCTGTTTTAACTGCATGCAACTTTTAATTTGTGGTTTAGGTTGTTAGTGTGTTTCCTAACAACACATTTCTAAAATGTAAACAGCTGCTTGTTAGGAGACATTAGACTAAAAGTACTCTCTATCTTTTCAGAGCCACTCATAAAACATATCTGCACTGTTATCCTACATGCCCCCAGTGTTACATTTTTTCCCCCGAAAAGCCTGTTCCCTCCCACCAAGCACACACTTCATTATGTGTTTGATACTGAGTGGTACATGCTCAGAATTTTATGGACTGTTTTGGCTTTGAAAATACATTTTGGGAAATTTATATTTTCAAATGGGAGTAGGAATTTTTTTTAAAAAAAATTGGAAGTAATGGATTTGTTTTAATACAAAAATAGAAAAGAAACGTTATTTCTTCTAGAGTATAGGAAAAGAGGAACAGAAAATTATACAAGAATGAAGAAAGTATTTGGAAATGGATATACTGTGTTATAATGTCTGATTTTCAGATTAGTAAAAATGATAAGACCATAACGGAGTTTGCATTCCCTTTGACTTTGTGGATTGTGGGTAGATGTGGGTTTCCTGTGGGAAGGATTTGAGTTGCACACACTAAAAGAACTGCAGAGTAGCACCCTCAGTAGTACAGCTTCAGCATCTGTTGTGTAGTAAGTTGAGAACATGCAGCAAGTACAGTTTCCCTACCACAGATATTAAATATCTTTTGCAGCAGTGCCCTGCCTCCTTTGCTGTGATGGTGTAACAAAGGGGAAGCCCCAGGGCAGCTGTGACACTTGTTTCATCCTGTCCTTTGAGCATCCTCTCCTGCCCTCCTGCCACACCTTAGTGTAAATATGTACTTGTAAGAGGGAATCTGGCCAAAGGATCCCTGAGCAAGATCCCATCTGCTCAGGAGTTGTGTCCCAATTACTCACTGACTTAAGGGCAATTTTGTGGTATCCTCATCTCCCCTTTTAGCCACAGCCAATCCTTGCAGATGTTGCTCGTCTAATCATTGTCCCTTGTTGGGACCTCTGTCCTCTTGGCCTCCGTCTCTTCTCTCTTGCTGGGCCATTTAGCCACTGGTTTGGACCTGGCTTCTAGGCTGCTGGGCCCCTGACTTCATCTCTAAGCTGCTGGCCCCTGGCCCCAGTCTCTGCCCTTCTGTGCGCAGGCCTCCCTGGTCCTGGCTGCATTTTTATTGCCTTTGGTTCCCTTGGCCCCGTCTCTGTCCTTTGAGTGTTCAGGGCCCCCTTGCCCTGGCTCTGCCCCTCTTGGGAAATGGCCCCCCAAAGCCCTGTCTGGCTTCTCTGCCTATGCTAGGCTTCAGCTCCCCTCTGATTGCCACAAGGCCTTGAGCCTACGGTGTCCTGAACCAGAGCCCACAGCAAGGCTCAAGACCAATGTGCCCCTGGCACCTGCCATAAGTTAGACCAGTGTTTCTCAACCCGTGGGTCGTGACCCAAAAGTGGGTCTCAAGAATATACGAAAGGGTTGTGGGCAAACTTTAAAAACGGATCAAGGATTGTTGGTTGTTGCCATGTTGGTGTAAGGACATAGGCAGACAGGGTTCTTTGGGTAGACGTGACATCTTTTATTTGACCAACTAAACAGTTGGGAAAAAATGCTCTTTGCAAGCTTTCATATACAAACACCTTCTTCAGGCATAGGGAGAGTCAGCAGATTTAAAAATGGCCTCCCTGCACTTCCTTTTCAGCTACGCCCAAACCAGTGGTTGAAACTGTAACCATGGAATAAGTCCTCTGGCTAACAGGGCTCTCTGGATCCAAACATAAACAGTGGTTCCCTGCCTGCATAACAAGGCTTCCCCTTCCCCTAGCCTAGGTAATATTCCCCTGTAGGGCAGCAGCACCATGTTTGCCTTCCGAGCTCTTGTCTCTACTTGTGTGGGCTCAGGCCCTTCTGATCAGGGACTCAGCAGCCCCCACTGGTGTGTCCATTCTCGTGCTAAGGCCTCGCCTGCTTGCCCCTGTGGCTGCTTAGCTACTGTTTGCAGCACTTAGCCCCCAAGCAGCCTGGCTCTCTGTCCCTCATGCCTGCTATTGCTAACTTTTGGCCACAACTCAGCTGGCAGGTCACTGGTTCCTTAGCTGCTAGCTTTCCTTGAGCCAGTCCACCTGTCCACCCTTGTGCAGTTTCCTCTCGAGTGACAGGCTCCTTGTTACAAAGCTGTAGTTTGCAAGGGGTTGCCTCACATAACTCAAATACAATGCAGCCATTACTGGTGTTTGGGAATTTCCCATCAGGAAGATAAGATCTAAAAAAGTGTGCACTAAAGTTTTAAAAGGCATTTAATTAAGAACTAAATTTAAAGAAAAGTCTTTTTACTAGAAGATCCAGTGCCTCAAAGCAGCATTCCCTCGACCCTGAGTTTTTTGGTTTTGACCTGAGCAGTGGGGTAAATCATTCTTGTGGTGGATGGTAGTTGCCAGGAAAGGCAGGATGTAGTGCATGTTGTATCTGTGCTTTATGTTGGGCAGTAAGCAGCAGCAGCAGCATCTCATCTTGCCTTATGTGATTCCTGAGGATTGGGTTATATGTAGGTAGGGTTTTATGACAGATTTTGAATAGTAGAGGCTTTTGAAAGATGCCATGGATCATCTTTAGCTGACTCTGAAGATGTCCGTGTTACTGTCCCCAGTGGAAGTAGGTGCCACTCCAGACATTATTAACTCCTGTAGAGTTCCCTTTACAGCTGCTGTTGCTTACTTGTGAAGCAATAATAAATATGTGAAGTATGAATGCCCCCAGTATTTTCCAGCAGTCTCACAATGCTAACTTCCCTATATTCTCTGAAGTTAAATCACCAACTCTGGAGCATGGGATCTTAGTTCATCTCTAAGACAGGTCTTGTTTCTCAAGCAGTCCTGAATATTTGTTGCAATGCAGGCAGAAGCATAACTTTCTTCATGCAGTGTTTAACATGCTTACCATAAAAGACATGTTGTCCTGCCTTTGCGAGTATTGATGGAGTTATGACTTCTTCCCCTCCAATAATAATAAAAATGTGCCTTTGGTGAAGCATAGGGTTGGCATTTGCTTTTATAAACAAGCCTATCTTCCCCCTCTCACGCCATAGCAGGATTGGCTCTTATGGTGAGGGAAAATAGGTACTATTAGGCTCTGTATGGGAGGTGCTGGGGGCAGAATAAACATATATTAATATCTGATGGTTTTATAAAATAGTGTTTCAGGAAACTGCATTTGAATTGTAACTGTAACACTCGCATATGATGATCTACTGCTAGTTGAAAAGCTGTGGCAATGTGGCATAATGTTGTCACTGACATTGGAACAAGTGTGTTTTCTTCTCTTATTATCCTGCCGACCTGTCTTCTAACTTAGATGTCTGTTTTTATCCACTCAAAAAATTAAACCAAAATATTTAGATTTGAGTTGAAGGAAGGAAAGTCTGCCTTTTAAAAAGTTCAGTATTTCTTAGCCTCAATTATTGGTAATGGTGCATATTCCAGTCCTGCAAAAGAAATAGCTTAAAGATTTTGCAGCAAATACCTGCTTTCAGTTTCGTGGCAAGGGCATGATTTTCACCGTGAGGACCCAGTATCACTTACCCCATAAAACAGTTGTTCCTAAAGCATAAGCAGTTGGCTGTTATTAAGCGAACTATTTCCAATGAGTTCCAAACTTGACTTAATTTATGAGTCTTTATAAAATGATGTATTCATTATAAAGTCTGTCAGTGAACTTAATGTCTCTTAAACAATGCAGCTTTTTTTCTGGCAATCTTTAATAACTAATTAGACAAAGTGGGGTTTTTTTTACTTAAAATGAGAAAAGTAGCTTGTGAGAGCCACAATACCAAACGTGAGTCATTCACTTAAAATCTGTGCATTCCTTGTGACGTGGCTTGTCTGTGTAGCCAGTGCACAAAATGGACTCTGGGGTAGCTAAAATTCCCAGCAGCTTTTCTTAAAACATGAGTTAAAGAAGTGGTTCCTTCGCTGGTTCACAAAGGTTTTTAAAAAACTTTCAGCTGTTCTTCCATAGAAGAACCGTGCAAGGCTTGGGAGGATTGATTATCTACCTGCAAGGACTTATTCTCCAACCATTTGGGTTGGTCTAATAAAAGATATCAAATTCACCCAAGGAACCTTGTCTGCCTATGTCCTTAGACCAACACGGCTAAAACCTACACCCCTACAGAGTTTCTGTAATTTGTTATCTGCAGAGTTCGCATTTTCTAATATTTGTGTCTAACAGACTGCTAGACACATTTCAGAACTGGTAACGTGGTATATTTTCCAAGTAAACTGCCTTAGGTGGGTCTGAGAGAAGGGACTGTCCACTTAAAGTTTGAACAGATTATTGGACTTTTTGACTTCATAGTGGGATGGGATTTTCAGCATTCACTCAGTACTGCCATTAAATTCATTCTTACAGTGCCGCAGTCTAGATTGTTTCCCCCCATCAGATTCCTTTAATATTAGTACCTGCTGGCATACATCAACCTGGGTACTTTCAAAGTAATAGAAAAACTTTAGCAACAGTTTATTAATTATATGCATGATATTTTACAGATGACCTCAAGCCTTAGATTGATGTAGATTTGAATTAATGAAACTATTTCACAATTACCATTTTAAGTTTATTTGTTACAAAAGACTTTTATTAATGAAATTGACATTCTTCTAGATGTGGTCTGTTTAACATCTTAATTAAAGAGTCATTATCTTAATAATTTTTCAAATGAGAAATATTAGGGGCAGGTAGATCATATTTAAAAAACCCCAAACAACCATGGGGAGCTTAGAAACATGGACAGAGAGATGACAAGATTGAGGAAACAAAAGCTAATACATCTGAGGGATAATAACAGATACACAATGGGATAGAGAAATCTGAGAAGCAGCTGTTAATGGGGAGTGCAAATGAACAGCAAATTAATGAGTTTGTAATGCTGTTTAACTTTTGGCTGCATAAACCATGTTGTATTTCAGGGAATAACTGTTCCCCTCATTAGTACTCTGGTATGATTACAGCTAGTATATTAATGTTTGGGCACTATGTTACTAAAAGACAAACTGGAAGAAATCTGAAGAGGAGCAACACAAATGATGAAGGAACCACAGGAATTTCTTTCTGAGGACAGAATAAGGTCCTGTCCTGCAAAGATTTATGCACACAATTATTTTTAGAGATTTAGTCATACTGCATTCACCTGCCTATGACACTCACCTTTTCCTATAAAAATTAGCTGTTTGAAATTGAAGTGTTGGTCTTAAATGAAGAAATGCAAGGAGCAGAGAGCCTGAGCCTGATCCTGTGGGAGCCAAACTGCCCGTGCATTTTTGAGCTGAGTAGGTAGCAAGTAGCACCTGCCAAGGCAGCTGAGGTCCTGCCCAGCTTGAGAAACAGGTTGTGTAGTTTGCCATGCAGTTGAAAGTGTGATCCTTCTAGAGCTGAATTGTCTGGACCTGTTTCTTGGGCAGGATCAGCACCATGTCTTGTAGGTAGGGGCTTAACAGAGCAACCACAGGTTTTTGTGTCTCCTTCCCCACCTGGCTTCTTCATTGCAGCTACTTGTGATTTCCCTATGAAACTACTATACTTTATGGTATTTATGCTAAGGGAGGTTATTTTTCCCTTTCATTCTTTCTTCCAAAAACAAGGTGCATGTCTGATTTGCAGGAAAGTGTTATATGACAAAATATGGCATCTTTGCGGAATTGGAGCCCCACAAAAGGAAGTACTTGCCTGCAGTTTGCAGGGACTGAAAGATACAATGTGAAAATAGTCTCTGCGTGTTTGAAGGATGCAAAAATCAAGAGATAAGACAATTTTTTTGGCTGGCACCTAGAGTTGTAAGGAAGATGAAATTTAGGAGCGGAAATTTGTACTTGCATATCAGAACTTCCTGACATGTATAGATGCTTTAGATTAGACTGTAAAATAGTCTCTTGAAGAGGATTCTGGAAAACTCATTGCTTGGAACTTCTACAATTAGACTGGATTAAAATAATAGAAAATATACTGTATGAAAAAATTCTGCGCTAGCAGGAAGATGGATTAGATAATATTAGATCTTTAGATCTTTTTTCATTTCTTATTAGTCTCCTGATGTATCAGACTAAATATTTCCCCTAAGCAAGGAAATAAACAATCACCCAATGGATTTGAGCACGGCCTTGCTCTTCTCAAAATGACAAGTGTGTCCAGCTGGTGAAGTGTGATGCATTTGAAGCCTGCCTTACTTTGAAATTGTCTTTCATTTTCACAAATGTTCAGGAAAGCAAGATTGCATGAGATAGTGTCTGAGCATTCATGACAATTCATGGCAATTAAGTTTTTCAAGCCCTGGACTTCCTTATACCACACATTTCTCCTCATTGAGTCAATAGGATGTAGATTTCCTTATTCCCTAGAGGAGTTTTGTGCTTCTTACCATTTGTCTCCTGCTTAATGTTCTATATATCCAGAGTAGGTGTCTGCACATAGAAGACTAATGTATTTTGTGGGTTTTTTCAGGTTTGAGTATGAGCACAGTTGAAGAAGAGTCTGACACAGTGACAGTAGAAACCGTGAACTCCGTGACTTTGACCCAGGATACCGACGGGAATCTTATTCTTCATTGCCCTCAGAATGGTATAGAGAACACTTGGCAGCATATGTACTCTCTCTTTTGTTAGTTCTGTATTTTAAGACCGTTTTCAAACTTTCCTGCCATTAGCCCCTGTGTCCTGTCCATCCGTCTGTCTGTTCCACCCCTGTCCCCCCAGCCGGGCAGATGAAATCAGTTACGGTTCATTTAGTTTTCCCTCGGGCAGGGCTTTTTTGTGTTCTGGGATCTCCATCCAGAGCCTCTTGTGCTATTGTCAAAACTCTGGACAAGATCTTTCAGTTTGAGAGCATTTTCTTGAGTTACTTTGCTGTGCTGTTTTTCATACAGTTTCCTTTCTACATGATTTCTTTCCATCCCTGCCTCCTCCTCACCCTCTCTCCCTCTTGTTTCTAGGTGGCTGGTGTTTGGTCCATTAAACCAGTTATTATAATAATTTACTGAAGCTTGTATGCGTTTGACTGGTGCTTTATAAAAAATACTATTTTAAAAATGTAAATCTTGACATTTGCTGCTTACACATAATAATCTTCAAGTCTCCAAATAATTTATATGCATGTTTAATTTTAAGCAGTGCCCTAACTGGCCTAAATGGAACTACTCATATTCTAAGTTTTAAATTCATGCATAAGAGAATGACAGACTCTTGAGTTTTCCTTTATTTTGGAACAAGGTAATCCAGCAACAGTGGTATCTACCAGCAAACTAAATTTCCATGTATGTAGGTATTAAAGGAAGCACTTAAACTGAGCAAGTAATAATTTGTGCCAAGAACACATATGATGGCAAAGCACCGAGTCAAGCCTCCTTGTCTTTGTTTTTAGCTTGAGCATTGTGTTTTGGTCAGCAATGATGGGTTTTTCTTGGCAGTGCTGTATGTTAATACAAAGGACTGTGGGTGTGTTTTTATTGATAGAAGCTGATGAAGTAGATTCTGAAGGCAGCACTGAACCTCCACACAAGAGGCTTTGCTTATCAGAGGATGATCAGAGTATTGATGATTCCACTCCATGCATTTCCGTTGTTGCCGTTCCAAGTAAGTCGCTGAATGTTAATCAAAGTGTGTGCTTAGATGCATGTTCTTGTACTCTTGGAACAAACATTCACGTGGTAGTAGTTAAAGTGAATACATTGGACACACTGATTTTAGAAGATTTGTGAATATTTTATTTTCAAGTTTATCAATATTTTACATGCACCACCTATCAATCCTGTGGGTCATAGTATAGTTACAACAAACCCTATATGCCCCTTGGAAAGAGGACAACAACTAGTTAGTATGTGTACAACACAAAGAAGGAGAAGTTGGGAGAAATGCCACAGCAAGCAATGTATTCTTACAAAAGCACTTGAAATATTTTATGACCAAACAGAACAGGTAGTAGCTCCATATCCTGAAGTCTCAAGGAAAGGTTTGCACGTTCTCAGTAGATAACATGGTGCTTAAGATCCTGATCTGGGGAAGTGCATGAGATGCTTCAGTCCTCGTGTTCCTAGGGGACTGGAGTAACGGAGTAGAGCTACCTGTCTGCATTTCAAACTGGAAATTCTTGAGTGAGAAATGGACAGGTGTCTTGCAGTGTTGCTCCCTCTACTTGGCTCCCACTGCCTGGGAGCTGAGCAGCAGAACAAAGCCTCCTGCCAGCTTCTTACTCTGAAGGCTCCAGTGGGAGAGAAACTAACAAGTAACAGCTGGTGGCAGCACCTCCCTTCCTTTCCCGGTGAGGGGCAGAAGCAGCTACCTGCAACATCTTTTCCAGACCTTAATTACCCCAGTCTCCAGAAGGCACAGGAACCTTTCCATATGGCTCAGTGACTTGTGTCCATCTGCAGAGTTGAGATGCAGGAAGGTGTCCAGACATTTATTCTCTCAGGAGTGACTTCTACCTAGTTGGAATCAGGTTTCTTCTTCCAGAACCATTGTTTTTTTCTCAGGGAGAAAATGCAGGAACATCTCTACACCCATAGTATCTACCAAGAGTGCAGCAATTCCCCTGGTTAAAATGGAAAGTCTATATGTGAGAGTAATAAAAAATAAATAGAACAGGAAAATTTAAGCCCTCATACTGTCTTGTATGTACCAAATTAACACTAATTTTGTTTCGCATTTAGTGTTACAGCTTAAATATACTGAGAGCCTGGTATAACTGCCTTGGTTCTGAAAGCATTTATTTGAGCTTCATGATGGGTACTGGTAGTGAGCATTATAGTGTTTTTTTTTATGACAAAAAAATGCATGCTGTACAGAAATTTGCAGAGCAGTTATAGTCTGTAAATCCTGTACTATTTCGGAAGTAAGCTACGCTACTAATTGAGTTGTTTTCAAGTTTCAGAAAATGATCCAAGCTTTGAGGTGACTATGACTGCTACGACTGAGGTAGCTGATGATGAGATTAATGAAGGAACTGTTACTCAGATCCAGGTACAGTTAAGCTTCAAATTTGCTGCACTGCCTTTTAATTCATTGTCATCTATGCATGCACCTAATTTAAGAAGCACAATGTTTGATTGAAGTGGGGCTATAAAAAAAATAAAATTTATTTTATTTTTAAAAATAAAACCGATACAATATAACATTGGTCTTTTTAGAGGATCTTCCATTAAAAATACAAGTGACATGTTTTAATAAGAAAAATATGATTCTGAGTTAATGCACCTCCTTTTGGGACTTGTATTAAGGGGTTGCATATAATAGGCATAATGCACATGCAGTGATTTGCTTTATGATGAGCCACAAAAATGAGTGGTTTTAACTTTCAAATGGGTCCGCTGTCAAGACAGAGAAATGTTTTGGCCTAGTAATCGTCCTCTGCCCTCACAGAATACTTTACGTGTTTTAAGTGGTTTACAAACATTGAGTCCTGTTCTTTCTGGTTGGCTTCAGTGGAGTATCTTAGTATTATTTTCAGTTGGACCAGTACAAGGGAGATTGTCTAATTAATACTCAAAACACCATTAATAGTTAGGTTAGTACATTTGTAAATTCTGTTTGTGCTGCTTAAAAAAGGAAAATGTCCTATTTTGTTTTGGAAAGGATGCTGTCTTGGCAACCAGTAAGGTGAACTAATGTGACATATCCATCTTTCTTCTGCATGTTGTCTGCTTGCTAAGTATTGCATGTTAAATTCAAGATGAGAGAATAAATGTTAAATCAGTTAATAAGATCTCCTCTTCAATTAATCTTTTCAAGATTCTTCAGAATGAGCAGCTGGATGAAATCTCCCCTCTAGGCAATGAAGAAGTGTCAGCTGTTAGTCAAGCCTGGTTTACAACCAAAGAGGATAAAGATTCCCTAACAAATAAAGGTAGGGTATTTAGCCCCAGATCCCTGCTCTCCCCACCCCTGTATGCAGAAAGTTGAGCTGATATGCATAGCAAGTATGTGGAAGCACTTCATATACTGCATAAAATAACCAGTTTTCTGGTGCAGGGTCTGTGCCTATTTTGTTAATGGAAATAAATAGGGTCAAGCCTAAAACTAGAAATAGTTACTTCCTATAATGGGAAAAAAGCAAGTCCTCCTATGTCCCAGACAAAGGGCAAGATCAAGAACGGAGAGGGCAAAGTTGCAGCATCAGCATATTGAAGTGTATGGTACAAGTAGTTATGAAAATATTGATTTATGCTATATATAAATGGCCTGCTTAATTTGGCTTTACTCTTTCCTAGCTAAAATTAATGCTAAATGAATCCTGCGTTTGTGATTGTACAACCAAAAAATATGTTCTTAGTCCTCATTTTTTCACTCTTGATGGAGAAGGATAAAGGCAGCGCTCAAATGTAGCTTCCTTTTAGAGAGAGGGAACTAATGCTGGAAAGCTTCCAAGCCTGGCACTAATTCTAAGAGTGGCAGTTACCTCAAGAGACCCTGCTGTATAGCATCACAAGTCTTTTTTTTGTCTGAAAAGAACCAAGACCTTTTAAAGGCATCACAGGAGTTAAGCTGAGTGCTTTAGTGCTCTGCAGCATATACTGCTCTGTGTCACAGCAGGATGAAAATTTGCATGGATTTTTTTTCAGAAAAAAATAACCTTTCCAAGGATATGCTATTTTTTCTCTCAAATAACAAACAAAATAGTTCTGGCACTTTCTTTTCTCTCTCTCTCTTTCATTGGAAAAATAGGACAGAAAAATCAAAAAACTTCTGAAACCAGTTCTAAATAAGAACTGTTCTGAGAATTTTTGAACAAATTAAAATTATTTTCCTTCATAACTTTTCATAGAAACAAATTGCCTTTTTCTGACCTGCTCTCTTTCACTGGTCTAAAGAGAGAGAATGTAAAAGAAGAGCAGTGCAATGGGAATGGGAAACTCAAAAGTTGATGGCAGGGAGAAATGAGCAGCTACATTATATGGGCATGTCTACATATTCAAATGCTGCTGGACAGGTTTACTCCAGAGTAATCTACTCTGGAGTAAACCCACCCTGGGCAGGTGTCTACACATGCGCTGATTTGGGAGCAGATTTGCAGCTCCTGGCAGGAGTCTGCTTCCAACCCATTTGGCCCTACACTGGCCACCTGCAGCAGCCAGGAGGAAGAGCTCCCTCTGGGTGCTAGCCCAGGGGCTGGCAGGGAGTAGAGGGCCAAAAGACAGCTGTCTCCTTGCGGCGGGTGGGAGATTGTCCCTGCCTGGGCTGAGCCACCTGAGTCCGCCTTGGCAGCAGTAAGCAATGTCCCCCTGCCCCGGCAGCAAGGAGTGCCCAGCCCCGTCTCCCTGATCGGGACTAGGAGGCTTGGAAAAACTGTGAGGGAGGGGCAGGTCCCAGCCCCATGCCCCAATCTGCCAGTGGGGGATTTAGCTAGCTATGTGGGATTCCCCACATAGTTGGGGGCTTGCTGCTAGCTGCCCCACCAGAGAATCGGGGCAGAGGGCTGGGACCTGCCCCTACCCTGCAGCTTGTTCCAAGCCCTATGCCTCAATCACCCAATCAGGGCATGGGGATGAGAAAAGACTGCGAGGCTGGTACCTGCCCCAAACCAGGGCAGTTGCCAGGTTGCTTGGGGAAGGCTGCACATGCACATTTCCCCATGTAGCCTGGGACTGGCTGGGAACTGTCCTGGTCTGGGACAAGTCCCAGCCAGCTCCAGGCTGAGCAGATAACTGTCCCTGTGCAAGGAGCTCCTAGCCCCTGCTCTGTGGTCGCAGAGCTGGGATGGAGCAATCTCCCAGCCCCTCTTTGCAATTGCGAGGCAGAGGTTAAGAGCTCCCTGCTGCTGGGTTAGGGGAATGTTGTCCCCGCCCAAGCTTTAAGAACAGAGCCCACCCCTGCAGCAGGCAGTTCCTGGGGGCTGGGAGCAATCTACATGTGCCTTACATCACAGTAATTATTCATCACTTAATTTGCTACTTGCATTTGCAGGTGCTATTTGTATCTACATGAGCAGCAGACTGCACAATTGTTACTGTGTAGTTATTACTTTTATAAGTAGGTACAAAATGACTGTGCAGTAGCAGTGAGATACTGTTCAGTAGCTTGTTACTACTGCGCAGTACTGATGCTATATGGTTAGTGCCCAGCAATGCTACTGTGTGATAATACAAGCTACTGCACAGTAGCGTCTCATCTAGACACTCCCAGTCATTTGCTCTACTGTGCGATAAAGCATCTCGTGTAGACATGTCCAGTGAAGCCATATTATTGGATCAATTCTGTGGATTTCATTTACTGGCCCTGGCAGCGGGCATGTGTAGTTTTAATAGCTGCTTATCTTCCTTTGTTTTCTGCATTCCGCAATATTTCTTGAATCTACTGAGTTTTTAAGCTCCCCAATATGGTTAAGGGCTTGCAGGCCAAG
>JAGPOW010001296.1:129266412-129294088 GCA_030014935.1 Caiman crocodilus
TAAGTTCATCACGGGGGGCACAGAAGGGAATTGGTGAGGTTTTATTCACCAAGGCGCCCCTGGGGGTTACAAGAAATAATGACCACAAGGTAGCAGAGAGCAGATTTAGACTAGACATTAGGAAGAACTTCTTCACAGTTCGAGTGGCCAAAGTCTGGAATGAACTCCCAAGGAAGGTGGTGCTCTCCCCTACCCTGGGGGTCTTCAGGAGGAGGTTAGATAAGCATCTAGCTGGGGTCATCTGAACCCAGCACACTTTCCTGCCTATGCAGGGGGTCAGACTCGATGATCTATTGAGGTCCCTTCCGACCCTAACATCTATGAATCTATGAATATTTACTCCAGGGACTGAGGAAGCGGTAGTCTAGCAAAGACAGTCCATATACTCTAGCATTCATGAGGCAGAAGCATTAAGTAGTAGTAATAACACCTGAAAGAAGTTTTTAAAAAGTCCTTGTAAACCGTTGAAGGAACCACTCCTTTAATTCACATTTTGAGAGAGCTGAAATTTCCAGCAGCCTACTTCAGAGTCTGTTTTGTGCACTGGCTACATAGACAATCCACGTGAAAAGGAATGCACAGATTGTAAGGGAATGACTAATGACTCAAATTTTGCAACAACTTGGTAGGCCTTAGGATGGTGAGTGGGGTGGAACAGAGGGCTTATGCTTCTCCTTCATATATATCAAAATCTTGTGCCCTAAAGCACACCCAAATTGTGACTGCAAGAGTTCTTGCTGGGGCCTTGATGGAGAGTTGGCTAGTCACATGCTACTGGGTGTCCTCATTTTCAGCAGTTGTGTCATTAAAAGAAAAAAATACACTAAATCGTCTTTCATGTTACTTTCTCACAGGCATGTTATTGTAAATTGCAGGTGGCTTATGTATTTGTGGATTGATGAGAGGGTGATCTGTATGCTTGTAAGTGGAAAGGGAGGTGTTGCTGGAGATAATCTTTCTAATAAAACACAGTGCATAATATTGAAAAAATTCTAAACTCTGACCTACTAGCTGGACCCTGCTTGAAGGTCTCTACTTTGTGTCAGAAACAACACCGCTCTAGGCATCCCAATACCTTTCCATTGCATAGGAAAAAGATGGAGCCTGTGTTGCTTATATAGGCAGCGTGTGCTGCCATCTTTATATTCACTTTTCACCACTAGGTGACTAGGTGTGGAATATGTTTTTCAAGCCCTCTGAAAGATTATATGAAACTTAGTTATAAGTAGGCACATATACAGCAAAAGCATAATACAGTTCCTTTCTTCATATAATTATTAGAGGATGTATCACAGCAAGACTAGCCCTTTTTCTTTACGTTGGTTCCTGTGCTCTGATGGAAGTGTTAATTGCAAGGACTTCTAACTATTAGTGTATTTTGCCTTTGGAACCTCATGGATCTCTCTGTAGCTTGCTTTGGGGAGAGAAAAAGCTTAGGGCCATGGGGCATTAGGAAAGAACACTGTTACTCAGCAGGAACAGAATTAGCAATGATGACTATATTTCTGATTATAATTAGGTTTAAACAAAATTTCTTTGACAGATTGTCTCCAAATTAGCTAGCTGATAATTGGCATCCCAAAAAGGAAATACACAGGTTTTCTAAGCAGACGGACATGTTGCCAACATGCACCAATACTTGAAGTGGGTCACTAGCACATCCTTAATTAGGAGGCATTTGTAGAGTAGATCTGCCACTATATGGTGTGAGAATTAGAAGAAGCTTTTTAAAAAATAAAAGAACAGAGGAGGTTATTTTTCACTTCATTTTGCTACTGGATCACAGTGTTTAAGGATTGCAGCCTTATCTCTGAATCAAAGTGATGGATTGTTTTAACTTGTAAAACTTATATGGCCAGGAGATTACCAAATGTGGTTTGCTTTTATTGATTTGCCATTTTCTATTTGAGAAATCCCGCACGCACAGTGAGGTCTGCCTCTTGACTGTCACCTGGAGAACTCCCAGTGCACATAATTAAAGACCTAGGACCCAGTGCTGCCAACACTGCTAAGCACAGAGCTTATTACCCTTGCCTGTTTGGGGGCGCACCCAGAGCAGACAGTGATCTGTGCATATAAGATATGTAATATGAGGCTGTGGAGTTGCCAACTTTTGCAGTTTCATCATCGGTTGTATTTTCTTTTAAGTGCCAGCTGCCAGTTCCCATTGAAACTTCAGAGAATTTCTGATTTCATTTTTTAAAAAGCAAGTCTTTAGTCCTTGCAGTTGCAGAGAAAAACTTGAAAATAGGACTTGGGAGCACCCTAATGATTTGAAAACCAGAAGGCAAAAGAAAGAGGTTTCATCTTTTCATTAAAAAAACAAAAAAACAAAACTTTTTTATTATTTTGTAAGATAATGTTTTGGTTTTGGGAGCCCAGTGTATAATTTTTGAATATTTGACATTGACAAATGTCAAATATTCCCAAATCCCAAACTCAGAAATGGGTTGGTTGTTTGTAAATTATACAGAATTTCTGCTGGTCTATTTAGTTTGTGTCTCTTCCATCTTTTCCTTTTTTTAATTGCTTTCTGCCTTTGATTTTTTTTTTTCCTCTACCATGCTGGTTTTCAGAATTGTGATTAGTTTGTCTTTGCTCTTTGAAGGCCATAAATGGAAGCAGGGAATGTGGTCAAAGGAAGAAATTGACATTTTGATGAGTAACATTGAACGTTATTTAAAGGTATGTTTTACAGCATATTGGTCTTCTAATTAAACTGGTTGCACTGGCTCTGCCCTGCGTTATTTAAAATTTGCTATCTGTAGAACTTCCGAAGAGTATGCAAATAGCCTGTCCTGAACAGTGTATAATAAAACTGCCTACAATTTGTTTGAAATATAATAAAAATGTTTCTATGTATACAGTTTTTAAGTATAACTATATTTATTGTACCCATAGCTGGAGGTTAAGACCAGGTCAGATCTTTTTGCAGCACTTCAAATTTGCACTTGCAAATTTGGAACATCTTGTTTTAAAATTGCCCATCAAGATGCTCAAGTGGCATAATCTGTTTGAGCTTGTGTTAACTTCCTGGAAATCATGGTGACATCAGAAAAAGTACTTAAAGCTACAAGGTGAGGGCTGGATCCAGCCTCTGTTAGCACATCTTTGAGCATCTCAGCATTCATTTCGGTATGATTGCGTAGTTACATTGGTATTTGAATTTATACACACAGACTTGTGCGGATGTAGAAATAGAGGTGATTGATTTTTTTTTTTTTTTTTTTAAATCTGGCCAAATTAATAAAGCACTCCACCCGTCATGAATTACTTATAAACCTCTAAATCAATGCTGAAATATTTGTTAAAATGTAATTGACTATACTTTTCCCATTTATGTTGTTTGCTTATCTTGGATAACTAAACTAAAGTACCAGAGTTAAGCAAACTGGTCAGTTTTACCAGAAATTTTCTCTTCAAGTTTTCATGTACAATAGCAGTGTGGGGAGCCCACCTTTTTGGCAGGCAATGCCACATGTTAGCTTTCTACCTTCTCAAAGTACCACTCTGATCCCCTTCCTCTGCCCAGTCTGTTGCTCTGCTTTCTACTCACTATTTTGTGTTCCCTGTCCAATTTCCTCCTCTGCTTTCTGCCTTGTACTTCCTGCCTGATATCCAGCTCTGCGTTCTGCTATATGTTCTGCTGTACTGTCTGTTCCCTTGCTGATCTGCTGTGTGCCACAGAGCTGCTACCTGTGCCGTTTGTAGTACTCATGCTACAGGGTGGCCATCCCTACACAATAGCAATGCTATGGCATTTGTCTTTTGTAAAGGAGTAAAGAATATTTTTATCCTTAACATTTTTTTAATCTTTATATATTAAAATGTTTCTTCATGTTCCTTGTGCAGCTGTTTTTCCTTTACAAAACTTTGTGGGAGACACCAGGCGTATCTATATGTGTCCCTATAGCACCTTTGTTACTACACCAGCTGTAACACCTGGTCCTGTGCCGTGTGCACCGCACCTAGTTATTTTTAGCTGCTATGTCATCGTAGTAATGTGCTATAACTAGGGAGTACATTGTTACAGCAGTGTAACTGCAGTGTCATGGTTTTTGACTGCTAACACTATGGCACCATAGCACATTGCTATGGCGACATAGAGTCATGTGTAGATGCGCCCACCAACTGCGCTAATTTAAAATTTGCATGATGTTTGTAGAGTTGATATTGCTCTTTAACCACTAATTACATAGTTATCAAAATTTTCAAGCTTGGGTAGATAATGGGCACTTTATATGCATATTTGGGCTTCTAAATAATTGATTTGATATTCAGGAGTGTTCTGTACTTCTTTGGATAAATAAGGATACTTACACCTAATTGGGGAACCCACATTCAAAATTCATAATCTGGATTTCTGATCTTTAAAAATTCCACTTGTCCTTTATAAAAGCCAACTTTATTTGGTGCTTTTTTGTATAAAGTCTCCCTACAACTGTAATCTGCCTAGGCTCGTGGAATAAAAGATGCCACCGAAATCATCTTCGAGATGTCAAAAGATGAAAGGAAGGATTTCTACAGAACCATAGCGTGGGGGCTGAACCGGCCTCTCTTTGCTGTTTATAGAAGAGTTCTTCGCATGTATGATGACCGGAACCATGTTGGAAAGTATGAAAGCCTCTAATGCTCCGTGGCTTGATTGGTATGATTAAGGTCATGTGCTAATTTTTTGACATGCACTTTGACCATTATGAATGACATGTGAAGTAAGACTATGGAGAAAGGGAAATTAGAACTTCTGAAACTTAAAATGACATGGAGCAAATTCCTCCTAGTCAGTAAAATACAGTATTTGTAATCTCATGATTTTGTAGTGGTTCATGGTAACAAAGGTGAGAGGGCACTGAGTTGGTTTGCAACAGAAATAAATTTCTCTCGTGAAACTTAGTTTAGAGGGAAGAGTAGAGGCCATAGCTGTACAGTTTTTTGAGTCTAGTGAAAGAAGATGGCACAGCCTCATTTTTGGTTCTCTTGATGTAATGCCAAATAGAGCAAGGTATAAATCTAAATAATAATAATGCACATGAGAGCTTCAGTCTTGTTCAGTGGAGCTGTTGTAATGTGGAGCGACGAATTACTCTGGCTCCTTCCCCTCAGAACCTTGGACCAGGGCCAACAATCAGGTGGTTATTTGTCTGGGGGCCTGGTGTATTTAAGACACCATACAAACCAGCCATTAAAATATTCTGCATTGTATGCAAAACATTTTTTGGGGTTCTCTGCTGGTTTTTGGAACTTTAAATCAGGTGCATGTATAGCACCCTTGTCATTTGTGCTGTGCACACATTAACCATGGTATAAAGTGTGGAGGGGCCACAGAAAATAAATCCAATTTTTTCTAGGCTAGACATGCAAGGCAGAGTTGTGCCAGATCTACAGCTTAGTAATTCCTAGCTCTCTAGCTCTGAACTCATATATTAGATCATGGTGGTTCTCCAAATACAGGGAATAGAATAATGAAGAGAGTTGGTTGACCTCATGTTGGTGCTGCAGTCCCAGATATGGGATTTGAAAAAAAGCAATATAAAACACTTACTTTGGGAGATAACAACATGTTTTGTGTTAATGATTTTTACAATGATTAATTTATTTATTGAAGAAGTTTAACAAATTTGGAAAGAAAAAATATTCCAATGAGAGAAAGTGGTTTTACCACATCTGCATCCAGAAAATGGATATTAACACCCCCTTCCAGCAGTTTTAGTTCAGGTCAGGTCATTTCCTTTGTACCACCTGTCTCAGGACAGAATAATTCTCTCTGACTTACACCCCATGTTCTAAAGAAGCAAGGGTTATTTTCCAATGTACTCTGGTAGTGTGTTTAAATTAGTAGGATAGTTAACTAAAGGCAAGAAAGGAATTTGTTATTTACCTCTCTTTGTTTATGGTCCCCTGAGCCTTCTCTGAAAAGTGGTCAGGCTCACAGTGCTCCCTTTGTCTTTACTTTCTTTACTAGGCAATGTCTATCCAGTGTTCTAGGGAGATCATAGAAAATTAGGGTTGGCAGGGACCTAAGGAGATCTTCTAGTCCGACCCCCTGCTCAAAGCAGGATCATCCCCAACTAGATGGATTTTCAAGGTTAAAAATACTGTTCTAGTCAAGGCAGAGATGTCTGGCTAGTTAGCTGTACTGTGTCTAAGTAAAACCTAGTGTTTTATAAGAGCTTTATAAAGGACTGAGTGGATCTGCTAGCACAGAGTTCCAGTCCTAGCAGATTCCATACAAGTGCCAGGGTCTGCACTGATGTATCCTAATGCAGCTGTGACAATCTCCACTACAAGCAGAACTCTAGGATGCAGAGAGCATTCAGGTAGATCAAGATTTCCCCAAGAATTCTGACTTTGTCTGGAAGATTGTAATTCTTGGGCAAATCATTTCATTTACATGCCACAGTTTCCCCAGCAGTTAAGTCAGTGTTACTCCAATTTCCTAGGGTGGTAGTAAATCCACAAATTTAACATTATAACAGTCATACAACTAAACAGGAGAAAATGTGCCATAAAGAACTCTCCTTTTTTTAAGATTTACATGATGTAAATTCTGATCAGGCATATATCAGGGTAAATTCCATTGAAATTAAGGAAGATGCATCAATAAAAGAAGACCTGCAGATCCAGACATCTTTAAAAACGAACCAAGATGAATAATGAAACTTACTTTTTCCTCTCCTTTTTACCCCTCATTCCTGACCCATTGCTCCCAGGCTGCAGTTCCCCAGTGTGTGGGGCAGGGGGTGGGTATGTGGGGCAGGCTGGGATAAGAATTAATTCAGTTTTGAATTATAAAATTTAATAATGATTTTTTGCTACGTTCAAAGTAGTATATTGCATGTGGTTTGCGAAAAATATTTTTTCTACGTGTTTTCTACTCTTAAGTAATTGTGCTTGTATTTACTACGTAGATATACTCCTGAAGAAATCGAAAAGCTCAAAGAGTAAGTTCCTCATTCACAAGCCCTTCATTCTTTCATAACTATTTAAATAATTTTGAAGTCTTCATATTGAAAACTTAATAATCAAATTTCTACTGAACTGTCTTATTTAGGCTAAGGATAAAGCATGGAAATGACTGGGCAACCATAGGAGCTGCACTGGGAAGAAGTGCATCTTCAGTGAAAGATCGGTGTAGGCTTATGAAGGATACCTGCAACACAGGTACAGTATTATAATGTGAAATATATTTTAAAGTTAAAACAACATCAGTTTTGCTTATTTATATTTAATGCTTATCTTTTGTTTTCAGAGGTACATAATTTCATTCTAGGAAATGCACTTCAGGCTGAAGTTTAGCATAAAATCCAGGAACATTTTTAATCATATTTGATATAAAGCTTCCCTGCTATTTCAAGGTCATAAAGAGCAAAAAGCACAATTTCTGTATGCAGACAAAGTTTCTTGGGTGAATCTGATACCTTTTATTAGACCAACCCAAATGGTTGGAGAATAGTTAAGTAAGCTCTCGGGTTCAAAAACCCTTTGTCAGGCTAAGGAAGTTTCAGCAGTTGGTGTGTGCTCTTCCTGGATGGAGTGAGAAGTAAAGAAGCCAGGGGCTGGGCTGGTATGCATACAAGATGGGTAGTCAGTGAAAATGTAGATTGGGGAGTCAGTGGGTGAGAGACAGGTGTGGGGAGTGGGGGGAGAGAGAGAGAAGGGGGATTAAAGTGGAGAGATACCTGAGAAGTCAGATGTCAGGCAGGTTATAATGCGTCATAAATCCAATGTCTATATTTAGTCCATGTTTTTTAGTATCCAGGAGGTTGATGAAGTAGAGCTCGTAGGCTCGTCTGTGAGAAGTGTTTCGTAAGTTTCCTTTGAGGATCAGGACTGAGAGATTGAAGAGAGAGTGGTTTTCTTGTGAGAAATGTGCCCCCACCGGTAATTGGGTATTTCTGTCTTTGATAGATTTCCAGTGTGCGTTCATTCTGGTGCACAGTTGTTGTTTGGTTTCTCATACATATTTTCCATCAGGGCATTTGGTGCATTGGATGACATGTATTACATTTCTGGAGGTGCAGCTGTAGGATCCAGGAATGCTGATGGCTCTGTTGTGGGGTGTAGAAATAGTGGGTGTGGTAGAGATGTGTTGGCAGGTTTTGCATTTCTTGTCATGGCACGGTCTGGATCCATCTGGTGTGTTCTGGGCTTGAGGAAGTTTGCTTCTGGTGTTGAGGTTAGCAAGGTTTGGTGCTTGTTTGACGGCTAGGATGGGTGGCTCTGGGAAGATCTTTTTAAGAATAGAATGCATACCAGCCCAGCCCCTGGCTTCTTTACTTTTCATTCCATCCAGGAAGAGTGCATACCAACTGCTGAAACTTCCTTAGCCTGATGAAGGGTTTTTTGAACCCAAAAGCTTGCTTAATAACTATTGGCCAACCATTTGGGTTGGTCTAATAAAAGATATCAGATTCACCCAAGGACCCTTGTCTATCTGTGTCCTTAGACCAACACGGCTAAAACCTTCACCCCTATAATTTATACATGGCATTTTTGTAGGTGCTTCTGTAAAAGCTTCATTAGAATGAATTGCAAACTACTTTACACATTTGGACTGTAGGATTTTTACAAATTATAGATGCGCGTGCACACACACTGTCCTGCTTTTGCCTGGCTTCAGAATAAACAGTACGCTTCGTATGTAAAATGTATATACACTATACATATAGAACACACACGCACATGCATGATTTCACACTGAAAGAAAAGGCTAGGTATAAGGAGGAAGTGGCAATTTACACGAATAAACCAATGAAGGGCTGTGAGGTTTATAGTGGAAGGGCCGGTGGTTAGAAATTGTAAGGTTTTCTGTCTGTTAGGTGGACTGTGATACGTGTCTCCCTTCAGTACTTGTGAAGCTGCAGGGTGCCATTTGATGTCATGGTGATAGAAAGTTAGTGGAGGGAGGAACTCAACTGAGGCAGAGGATAAGTGACTCCTGAGATCCTGAATTCTCCCAGCTAGTATCTTAAACACTTAACTCTCCCTTGCTTATCAGGGCCCAAGGAAGCACTTGAATTATTAGTATTCTGTTGGAATACCTGAGGTTCAGCGGGAAGTGCTCCAACATAGTCCATAATACTAGGAATATCTCATGGCATACAGTTGACTAAATCAGGGATGACCAAAGCTTTGGGCCTAGAAATTCAGTGGTGTGGTGACAGTGATAGTGATAATTACTGCAGCTTCTGGTGCCACAGCAATTAGTTCTACCACAAAATTTCCAGGCCCTTGGAGACCCCCTTGGGCTGCATCCAGAGTGCAGGGCTGGAAATGCTGTCATGGAAAGAACAGTGACTGCTACAGCTCTAGGAGCCGCAACAATTAACACTGCTACCACCAAATTACGGCCCCATGCCTCATCGGGCCTGCAGGCCCGGGTGACTTGGGCACCACTGAGTTAAACAGATTCACTTTGGAGAACTGTGAAGAGCTGCTTCAGTGATAAATAACTGGAGCTGGTCACAGATTTTCTAACAGAGCAGTTTTTCATCAATAAATGCTCATGTAACAAAAAAATGTTTTGCAGAAACAGATCTGCATTGTCCACATTTTCAGCAAGTGGTTGTGGAAGCCTTTTTGTTTTAACTTTAATAATATGATACTAATAAGAGTCCAAATGATTTGACTTGTACAATGTAATATGTGAAGTTTTTTTATTTATGCTTATAAACATAAAGATCAAGATGATAATTTTATCAAAACAAAATGTTTTGACTTAATTGAAATTTAAATCATTTGTTTCTTGACAACTTTGGAGTAGTTTGAAACAAAATCAAATTGCAGAAATTTCAGAAGTTTCCCCTGAAACAGGAAGGAAACTGTTTTGTTTTGTTTTGTTTTGCATGAGTTAACCAGCACAGAGCCTGGTGACATTGTCACGCAGGGGGTATCATGGGCCGCAGTAGCAGAACGGGTTGGAACACGCTCTGAAAAGCAGTGCCGGTCCAAATGGCTTAACTACCTGAACTGGAAGCAGAGTGGAGGCACTGAATGGACTAAGGAGGATGAAATCAATCTAATCTTGAGGTTTGTGCTCTCAACTTAAAAAGTTGTGGAATTTAAAAAAAAATAACACTAATAGAATTCCATTGGGGTCCCTTTTGCTGATTTCTTAGACATTAAGCGATCTTAAGAACACTCCAAACTGTGTTGACAGTTCCCAGAGATTTCATATTGAACATATTTTTTTTTTGTTTTTTTAGTGAATTTTAGTGCTCGTGAAAGGTGTCAGATTGAAAGCCCTGGAGACTGAAGTCTTCTATTATTCCACAGAACAGGTACAGCACAGGCAGCGGCCATACAAGCGTCCCACACATTGCCCCACCAGTGCGCTTCAACCCTGAACTGGAGGGTAGTTCAGTCTCCCTGCCCATTCAGTCCTTGGCCTCTCTGCTGAGATTGCCAACAAGGGTCAAGTGTGGTGGTGGTTTCTGTGATGTGGACATCTGTCTACAGAAGAACTAAACTGAGACCACAAAGTCATTTCATGTAGGCCACCGGACACTCCATAAATGACAGTACCTTTTGTCACTACCAGACTGCGCTAGATTTGGACTGGCAACCTCCTGGTAAAGAGCATAGTAGAATCTTTGTAAGCTATCCAGTCCTACTTGTATTTTAAATACTTTTAACTCAGACTTTTTAGTCAGTGATTTTTTTTTTCAATTATGGTTTGATAATTTTCTGGGCTGGGGATCAAATGTGGAAATAAGTAAGGGAATCCAAACATTTCCAGAGGACTGTTCACAACTTTAGTACAACTTTACATAATATAAATTCAGAATGATTAACCTAATTGATTGCAAATTGCAATGCACGCTGATTAGAGCTCTCAGTATTTCTAGGCAAAGAGTATTGCTATATACAGTCACTCTTGGTACATCTGTACAGGATTGTTTCTGTACTGTTATAGTACAGTACTTAGTCTCTGAAGTGAATTTTTTCAACATGCATGTGGGAGGGGGGTTTGCCTGCTGTATACATCTTTCACATATTCCGTAGCCCAGCAAATAGAGAATTCATCTAGATTCAGTGTGAACCTGGACATGTTAAGGGGAAGGATTTAAATACTTAACTATACTTCCACTTGGCTATTTTTTAACTAAATTACTTACTAAGGAGAGCTGCGTCTTATTAAGGATAGGATGACATTGTGACTAGAAGTGATGGGATGAAATTAAGCAGCTGAAAGTTTAGGCTGAATATTTGTGCCTGGGAGGTGTGTTGGACTGGGAAATAGTATACTAAGAGAAGAGTTGGAAGCATCATTGCTTGGGACATTTAATATTAGTCTGGACAAAGCACCACATTATGTGCAGTAGAGAGAACAGTCCTGCATTTGCAGAGAGATGGACTGGATGATCTAATAGGTCTGTCTGTTCCATCTCTAACATTTGATTCTGCTTGATCTCTGGCAGCGTGGAGCCTTGGGAACCTAAATCCTTTCGTGAGCTCTGGTGGACCATTCTGTAACATACCACCTTACCTCTATTACACGTGACAAAAGCAAAGTGTAAAATTCTACCTACTTGAGAAGTTGGCTTCTGACTGCTATCTGTTCTTTGTTTTTTGCCAGGATAGCGGAACTTGAAGTGTCTGATGAAAATGACATCAATTGGGATCTATTGGCAGAAGGGTGGAGCAGCGTCCGCTCACCACAGTGGCTTCGGAGCAAATGGTGGACCATTAAAAGACAGATTGCAAACCACAAAGATGTGTCATTCCCTGGTAATGTATTGGCTGTATGTGTTGTTCTCTTCCTTAAGGTCTTCAAAAGTTCCACAAATATCACAGGACTGAGAGTTATTGAACCAAAGCATGGTTGAGATTCATAATTGTGAAAGGTGCCATCTTCACTGCCTTGGGCCAAGGAATGGCAGTATAAACTTCCTTGACACGGCCTGTATACTAAAGTCTCTTATCTCTGATCTGGAAGCACCTGTTTTATGAAGAACAAGATAATTCAATACTTGTTCCCTCTGCAAAAGCTTCCAGAAGGTATGTCCATTGTGATCACGGCACATATCAAATGGACACTCTCCTATAATGATTGTCAGGGTTTTTTTCTTTAACTGTCTGTATTAAAGTAGTGTCTAGAGGCCACAATTGAAAGCATGGGCTTATTGTTCTTAGTGTTGTGGAAATACACAGTAAGAGACAGTTCCTGCCTCCCATCACTTACTGGTTTCTAGTCTGCCAAATTGGTGAATTCTAAATCCTCTTCCCATTCCCCAGATGGAAGACCACATGCCATCCAGAGTGAGAAGCATCCAGTGGTACCACTGGACATTGATGGAAAGCTATAGAACTCCCTGCTGGAGACCATGGTGGGAACAGGGAAGGAAAGCGGTTGGCTTGTTAAGAGCTGTACTCTACTAATCTTGTAGATGCAATAGAAAGTATATAGTACCACGGAGGATGAACCTGATGTCTTGCACCTTCCCCCTATCGCACTGATTCTCTGTAATCTACAAGCTCTTAATTAATCTGCATCGTTTTCCAAAGGGTTGAAGAACATGTTATTTGCAAAGCTATGTGAAAGCAATGACATGAAGTAATTATTGTTAACTTAGTAGAATGCTGCATATATTTTTAATAATCAATCCAAATATAAGTCTCTAGCTTGTTTATTATTCAAGCATCCTATTTGTTTGCTAGGTTCCTAAGAAACTGAGTTCATCCAGATGGCTTAATATTAATATATTTTCTTCCAGGTATGTGCCAGAAGTTGTCAATTGCAATGATATCTCTCTAACTTCATATAGGAGTGTGGCTTCCCAAATTCAGAAAAGTTTAGAGCTTTTCCTTCAGATAAATCTCATGCATGAAGCTTATTCCAAATATCCTCAGCATAGCTTAGAATTAATGTTCTTTTTCTCTTAGTGCTAATAAAAGGTCTTAAACAGCTGCATGAGAACCAAAAAAACAACCCAGGACACCAGCTTTCAGAGAACAAATCTGGAAGTGGATTACCAAACACTAACTCCTCTTCTGGGGTTCAGCATGTACAGATTCGAGTGGCTCGCTTGGAAGAAAATGCAAGCAACTCACCGAGCCCTATGGCAGCTTTGCAGATCCCCGTCCAAATTACTCATGTCTGTAAGTAATCAGTATTTAAAGTTTGTTTTCCTTTTTGACACCTCTAGTCTTCTTGTCTTCAGATGATGAAGAAACTAATAAAGGTTGCAGAGCTTAGTGCTGCTCTGCTCTCTAAGTACACAACAGGACTGTGATTTGGGAAACCTAGCTCTATCCCAGAAGTGATGTGTGACACTGGGCAATTTGATACTTATACTGTAGTGGCACCTAGAAGTCCCACATCTGTTTGTCCTGGCATAATGACTACATTGTGCCATGTACTAAAGGCAGCTCAGGCAGGGCCACCATAATCAAAGAGCCAGATGGTTCCTTAAGTGTAGGTTCAAGGGCAGTCTAAAAATATTCTATGAATATTCATATTGTATCAATAAGTTGTACAGCTCAGCCCACCCACACTGTGGAAATACCACCTGGCTTGTAATATTGTAAATCATTTAAGAGCAGGGACTGTGCTTTTACATGTTTGAATTGTACCCAGTACATCGGGGTCCAAGTGTAGCTCCACTGTTAAGTAAGCTTTTAAATATTATATGTAACTCTAGAAAATTAAGCTTGTTCCCCATTTTTTATTTTCACTGGAACTCAAACTGTGAATTAATACTTCATGCCTCTTGATGCATGCTACCACCAGCAGGACAAAGAATTGCATGATATTCATTGTGCTCTTGCATTTTAATTCATTATCTTAACTTTTAAATGGGAAAATATTCAAAATAATTATCAGAAATCTCCTGGTGGAAGAGCAGTTGACTGACTTAGAGTACTTAGTTATGTAGTTTCTGTCTGCAGCAGGTGAAGTATCTTAAGAGCTTGGCAAGGAAAAAGAAGGCATTCATATAAATTAGATGTTGATATTCATATCCTAGGGGATAAAACTGCCAGCTTGCAACTAAGGAAACCAAGCAGCAGTAGAAACAACATAAGGATGATCTACAGTTGAAAAACAGAAGCAGGATCTGGCTTTGTGCCTATAAATAACAATGAAAGCCCCCTCCCCTCCCTTTCCCCAAGTTATTCAAAGTAGCAGAAGTTTGGCAAGTTTGGTCTTTGTGGATTTTGGTGGAAGACTTGCCTAGCAGTCTCAGGTGTGGGTTAGGAACTTTCTCAGGCATTAAGTGCATCTGTGTGAGATGCAGTTGTACTGTTTGTATTGCATACCTTATTTTCATCGTCAAAGGGCTTTTCTGCAGTAGGTAGGTTTTAAGCTACATGCACACAAGGGGTTTTGCTAATGTAATTTCTGTTGGTTAAAAAAAAAAATACCAACACAAAATCTGCATGTAGACAAGGCAGCTTCCTTTCAGTGAAGTATGAGATAACAGAACAGGAATTCAGGAGTTTTAACCAGGCTATATAAATAATGCTTTTTCTTCCTGGGTACTTTTGACTGGTTCTCCAGTCAGACTTTTCCAGAATACAAGATTTATATTTCTTATGCAAAACCCACCAAGGAAGAACAAAACCTTCCTTTTAGGATACCTTTATTCGTCATAAAGGAGCACAAATGTACTGTTTCCTTTTGTAGACCACCCTTAAAGCAAATTTCTATTGGCATGATTAACATGTTCCCTTGCAAAAGGTATCTATAGCAAATAAAGTGCATTGAAATGGAGGATTTGTAACCTCACTTTGGTTTTATTTCTTGCCCTGCTCCGTATGTGCAAACATAAGTCCATGTTCTGCATGACTTCTGGGAATATCCTGGGAGGTGCAGGTTCCAAACCAGTGTAAAGATGAAAGTGCCAGTAAGTCTGGAAATAGATTGCCTTACTTAACCAGAGGCTGCAACACTGGAATGCTCTGTCACTGGAGTCAGAATAAGGCTGATGATATTTATAATCTTTGCAATCAGCCCCTTTGCCCTTTTTTTAAATAGTGGCATATCAGAATTAGAGGCACATCAGCTTTCTTCTCCAGTCCCCTGAAACTTTCCCAAATTCCCAAGAGTTATTTAATCCCAGCACTAATGTTGTAGATCAGGACTGTCCAACTGGTAGCCTATGGCCTGCCCCAAAGGGTTAGAATGTGGCCCCTGTGCACCTGCCCAGCTTCCCCTCCCTCCTCCAGCTTCTGGTTCGGGCTCTTACTCCTGGGGACAGGGCAGCACCAGGCAGCAGGAGGACTCTGTGTGCGCAGCAGGGGGAGATCCAAGCTGCCTATACTCTGTGTGTAGCCAAAAAAGCTGCACTGTTCAATAGCAGAAAGGAGCTAGGCTGCTCACACTGCCCATGTGGCGAGGATGAAGCTGGATAGCTTGAATTGTCCACACAGCAGGAGATAGCCGAGCTGCTCATGCTGCTGCTTGTAGGGCTGAGAGGTATCCAGGTTGCAGCTGCAGGAAAGTTGGGCTGCCTCAGCTGCGCATGTGGCTGGAGGGAACTCCAGGGAGAGGGGCAGTTTGCAGGGTCTGTGCCCTGGGAGTTTGTGGGGTGTGTGCCCCCCCCCCCCCAGAAGTTGGAGAGCCCTGCTCTGGGGTTCCTCTACCACAGGGATGGGCAAAATGCAGCCTGCAGGCCAGATGTGGCCTGCCAAGCCATTCTGTCTGGCCCGCAGGGCCCCTAAACATTTTAGAAAATGAATATTAATCTGCCCTGGGCTGTCTGTTATACAGCCCTCAATGGCTTGCCAAAACTCGGTAAGTGTCCCTCTGCCCAAAATAATTGCCCACCCCTGCTCTACCAGCTCCTTTAAAACCTGCATACAAATCACCTGGACCTGCTGTGCTTAAAATATTCAGCATTAGTAATTGCTGTTAGAAGTGCTAATGGTAAATAAGCAACTGAGCTCCCTTTCAGCTAGTACTTAGAAGTCTGATGAGCTGCAGCCATTACATATTGTGATTAAATGTATTAGAATGCATCTGATGTTTGTGCTTCAGGGCACAGTGGAGCGCACACACTTTATAGGAGGACAGAAAGAATTGCAAAAAGAGGGCTAGATCCTCAGCTGAAATCAGTCAGCCTAGAACACAGCTGCATAAACATGTCACTGATTTATGGCAGCTAAGGTTATAGCCATGGAGTACAGGCTGGATACTCTAGCAGAATGCCTTCAGAATCTCCCTACAGGTAATAAGTAATCATTAGAACACTAGCTGCATTTCGTGTTTTCATCTCCCTGCAGCTAATCATGTTTCCCTCTCTGTGGAAGAGAGCTTCTTTAAAGAGTACTGTCTTCTAGGTGCCGATTAGAAACCTTGCCATTTATACTGCAGTCAGTTTGCTTTCTGTCTGCACAGGGAATAGCAATACCCTGCTGTGTACCAATTATAGTACATCATACACCCTGCAGTGCCGAGACATTTGGGTTTTTATGGGTTTTTTTCTTTTCCTCCTAATCCCATAGCCTCAACTGATTCCCCTGCTGCTACTGGCGACTCTGAGACAATAACGCTAAACAGTGGAACACTACAGACCTTTGAGATTCTCCCCGTAAGTAACACGGAACTGGCATGGCAGGATCCGCAGGATCCCACTTGTGTTTTTCAAAAGCAATTAATTATTAGAATGGCATAGTTGATTTTTCAAAGACAAGGAAGAGTTTGATTCCAAAGTAAAATGCAGGAATTCATGTTTACATATTTTTAAAGAAAAAAACTTCATTGGAGTTTCCAAGAGAGACCTTGGCTAGCAAAAGAACCTGCTTGTCTTGTTCAGTCCACTATTGACAGCACAATCCCTCTTCACTCCTCACAGAATAGGCAGTGTAGAGTCTATGGGAGGGGACCATCTTTTCACTAAACATCTGTAGCCAGGCTACTCCTACTCATAGTCACTCCAGACTCAAAGTCAGTCCCAGGAAGTAAGGAACTCCTTTTGAAGCTCTCCACCCATGGCATCTTCTGTCTTCTCTCTCTTTCAGTGCTTAGGCAGAACCTGATTCATCTCTCACTGATTCCAGTGGGAATTGGATCAGGCCGCCCCAGCAGAATAGGAATAGACAAGAATGAATCACGCAGGGGTTAAAATTCCTGCACTCCAAAGGGAAGCAACATAATAGAACCGGCTATTACCTGGAGTAATTTTGCTGAGTACTCTGAAAAGATTCCTTCACAATTCAGGATTTTTTCTTCCCATTTACAAATGCCATGACCCCTTGCCAAGTCTCCTATCTGCTGCTGAATCAGAGACCTAAGAGAATAAAGTTTCCTTTATGGAAAAGTTTTCAGGGCTGACAGACCATTGCCAGACCCAAAGGGATAAATTAGTTTTTAACTGGTTTAGGTTAGGGGTGGAAAATGAGGCTTTTTATTTTACAAATGCATTGCAAAGTAATGTATAGAAGGAGTTTGCAGAGTGCTTTCTATCTAGCTGTACTCCCTATGAGTGAGTGTACAATGAAAGTTATGTAAGCCAAGGAGTGACATCATCTATGTATTGACATCTTTTTCCTCTTTCTTAGTCATTCCATCTCCAGCCAACAGGAACTCCAGGTACTTATTTGCTACAGACGAGCTCAAGCCAAGGCCTCCCTTTAACGCTGACTACCAGTCCCACAGTGACCCTAACAGCCACTGCTGCTCCAGCCTCCCCAGAGCAGATCATCGTTCATGCCTTATCTGTACGTATCTTGAATGGTTAGAAAACTGACACAGTTGGGGGAAGTTGATTGAAGGGTTGTTCCATTAGTATTTCTTCTGAGAGAGTAGCAGGCCCCCTAGTTACCTGAGTATGTTGAAGTCGCAAGTCAACTCACAGTGGTAAGAGCTTGTTACTATATGCTCCTAAATTTAGCTTCAGAGCTGGAATTTTCCACATTTGCATTTAAAAAAAGTACAATTTCATATCAGAAAAGTAGCTAAAGTTTGAAACTTAGCAGAGATGTGGTCCTTACTGTTGTCTTTAGAAACAGCGAGATGCAGGGAAAGGATAGCTGTGGGTTACACAAACTTGTGGGTGCTTGCAATACTGAGGAGGTCAGAATAATCATGGTGGAAGAGTGAGATGACTGTGTGGACTTGCAGTATAGAAATGGGATGAAATGTAATAGTACAGGGGGCAAATACATGTGCTTAAATAAGGACTTTTGCTCTAAGGTGGGAAATCATCATTTTGGGGGAATAGAGGAGAGGGACCTGGGTGCATAGGTCAGTGGCTAGATGAATGTGAGCCAACTGTGTGATGCAGCTGTTAAAAGGCTAGTGTGATTCTAGATGTATCCAGAGAGGTATTTTCACCAGGGACAGGCATCAGTGCCATTGTACAGGGTACTGAGAAGACCTCATTTAGAATCCTGTGCGAGATCCTGAATCTATACGTGTAGGCAAAGGGTGATTTCATTTGTAATCTCTTCACAGCAAACTTGAAGGGAGTACACAATGTATTTTCCTGTTCCAGAAGTTTGTAGTAGTGAGATTCCTTTGCAAAGAGTGGGGTAAGTCTTGCCCTGTTAATAGTGGACACACAAATCATTACTGTGATCAGAGTGCCCATGATTAATGGATTGAGAAAGGGAGGTTATCACTTCTCAGCTGTTCTGTAGTCTCTGCCCTTTTGCCCACTTTACCGCGTGATGAGAGCTAAAACGGAGCTTTCATTGAGTGGAACACAGCTAAGTTACCCAGGTTTAGTTTGACACGGTTCTTTGGGTAAATCCGATATCTTTTATTAGACCACCTCAGATATTTGAAAAAATTCTTCTTAGCAAGCTTCGAGCACAAATGCCCTTCGTCAGGCTGAGGAAGTGTCTGCAGATGGTCTGTGCTCTTCCTGATCCAGAAAGGATAGCTCGGAAGGGATAGCTTCCTGCTCCAAAAGGATAGCTGTGATCCAGGAAGAGCATAGACCTTTTGCAGACGCTTCCTCAGCCTGACGGGTGTTTGCGCTTGAAAGCTTGCTAAGAAGAATTTTTCCAACTATTTGAGTTGGTCTAATAAAAGATGTTGGATTTACCCAAAGAACCTTCCTTACATCAACACGACTACAGCCTACACCCTGGGTTTAGTTTGTACTTTCTGCAGTGAAACAGTCACCATGGAGCAGGGGAGGCATGGTGCGTAACCACTCTTTTACCTGCCAAGGGCCAATGTTCAGTTACTCTCACTTCAGGGGCAGATCAGCTAGACAGGGAGGAAAGATTTCATTTTAATAGGATTCTCCGTTATTCGGGGACTGGAGAAGGCTTTGGTTGCTGAGGAATTCTGCCTCATAATGGACTTGTGGTCTAGAGCCAGTGGAGCCCCTCAAGTGCCTGGTTCATGTGCTTGGTTAAGTCAGTTGCCAGGTTTGGATTCAGAAAGGAATTTGTGGCCTGGCCAGATTGGCAGGCACCACTGGAATGGGTTTGTTTTTTGCTGTGGTGCAGGGCACAGTCTGCTTCCTAGGGTCATCAGGATGCATTTCACTAACATCCCCCAAGACTGCAGGGGTTTGGACTTTGGAGCTGCCTCTAGGTCTCTATTCCATTCCTGGGGCATGTTAGGTTTTGAGTCTCTTGTCTTAAGGTTGATATATAGGGAGTTGAGAGATGCCCTTTGGACCACTCTGGATTTACCATCTATTATATTGCTCCCTGCTGTTACAAGAGACTGGACTTAGTGACCCAGATGCTCCCCTCCAGTCCCAGGTTTCCATATGGTGATTTGGCTCAATATTGAATAGCCTTAAATGGGATGTCTCCCTCTAGTGGCAGCCCTAGCAGAACTAAAGCTTGTTCCTTGCACCTGCTTTGATTAATGTGATTTTTTTTCTAGTCATCACCTGTAATATAAAGTCCATGAAACAGGGAAGTTAATTAGCTGGGGAAGGAGGGCCAACAGATACTGAAGGTCAAGTAGGAAATTGGCAAAAATGAAATGAGCCCTGCTGTTCTGATTCCAATACTATCCTTCTCCACATATTTAGCAGAAGTGGTAGGAGCTCATGATCTCAGTGATTTGAGGTCTTAGGTTGGATCATTTCTGATGATTTCTCTCACATTCTGAGACTGGATTTAAATAGTGTTTTCCTCCCCTCTTACTAACGTGAAAGAGTAATGGTTTCAGGCTGGGGTTTTGGGTCCCCTGCAGTCGAGCCTCATTTTTACCATTGATTCACGTTAATCTTATTCTCCTCCCTCTGATTACTTGTGTATAAATCGAGTTCCTTGAAGCTACAGATCTATAGTTTGAGGCTTAAGAGCATTATATCTAGTTTGACCTTCTATATATATCACAGGCCATTACATGTTACCCGGACATCCCTGTCTTAAGCGAGTAGTTTGTGCTGGATGGACAGTAAGGAAAAGCATTTGCAGATCCTCAAGTGAAAGTTTCTGAAATGCTAATGCTTTATTCTGTGTCCCTTTGTCAATACTGCTTCCAGCCAGAACACTTGCTGAACACAAGTGACAATGTCACAGTGCAGTGTCATACACCGAGTGTCATCATTCGCACTGTTGCTGCTGAAGACATCACTTCTTCAGTAACTCAGGCAGAACTTACCGTCAGTTCAGACATTCAGGCAGCTGACTTGACAGATCCTCCCAGTACCCTGGAAGGAGATGCTTTTCCAGATGAAATCCATCAGTCCAAACTAAGTGACGAGGAGCAGGCTGCTTACAATGAAGACGACGACTCCAAATTCGGTGGCAGGAGTAACGCAGAACTGATAGATGGGGTTATGGTAAGAACTGAAGAAGAGATCTCAGATGCAGACCTCAAACGTGAAGAGGATTCTCACTCCGATTTAACTGGCACTTATGTCACTGAGGTAAGGAAGCGTGTGATAGAACTATTGGAATATCTGAACCTAAGCAGAGAGGAAGGAAAGGTCTATAATAAAGGCCTAATGAGTTTAATAAAATGTCACTGAGAATGAGTCAAGCCAGTAGTGGAGGATAGTAGCTCAGTCTCCTAGTATTCTAGGGCCCTCCACATTTTGCGGAAGGCTTCTCTGTCTCAGCACTTCATAAATCCATTATATGTTGAGTGATGTGAGTGGTGCTTAGCTTTATTTGGCTTGAGCAAGGAGGTCGATCCATACATTAGCTGTGGGGCTGTTTTGCAGATTCCAGCAACAGAAATTCTGGCACTTATGGGCTGTGGTGGAGGGCGATTCTGAGAGGCATTGTCTAAATGGTGAATTTAGGCAATGTTTGCCTTCTGCCTCTTTCACTGGAGGTTTTCAAGAAGAGTCTGGATGAACATTTGTCTGGGATAATTTAGGAACAGCACAGTCTGTGTTTGGGAATGGCAGGGGGTGGGACTTGATAACCTTTAATAACTTTTCCAGTTCTCTGATGATATAGCCCCTAGCTGGCCCACTGTTGTCTAACACATCACTGTATACTTATCAGACACAGTGGGAGTGTCTACACGTGTTAATATGCTTTAGTTAATGTGCATTAAATTTAATACCTCTGGGCATTTATACACATCCTTTTTGCCCCATGATGCACTGGAGATCTGGTGGGTTGGAGAAGACTTGATTAATCGAGTCTGGTCCGCACAGGAGCTGACATGAACTGCTTTACACAGCATGCAGTTGTAAGCAGTGAAATGTGCGACAATATGCAGAAAACGGCAGCAGTGCACTTTTGAACTAAAACGTCTCTTGTGTGTTTTGGTTCAGAAGTGCACTGCTGCCATTTTCTCAGCGCTGGTGCGCCTTTTGCCACTTACATGGTTGTATGCGCCACAGTGCAAGCATGTGTACAAATGCCCTCCAATGTGAGGTACTAGAAAAAGGTGCATTAGTGTATTTTAATGTGCATTAGTGAAAGCGTAGGGTTTTTTGTGATGCTTTAATGCATGTTAAAATAGGCTAATGCGCATTAAAGAGCACATGTAAATGTGCTGTGTGGTGGGTAAGGGAAGTAAAGGGCCCTAATTTCTCAAGTTTGTCTAGCTGCAACAGAAGTTCCTTATTTTTTTTTTGTAGGCTTTGTTTAAGCAAACTAGTCCTGCTAAGTGCTCTCCGCTTCAATAAAGATTTGTACGTAAACCAGAATATCTCTTTATCTTGATCAGCTCCACATCTGAGAGAGAGAGAACGTCTGGTCTCACCTCTTGAACTGAACTCCTACATTTTTCATATTTAGGAATAGTGCATAGAAGATAAACATCAGAAAGGTGCCATACTTTTCCATCTTCCTGAAGAAAACATGACTAGGGAAAATTGTGATTGGAGAAGGGATAGATTCAGCCCCTCTCTTTCCCCATCTTATCCAAATAGTGCATCTAACATTACACTTGGAGTTTGTTAGGCATCGATTTTCAGTAGTGAACAGATCCACAGTGTACCTTCACTTCACTATTTCTCTGAGTAGGACCTTTGTCAGCTTCAGCAGTCTTCTTGTTAGCAGGAACAATATACCCTGAATCCCTTCCAACACTGGTAACTTTGCCTCTTTCTTTTCCCTTTAGTTAAAATGATTGCTGTAAAAGGCCAGACTAAGGGCTCATTGCTGTTCATGCTAATCCTTTGATTTTTTCAAGCTGGAATCAATAAAAGTTCAGAATACAAAGACAGCTCTCAGTTTAACTGAGGAAGTTAGCTACAACTAAAGGGATATAAAGATGTTGTTGAGCTTTGTTTCTGGAAAGAGAAGGCAAACTGAGTTGGCAATTTTCCTTTTGGTACTTTTTAACTGGGCGTAAATGACAGCAGCATTCAGGACAGCTAGCTTCACTTTCTCAAAGAGTTTTCCCCACCTGCCAGAACCTGCAGCTATCACAGGGCTGGAGGCAGGGACCTGCACCTGGTGCTGATGATTATAATAGACTCCTTACTATTGGGAGCTGTGCATAGGCTGCTCCCTGACAGAGCAAGGTATCCTGTGCTTGGGTGCAAAGAGGTGAGCAAGGAGCCAGTCTAAAAGCATGCTGCTGGACAGCACCAGAGATGGGGGAGCCAGGAAAAAGCATTGATAGGCTGGGGAAATTAGTTTTGCTAAAACTTCCTTCAGTATCAGGGCTGTCCTGTACAAGGGCCTCCAGTCAGCCCAAGCATTTCACACTCCAGCTGGGCTGCGAACAACACGATCCAGTTATTTTCATTCCACCATTTACATTCACCACTGGTGTTTGACAGTCTGCCTTTGTCTGGCAATGCAAGACAGAGCAGCCAAGATTGCTCTTCTTTAGCTGTGTGATTATAGCTAAAACTTGGCAGAAAAAGCAGCAGTCGTGATGCTAATATTTAAGCATCTCACCAACATTTCTTCCTAACTAATAAATTCACAAGGAGCTGTTGAATGTGTTGTGCTAATACTAATGATAAAGCTGTTACCTCTTGGATATGATTCAAGTAGCCAGGATAACTGGATATTACTAGTTTATAGCCATGGTTGTGCCTAAAACAGTCATTTCTCTGAAATGTGTTTCTTTCCTTGCCTGCCTTCCTCCACTTACAGATGTGGTGCTGTTCCTTATATACATGACTGCCATAGTTTGCGTAAGATCCTTGGAAGGCGACTTCTCTGTCCCATGATGTATAAACCAACCTCTCATATCCGCTCCTTCATTCTTTCCTCACACAGGACCTAGGTTCTCCAACCATAGAAGAGCAAGTGGATCAGTCTGCAATAGATGATGAAACAGTCCTTATTGTTCCCTCATCGCATGGTTTTATCCAGACATCAGATGATATGGACAATGAATCAGTCTTACCTCTGACAAGACTAACAGGTAACAGAGAGTCTCTTAATGCAGTTGTGCTCAGGGGTCAGGATTCTTCTGTTCTGCACAATCAGCTGGAGCTCAGTGTCTCATTGCCTTATTTTTGAAATGTCCTTGTAAATTGATTTTCATATAAGCAAGATGGCACAAGATGTATTTGGAAACTGCTGGTCAGTTAATGTTTTATTTGGGTTAATGGCAAGAGAATGACAGTTCTTTGCTCTTCAGTCCGGAGGTATTAGCAGCAGCCTCTCCTTGTTAATGGCCTTAATGATCCACTAATCAAGCTAACCTTGTCTAACCACAGGTTTGTCGTCTTTTAGCTGCTGCTGGTCTCTCCTCCTATTTCACAATCTCAGACTTCAGAAGTAGAGATCTGTAGAGACCAGCCTCCAGGAGCAGCAAGGGTTTCAGCTGGCAGAGTGAGTCAGCTGAAGATTAGGCTCTGTCTTTGCTCTGTGCCACCATAACTGTGGGAGACTTTTCCCCCCCTCAGTCTGCCTTTCAAAAACAAGGCAGCTGTTCTGTTCCTGGATGTATTATATTTGACAAAATACAGTACTTGGTAAAGTGTGAATGGAATGTAGCAGCTCCAACAGCTACTTACCAAGTCTTGAATTAGATCACATAGATTGAGCCGTAATTTTTGGAATGGACTTCTCCACCCCTATTTAGAGAGGGAGACCAGAGGATCTTTAAAAATTAAAAGCATCTATTTTTAGATAAAAATTACTCTAAATAGTTCAAAGTACTTGCACACATTATGGAATATATCATATCATATGCACCGTTAGGGCAGCACAGTAAGTTATGGGTCCTAATGTAATGTGGTTTATTGCAGATCCTATATTGCAACACCATGGAGAAGGATCACACATTATTGGCTCATCATTGGGTAGCCCTGATTCTGAAGACTCCAAGGATGTTGAAGACTTAGTTAGTTGTCACTGAGAAGCAGTAAATCATGTCTGTTTTCTATGACTGTGTTTGCATCATGAAGTTAGTTACAGCCCTGTACCACCTGTCCAAAGCAAGCAGTCTACGTGGTTAAGAAAAGAAAGCATTGTTTAGTTTGAAATGGCTACAGTGCACTTTTACTGCTCATAAGACTTTTTACCTCATTTGTAAAGGGTTACAGAGCTGCTCGCAGCCCGGGTTGCTACATTCAGCAAGGCTCTTTTTATTTTAAACTTTGCAGTGCTCATGGCTAGGATCTACTTGGTCAGTCTGACCTGGCTGTTACTAGTGTGCTGGACTTCACACACCATGAAAACTGGACAGAAGCCAAGGATTGCAGGCCTTAGCTTGTTAGTGCAGCAACAAGAATTAGTTTGCACACCTTTCATGAAGAATGAATGAGGATTTCTGCACTTACTGACTCTAAGATGCAGAGTAAAAGACTCTCCGTTCAGGAGGAAACGTATTTGAAGATCACCCATCAGGGATGGCATGGGCAGCATCATTCAGGAGTGGTGTGTTCTCCACTCACCTGACTCATCAGTACTTCCACAGGGTAGGATCCTAGTTGCAGATGCTCTCAAAGTTGTCCTGCTCTGCTTGTTCCTGAAGAGTCCATTGCTGGCAATGGATGTAGATGCAGAAAGGTCAGATGTGGAAGATTTTTTTTTTTAAAGAAATCACTACAAGTTCAATAAAAAGGGAAATCTTATGAAAAGGGAAGCTATTGAAGTCCACCAGCATCTCCCAGAAACCCATGGCCTCTGGGGAACGTTGCAGGTAGAGTGGAATGATTGCTTGCTTAGCAATATGCTCCCAGCACCCTACCAGCCACCTCTTCAGAGGTGAATTATGCAGCAAGCAAGCTCGTACTTGAGGGAGGGAGGGAAAGTGGCAATGAGGCAGTGGTGCCCTTAGCAAGGGTCTTGGAGGAGCAGGTCAGTGACTGCTTGGGCCTGGTTCTGCAATGCAAAGAAAAATCAATTCATTCCTATACTTGAGCGTTAAGAGACACTAGGCTAAAAGCAGCCTTCTGAGGGGGGTGGGAAGTGGGAGAAAAAAAATAACTATAGAAATGAAAGATGCGTGTATAAATTATTTTATTTATTTCTGTAATTAGCTCTTCATAATCAGAGGTCACCTTTCAGTCAGTGGTTTGTTAATGTGAAATTAAGTTGTAGTTTCAAAATGGTTTGCCTAGGGAACACAAATAATTGTATATTCCGTTTAAACAAAAATAAAGAGTATTTGTCTTAGGTAACTGTAAGATGCTGTTTGTTTCTAGTGTCACTGATCTGTGCAGTGCCGCAGTTCTTGTGTAGTCATAAAAAATGCAGGGGGGGCAGTTTCCAAAATGAAAAAGCTTGTGCCAGTTGGAAATGTCAGTGCAACTGGATTGTCCATCAAGTGCAACAGCAGCTCTTTTAAAAAAAAAAGCAAGCAGAATATCATGTCTTACAGCAATAACTCTCCCCACCACGAGGGACTTCAGATAAACATTTACATAAAAATCATGTACTGATTACACCTGTGCAACAACTTCTTCCTTGTCAGGCTGATTGTCCCCCTTCGTATTCTAGGGTGGAGCTAAGAACAGTCTGCACAACAGCAGCATTCTTGGGTATGGCCCATGGCAGTCACTTCCCCACTTCGTGGAAGTACAGGTTGGCACATATACATAACATGATGATAGAAAACAAAATGTAGTAAATTAGATTCCTGAATTTAGGCTCCAAGTCTCCTTGTCGATACCAGTAGATCTAGAGGAGAGAACAAGTTTGTTATATTAGAAACATATTCTATTAACCAATTAAGTAGCATAGGATTCAGTGCCAGAGTAAGCAAGTGTGTTACACTGACAGTGTCTAGGATTATATTCCAGCCACCCCCTTTCAACCTGATCAAAATGGGGAGAGGGAGTGCACAGTCAGTTTTCACTGGGGACTCTTTGTGCAAGAACCTGTAAAAGCCACCTTGCTGCGACTGGTTCGCATTGCCCTACAGCAGAGGGGAAGGCCTCACTACAGTGGAACGATGGCCTAACTGATCTAGAGCCCTAGGCATCTGGTTCCTATCCCCAGCTCTGCCAGGTACTCTGGTTTTATTTTACACCAAAATCCAGGTGGTCATTGAGGCATGGAAACAGGCAAGCAGGATCTGAAGGTTTCGCTCAGAAAAGTCCCTGGCTATTTTGAGTGTTGGAGTGGGCTGCTACAAACTGGACACATGGAGCAGCTCTGAGCTACAAAGAAGCATTCAGATGCATCTGTCCAAGAACCCTCCTGTCTGCAAGGTTAGCTGCAGTCTATACCATTTGGGAAAACCAGCAGAGAAACTGCTCTATAACAAGTACTGCAAAGGAAGAGCTAGATCCAAACATTGCAATGTCTAGACTTTCCATGCCCTGAGCAGGGCCCAGAATCCAGGGTTTTATTTGCTTACACTCCCAACACACTTCATGGAGAGGAAGAGGCACAAACAGCCAGTACCCAGAGCAGGGAGCCACTACCTAGAGATGTGCTAACCTGAAACCCTGCTCTGTGCAGCATAAGCCCCTCACTTAGAGCTACAGGGCACATCTACACAAGACATTTCTTGTGGAGCTGCCTAATTAGCTCCACAGTAAGTGTCTCAGTGTTTACACATGTGGCCATATTAGGTTGCAGTAAAACTGAAACTCCACTGCAAGCTAGTACTTATAATTACAAGTACCATCCTGCAGCAGAGAGTTTTTTCCTGTGCAGCAACACGCACGTAGATGCTGACGGAGCTGGCTGGGGCACAAGGGTGCTTCGGTGCAGGGGCTGCCTGCTGGTTAGCCCTGCACTGAGTCCCCTCATGCCCCAGCAAGCCGCCGCGCAGCATGCTGAGTCGAGTCACAGCAGCCCCGGGCTGGCACGCTGCCCCCAGGCTCCCTGCCACACATTCAAATGCGGTGTTTATTGCTTTGAATTAATTGCATGGGTAGATGCGCCCACAGTGAAGCACATCCAACCCTTTGGGATCCACAGCTAAAAAAAA
>JAGPOW010001296.1:129294188-129307782 GCA_030014935.1 Caiman crocodilus
AAAAAAAACCTGAAAGCTGGTGGCTGTACCCTCAAAGGACCAAGCAGGATGAGCATTTAAAATATGGAGAGAGGAGGTGCTCTGTCCCCCTTTGGATATCCTGCTACTTAAAGCATGTGCCAAAAAAAAGGGAGAGCGAGAGCATGCGTGTGTGTGTGTGTGGGGGGTGGATATATATAAATAAGCATCATGGGACTGGCAGGAGAACAAGGGGGAGTTGGACTGTAGCCAGCAATCTCCCCTTCTACAGTGGGTGGGTCTACACATGCAATTAATAGAACTGAATATATTGTGGCTCAGTTTGAGCTGGAGTAAATTAATCCCAATGTCACCATCTACACATGCATTTAAGTGCAGTAATTTGCTTTGCTGCCAGACACCACTTGTATCTGATGGGACTATCTGGCAGCACAATAAAATTAGTCTCCTGTGCCCTAATTGTCATGCACGTAGAGATGGTGATAACTGTGCAGCAGCAGACTAATTTGTTACGCAGTAAAGTAAGCATTTAATTTAGATGTGCCCTGCGTGAAAGAGCGAGTCATCTACGGCTACACAGCTTGTGGTTCTAGTTAGGACCACTTTATAGTTCCCCCTCATCACAAAACATATTCATTACAAAGTGAGACTGGTGCGCTCTGTGTCCAGCAATGGGAAGTGACCGGCACTGAGCTTACTTTGCAGACCCCAAGACTCAGCTGTGTTAATAAGCTATTAACAGCTGCAATGGAGTAGGGATTTTTCTTCAATACTCCCCCCTGCACCTGGCCACCCACCCACCCTCCCACACACATGCTAAATTTAAGTAAAAGCCAGTGCCAGGAAAAGTCTTAAATATTTGATGCTAACAATAACTGCCTACTTACCTCTCCTTCCTGTACTGGTAGAGGGAGTCACTGGCTATAGGCAGAAGGAAGTCTGTTCTTGCCTCTTGTGTGAAAGAGACACCATAGTGGGTTGAGGTCGAGGAAGAAAGAGGGGATGTCATACTATGTGACCTGTACCACCACTATAGCACAGGAAAATACCTGCTGCAGCACCTACAAAGGCCTACAGAGAAAACCCTTGAGGGACCTGAATCTCTTCAACCTCTGCAAGAAAAGGCTGAGAGGTGATCTTGTGCCCGTCTACAAACTCATGGCCGGGCACAACAGGAACTAGGGGATACGATGTTTACCAGGGCGCCCATCGGGGTGACTAGAAACAGTGGCCATAAATTGAAGAAGAGCAAGTTTAGATTGGACATCAGGAAAAAAATTTTTTTTTTTTTTTTTTACAGAGAGGGTTGCCAAAATATGGAATATGCTTCCAAAGGAGGTGGTGTTGTCCCTTTCCTCGGAGGTCTTCTAGAGGAGACTGGACAAGCACCTGGCTGGGGTCATCTGACCCCAGTGCTCTTTCCTGCCCAGGGCAGGGGGTCAGACTTGATGAGCTAATAGGTCCCTTCCCACCCTAAAAATCTATGAAATCTATAAAAGCACAAGCCCAGTAAATTGGAAGTGTACTAGATACTGAAATCCTGTGGCCTGGATGCATGGGAAGGAGTAGGACAATGAGTAACTAGAACAACAAGGGGTGAAGGGGAACAAAAACTAAATTTATCCCTCCCCACCATAGCAGGATAATGATTTTCATGTGCAGGGTGTAGCACACTGCAATAATAGGACATGGTTTAGCCAAAAAGTGGGTCATTTCTTATCTCAAATTTAATGGGGACTGGCAAATATCACAAATGCCAAGTCAGCCTATTTAGAGGGTATGTAAAAAGAGTGTGCAAAGGAGGATCTGTTTTATATTCTAGAAACACACATGCACAATACTTACAAGTATGCCAGCAGAAATGCAGCACAAGGAGATGCAGAAAGCAAAAAATATGTTCACTGGTTTTGGAGGTAGTTGAGGGAAGACGAAAGCACTGATCAGAGTCAACTGTAGGGAAGAACACAGAGAGGCTAAGTACTTTTACACCAATAAAGACCCACAGTCTTTTCTTACAGGGCTCAGGGAAGCAGAGCTATGACGTGATAGAGGAAACACCCTCCACCACTCACCCCTTCCCCCATTAGGGCTGAGAACTGTGGGCGCGTTGTGGAGCTGGGGGTATGAAAGTTTGGAGGACCTAACAGTATACATGCCTATCACTACAGAGGAACTATCAGAATCTCTCAGTAGTTTTAATCCCTACAGGTGTAAGAGGCTTCTGGGGCATGGGGGAAGGGTAGATGGTAGGTCATTTAAGGAGAGTTTCTGGAGTAAATTAAAAGCCACCAAAACCCACCACCAAATCATGTAAGAGCCACCATCATGATATAAATCTTTCTGGTAACAGAGACCCAATTGTACAGAAGATGGTACTAATCTAGGGGAAGACAAAATACGACCTGTGGGCTGAATCCGGTGGGCCAGGCACCAGCTTCCAGCCTGTGGCACTGACCAGCAAACTGAACCTCGCCCAGCCCTTCTTCCCACAAGTGTGGGAGCGAGGTGCCCACCTATACACCTCCCTGCCCCAACAGGGTATCTATTGCACCTTACTTCCACCCTCGTGGGTGGCAGGCCTGGCCTGGCCTGGCCAGCACGCAGCTTCTGGGTGAGGCTGCTGCTGCTGCTGCCAGCGCCAAGGACCCGCGTGGCTTCCCCAGCATCCCATTCACTCCAGCCAGCAGGATGGGAGCACGGATCGTGGGGCTGGTGCTGGCAGCAGCACAGAGCCCGTGTCCATGGCGGTGGTGGCAGTATGGAGCTCAGGTGGGCATGGGGTGGGGACCCCCCACACACATACTCTCCTCCCATAGCACACAGCCCCGCAGACGACAGCAGCAGGCAGGGGTACTCCTGCAATGGGAGGGACTTCTAATGGCCAAGGTCACAGGTGGGATTTTTGGTTGCAAGATGACAAGGGGACAGGGCAACTGCGGCCCTCGAAAGCTCACCAAACCTCACTGAGCGGCCCTCCAGCCAAAATAACTGTCTACCCCTGTACGAATCCCTCAATGACAAGCGTGGTATGTTGATGCATGCCTGCTTAGCAAGGGCAGGGTAGGCAGGACCTGTTTGAACCAAGATGGCCACTCAGAAGATCAGAGTGGGACAACTGAACATTTTAAGTACACGTTAAACAGCCAATTCACTTTCAAGGAGCTCGTCATGATCAAGGCTTTAAATAAGCCCCGGTGATAATAATCAAGGCCACTTCCTGGGAAATGCTCTAGCAGAGCATCAAGCGGGGAAGCAGGATTCAGCCTCCTGGCACCAGGCTGCTGCTGGGAGGAGCACCGATGCTAGATGGGCTCTGTGGCAGACGCGGTCAAGGCACAGCCTTCAAAGTCAGGCTTTCCAGCAACGAGCTGGGTTCCCCGAATAGTTGATCTTCTGGATGCAGAATAGCATCTGGGCTCTGTAAAGTCCACTATGGACTACCATGGGTCAGGGGAGTTTCTGCCTCACAAAACACTTGTTCTTTTTCTTATTTAAGTTCCGAGAAAGTATAATTAGCACAGCATCGTGTATGTTTCATGTCTTATAAAAAGATAAGCAGTACATTTCAGCCAGACCAAGTGGTGCTGAAAAGTCTCCCCCTGTGGTATTTTGGAAGGTTTGGAGTTTGGTTTTTTGGTTTTGTTTTTTTTAAACAAAGCCACAGAACATGTTATCAAATTAAATTTGCTAGAAGAAAAGGTTTCCCTTCCCCAGTAACAAGAAGTGGCAAAGGACTAGAAAGCCAGCCTGTACTTCAATCCAAAACCTGGTCCTGTTAATGTCTGACTGCAAAATAACTTCAGTTAGAATATTTTAATAGGATTTTATTGCTACGCCTTGCAGGGGGGGGAAACACCGTTTGGGAAGGTGAATACTTACTATAAGCAGCAAGAATGTGACACTCCCAACAGCCAAGTTGATTATTCTATCCTGGGGTAAGGGGGGTGGGGGGAGAGAAAAAAAAACCCCGTTAAACCTGGTCATGTCTTTTGTGAAGCTGTCATAATTTTGTGAAGCTGTATTTTGCCCAGCCCTGATCTAACCTCTTAATAAAAAACTACCAATTCAACTGCAACTGATAACTCCACATTCCTCTAGCAGTCTTCTGCACTGAGCGCGAGACCCGAGGATTTCAGTGACCATCTTAACTTTCTGTTCCCGACCATTTTGCAGACCCTGACAATTTTGCCCTGCTCTTTGAGACCCAGATGCAGTTTCTTCGCGCACATCAGCAGTGGGATTTCTACTACTTCCCAGGCAACTGCACTTGTGTAGCCCGACAACTGTGGGATGCAGATGCATCACTTGTGCTGCAGCCCTCCGACTTCGCAATGGTGCATGCCAAGAGGAGAACCCAGCCTGACTTGGATCCTGGGCAGATCTTAAGAGGTCACAAGGGGATACGTCTGAACATCTCTGTGCTTGGAAATGGGTTACGTTGGGCTTCAAAGTCTGCTGCCACCAGCAAAGTTGGAAAACAGAAACAAGTGCAGAACTCAGGTCTTTGCTAACCTCTCCTCTCACTTGGCCGCTGTTTACATTTTAGGATTTGAAATTTGGGCCATGTCAAAGGGGACCTTTTTTTACCCACCCTTCTTCTGTACCAAATCGTTAGACTCCCCCTTCTGCAGCTGTAACTGGGTGAATGAGCATACACCTCCGAATCTCACCCTTTCATTTAAGAGTAGCCCTGCAGTGAAGTGTCCAGTGGAGCTGCATCACCAGGACCTCATTCAAGTCCTGGCCAAAAAGCACATTACCAGCTGGTCGGTGTCAAATGCCAGGACAGGAGGCCGCACAGAGTGCCCTGGTGCCAGTGGTTATTGCCGCCTAACTTTTAGTACCACCTGCACGGTCTTGCTGTCTCTTATCCCAACACTGATCTTGCTTGTGAATTTCTAGAGCAGTCTGCTCTCTCCCCACGGTGCATCCAGCAGCAAAGCTCTCCACCGTCTCCCAGCTGGATCCCCTGGGCCTCCACCCCCACTTTTGTCCCTACACTTGCTTGTCACCACGTCTAGTTTCCTTTTTGCCCTTGAACACACCGCACCATAGTGGTTATGCCATTAGGGCACTCAGGCCAGAAGAGGGCTTTGGATAATCAGACCAATTCAAGCAGCCCAACCCATGTTCACAGAGTGGGATCAGGACCTAGAATAGATTTAAGCTCTGTATTGACAGCAGTTGTACTAAGGGGGACCACACAGGCTCCTCTGTAACTAAAGTGGCAGCCTTCCTCTTCCCTGGCTATTTTGGTTAACACAGACACGCACACTATTCACCCCCCTGTCAGCACAAGTACCCACAATCAATTTATTATCTACCTGAGATTTTAATTTTATTTATTTATTTTAAACTGTTTTGCCACAGAGGGGAGACCATTTTAGTAAAATCTGAAACAAAAGTGCCAGACAGTATTTCCGTGGGGCCGATGAGAAAGAGTAGTGTGTGCAGAGAAACGATTCTCCGCTCCGCTGCAGCCCCGAGCGGGTATCTTTGTCCTGGGTCTGGCATTGCCCCGAGCTGAAGTTCTCAGCAGTGAAAAGGAACAAGGCTGCTTATTTCATTCGCTTCTCTCATGCTGAGAGCATTCATTTCCCAGACTAAAACAAAAAACCACAACATGATACTCAGCGTGTGCAGCTGGGGAGCTGTGGGGAAGAGGTATAAGGGAGAAAGATAAAGATAACACCATGTTCTCAGGAGCTGTAGCATACAATGCCAGCTGTGTACCCATAAGTTTAAACTTGAACAATTAGGTGATGTGACCCCTTCTGAACAAAGGGAAGCGCCAGAAAGGGCATTAGTTTGTACCAGAGCAGGACTTGCAAGTCCCAGCGGAGATTAAGACACCACTCTACTCAGTGCCACACAAAAACGCATTGTAAGAGGCAGTTTCTGCCCCCAGCAGTTCAGTGTAAACTAAGGATGCTCAGTCTCCAGCCCACGGGGCAGATGCGGCCTACGAAGCCAGAACGAACAGCCCATCCCCGGTGAATGCTCCTGCTGCTCCTCCTCTCCTTCCCCCCAGCAGCCAAATTGAGCAACGGGGGAGGAGGGTACGGGCAGCAGCAGCATTCACTCGCACAGACAAAGTCAAGAGCTGAGCATCACTGCCCGGCCCCCTCTTCCTGCCCCACCAAATTCAGCAGCAAGGAAAAGAGGCAATGAGCAACGGCAGCGGCAGGGCTCGGAGCGCCACGAGAAAACTGAGCAAACCAGGATGTCAGCAGGGACTCGGACTGAAGCCACAGCTTTCACGCTACACAAGGAGCACTGAGCCGTTTCGTGGCTGGCAGGGATGACACGGCTGCTGCCGCTCAAAACTTCTTCTTCCTGCCACTGAATTGAGGGGGACGGGGGTAGCAAAAGCAGCAACAGCGCAGCTGCTGCACCCCAGCGCCCCACGGAAACTTTGCAGCTGGAAGGGGAAAGGCAGCAGAGACCCATTCTTGGCCACTGCATTCATGCACCGTCCGTGTGGGACTGGCTACATCCCCTAAAAATAAAAAAAGCTAATTTCAGGAAAGCCCCAGAAGTTCAGGGGCAGAGCAAATCCCACTCCCACTGTGGCATTGGTAGGTCACTGGGAAATGCAGGGAGCCGAGGTACAGTGAAGACTGCCCAGTTGGCAGCACTATATCTGCCCTCTCCTCCCATGGGCTGAAGAGCCCGCAACCCCTCACCAACACCAGGAACCTGCTCCTTACGGATTAATGCTCATCCACCCCGAGGCCTGGTGCTGAGCCGGGCACCTCAGCGCTCAAGCTCAAGTCTAGTCCAGTCCAGGCAGTTTCAGTCTCTCCTCTGCCATATACAACAAGTCCTTAGCAGGTGTGACTTTTTATACAAAAAAAACTGCAGAAAAAAAATTGAACATTACTTTGCATTCAGAAGCTTAAAATTACTAAACATGAGATGTCTGTTTGCCTTTCTAACACTAAAAATGCCTGATATTAGGATATGCCAAATATAGAACCGCAACAACACATTTCTATGCAGCTCTCAGCTCGTTTCTGAGATCAAGAACCGGCCCGCTTGTGTGAAAAAGGCTGAGCATCACTGGTCTAAAAAGTGGGTAGGGAAAAGCAACGGGCAGGGGGTGATTAGCCAAGGACAACACAGCAGGTTGGCCACCAAGTCAGGAAGATGCTACTCCACGTCTCTCCTCTCTGCCCCGTGTCGTCTCCCCAGGCCACACTAGGAAGTTTGGGATGCTACCCGCCAGGGGTGTACAGACATGTATGCAGAGCGAGGGGAAGCGAAGCAGCAACCCTGTTCCCATGAATGAAAGAAGCCAAGTCTCAGCAGAGAAAATCCCTTGGGAACGAAAAGAAAAAAAAAAAAAATAGCTCACCAGTGGGAAGAGAGCACATATGATCAGAGCAGAGCTCCACTGGATTTTGGTGGCCTTTGCTGCCCATGAACCCAGAGGACAACAAAGGCACATCATTGCAATTCCCCCACTTTGAGAACAGGAAAAAAAAAAAAATCTTAACATTACGCCCTAGAGAGAGACCAGGATTTACCAGGAGCCTACCTACCTACCAGCCAAACGCTCGCTGGGAAGTTGGGTACAGCCTCCCGTGTCGCCCCTTGCCCTCCTGCCAGGCCGCTGGGGACCGAGCACAGGAACACCCACTAGGTGGCACCAGCTTCCCTATCATCCTCTTGCAAGTAGAGGCCTGAAGGCAGATCTCCGTCCTGTCCGGCTGCTGGCAGGGAAAAGGCACGTCCTGTTATCCCCCGCAGAAGGGACCATTGCTGCCCGAAGGGACCATTGCTGCCCGAAGGCATCCAGCTATGGGCAGTAAAACGAGCAGGCCTGTTTCACGCCCCGCCAGGAGCAGCAGCGAGGAGAAGGCGCGGCGCGGCCGGTGAAGACTCCAAGACAATGTGGAAAAACGCACTCACAATCCAAGAGGGCTTTGTGTTTTCACATACAGAGGTGCCTGTCCGGCGGTCTGGGGCTTCGAGAGGACCAACACAGCCACGGGGAAAGTTTCCATCCATGCATGATGGCGAGTAGTTTTTGAAGCCCAAGGAAATGGCATTGCTGGCAGCGCCAACTCGTACCAGCTGGAATTAGTTTCTCTTTCGGAGTAAAGCAGCAGCACTTCATACCAAAGATGAACTCTTTTTCTTAAACCAAACCCCCCCCCCAAAAAAAAAAACCAAAAAAACCCAAACCAAACACTGTCTGGAAGGTGCTCCCCCAGCGCACCCTGGCCACAGGATAAGGGACTCAAACGCTGGACTCAAGGCCGCCAGCAGTATCCCCACGTCCAGCGAACTAGAAGCCCTGCACCCATCACCCAGACAGCTCTTCACAACAGGGATATTAGTGAGCCACATTTCATTAGCTAAATCTCAACACGTTCCAGGTTCTGGGCAAGGACCCCAAGCTAGTACAGAGAAAGACCTCCAAAGAGCTTTTCTACCTCCCAGCTGGGTGCCCGACAGCCGCGGGAAGGACTGCGTGACACCCACATCCTCCACATCAGGTGGTTTACTGCAGCGTTTACTCCAATAAGCAGCCTCTGCGCTAGGTCTGAGCGTGCACAGCCGCTCCCACGATGATCTCCTCCTGCGCGGTGCGTAGGACAGGAAGCACAACTGACTAGGCACAGTCCTGGCAAACGCACAAGAACTGGCGGAGGAAATGCAAACAATTCTGCTTTAAAAACTCTGCAGCCAGACCCTGTAAGTTGCTGTGTTTAAGAAGCACCTTCTAGCCTAGTCATCTCCACCCTTCCCCACAGCAACACCGGGAAAGAGCAGCTGCCGCTCCCGACACCCATCTGCTGCAACAACAACTCCCAGACTGTGGTCTCTGGGGCAGCCCTCGTCTTCCCCTCCACCTTGCTAATCTGACCCGGTGCCAGCTGGTACTAGAGGAAAGCATCCCACATCTCCAGTGCTTCTTTGCACACAAGCATTTGTAACAGGTGCAGAGAAGCTTCGCTGGTGTGAACAGAAGGGGAGAGCAGCTCAACAACTCCCCGGCCTTCGCACAGAAGTGGGTGTGGAAGATGGGTTTGGTGGCAGCGTGACCATGGATGGGTCGCTTTGTTTCTGCTTTAGTTTCTACGTTGTAAATGTGAGTCAAGATTCACCTTAATTCACACAGATAGTGCAAAAGGCCATTCTGGGGTGCCTGCCCTTCCCCAATCCTGCATACATTAGTATTGCGATGACCCTGAGGACCCTCCACCCCCTTCCCAGGCCAGGGCCTCCTTGCGCTAGGTGCTGTACAGACAGAGAACAGCACGAGCCTCAGTTCCTGTGCCAGGGAGCTTGCAGCGACTTTTCATGTAGGCTGCTGCACACACTTCTGCAGCTAGAGTCAATGAGTATAATCTAAACTGCTGCTCGTGAAAAGGAGCCACCGCCAAGGGAAAACCCTCTGTTTGCACAATGCACAGATAATTAAATATGGTTCCAACCAGAGACAGCTACACAAAATTTCATTTCTTTATTTCTAAGCAGGCAAAACAAAACGACCCAAGTTTGAACTCAGCCACTTGCTCTAGCAGATGCACTGGTAAGGTCTCTCTGAGGGCATAAACTCGAGTTCTTCCTTCCCCTCACCATTAAAATAAGAAGAGGAAGTCTTTTATGACAGCAGGAGCAGTAAGAGGCAAGATGTTTGATGTAACAGGTTTCTGCCATCTTAAAAACTTAAAGAACAGGAGCTGGGTCTCAAGATCACACCTGGATCTCTTCAGATGAGCTAGGGTGACTGAATGGTCACTGTCCACAGGTTTTCTAAGTTAAACTACTGTACTGATCAGACACCACTCAGCAGTCCCCAAAACAGTGCTCTCAGCAGAGGCACCAAACATTACCAGTTGCCCCTAAAAAAATCTTGTGCATCTACTGACATGCATGGAAACAGAGTGGGCTCCTCCTAGTGCCAAGTCCAGTGAGTCTCAGAGTGCCAGGACACCCTGGGGTGATGCCAGGTCTTTTGAAGAGTGCCCCAAGGTGTGAGAAGATAAGCAGATGAGCCTACCCAGTAGCTTAGGCTTGTCCCTGCCTCAAGCTCAGCCCCTCTGCAAAGAGGCAAGCACTGTAATACATAAACTGGTTTTTCTTTTTTAAAAATCGGGCGCCACTCAATGCAAAAGTTACGGAGGTGTGTCTCCCATCAAATGAGGGCTTCCTCAGGTCCAGAAAGGTTGAGCACCATTGGCCCAGTCAGATGTAAAAGGATGAAACTGCAATACCCTGGCTGTGTTATAGGGGACACGAGGGTGAAGGGTCAGGGCATCAGGCTCAGCTGACTAAGCACTAAGTTCACGCCAGGAATTACAGCACGAGAAACCAGTGTTGAAGTGTGAAGGGTGACAAAGCCACAGTAGGTCTAACAGTGGGACGTGACTGGTGGCTCTTAGGGCTGTGGAATTTCGAGCCTGAAACAGCAAAACTGAAGTGAAACGAAAGGCTTCGAAATGAAACGTGGGCAGTCGGAACGTTTTGAAAGTTGTGAAACATTTTGAGTTTCGAAGCTGGGCGTGCTTGCAAGTAAACAGAAAGTACGGAGAGGGAGAGGGGGAAGGACTGCTCTCATATTGACTGTGTAGCTGGCCAGTGACTGTGATCCTTCCCTGAGACCCCTTCCAATCCCCGTGCTCTGGGAGAAGGACAAAAAAACAGCATAAAAAACATTGTTTGAACTGAGCTTTCTCTGTGCCTTCACACTTACAAGTGCCCCAAGTTTTGCTCCGAACAGTTTGAGGTGCAGTTTCCCAGAAACCCCTGCACCTATATCTCCTTGAAACCTGGCAGGCTTCATGGCCTCAGCATGGGCTACCATCCCTGCAGTGCCTTAACACACACGTGACACAAGTTTTACTCGTCAGCAGCTCAAGGTGAAGTTTCCCAAAACCCCCTGCACCCATCTCCTTGAAGCTTGGCTTCGTGGCCTTAGAACGAGCTACCATCCCTGCGCGTTTCATCTGAAATCAGGCAAGACAATGACAGTTATAAGCAGTTTCATGCTGCCCAATCATAGCCTAAGGGCGAAAATTTTGACAAAACAAAACAGAACCGTGGTTTCGAAACTGTCCTGTCGAAACGAAAGGTGCTGTTTCACACAGCCCTAGTGGCTTGCTCTGTGGCTGACGTCAGAACCAAATCTTGCTAGTTAGTCTGGAAAACACAACCGGTTACAGTTAACTACAGATGAGATGCTCACAGTCAAACCCACTAGAGACAGTCCACATCCACCTTCAGCACAACAAGGTATTTCAGGATCCCGAGAGTACAGCAACGGCTGTAAAAGTGTGGAGCGAATCCAAGACTGCAACCTCCAGCGTCCCCAGCGCGAGGCGAGTGCCAGCAGCTCAGCACAAACAGAGAGGTTAAAAATATAAGCATGAGCCCAGCTGACTAGAGAGACTGATCTGGTGGAGCCCTTTATCTGCGAGGTGCCCAGCCCAGACATGCAGCGAGATCATTTGAAGGGTGCGCCAGAAAGTGCAGGGAGCTAAATGAGGCGTGAGGAGATAGAGCAGGGAAGGGCAGACTCGGACTCCTCCCGCCTGGCCGCTCTGCCAGGGGACGAGCACTGCTAAATACGCTGTTCAAATTCACTCAATTCAGAACAGTTATGGAGGGGTGCGTCGAATCTAAAAAGGTTGAGAACCACTGCAGTAGAGAGTAGAGGATGACTCTGATGCCGGTTTGGGGGCCAATGCACAGAAGAGGAGCAGAGACGAGGTGTTCCCACCAGAAAGCCCTGGACAATGGATACTAGAGCTGCCACACTGCTTGGCAAAGCACCCGAGACTCAAACAGACCATTGCCTCCACCATCAGACCAAATACACCAGGAGAGAGATGCAGGCAAAGCAACATGCTGAAGTCAGTACTGCTGCTAGTGCTACCCATCCCATGGCTGTTGGAAAGGCTCCGCACCCCAGTATCATTTAAATGAAATTGTGAAGAGTTTGCAAAGTCAAGCACTGGAAAGCAGCAGCTATGAGAATGAAGGCCGACTGCATAAGGGGACAGAACGACGACAACAGTCCAAGAGTGTGCGAGCGCATGCTTTTCGTGCATTCACACAAGCTCATTTGGGGCACGGGAGGGACCGTAGCTGTGATGACCAATGGTCTATTATTAATTCTGCACTTCCACGAGCAGTGTTGGGCTGCAGACTCTGTTTTGGACACGGAGCCCGGCTGCTTTTGCTGCTGTCTTTTTACCTCGATCTTGGGATAAAATTCCACGGGGTGATGACCCAGAGCTAGCAGGAATGCCGAACGTTTAGATTTCTTGTCAAATGGAAACGCCATGGGACGCAGAAGGCAACCAGGCTAAGAAAAGCCAGTCTGCCCAGACAGACTAGTAACCAGGGCCGGACACAAGCATGGGCGAATGGGGATACCAAGGGCCCCCAAATGGGAATCATCATCATCATCATCTCCTCTGGTGAAGGGGGCCTGATATTAAAAGTTTGCCCGGGGCCACCAGGAACTTAGGTACAGTGCTGCTAGTAACAAAGCATCATATCATTTGGTGGGGGAATTTGAGCATTTGACAAAGGTGGTCAGGAGAGAATGTAAAAGGAGACAGCATGCAACGAGGGGAAAAAAAGGTCGCACTGGCTCTTCCCGAGAGAGGCAGCCAGAAGCACTGCATGTAGTTCAGAGGAAGAGTTACGTGCAGGAAGGCAGGCACCAAGTCCAAATCCCTTGGGACTCAAGTCACCCCAGATGAAGAAACGGAGGCTGGGAGGCCGTGCAGGTGTGTTATTTGACACTCAGTCTCCGGCATGTAGAGTAGCTCTTCCCGAATCCTTTTTACAATCACTGCACACAACAGGCATGTGCTTCAGCCACTATGCGTCCCTGTGGCAGCCAGCTGTAAACCCACGTGCCGGCTGGGATCAGGTTTACTTAACTTATTCAGAAGCCAACACTAGTTTTGGGGAAGCTACATCAGTCTTGGCTCTGAAGACGTGTGTGCATGAGGGGCTACATAGAGACGTCTACTCAAGCCCGGGCTTGGGGACTTGGGACCAGAGGAGGGGCCTGGACTTTGCTCAGTCTCAGGCAGCTTAGAAACACATGGCTCAGACACAGGGGCCTGGCCCACATCCAGCCGGGGCAGTTCAACCAGGGCGATTACATGTGGTTAGCTGGAGGATCAGTGTGATCATGAGTAAGCATTTTTGTAAAGCTGTAAGACTTTCTACTCTTAACCTGAATGCCCAGAGCAGGGCGGTCAGTCAGCAAAGCCAGGCAGCTGGCATGAATTATGAACAGCTCGGGGCCGGGGTGGGAGTGGAAAAATCAACTTTTGAGCTCATGGCCAGAGGGAAGTCTGCCAACTGTCCATCAAGGAGGAAAGAAAATAAAACAAGCTTGTGCTAGGGGCCCAGCTAAGCCCATGTGACTTAAAAGCTGCTGTAAGGGGAGTGTGACAAGGCCTCCCTCTGTGGCAGGCAAAGCAGCAGATGGATCTGCAGTGCCTCTGTCCACCTGGGCTGGTGATGCTATATCATAGTGTCATAGTACCTAGGGTCAGAAGGGGCCTAGAGCAGGCCATCTAGTCTGAGCCCCCGCCAATTGGCAGGAAACGAGTGCCAGGGTCACAGGACCCCAGCC
>JAGPOW010001296.1:129307882-129335563 GCA_030014935.1 Caiman crocodilus
TTCTTGCTCCCCACATACTTGAAAAAGGACTTCCTGTTGTCCTTGATCCTAGTCGCCAGGCGAAGCTCCACTCCCGCCTTGGCTTTCCTAACAGCCCTCTGACACGCCTGAGCACAAGAAAAGTACTCCTCTTTGGAGGCTGCTCCCTCCTTCCAAAGATAGTATGCCTCCCTCTTTGCCCTCAGCCTCTCTCCAGCCTACACTGGAAACTTAAAAAGGAAGGGGGGAAAGGAAAAAGACATTTACAAGTTACCAGCTGCAGCTGAAAGCCACATTACTCTCAGCGACAGAGACTACCACAAGAATTTGAAGTTAGAGGAAAACTCTGCCAGACTCAATATCCCGATTCCTCGGAGACATGAATTCTGAGCAGCCTCACTTTGGAGACGGGGATAACCTGGCAGTGGCATTAAATGGTTTGAAGACAAGCTGCAACTTAAAAAAAGCCAAGCAGCCAGTCTAAACTCCATATGGCCTTTGTCCCCCTGGCTGATGGGAAGTATTCATTCAGATGCCCAGGACTCTGGCAGTGACAAGAAATGCTCGACTGCAAGAGTCTGAGCTGGCAAACAGGAACAGAAAGCAAAAGGAGTTATTTTGAGACTGCAAACTAAATTAAACAGCAGCATGCAAAACTGGGGAACCAGTGGTGTTAGACGCTAAGGGTGAACGTGTTCGGAGCGCTTCTATCCGTGCTCTGATGGCCAAACATTTTGGCCAAGAGGTGGAGGCACAAGGATGCAGAGAAATGGGCTGATGTTTTTGCAGAGAACCAGGACGAGCTGAAAAAGCCCCAGAAGAGTTAGCTTGTGGCCGAGACCCATCTCCTCACAGAACAGCTAGGCAGACCCATGCTAGAGGGAGCAGCTGCCTCAAGCTGGCTCCAAAGAAAGTATTTCAAGGATGAGATGTCCTCCCTGCCAGGAGATGGGGAAGGGCATGCTAAGCTTCAAAGTCATCCTCTTCTTTGAACCTCTCAAGTACACGCCAACAACCCTTGCAGCAGCAGGACATTGGCAGTGAGGGTGCTACAACTTGTGGCTGTGTGACGGGGGCAGCTCTGTAGTTTTAGTAACAGATTAGACCAGGGGTGGCAGAGTTGGGCCCACGGGCTGGATCAGGCCCACAGCAGACTCCATTTGCCAGCAGCCCCTGCCTGTGTTGCTGCAGCTGGTTTCCATGGAGATCCCAGGAGCAGTGATGCCAGGGTTTCCATGGAGACCAGCCCCAGCAGTGCTGGCAGGGCGGGCAGGGAGCTGCTCCAGAGCCGGGGCTGGGATCTTGCAGCGGTGACAGTGCGGTCCGGGGCCAAGGCAGAGTTGCGACCTGCTACCTGCACATCTCGGGCAAGGGCATGCAAGCAGCAAAATCGCGGCTCCAGCTGCTGTCACCGCTGCAAGATCCCAGCCCCACTGAAGCAGCTCCCCGCCTACCCAGCCAGCACTGCTGGGGCAGGTCTCTATGGAAACCCTGGAACTACCGCTCCTAGGGTCTCCATGGAAACTGTATAGCAACACAGACAGGGGTACATCACTGGCTACTCCAGCCACCCGCATTCAAGAAAGATTCGAATAACCCTTCTTTGAATGATCAGCAGAGCAGAAAATCCACCTTGCAAAGAAGGCTAAAAACCCTTACCATGTTTAGCCTAGCCAAACGGAAGCTGAGAAGAGATGCAATGGTCCTCTTCCTCCAAGCACAGGGAGGAAGCAGACCTACAAGACAATGCTGGCACACAAACAAATTGGCCATGGTTTCTAGCCATGAGGGCCAGCACGGTTCTAGGCCAGCCTTTCATTAGCAATAGTGAGACCAGAGCACTTCACTGGTTCGAGACCAGAGCTTTGACCAGTTTCTGAAAGGGGCTCGGCAAGTTTGCGTGAGAGAACGAGGACTGAATGGAGTTCAGGAAGTCCATTCCTCAGGGTGTCCCTCAAGTACCTGGGCAATACTCTTTTGCTCATTTTTCCTTAAAGTGGGCAGAAGGGGTGTAGGGGAGAAGGAGTTGGGGAAGAGATACGTTCTCCAAAACATCCTGTGTGACAGACGCATGTGGACCATACTGAAAAATCCTGTTTTGTACGTAGGGCTTGCCTGCCTTCCGTCTTGTCTTTTTATTGTCTCTTATGATGCCCAGGGTTGCTAAATCCTTGGTGATCTTCTACTCAAATAAAAATACCCTTGGAGAGGAGGTAGCCAGAATCAAAGGATCAGAAAACTACTCCATCCATGTAGCTAGCTTTATATCCCTAGAAGAACACCCAAGCCAAGCTTATGTAGCAGGCTGATTGATTGAATCACCGGATCTCAATTCGCTGGACCTGCATGTTTTTATGCTTCCAGATCTGGACAATGATCCTATCCAGGGTGCAGGACTTACACAGTATACCCCTCTGACAGCTGAACCTCCATAGTCCATTTGCCAGGCTCCTGGGACTACTGTCGGATCTACAGACTCCTTGATAGTTCAAGCACACCCTGTCCCAGAACTCCACTCTGGACGCAGTTTCCCTCAGGACGAAAAAAAAAAAAAAAAAAAAAATTATAATAATACTGCCCATGTTCCTCTGCCTCCATTTCCTCATCACTTGGGAGCACACATTAGTCAGGGGTTTCTGGGATTTCCAGAATCCTCCTTCTGAAACAGAGTGCCTCTGTATTTTGGAGGACAAGCTATTTCTCAGCTCGGCTAGCTCCAATGTTGGTTAACAGGAGGGCAATCCAGGCTGACTTGGACAAGCTCAGCAAATGGGATGAGACATTGATGGTGTTTAACACTGAAAAATGCAAAGTTTTCCACCTTGGGAGGAAAAACCTGCAGCATCCTTATAGGCTCGGCAGTGCTATGTTGGCTAGCCCTATGGAAGAAAGAGACTTGGGGGTCATCATTGACCACAAGATGAACATAAGCCTGCAGTGCGATGCCACAGTTAGCAAAGCAACCAAAACACTGGCTTGCATCCATAGATGCTTCTCAAACAAATCCCGGGACGTCGTTCTCCCCTTGTACTTGGCCTTGGTGAGGCCGCAGCTGGAGTACTGTGTCCAGTTTTGGGCCCCACAATTCAAAAAGGACGTGGAGAAGCTTGAGAGAGTCCAGAGGAGATCCATGCACATGATCAGAGGTCAGGAAAACAGACCTTACGATGACAGGCTGAGATCTATGAGGCTCTTTAGCCTGGAAAACTGCAGGCTCAGGGGTGATCTGGTGGCCACCTATAAGTTTATCGGGGTGACCACCAGTATCTGGGGGAACGTTTGTTCACCAGAGCGCCCCAAGGGATGGCAAGGTTGAACGGTTATAAACTATTGCAAGACCGTTTCAGGCTGGACATAAGGAAGAATTTCTTTACTGTTCGAGCCCCCAAGGTCTGGAATAGCCCTGCCACCAGAGGTGGTTCAAGCGCCTATATTGAACGCCTTCAAGAGTAAATTGGATGCTTATCTTGCTGGGATCCTATGACCCCAGCTGACTTTCTGCCTTTGGGCAGGGGGCTGGACTCGATGATCTTCCGAGGTCCCTTCCAGCCCTAATGTCTATGAAACCTCATAGTAAAAAACTTTCTCTCTCTCTTCACTATTAAAGCCTTCTCCTGTTTTCTGTCCCAACACTTAATGCATAGCTCCAAGCCTCTATTGTCCTGTATCGACCTCTGCTGTTTTTAGAGTCCAATATCAATTCCTTGATTGTCTTGTCTTTCTTTATTATGTTTTGGGGACTTGATGGAAGGAACTGAAGGAGAATATCTGCAAGGCCAGCATGGCTAGAAAAAGGATCCATGCAGCAAGTCCAAGTCAAAGACAATGTCCAGATGTTAGCTACCCACTTCCAACAAAACTGTCCCCTGTAGTCTTTCACAGGCTTCTAATCATGGCCAAGTTTGCATAGGCTTTCATATAAAATATATATTATATATAATAAAATATATCCCCCATTTCACGGCAAACAGCTGGCTCACAATTCTGGAAGTACTATAGATTCCTAAGAACGTTTTAACACACGCACGGGGGGGAAAGAAACAATTTTCCCCTTCGAAACAGTTAAAACCTTTAAGCTAAAAATTCCATGCCCCCTCCCCCCGCATCATGGACAGCTTTAGTCTGAACAATTACAGCTGACACCATATGCAGGATACATTTAAGTTTAGACCTTTTCCTGCACATTGGCGCTCACGTGTGTCCCCTCATATTTGATGCAACAAAGGAAACAAAAGCAGAAACGATAAGACGGAAAAGGAAGTCTTGTCCTCCCTTTCACAGCCTATGCCCACCCTTATTCATCGTCTCATGTTTAGCAACTCCTGATTCTCAGCATGTCATTAGTGCCAAACAATCCCCTTTGTGCTTTCTCCCAGGCTGTCCCACAAGCTTGAGGAGCTCCCTGCAAATACCTCATTAGCCACCTTCAAATCCTCTTCCAGTTCTCCTTTGCTGCAAATAACACACACCATACTTAGCAGTTGTGGCCAGTGCACCCAGTAGTTGACAACCAATACTGCACCACTGTTTCTTCACATTACCCTGTCTGCATGTTGTCTCTTGCCCACCTTGACTAGATGCTCTTCGGAGACAGGACAGTTTTCTGGGTTTCTGCACTGGCTCCTAGCTGCTGCAGCGATATAGCTAACGAGATAAAATCAAAATTGGATTTGTAAATGCAAAAATAAAGCAGCCTTAACTATGTGGAGTTACCTGCTCTCTCTACCCATAAGCTGCAATCCCAATTACTAAGATTTTAGAAATACCTTGTGCCCAGCCTGTTCCCTTCAAATATCTGCCCTTCCCTTCCTCCTGTGGAGTCTGCCAAGCTGGCCTGGAAGTCTGCACTCTGCCTCCCTCATCCCAGAGTAGTTGTGCTGTAGAGAAGGCACAAGGCAGCCTCACCGGGCTGTGCTGTGCGGTGCAGTGCTGGCATTCACATTAGAGCGCTTGGCAGCGGAGCCTTGTTTCCATTAGCCAGGCTTGTACTGCAAAAAGCTTCGTCTTTCACTTTGCTGAAGTCACAAACTCTTCCAGCCTTCCCCGCCAACATCGCCTACAAATACACAGGTTGCTTCCCAAGGAACCTGCTCCTTTCCCTGTTCTGGCTGTTCTCCTCCCAAGGAAACCTGGAATCACAGCCGTGGGAAAGGCAGGATGTCGGCTGCAAGGATCATCTCTGCCACGCATGCCGCTCTTCAGATCTGCACTTCTATTTCATGGCAAAGCTGTACGATAGAAAGGCTTCCTACTTTAGGCTTTTTCATTTCCAAGCAGTCACGATAAGTCACCAGACACCATGTGCTCAGCAGCAGCTGAGGCCATCGAACAGCTCAGCTACAGAAGACAGCTTTATTTAAGTACAGCGATATTGTTAAACCTGTACTACTCCCCGTACTACAGATAGGTAGACTGGCATGGAGGGGTGTACAGCGATAGACCTTCCACTGCCAGGATCACTCAAACAACACGCAGACCATCCAGCGAAGAAGCACACTGCCAGCGGGCCAGAGATTTCCCTGTGTTCCTGGCCTCTGTTTAAAGCCCCATGCTGACTCCACATGTATCAGACGCTCTCAAACAGAAAACAAAAAAAAGCACTATCTGATCTGGGAAAGCTGCATGCACTCTGATCCACTAAAGGAGTTTTCCTCATCAGTGCTTATGTGAAATATGATCGGCGTGATCGATCAAACCATTCAGCTTTGAGTTTACTCCAGCACTTAGATGATAGCGTGTGAACACAAGCTCAGAGAATCAGAAAGCCCATGCCACAGAGCACCCCCCTCTGTGGACGTACTTCTGTCGCCTGCAATAGATTGGCTGCGAGGGACCAACTTTCAGAGACGCTGAATACCAACATCTCTGACTGATTCAGGACGGAGCTACATTTGCTCAGCAAGTCTGAAAGTCAGATCTGTGGTGCCCTCCACCCACACTGATCCCAACACCCTTTGTGAGCTCTGAGCCTAATCTTGTCCACCATTCAGACTACAGGCTAAGCCCCTTGTAAAGAAAAAGCCCTGGACCAAGAAGTCACTTAACTGCACCACCCCCAAAAGTGAAAACCAAGCAGAGGACTGGTCACACCACATCCATATAGAAAACAAAAATGAAAACTGCAGAAGGATGCAGGCAAGTACATGGACTTAACTGAGAATTATCCAGGAGACAGGCCTAAAGGTTCCTCCTCTCCCTGCCAAAAGAAAGACTTGGAAGAATACATAATATTTCATCCAGAACCCAGGGCAGACCATCTCTTTTTTGTAAGCAGATTTCAGGTCAATAATGAGTAACATTCATTAAAGGCCTTTTGTATAACGAACCCTAGTTATTTCCAATATCTCTAACCCACAGAGATCTGCAAGAGAATTTTTCACCAAGCAATTCTATCCCTCATCTCTCCTCCTTTGCAAGAAGTTCACCCGAAAAAAATCCCCCCAGTCACACTAATCAATTGTCAGCTAGCATGAGGCAGTACACAGCATAGTTGTCAAGCAACATGCTCGTCACTCAGCCCCAGTCCTACATCATCTCAGAGCCCAGATCCATGATGACAATGAGAAATGTAGATTGCTCTGCAATGTCCAAGTGCTGCATCGCACCCCCTTTCAGCAACCCTCCAAATAATGTTACCATTGCAACGGACACTATGACTGTCAGGAAGAAACACAGGCTTCCCTGCAATCCTGCACACTAACTGAAGAGGAAAAAGGAACGGGGTAAAGTGAGCTAGACGTACAGAAATCCAGGTCAAGGTGGATGTGTGCCAGAAGGGGTCAAAGGCTTGGAAACTCCAGCCAATAGATAAGGGGCTGCCAAGTACAGTTTTTCATCTATAAGTGCCAGATGATGGACCTGTAATTAAATAGTAAGAGCTGGAAATACAAGTTCAATGCCATAATTTAAACCTGGCCATTTTGTCATGAACACCAGCCAAGTCCAATGTAAGCATTACTGGAACTCAGCTTGGTTTTATGAGACTCCCAGTAGGATTTCAAGATACCACAGGACTTCAGTAAGAGCTCTGGTACCCGCCATGCAAGGAATATACAGGTATGCCGCTAGAGACATGCGGCACATATACCCTTAGCAAGACTGGGAGAGAAGGCATGCTCAGGAAAGGATGAGCACCACTCACTTAAGATAATCACCAGATTTCAGGTCAAAGTAGCAGCAGCTAGCGGGGTGCGCGTCCTATCCAAGATCTACCTTATGGCCTTTGTGCAGTTCCCACTAGAAGAGTTTTGCAGGACACCATCACCATCGAGCTGTCAGATGAGAGGCTGTGATGAACAAGAATCAGTAGGGTGGACAAACAGGCACCAGCCCCAGGCACCATCTGAGAAGGAATAAAGGCTGGCTGCTGTTGCTGCACAAGATACAAAGCCACTTGTTATGCCTCTGACAGGAATATAAGTTTATCCCTATAAATAGTGTGGAAGCCCTGTGAGTGGCTCTTCCTTCCTTCTAGTACAAAGCCACCAGAATCCTAACATTGCTAGGCCAAGTGCATTTGTGTATGTAGTTATCAGACAGTTATTTGGACTCAAAGCTATATCCCACTCAGATTTTTCTCTTCATAAATTTGATACATGGAGTCCAAGAGAGGCAAACACCCCGATATGTTCAACCAGATCAGTTGTCATCCCCAACTTAAAGCCAAGAGGACAAAGTACATTAGATGCTAAAGTCTACAGGCCCAACATACATGCTTAAAATAAGTGCCAGGAAACCATACACTTTAATGCAGTGTGAACCATCCCCAAGGGAGTTTGTTGCAAGGTTGGGGTCTTCCATGAGAGCTAAGTCCAGGGCCCTGATGCACCCCTGAAGGAAGGGTGTTTTCAGTATGGCCCGACTTGTAGCATCAGAACTTGAAAGTTTGGGCAAAGTTATGAACAGCGATTTGTGACAAAATCTTCTCTGCTGACTTTTGTCATCCAACAAAGCAAAGACCTTTACCTTCAATCCTCTCCTTCTCCATTTCACAGATATTCACTACCCACCTACCCCATTTGGAGCAGCTAAACCTAGCCATCTGGATTTGCCCATGTAACGATGGCAGAACAGAGAAAGCTCCAGGAAAAGCATTAGTTGTTTGCAGAGAAGAGTTAGTCAATAAGTACATTTTGAAGAGGCACTAAAACATGGTAGTGAAGGTGCCTTCTTGAACCCTACTCCAGACTCATGCTAAAGGGCTTCCCCCACGTGATGTAGCTGTAAATGGGTACCTGCCTGCCTAGCCACATCAGCTCCTTGCGTGCTGTTCACTGTGCATGCTGGTGTCTCTTAAATGCACTAGTCTGATTTGTCATTAGGCTCAGGCAGAGCTCTGGCTTGGTTTTGACAGATCCATAGCTATCCTAGAGCTCAAAGATGTCACAATGTACACACCATGGCCATCCAACAGAAACAGAACTTCTCTTCTGCTCCAGGAAGCACAAGTCTATATGATTTATGCTACAAAAGTAGGCTGTGTAGGGCCTACGGTACAGTCCAGCCTATTGGAGGCAGCACACCATGGTGCAAAAGATACTTTAGAGACAAGCCACTGTCCCACCAAAAAGCTTACAATCCACACCAGACAGCTAAACTACAGTAAGGTACAGGGGCTGTACCAAGCACTAGAGAGAACAAATTAAGGTGAGGAGCAGGTGATGAAAGGAGCTCAACAGATGGCAGGTTCAGCAACAGATGTGAGAGAGAGAGATGGAGACTCCATCTTTCAGAAGTGCAGATACCTGCAGCCAGCCCTGATTTCAGTGTGCAGAAATCCTGAAGGTCAGGCCTGCAGTCTGCAGCCAGCTGTAGGCCCTAAACTTGCACTGCCCTCTGCACGGACACTTCTGCAGGGGACAGGGGGAAGAGGATTAGGACTAGCTAGAGGTGGCTGTTGTGACAGAGCCATTTGACAGGTGCAGAAGAAAGCACCTGTACTCAATGGCCAACATGCACTTACTCTCTCCCTGTTGTCTCAGGCCACGTCTTTGGCTGTGTTCTACTTAGCTGTCATAAGCAATGGATCCTTCCAAATCCTTCACGCATTTAAAATGCAACTTTATTTTTTGTTACCTTTAGGTGAACTGTATGCACTATAATCCATTTAATTGGATGTTTAACAGGCCATGATCCGTATAGGTTAATAGTCTCTAATACGTAGAGGGAGAAAGCTGTTGGACAATACAATCGGAGGAAGATTCCATTTTACAAGCTAAATGCCTCTGATCCCTTTTATCCCAAGACCTACCCATTCTGTGAACACAGGAAAGAAACTTCTATTTTATGTATATATTTCAAAAGAGACTCCACCCCAGCACATTTATCCATGCTGTTACATCTTATAGTGTAAACATCCTTCTAGATCTGGAAGCAGGTCTGTGCCAATAGGTGCTCTTCCAGTTCAATGGAAAACAAACACAAAAAAAAAGTTTGATCTGCAGTCTTTAAATACATATTTCCTTTCTCTTTCTTCAAATGAAATTTCAAAGGGATTTCATTATGCAATTAGAAACACTTCGATTTTGATATTTTCAAAGCAAAGGCATTTCATTTTTGCAAGGGCCTTTCTATTTTTAAGATTTTGAGCAGTTCTGCGCTGATTTGCAAATAGTCTAATTGACCTGATTCTGCATTTTGAAAAATACAACATTTAACCCAGTAAAAAGGAACCCAACCATCTCAGAGGACACAGCATATTTAACTAGGAACAGTACCAGTATTCTTACAGAAAGCAGTTCCTCTATTTGCTTACAACAGATCTAAAATTACATCTAAACATTTGCATAGCTCTGTTCAGGTTCAAAATGCTTAACAAATAACTATTCTTCAACTAAATTCTCAACATTGCTCTGTAACAAACATTATTACTATTTTACAGGTGGTGAAACAAGACTGAGAGAGAAAGCAAGAGCAAGTAGCTCCGGGATGAAATACTCCTAACATCAAGATACTCCTACTTCAAGGTACTCCTAACATCAAGATACTCCAATACTCCTACACATCCTGTTCCCAGTCTCTTGGGAACTACCACCCGAACAAAATCAAATGAAAACCCAGAGGATTCTGAAGTAATTTGCCCAGGAAAATGTGTGCGATGACCACTCTGCACAAAAGAGTCCATTATTAGAAGATTCAACAACATGATCAGCAACTGATACCATGTGCTAAGCATATGCAGTTGAGAAAGACAAGTTCACATTACACAAATCACACCATTAAATCCGCAAGAAGACTTTTTGAGAGCCATGCATCACACCCCTGTGCACGGGACCCTAGAAAGTTTCTTTGAACAAGTCCAGCCACAACCGTTCTCTTGGCTCAAACAGCCTCCTTCTTAGCCCCCAGCATTAAAGAAATACAGGTAATGCTATGGGTGTAAAAGTAATTTCCTCCCTGTCAAAGCAGGTTAACTTCTCATAAGACAGAGCCTACCTTCAGTGGCTCCTTACACACTAAAGGTACTTAGTGAACTTAATAACAGTGTGGTCAATTCTCATGATTCTTTGGTGTTTGTGTTAACGTCTAGGCTTTGGGACTGTGAAAAACTTGTATATTATATAAAAGAAAGGTGTGTGTGAGAGAGAGAGAGAGAGAGAGAGAGATAAAAAATAAGCTAAGTTTTTCACAGTCCTGATAACACCCAAAACACAGGCTTTACAGATCACCAATTTGCTCTAGATCAGAATAAGAAAGCCACCCTTTTATCAGCCAGCACTAGGTGGAGAGATTTTGGAGAGCACCAAGACTCACAGCTTACCCTTGCTGAAGTTTCTCCAAAGAGAGGTCTGTTGTCCAGTCCACTGGTCCCGTAGGTCCTGGTCGTAAAGTCCTCCATTTTTATCTAAAGGTCAGTTTTGTCACTCGCTCAGAGAGAGATTATCTCAAAACCAAGTCATCCCTGTCTCAAGAAGCTTTAAGCCCATGGCACAGTATGTGCGAGCCAGTTATTTATGGAAAACGCATCTCCTAGCATCGGGCGCGGCACACAACTTGTGGCTCAGAGCCAGGCAGCCGAGCCTCCCCTCCAAGCCTTCGCTTTCTTCTTCATGATCAGAGGCTGCTGCTAGAAAGAAACAGGAGTGAGATGAAGCAGAAGCTGCGGTCAGACCCAGGACTGGGAGGCTCATTCAGGCTGCTTTTATGTCTTCTAATGGAACTAATCAGGCCTGCTAATCACAAAGGACCACGGCAAAGCAGCAGCAGCAGCAGCAGCAGAACTTGCTGTTAGGAGCAATTCCGGCATGGATCTGCAGTTCCCATCCGCCGCCTCTTTCAAACCAAGCCGCCTCAGCTCCCAAACTTTGGGTCGGGTCTCATTTGTTTCCTCCGGACTCAGACGAGGGCTCTGCCTCCCTCCCCCTCTTCCCAGGGATAACTCCTTGGTACCCACAGATCTGCAGCAGCAGCTGCAGTGGCCCGAGCCGAGGAAGAATGAAGAGAGCCGGGCACTGAGCCCTCCCCCTCCCGCCCCCACCCATACAGCTCGATATAGCGCGGAGGGGGAGAGCCGCAGGGAAACCGGGGAGCAAAACAGCCCCGGGCAGCGCACAAACCCGCCGGTGCCCAAGCCTCCCCGGGGAGCACGTGCCCGGGGCCGCGGGAAGGAACGCTCGGAACCTGAACGTTCGGACGCGGAACATTCCGTCGCCAGGGCTTACCTCCGCCGCCGGGGAAACGACCACAGGTACCGGCTACCCCAGGCCCCGCCCCTCGCCCGGTAATAGCCTCCCAGGCAGTGTCGCAAACCAGCCCACCCTCGCCTTGGGCCCGGCCTCCGCCGTGAGCTCACCGCCAGCCGGATCCAATCAGGGCCCGGGAAGGACCTGCCCTTGCTGTAAATCTTTATTTCCACAGCTTGCAGCTTTCTAGCTGCGAGGGTAATAGCTCTTGGCACGTTAGGGGCAACTTCGGATGGGGTGGATGAATGATTTCTCTTAAGGAGGAAGGCCGGGTAGATATGCACCTTCACAGACTAGCTACGTGAGCTGGAAAGAGGACCCGCTTTCCTGAGCCCAGGTTCACTTTAAGAATGCCATTATTTGCGGTAGTGGTGTCTTGGTCACGGCTGAAAATGATAATGCAGGGATTTTATTTTGACAGTGCCCTGCACTTTTCAAAACACACAGGAGAAGGCTGATCTAATCTGACTGCTCCGTGCCAGCCGAGTGAGTGCAGTAAGTCTGAAAGGTGAATAGGACCAAAGATACCTGGGTTTTCTATGGGGTCACACCAGTTTTATGCCACTGTGACTCCCTGGAAATCAGTGGAGTTATACTGAACTAAAAGTGGTGCAATCGGGGGGGGAGGGAAATCTAGGCCTAGTTCTCTACCCATTCTTCTTGCTTTTCTTCTTGTTATTATTATTGACAGATATTTTATACTGGTCTAAGCACCAGCCTGTAAGTCAAGAATTGATGCTATGGTCTCTGGCACTTGGAAACAAGAAGCTTTACTCAAGATTAAAGCTAATTACTGCACAGTAAGCATCGCCATCTATATGTGCAGATGCTTACTGTGCAGTAATTTGCCCTAATCATGAGTACATCTATCACCTGTAAATACAAGTAGCAAATTTATTTCCGATTACTTATTTCCTATTACTTACAAATTTAATTTCCGATTACTTACTTACTTAGTAGTGCACATGAGGGTGTAAATGTGCTCCTGGTCAGCAGGGGGTGAGAGATTGCTTCCTGCCCCCCCCTCCCCGGAGCTGCCTGCTGTCAGGGCAGGCTTCACCACCCAAGCCTGGGCAGGGACAATGTCCCTCTGCTCTGGCAGCAGGGAGCGCCCAGTCCCCATGATTGTGATTGGGATCAGGGAGATTCTTATTTCCCAGCCCCACCCTGCAGTTTCAGGGGTGGGAGGTACTCATCAGGGGAGCAGGGGCTGGGAGCTCCCTGCTGCCAGGGCAGAAGAACATTATCCTTGCCTGGGCTCTGGTGGTGGAGCCCACCCTGGCAGCAGGCAGTTCCCACTGGCAGGGAGCAATGTTCCAGCCCCTGCCAGGAGACTGCTGGCCCCATGCTCCCTGACAACCCCTGGGCTAGCACCCAGGGGCAGTCTAGGGCCGGCAGGGGCAGGAACAGACTGCTGCCATGAGCAGCAAATCTGTTCCTGCTTCCCTGCATGTGCGCCCAGGGTGGGTTTACTGTAGAATAACATGCTCTAGAGTAAAGCCATCCTGGAGCATTTGCACATGTAGACACACCCAGGAACTACCTAAACAGAGGACGAATAAAACAGTTTTGTGCCCAGGCCTACTACTCTGCACCTTGAGCCCACGCAGAGGCAGTGTTTCTTGTCACTGAAATCTTATCAAATATCTTACTATGTTTGGTCCTGTTCCTCAGGTCCTGATCCTGGAGTCATGAGAGCTGCAGCTTTTGGTCGTGTTTTAGAAGAAAGCTCCCACCTGTTAAGTGTGGGGAAGAGCCTGGAAATGTGAAATCTTAAAACCAGAAAGCAAATAACCCCCTTCCCTCCCAAATGGCTAATTGTGTAATAGGTCATCAAATATAAGAAAAACGTGAGGTGTGGGTGAGTCTGACTCATGATTGAAGGGAAGGGTTTTTTACAGACACTTGAAATAAGTCCTATTTCAATTCATGCACCAAGCAGGACAGCTGCATAGCTGCAGTTTTTGGCATGCACAGCTTGGGAGTCAGATCTGGGTTGCAAGTGCACACATGCCCACCAAGTATGCTCAGTAGAGCTGTGCTCTATGGAGGCAGGTATGTTGCAATGTACACTTGAACAGACAGGTGTGTAAGGTCAGATTTCCAAAATTGAAGCCAGGCAAAATCCCATACTCATGAGTATAAGATGGTGGAGGAAGAGGCCCTTCCCTGGTTTAGCTCAGTAGACTAGTGCAGGGGAGTGAAACCTAAGGTCTGCAGAAGGGATTTGGCCTGTGGAGCCCTAGGTTCCAGTTTATAGGTCTTGGACCACCCCAGACACCACACATGGCACATGGCAGATTCTGGCCCTGGCTCAGCACATGGAGCTGCTCGGGCACAGGCTGCATGCAACACCTGTGCCAGACCAACCCTGAGCATTGGCTCTAGGGCTGCATCAGGCCTGCAAATCAATCATCTTTGTGCACCAGAGCTAGCAGGCAAGGCTGGTCCAGCGTGGATACCACATGCAGCATAGGCCCCACGTACCCTCATACGCCATGTGCAGTGCAAACCCCAGACTGCGGCTGGCAGGTTCTGCAGGTGGTGCTTGGGACAGGACTGAGCACATATGCTGCATGTAGCACAGGGGGGTGGCCTGGGGCACATGCTGCATGAACTGCTCTTGTCAGACCGGCCCTACATATTGGCTCTAATGTATAGGGCCAGTCTGTGGGTCTGACGCAGCCCAAAGACCAGTCCTGTGCCCCTCGGCCAGCCCACAGGGCTGCATGAGTTTGATACCCTTGGACTAGCGGTTAGGCCATTTGTTCATGAGGTAGATAACCCTAGTTCTAGGTACTTTCTCAAGCAGAAGGGGGTTGAAGCTGCTTCCCAGCCAACAGAAAGTGAGGAAGAAGAGATCAAGGCAGAGGGTGGGTGGCTCAGTGAGATGAGTTGTAGCCTGTGCCCTTGCTCCCAATGCAGCAGAGACTTCTTCACTACTCTCCCCTGATTCTAACCGTTGAATATTATGGTCTCTCACAACATTCTCGCAAGCAAGCTAAGGAAGTATAGGTTAGATGAATGGATTACAAAGTGGATAGAAAACTGGCTGGATTGTCAAGCTCAGAGGGTAGTAATCAATGGCTCAAAGTCTAGTTGGCAGCTGGTATCAAGTGTAGTGTCCCAGGGGTTGGTCTTGGGGCCATATTTGTTTAATATGTTCATCAGTAACCTGGAAGATGAGATGGAGTGCACTCCCAGCATCTTTGCAGATGACATAAAGCTGGGTAAGTTGTAGATACACTGGAGGGTAGGGCTATGACTCAGAGAGTCATAAATTCATAAAAGTCACCTCAACAAATTGGAGGATTGGAACACAAGAAATCTCATGAGGTTCAACAAGGACAAGTGCAAAGTCTTGCACTTAAGCTACAACAATCCCATGCACAGGGACAGGCTGGGGGCTGACTAGATGGGCAGCAGCTCTGCAGAAAAGGACCTGTGGGTTACAGTGGACAATAAGACAAATATATACCAACAGTGTGCCCTTGCTGTTAAGAAGGCTAATGGCATCCTGGGCTGCATTTGTAGGAGCACTGCCAACAGACTGAGGGAAGCAATTCTGCTTGATTTGGCACTGGTGAGGCCATATCTGGAGTACAGGAAACCTTCACTATTCGCAGGTTCAGCATTCACGGTTTCAAATATTCGTGAATGTCGAACCCACTTCTTAAATACACTTAAAGGAGTTATCGGGAGCTCTGCGCTTCCCACCACCAGGCTCCTGCTGCCAGCGCAGCAGTCTTGCCACTGCCGCCAGGCTCCCACTGTCACCAACAAAGCCGTGCCTACCCACCACACCACCCATCGAGGGCACTGAGTTCATGAACACAGATGACCTTATTCGGGGATTTCATCATTCACAGAGGATATGAGAATGTATCCCTCGCGAATGGCAAGGATAACCTGTACTGTGTCCAGTTTTGGGCCCCCTGTTACAGAAAAGATGTAGACAAATTGGAGAGGGTCCAGTGGAGGGCAACAGAAATGGTTAGGGGTCCTGGGGCACATGGCACATGAGGACAGGCTGAGGGAACTGGACTTACTTAGTCTAGAGAAGACTGAGAGGGGATATAATAGCAGCCTTCAACTACTTGAAGGGGAGCTCCAAAGAGGATGGAGCTATGCTGTTCTCAGTGGTGGTGGGCCTGATGTGGCCCATAGACCAGCTCTATGTCACTCATCTGGCCTGCAAACTGGCCCCATGCCACTCATCCATCTCTTAGTCCTGATGAGTTTGACACCCCTGGTTTAGATAATGCCTCTCTTGTAGTCAGTTGTTAGAGCACTGTGCTGGGAGGTCAGAGAGAGGCAGCTGGGTGAGTATGGCTTCGAACAAGGTTCCCCACTGCATGGGCAAGCGCCCTGTCCCATTAGGCTAAAACACAAGAGTGTAGCCCCTCCTGTTTTGCTTCTGGCAGGTACAGGCATGGGGCAAAATGGAATCCTGACGTGTCTAAATGCCAAAACCTACATCCCTGTGGCTGCACATATCAGAAGTCAGAGCTGCAGGCAGGCAAACAAGCCCCCAGCTGGCCCTGATTGCCTGCATGGGACTAACTGCTGGCCACCTGAGTGCCTCCAGTGGGTCCCAGTTAAAAGTGCTTGATTGTGGCTGCTACATCTAAGCAGCAGCCCTTGCAGTGCTCTCTGGGTTCCCAGAAAGATGGGCTTCCCTTCTGTCTAGCCCCAGTCCAGCTCTTGCTTCCTGGTCCTGATTCCTTGCTCCTAATCATGGTTCCTGATCCCTAGGCTCTGAGTGTCAGGTTCATGAGTTTTGGGTCCCTGTTACCTAAATCCAGCTCCTGCTGGAACCTATGTCTTGCCTAGCTCCTGCCTGCACCACCATCTCACCCAAGTGTCTGGACTTTCACGCTAATGCCCTAAACCCCAACACCCTCATGTCCAGGTGATGTCTGTGCCTGCCATTTAGGCATGTAAAATGTGGTAAGATTTAGCCTCTAAGGTTGGCTTTACTGAAAATGAGTGCACAGGGGATATAAAATGCTACTGGCAGGTATGTAAAAGCATCTTGCTTTAATAGGTGAGGAGGAAATATTGCCGAGGTTGAAATTAGTGGCAGATTAGGATTAAACAGAGTTCAGATCTATCAAATATCAGGGCTTCAGGGACAGACCTCTCTTCTTTTTCTTAATCAACTGTTGTTTCTCCCAACAATTGTTCTTCCTCTACAGTCTTGGATTGCTAAAGCCCCTTGGGGATTTTTTGCCCTATAGGGTGAATTCTGTTGAACAGTACTGGATTCCTGTAACAATAAAACGCTTCCTCCCTGTTGTCCAGAAATAATTTTAAAGGGCCAGAGACACAGGTAAACTATCCCAGAGAATGGACCACTAGTGTGGATGTACCACTGTCTCACTCCAGAAGCCTAGGACTGTCTTCATCTCTTCCAAGACAGAAGGTTTATGAGCTCTCAAGACTTCCCAGAGAATTTATGAGCTCTTAGATGGCCCATCTATACAGAGTTAGAGAAATAAGTCATTTCTTTGCACAGTGTTCCCATCTTCTCATGTTTATAAGGGGAAGGCTGCCAAGTTGGTACAATTGAATTCCTTTTTCTTAATCACTTCCTTTGACTCGGTACAAGAGTTTTGTACTCAAGGCCAGGAAGTCTTGCAGTATGTTTGATCAGTACTTTCTATTAGCCACTTCTAACCAGTGTGTTTGAACAGCAAAGCACGGTCATTTGAAAGATGAAAGAGAGTGAATCAAGTGAGGTCCCAAAAAGATCAAGCTGACTTTGTTCTGATTCAAAACATAGTGAGAAAAATCATTAACTTGGTATTCTGTTCCTTAACCTCTCAAGCATTTATGCACGCTGACCATTGTTCGGGAAAGTGGTGTTTCTGAAATGAAGCAAACACTCTTCATGATATTTGAAGCCATTCATAAAACCTTTGCCTACAGAGGGGCATGACCTGGTGACAGATTAGAAGTGGAAGGTGGAAAAGGGCTGTCATTAAATCACTTGTGTAAATATTGTACTGTTAGCTTTTACTCAGCACTTGATAAAATTTATGAAGGGGTTTTTTGGCTGTTTGGATTCCATTAAATATGAGCTGGAGGTATTTAACTTGATTAATATCATGAAGGGGCAGATTCTTGGCCCTGCTACAACAGTTTTGTACCTCTCCCAAAGTGCAAGATAGCCATGAACCTGGTGGATCCTACACTCTGACAGTCCCCAGGGGGGCATTTTCTTGTTCTTCCATACCAGCAATCTCTAGCTCAGGATTACCAGTGGCAACCTTGATGCTGTGTCAAACCATGCTATGGACCAGTTTGGTCTCTGGGTCTCAGAGAAGGAACAAAGACATCCGTGTCCTCAGTCTTGCTTTTGCACTGAGTTCAATTCAACCAGATCAAAGAACCCAGGTAGTCAATGTGACCCCTGTCTGACAGATTAACACATGATGCATCTCTCCTCCTACCACAAAACAAAATACACTACAATTTTATGCTTGGGAGTGGTGTTCAAAATCCATGACATAGAATAACCATGAATCTTTGTCCTCCATTGAGCATCAAAGAGTACTTCCTAAAAGGCTGTTGTTGAAAACACTTTTGGATTCCACTGGTTGTTTTCTTGGCATCTGTTTCTGCCACCGTGCCTTGTCTGAAATTCCCAATGGAGTCAATGGCCATGTCCACATGAGCAGGAATATGCAGTTTGCAGTGCTTCAAAACCTTTTGAAGTGCTGCAAAATGCACGTGAAGTCATTTGTTGCACTGCATATTTGTAACTGAGAATGATTTGCAGGAATCATTCTGAGTTACAGTGATCCCCGGGACCAAACAGAAGTTCACTGTTGGTTCCAGGGAGAAAGAAATCTAGCTGGTGAGTGGCAGCTACCTAGCAACATATTTCTTCTGGCAACAGCCCTGCCTCTCTCCCATCCTGTCCCTGTTTCAGAGTGGGAGGGGGAAAAAAAGGGAAGGGAACTCATTCTACAGGTATCCCAGCCATCTCTGGACGGTGGTGAATTGGAGCCCCCCCCACACACACACACACTTCAGGGGGGTCTCCAATTCACCCACCCCACCCTCCAGCGGGGGCTGAAAAACCCCCATACCTAACTCCCTCTGCTCCCTTTCCCCCCTCCCATTCTGAAAACAGCTTGGAGGCTGAGAGAGTGCAGACAGACATTACAGAAGACTATGTGTTTTGACATGTCTTCGTCTGAACCCTCATTTTCACCGGCTCACCCATTGTTGAAGCTGTCTGCAGCTGTGCACTTGCGTTTGATCAAGTATAAACTGCTTTCTGTGGCCAGATCAGGTGAAAATTGTCACTTCTGTCTGCACCCATAGTGTCCCAGTGTCCTCATGAAACACAACAATGGAAAGAAGAAATGGCCAAAAAAACCCAGCCACCCAGTCTGGAAGAGACATATTGGTGCCTTTGTTATTTTAAAATTTGGAAAAAGGCAGGGTAAAGGTGTACCTTGTGGACTAGCTAAATTAGAGATGCATAAGCTTTTGTAAGCAACCACTTACTTCATCAGCAAAGTCTGTAGAGTTTGAAATCACTCTGCTGCCAGTATGGAATGAGAGATGTTATAAGAGCGCTTTATTCCATATACATGTAAATAGTTAACATGTGCAGTGCCAGTAGACACCATTCAAAAATATGTAGCAAATAACCAATCCAACTACTGTGGTTAAGGCATGCTAGAGTCTACAGATAACAGCATAATGTGAGAGATGTGGTTGCCTTTGACTTCCCAGCCTGAATCACTGGTAGCCATTTCCTTATTTAGGCTAAGAGAGGACATCTCAAACTCCCCTCGAGCTGTAGAAAGACAGTTAACCACACTGCCACCACACCACAGTGCTGAGTTTTATATGGCTAGTAAAACTTTGCATCTTGTGTTCAGCCAGTAACTTCCTCTGTGCATCACCTGTTAACAGCTCAGAGCCAAGGTGTTGCTTTGTACTTATCTGCGCTTATCATCTAAACCTTCGTGTCACATGTTCTCCTGAACTTTCACTAGGTGGAAGGCTTTTGAGTCTGCGTGCCTAGAGTAAAAGAGAACTATGAACCTATTTCAGGCTGATTTCAGGCTGATTAGAAGTTACTTAAAAAGAATGGAAAGTTATTGGAAGGTAGCCCAGGCATCTTCAGTTTGAAAATTTAGGACCTAATAATGATAGGAAACAAAAAGACCTGGGTTCTGATGATTCTGGGGCTGGGACACTTAGTGTGAAGCACAAGCAATGTCTCTGACTTCTCCAAACATTGTTGCTGTGAAGTTTTAGGAAATGGGATCCTGAACAAGCAGTCCTTTCAGGGGCCAAGGCCTGACCCCACTGAGGTCAGTAGGAGCTGGGCCATATATTCCAATGAGAACATGTAAAATGGTGCAGTAACACTGGGGTGAGGGGCTATGCTACACAGCTTAGAGGTGCCTAGGCAGGGTGGTGCGCTCTGTTCTCTTATACCTGTACAGCACCCAGGATAACTGAAACAGCCCTGAGGGCATATTTATATCCCAGCAGCTGCCCAGGGCTATTGTTTGGCTGCAAATCCTGCCCAATATATATTTTTCTACTTGTGAGCCCCACCTCCAAGAATGTAGGGAACCCTGGAAGGCAGCCTTTTAGCTGGGTGCCTGCTTCTGGGAAATCTTCCCTTAAGTGCATGCAGGGATTTTGGAGATTTTCTACACTTCCCTTACCCTTTTATGAGGGGTAAGAACATCTGAGAGAGTTGAAAAGACAGGGCTTAAGCAAGGATGCAGCAGAATACTGGGTAGTAGATGTAGCCCTTTAAGGGAGTAAATGTGAAAAAGAAAGACATCAGAAGCTGATGCAGTGGTAGAAGATGCTGGTCCTGGGGAAATGGTTTGATGTTACAGCTCCATTCTTAAACAGCATGGACCAAGGGCAGCAACTGAGAGCCCAAGGAGTGGATCTAGTCTGCCAAGAGCCTGGGTCTGGCCTGGCCCATGAAGGTCTGGTCCAGGCCACAAGGGGGAAGGGAGGGAGGGTCAGAGATGTACAGAGGCACATGTACCAGCCCCTTAAAAAGTCCACATTCTCAGGCCATCTGCTGCTGCCCCAGCCCTCTCTGCCCTGTGCCAAGGATTGGTCTTTCATGCCTCCCTGCAGCTCAGCACACCCTCATGACTAAATTAATCATTCTCCACTGGCATTGGTGGTGCTTGGTAAGTGGAGGCAGCATTGGAGGGCATGGGAAACCAGCCCTCAGCAGGGAGGGGAGGGCAGGGAGACGTGTTCCACAACAGTGGCCAGGTTGTAAGTGCCAGCTTGCCATCTTAAAAGGTTGCCCTTGACCTAGACTCCTTCCATTCTAACTTCCTGCATTTCTCTCTACACTGCCTGATTATACATCCACTTTGTTTTAACCAAGTGGCACTTTCATTTCACAGGCAGAAGCTCTAATTTGATGCTTGAAGATCTGACTAAGCAGTTAATATACCAGACTCAAGAGATCTGGTTTACCAGTTGACTCTGTAAGCAGCATGCCTAATTTAATGACATAGCTGGTTCAATAATCTGTGTCTACTACAACTAGTATTGTTGCTCGTTCAGTGAATGATGATTCCATAGTTGATCCCTATTTTTCAGTAACATGCATATTTGGATCTTTACATGAAATATGTGCTTTGGTAGATGCTTTGCTCTTTCTCTGTTGCATGACGGTAGTGCATTTGTCACGTAGCAGAACTATTTAAGTGTGAGCTGTGTACATTTTACCAGCAGTCTCTTTCACAAGTTAGTTTATTGGTTTCAATGAGTACTGTAGCCACATTCATTTGGACATCTGAGACAAACAGTTGCTTTTAGTAGTATTCCACAGGGAAGGAAAGAAAAAGTTGTTAGATAAGAAGGGTTCTAATGTGTCTTTAAAAGGCCATTTATTTCAGTTTTCCTTAGAATATTAGAGCTAGTAGACATAATAGTTCATACACATGCAAACACACAAAGCATGATTTATCATGCATTCAGAGACAATAATTTCTGTTGCAAGATCGGAACTCATCTGTTGCAAAGGACAGATGAGGAAAAAAATTAATCAGTCAGTGGATAGCTAGGAGTTACTCACATGATGTAGGCCTGAAAAGGCAAATATAATCCTAGGATATAACAGGTACTCCAGGAGAGACAGGGCAGTAATAACTGTCATTGAACAAGGCACTGGTGAGACTTCATCTGGAATACAATTCTAGTTACCCATGTTTAAGAAAATGCCATGCACTAGGGAACAGGTGCAGAAAAGGGCTATTAGGCTGATTAGAAGAATAGAGACCCTATCCTATGAAAGGAGGCTAGAAAAGGAGGCTGGAGTGTCTAGCCTAGCAAAACGAAGACTAAGAGGATATATGATTGCTGCCTATAAATGCATTACTTCTAAGACTGCTAGCCATCACAGGAAGGAGGTTCTGGAACAGCTTTCCTAGAAATGTAGTGGGCCAGAAAAATTAACCATTTTAAGATGGAAGGGATTATGTGACATGGATTCTTGTGATAGCAGAGAACTGTATTTGATGACCCAGTAGGCCCCTTCTGGTACCATATATTTCTATTAGTATAAATGCAACCAGCAGAGTATTATATGTAGCAGAATATGAAATTATATCCATTTCACTTTAAGTTTAATGCAGCTACCTTGGACCCAATCCTGCAATTGGATCTCTGTAAAATTACCAAAAACTCAGCACGTGGGTACGTCTACACAGATCGGAGTGTGGGTTTGGGCCTTTGTTTTCAGAATATTTATGCTTGATCACCTTATTTTTGCACAGTCCAAACAGCATACACTGCAGTGTTTCCAGGTGTCTGGAAGTTCACTCTTCCCCCAACAGAAATTTGGAAACCCTTTCCAACCCCACTCTGTGTTTTTACATGCCTCTGCTGTAATAGATCCATCTCTTACCTGTCCAGAGCTAGCACTTCACAATGGCATGCCTCAAACTGCTGTAAATCTTTGCGATGTATTTTTCCTTTCTTATTTGCATGGCTGAGCAGTGATGTAGGTAACAATGATAACATTCAGAGTTCCATAAGAGGCACCTGAAACAAATGAGGCAGTTTACACCATAGCACAGTTGTTTTAGATGTTTCCTGGAACCTCGGGTAGCCATCCCCGTGTCAAGAGGGACCTACTGAACTCAGGGCAGCTGCCCCCCGATTTCACGGGAAGAACGTGGGGCCTGGCAGCCATTTCACAGGTGAAGCACAGTGCCGCCCTACCCTCCGATTGGCCAAGGGGCTCAAGTAGCCCTGCCCCTCACCACTGATAGGCTGCAGGCCACATGACAGACAGCCCTCTCAGCCAATCAGCAGTGAAGGGCAGGGCTGGCAGCCATCTTGCTGTCAGCCCTTCAAGTGGGCAGATTTCCCTGCTCCCCTTCCTCACCCCAGCAGGCTGCTACCTGAAGCACCCTGAAGACTGCTGGCTCCCTTTGGAGATCCAGCATTTTCTTTTCGATATGGTTTTTTTTCCTGCGGATTTCACGGGCATTGCCCGATTTTGCAGGATATGAATACTTCCTTGTCTGTGCTGAATATACCCCACCCAGAACTGCATTAAGTTTTTTGCGTAGGTGCATCATAACACTGACTTACGATCATCCTGAAATCCCCTTGTGCACCCAGGTCCCTCTTTTGCTCACTTACACCCACCCTAGGAGCCTTCTACCTGAAAGCTAAAGTTCTGATTAGTTCTTAAGTATGTACATAATTTCTCAGTTGACACCATTCAACTTCACACCATTTCTAACGGTCTACTCAGGTGGTTCTCAACCTTTTTCCTACCAGAACCCATTTGCAAAGATCCATGGCCTGCCCCGACCCACGCCCCACTGGCCCTGCCGGTGCCTGACCCTCCATCCTCTGCCACCTTGGCCCATGCTGGTGCCCCTCACTCCCAACCTGCAGCTCCCTGCCCCCCTCCAGCCCTGCTGAAGGGGTCCCCAGCTGCCCTTGTCCCACTTGGGCCAGAGTGTAGTGGCTGCGGCGGCTCTGGCTCATGCGGGCAGCAGCAGAGCGAGTCCAGCCACAGCACAGGCTGGAGGGAGGAGGAGGAAAGGCCTGTGGCACCCCCACTGCCCTGAGCTGGGGCTGCCACACCATGCCAGGCAGCCTGGTCATGGCCCCCTCACCCCTCAAGCAGCATCTCCTGGCTCCTGGCCAAGCAGCTCTCCCCTGCCCCCTTCCCCCACTGGAAAGGAAAGGTGCCTTCCCACCACCCCTCTGCCCTCCTGCAGCTCACAACCCGCTAAAATATTCTTGCAACCCACTTTTGGGTTGCAACCCATGAGTTGAGAAATGCTGCTCTACTTCACAAGGTCTAATTTTCCTGTATAATAATGTGCTCCTTTCCTGTATTGGCAGAACCTGCCCTTCTCCCTCCACCCCCGCCAGATAAGTGTCATGCACAAATTTCCTAAGTACAGCTATAGTTTTATATAATGAAAATGGTAGCCAGGATAGATTCAAAGACCAATCCCTGAGGAACTCCACTAGCAACAGGTCTCTGGTACAATAACTTGCCTTCCAGCATAACTTGTTGTAGTATCCCTTTAAACCAACTCCTTATCTACCTTATATTCAGAGCATTGATCTCCATCCTCACCACTTCGGCTAATTCTCATTGGGTTTGGTTTCAAAAGCTTTGCTTGAATCACAATAGATAATGTCCACTGTGTTGCCTTAGTGTAAGTCAGTTATCCCGTCATACAAGATTAGATTGGTCTGTCACAATGTTTCTTAGATAAAACTATGTTGTGTTTTATCCCATTTTCTGTTTACTTCCATATCCTTTATTGTTCTTTCCTTTGATATCTGTCCTTAGATCTTGCATAATATTGCACCTATAATTACCACAGTGACACTTTTTTTCCATTAAAAATAGGCAATATAATTGCCTAATCATAAAAGTCCAATCATTGACTGTAAACTCTTGAGTTGACAGATTCATTAAAAAAATCCTTGTTGAAGGGATTTCTAATTCACATGCCAATTCTTTCAGAGTTCTGGGGAGGAGATTACCTGGATCCTCTGATTTTGTGACAATAAGCAGTCTATGTCTGGCTTCTACCTCAGATATGATTATTTCCATAATCATGTTCTCATTCCTGTTTTGTACCCCTACCATTGCTTTCAGTTAATTCTTCACTGTTATTGAAGACTGAAGCAAAGCATTTATTCAGTATTTAAGCCATACCCCATTACAGAGTATAGATTTTGCTGGGTTTTTGAATTGTCCTGGTAAAGTCTACCTCAGTTAAGCTTTTCATAGTTCTCACTGTAGTATAAGCAGTGAAGTGGTTCTTGGTTTTATTCACTGTGCTCTATCCATCCTCCATCAATAGGATAAAATGAAATGGAGCTTTGGTGTTATTTCTAATGAAAATACTTTCACCTGTAAATTGTAAAGAGCTTTGGTGTCCCTAGAGAAGTGCACTACTGTCGATCCATCAGACAGGACAGTCTCTCCTGCCTCATACTGTATTTATTCTTAAGTCCACCATGTGGTTTCTTCTGTATTCAGCCTGTGCCATTTCATTTGCCTACAGATTTAGTTCAGATCATATATTAGCTTTTTTAGAACATGTATAACTGTAATTGATGCAGCTGCTCAATTGTTCCTAAGCTAGCTGTCTGAATCTAAAGGTGGAGGTCAGCATCTTATCTATCCAGCCAGCCTCTCCTCATTAATGTGCTGTGGCACAGCTCACTGCTGCTCCAAAAGTCCCTTCAAGGTTCTAACGCACTGGATAATCTAATGCTTCACTTCATGTGATAGCCTTTTGTTAACACTTTTCCTACTGCAATGTCTGTCATGTTGTCAGCTCCAGCAACAGCTGCCCTTCTTTCATTCCCCTCCCCAAAGTATTTTCACCTTTTTGACATAGCCATGAGTGATGGAGAGCTTAGTAATCAGTTTTGCCCCATTAATTTTGGTTCTAGCCCGCAGCTTTATGCCCTTTCTTTGGCATAAAGAACAACATTCCTGGAGAATGCTGGGGTTCCTTTCTCCTTTGGTTTTGAGCTTAAAGGCAACCTCATTAACAAAGGTGCCTGTTAATAAATAGTCCCTGAAGATGAAACTTTTATAACAAAGGCCCAAATCATCTCTCTAGTGATGAAGCACTCTAGAGGAGACATACATGAAGATTTCCTCACTAAGGTCACATAAGGGTAGAAGATTTTTCTCCTATGGAAGACACCACTAGGCTGGTCCTCAAACCTGACAGAGTCCTGAAGGTCACAGCTCCCTGGACAACACAAATCAAGAACTCCCTCACTGCAGCTGCCCACAGGATCCCAAGTAAAGGTACACTCATTATCTAATTAAATTGTACGGGGCTGGAAGTAGGATGGTGTGCATTTCCCACACTCGGTGCTGTCATGCTTACCCCTTCCTTGGCCCATCCAGTTCTCAGTCCTTCCATCAGCACCTGGTTCCCACTAGGCAGTGTTGCTGCAGTCATTAAGCCTCCTTTCTGGTAGATAGGGATGCTTCATGAGTACCTACAAATCCAGATTTAGGGGGAACAGGCTACTTCTGGGGCTGGTTTTGTATGTGATTTTATAAGCAATCATGTCTTCTTAAAATTATAGCCATGTTTCTTCTTGGTATCTGCCATCAGAGACAGGGAGTGGCTCAAACTGTCACCAGAGAGTGCAATAACTAAAAATGAAAGAAGAAGCTACATAAATATTTCAAGCATGAATTTTAACCTCCGCTCTTACTTCCCTCACCCCATAGGAAATTACCTTGAGTCCCACCCAGATATGAAATAGATCTGAAAAATATAAGCAAGAATTTGTGCAAAGTTAAATGCACGTAATGTGAAAACTGCCAGCTGAAGAGCATGCATGGAAGGCTAGATCATCACATGATACAAACCAGCACTGCTCAGATGATAGTAATCTCAGTTGATGTTCTGGCCTATTTTCAATTGCATTTAAGTTGGTATGGTAACAATCAGTGTCTTCCTATGTACAGGTTGCAAGGGTATCAGCAAGGAATTAGCCTGAGAAATGTAGCACTAAAACCACAGCCTTTTATCTTTTAAACTAAAAGTTACTGCTTAGATATATGTAGGAAGCTGTTATGGTTGATAGAGCTAGCCACTAAAGGGAGACAAACATACATCAAGTCACAGTATTGAAGAATGTTAACATAATTCTTCTCTGGTGGTTTAGATCATCTGGATTCTTTGGAGCAGTGTTCAGATAAGCAATTTTCTTTTTCCCAACTTATGTGTTTGTGATTGTACTCAGATCAGATGGAAGATTAAATAAAGAATGACACCAAGGTATTCAGAATGACAGACAAATTTTAACAAAAAAAGTGTCATACTGGTTAAGAGCATAGGTCCATCTAGCCCAGGAACCTGTATTTAATAGTGGCAGAGTGGATGCTATGGGGAAAAGTATGTGAGCAGGAAGAGCGAATTGTAGGCCTTCTTGGGCAAAAGGGAAACTGATCCATCCCCTTTCCCTCTCCCCTAAAGATTCCAGCACTCAGAGATCCCAAAGGTTCAAATGTTAAGGTTGCAACCCTATAATGTTTAATATTCACTGATGGACCTGGCCTGTAGGAATTTATCCATCCTATTTGGAAACTGGTTATTTGAATTGTTCACTATAGTTGTGTCTCTCTGTGAGAAGGTGCTGTTGATCATATTCACTTCTCTGGTGGCAAGGTCTAATTTCCAACCTGTCCTCCAGTCTTGCCTGACACAACTTGTAACTATAGAAAAAGGGAGAGTGAATATTATGCAGAGGCCAGTGGAATGTCTTTAACCCAGAGTGGTTGTTTTGCAGGGCTCCTCCTTCCCTAGACGGTGTCCCTTTCCTCTCAAGGCATCAACGGCCTACCTCATTCTATAATTTAGTTACCAATTTGTTTCCCGCTTTTAGATCTTCCAATCCAGTTTCTAACGCTCCTTCAGTCCTTAATGAAATCCACTTTAATCAACACTTTCATCTAACAAAATGACTACAAAATTAATCAATT
>JAGPOW010001296.1:129345445-129378272 GCA_030014935.1 Caiman crocodilus
AGCGAGGTCCGTCAGGACCGTGTCAAAACATAGACTCGAAGGCAGCCTCCCTATTTATTATAATTACCAGCAAAACATGGTAGACGAGGAAAAGGGTGCCTGTTAGGCAAGACTGGCATGGTCACAGAGCCCTAGGGACATCACGGCCATCCTTAGGGACCCCATCCCATGACACCTAGCATTTCTGTATGACTGTGAATTGATATCACCTATGTCTTCATTTGGTTAGTCTGAAAGATCCAAACTCTTTTAAGTCTCCTCTTATCTGATAGGCTTTCTGTTGCCTTGATCACATGGCAGGTCATTTCTGCAGCTGTTGTAAGTTCCAGATACCCCAGGTTCTAGATGTTCAATTTCTTCTTTCTTAAGCATAAGTGACTAGAACTATACACTTCATTCTACATGAGGTCTTACTTCAGAATGATACACTATGTTCTTGGTAAAACTTCAGACACAATATGGCTGGCAGTGAGGTAGATTTATTGTGGCTGAAGCATCACTAACAATTCTTAATGGGAAAAAATATAGAACCTTTACTTTGTACTTGTTGGTGTCTGGTGGCGTAATAACCATAATGTTTATCTGTACGCAGACAAAAATTAGAGCACATGGAATTTAAGAAATCTGACCATGCTAAGTCTATGGCATAAGAGAATATAGATGCTAATGGTGAAATCCTCTGAGGTCAATGGCTATAACACCTACTGACTTCATTAAGGCCAGAATATCAGTCCTCCGCTTTATTCAGTGGACCACTGCTGTAACTATGATGCATCTCAGTTGAGTCATGTGGTTATGTGGTAACCGGACAATAACTGGGATGTAGAAATATTGCCACATTGTGCTACAGTCCATGTGGGTTTGCAGTCCATATTTTGCCTTGTAAACTGACTACATGTTATATAGAGTAACTAAGAATCCAACATGAATCCCCATGATGTCATTTTGACAGTCATTTTTGAGCACAGAGTGTCAAGGGGTAAAAGAGAGAGTATTATTTGACTTACATCTGGTAACCTAAGTGAGTTATTCTACATGTACTGGAGTTTAATTTTTTTCTTGCACAGAGACCCAACAAAGCAAGAAAGCTGCAAAAATAAATGAATAATAAATAAATTACATTAACTGGAAGAGGAAACATGGCACTTAGAACCTTGAGGTCTCAGAACTATCAGCAAGTTGAACATCCTTAATCTGTATTTCTACTGACTCACATGTTCTTCAAAAAGATACAGAATTATAGAAATGTACTTCATTTTTAAAATAGAGTTCTTAAATTTCAAGGTAAGAGACAGATGCCTTTGCTATTGTATTTCTAAGACCATCCCTCAATGACTCGCATAATTTTTTTCTACTGAGAAGTGGCAGTGCTTAGATCTGGAAAAATATTAATCTGCTGCTCTTGTAAATGCATTTCCTTCCTTTTGGCCACAATCAAAACCTCATTACTCAGATACTGAGACCAATGTTACATGCTGGGTTACCAGAGAAATATTTCGTGTTGACTATCGTTATTTCCTTAGAGTGATTATATAATTATCCTGATTATGGTAATTGTGTAACAACTTCCAACTCACTCATTTTAAAAGATAAACAAAGATTTTAAAGTTTAAAGATAAATCTTTTGAGTGTAACATTCGTTTCCATCGACATAACTCAATCTTCTCCACCATATCCTATTCCGTAAAGGCTTCTGAAAGCCTTCCAATGGTATACTAAGTAACATAACTAATTTGAATTTAGACTGGGATTTTCAAAAGAGCCTAAAGGAATATGGGCAAATAATTCCTTCCTGATCCCTTAATACAATTATCATATCCCCAAAGTATGCTATTTGAGAACCCTTTCTTTTTCATCTTACAGAGGAGATGGGACACAACACAATTTGTTATTAAATGGCAATAAATACACAGTCCTTTTTATCTGATGGCTAGTTGTGATTCATTTCTACAAGAAGACAAAGATTTTGCATGTCTTAAATGCATTATCCTTCAGTATCAATGAGTTCTGTTTGTTCTTGAGTTATACCATTGATAAAAAAGGAATTGATTTTTGCTGACATCCTTCCTGCCTATTCCACTCATTCCACCAAGTGTTTCACTCCTCAAAATTATCTTTAATTTTGCTATCAAAAATAAACAATCTAAACAAGCAAGAGTATTTCCTATTCTGACTCATTAATACATTTATCACATAACACAGAACTGCAGGATAGCTAATACTGTTCCATGCAAAATATTTGCATTATGATTGTTTTCCATCATATTATTCAGGTTTTAGTCAACATCACTGCTTTGACCCTTATTCTATAGTCACTCAATTACCTTTAAAAAATTCTAATCCAAATTCTGACACTGACTGCCTCATCACTTCAAGGAAGTTACTTTGTCTTTTTCTCTGAGTTTTCCAACTCACTGTAATACTTAACAATCACAAAAAGCTCTGGTTAGGATTATTTAACCAGTTTTCGTAGCATATTACAGCTGTAGAGCACTAAATAATGACTAGTTCCAAGGGAGGTGGTGCTCCCTACCTTGGAGGTGTTCAAGAAGAGATTAGACAGGCACCTAGCTGGGGTTATTTAACCCCAGTGCTCTTTCCTGCATAGAGCAGGGTGTTGAATGTGATGATCTACAACGTCCCTTTGACCCTAAAAATCTATGACTATTGTGTCTCACAATGGATCTAATCAAAAACACTGTAAAACTAAGTAAATTATGTCAAACGGTCAGTTGATAGAATGGTATTAATTTTAAAAAATTCTAACCAGGAAGAGTGGTCATAAAACAACCATAAATTATCCAAGAACTAAGATGAAGTCCATTTCTCTATAATTTCTATAATGCTCCATAATTTCATCTTTCTTTCTCCAAGGTACAACACTAGTACTATTCCTTCCCTCTGCCCAAAACTCCCCAAAACCTATTCACATATCTTTAAAATCAAGGGCAGATTAAGAAGACCTTGTTTACTTACATTTCCCAAACATCAAATAGATTAAAACAGTGTATTTACCACAAACAGATCAGACCAGTGTAGGTAGGATAACAAACTAATAAGCATAAACTTTCACTTTATGGACTTCTTTGTCATCACATTCTCTTTGCCTGTTGTAATAATAGAAGGTATTGTCCCTTCTTTGAAGTTTCTTCACAAATCCTGTTTCTGGCCAACGATCCACCTGAGAACGCAATAAAAATATTCGTCCATCTACTGAACAGAAGACTATCTGTTTAGTGCATTTAAAAGAAGAACATGTTTGCATGAACTGCATTTGGCAAATATTTGGTTTAAAAATGATGAGTGCATCCTTTGCATATAGGTTAAAGAACATAAAACATCAGAAAACAGGTTATGGCCAAAGTACTACATGGCATATAACAACATTCCCTATCAGAAGAGTTTCTAGAAAAAGATCCAAAAATGCCATAGCAAAACAGATGCTATAGCACTTTAATCATTTCAAATGAGAATGCACAAATGTGCTAGCAACTATACTATAGGAAATAACCATTCACCGGTAGTGAAGGACATTAGAAATAACCTAAAATTACTTTTTCATCTCTAATATCTAATACCTACAATTCCCCTTGATTAATGAAGGGATGCTAGCATTTTTTTCTTTGTCAAACTGAAGAGAATCAGTCCTTCAGTAGTCTGAATAGCTGAAAGATATCAGTTGTTCTGAAAGAATGATGCTTATGTAATGGGTTCTTCAACACTTATCAAACCATGGAATAGAGATGTATCACGAGTTTCATTGGAGCTGCTAAAGGAACAAACATCAGAACTTTTAAACAAACGAGCCATAAATAAAGTCATGGCAATTAGTGTCAGTGCAATCTTGCAAGGCACTAACACACTTAGATCCCATTGATTTTGGCTCAGTACTTCACAAGAAACTGATTAAGCTATAAAAGTTCAAGCATTCCATGCTTTAGGTCAGAGTTTTGGGGAACTTGTATGATCTTAGCTAAGCATCTGTAACATGGACACCAGGGGTATTTCTTGTTATCTGTGAGCCCATAATGTCCATTCTTTCTGCTCCATGTCTGGCAGTCACTGGGGAGAGATGCTAGAGATTTTAATACCTTAGAAACAGCAGCTTTATAATTTAACTATGTATTTATGGACATTTTTACATGTGATCTGACAGTGGAGGTGGGCGCTTTAATTAAAGCAGTTCCGAGAGTCACTCTTATTAAAGAGCCTGCAACATCTCATGTATCAGTGTCCTCGCGCTTCAAATGAGCTTTAGTTAAAGCACCCTACCACCCTACCATTTTGAAGCTCAGGCCCAGATACACGATATGCGGAGGCTGCCAGAAACACAATATTAGCACCCTCTAGCAGACTCGATTAATCAAGTCTGATTCGATGCCCTGTAATTACAGCATGTTGGAGCAGCCTTCCCCACGTGTCTAATGTCCAGCTGAAGTGCTTAGGTCATTTTTCTAAAGGTAAACCCTATTGTATTCACTCTATGTGCACACTTGCATTTTGTGGTCTCTATAATATAGCATAAGGGAGCCACACTAAAATGTGAACAGTCAAAAAAAGAACTGACATTGGTTCCAAGGAAATCTGATGAAAATTGATTTTGGAAGTGGTGTTGTCAGCATGTCCTTCCTTCCCAGTGTCTTGCCACTGGAACTGTGGTTTATTTGTTTTGTAGTGTAATGTATGTGTTGTATAATGTAATGTATTGTGTGAACTGGAAATGTGATATGAATGTGTAACAGAAGGAGAGCAACCCAGCGGAGCCCTGCTGGCTGTGATTCAGGACTACAAATTCCAGAGGCATTAAGAAGCAGGAAGAGGACCTGAAGAGCAACTTGGTAGCGTTCTGCTGCTGTGATTCTGGACTGCAAATCCCGGTGAACTTGGGGGAGTAGGAAAAGGAAATGACCACACAGTTCCAGGCTAGCTGAAGTTGAATGGAAAGAGACAGAGCCGAGAATGACTGGCACAAGAGAGAAGCCTTGGCACAGCATGATGAAGTACAGACTAATTGCATGTGACCCCCAATTTAAGATACCTGGATAGAGTGACTCTGGACTACAGACTGGTTCTTGGGGACACCTCTGGACGTGGGGAAAGGAACCTGATGTGCTTAATGTATGTATTCCAGTGGTACCGACTACGTGTTACTTGCCCTTTAAGTGTATGCTGTTATACACCGAGTGGCTCTTTACCTCTATTTGTCCCTCACCTTTGGCCCACTGGCTTGTGACCCTAATCCCTAGGACTTTCTATATAAAACTGAGAAAACCCCTTGTTGGTTATGGTAATTGTGCCTGGCACTACAGGCGTTTGCTACAATAGTTTATGCCTGTATCAGATCTTTCTGTTTTGTTTTATTAGTGATCCTGTCATGCTAATAAAAGTATCTACCTAGACTTTTATACAGATATTGAGGCATATATACTATGAGAAACTATGAAATAGGCGATTAATGACATTATTCATAGCCTAGCACCTGTAGGTTGTTAATCTTAACACCCAACTAGGGTTGCCAGAATCTGGAATGGGTATGCAAGGAAGGTGGTGCTGTCCCCTACCTTAGGGCTCTTCAAGAGGAGACTGGACAAGCACCTAGCTGGGTCGTCTGACCCCAGCACTCTATCCTTCCCAGGGCAGGGGTCAGACTCAATGACCTACTGAGGTCCCTTCTGATTCTAACATGTATGAAACTAGAATAGTCATCTTATACTTGAGGGTTATTTATTAGCTTATTTCAGAGCTGTCCAACTGGTGGCCTGCAGGCTGCATGTGGCCCCCAAAGGGTTACAGTGCATCCCCCAGGCTCCCTTCCAGCCACCGTTTCCCCTCATTGAACTGGCTGTGACAGAAGACAGGGGATCCAGGTTCCACTTCCTGCCCCTGCCCTAGAGGGCAAGGCAATGCAATATGGCACAGCCTGCACTACCAGGGGAACCTGCAGCCCAGTGGTGCAGCAGGGAAACTCACAGATATAGACCTAAAGGAGAGTCAAGGCAGCAGGCAGGCAATTCAGCAAGAGGTGGACATGAGGAACAGCAGTAGGGAGGGGTGTGCCGTGCAAGGGGGAACAGCAGTGGGAATATGCACAGTGGAAAGGAGGGTGCAAGGAGAAGCAGTGGGGCACACAGTGCAGCGAGGGAGCACATAGTGCAGCAGGAAGGCACAGGGAGCAGCAGCCATAGGGCACATGGTGCAGCAATATGGGAAGAGCAGCAGTGGTAGGGTGCACAGTACAACAAGGGAGGCAGGAAGAACAGCAGCAGAAGGGCATATAGTGCAGCAGAGGGGGGAGAGCAGCAGCAGAAGGGCACACAGTGCAGCGGGGAACACCCAGTGTAGTAGGGGGCAGGGAGAGCAGCAGCAGGGAAGGCACTCAGAGGTAGCAAAGTGTCAAGGTGCTTCATGCAGCAAGGTGAAGGGACATGCAGCCCCTGGCCCCTTGGAAGTTAGACAGACCTGGCTTATTTGGTATGCACAGGACTTTTCTGACTTAAATGAAGTGACATTCGACCTAATCAGCTCTGCAAGCCAGGTGAGTGGTGTGGAGCTGGTCTTCAGACTGAAACTGGAACTCAGGGTCAGTATGCAGGCCTGATCCAGTGCAATCCTGAATACCAGATCTGGCCACGCACTGGCTTGACCCCACACACCAGCCTGACTCCATATACCAGATCCAAGCATGTGCTAACCCAACCCTGAGCACTGTATTCAGCCATGCACCAGCCTGACCCTGCATGCTAGCCTGACCCCAGGTACTGGATCCATGTGTGTGTGAGCCTGACCCTACATAGATCCAGTTGTGCACTGGCCCCACGCTGTGGAGTGAGGACCTGATTTTCTACCCATTTGCTCACCCTCTGACTCACAGGCCAAATCTGGCCAATGGAGCCTGTGGGGCTCATGAGTCCGGAAATTTGGGAGCCATGGTGTGGCAATTAATGCTGCCATACTTCCACGCTGCCAAATGTCCAGACCTGTGGAGAGCCTACCCCACAGGCCAGATGACATGGCTCCATTAGCCAGATTTGGCCTGAAAGCCAGAGGATGAGCACCACTGACTTAAATGGGTAAAAAAAATCAAGTCCTCAATGGCCCCAGCAACCATCTGCATTACCATGATGTCCAGGAAAACTGCTCTACCTCACTTCTGTTTTAACAGAGCCCAAGACCTGACTAGATCTAAGGTCTGATTCTGTTGTTACACCATTCAGTAGTAAAACTGCCACTGATTCAATGGTACAGGATTCAATCCATGGAGTCTAAAGCAACTTTTCCATTCTCAAAAAGCAAATCTACCCCACTGGGTCTATAGTGAGAGGAAGATGACAGACAGCTGTCCATATTATACTTTTCATCAGCACAAAGTTCTTTTTGGATGTTCTTTTCTAGGCATGTAACTGAGGAACAAGCAGCACACTGCAGGCTGGAAACAGCTTCAATGACTAGTATAATTAATTGAGTGAAAAAGCTGTTCTGAACTTTTGAATCTACTTAAAACTTACAAGTTATATTAAAACAAAACTAAGAATAATGAAAAGAAATACAAGGTGTTCCTGTATGTTTATTTTGGTATTCTGTATTTCAGGAATACAAAGTTAATTATTACAATACAAACTCCTTGCAAAATTGTAAAACTTAGGCTGTGGAGATCACTTGAACAGGTGTTATGGGGACATCTGCAAAGATGCCTGTGGAGTCAAACTGATAAGAAATGGATACTGCAGCATGTGAATAGAGTTTGACAATTTTGTATTTGGTATTTAATTGGCTTTGGGAATTTAACTGGCAAGTGAATTTGGACTGTTATTAAACTAAAAAAAAAAGAATCTTACCATATCAACATGCTTCACTTGTTTATATTCAATTTCATCTCTGTATCCAGCTTGCTGAAATCTGTATAGATTTTCTACTTCATCTGACCACTTTTTGGCACGCTCCATACATTTTGGTTTGATGTTAGCTTCAGCCATTCCACCAGATGGTGTGCTGAAATTGTTTTAAATATATTAAATATAAAAATTGGAGCGAAGAACATTATTGAGATTCTATAATCAGGGTGGATAAAACATGTTAAATAAGTTACAGACAGTATAAAAAATAAACAATCTCTCACTGCCAACCGCTGAAGTAAAAACTGGCATTTTGGAAGTGGGCAGAATCATATTACCAGTATATGAAACAGCCTACCAACTGTCGACGCTGACTTAGTGCAGAGTCACTTGGATGTACTGGATGCATTTAAGTCGGCAGGCCTGGATGAGCTGCATCTGAGAGTAACTGAAGGAATTGGCCAGTGTCACAGCAGAACCAATGGCACGGCGATTTCAGCATGCATAGTGCTTGGGTCAGATACAGGAGGACTGGAAAACGGCCTATGTGGTCCCTGTTTGCAAGAAGGGGAGGAAGGAGTATCTGAGTAATTACAGGCCAGTCAGTCTCATGCTTCCATCCTTGGAAAAGTCTTTGAAAAAATTTTTAAGGATTGTATTTGTGGGAATCCAGTGGGAAAAATAATGCAGCAGGGCAACCAGCATGAATTCATAGCAGGTAGATAATGTCTGACTATTCTGGTTTCGTTTTATGACCAGATCACAAAACACTTAGATGCAGTAGAGATGGGTGTGGTTTTCTTGGATTTTAGGAAGGCTTTGATCTGATATCTCATCCCATTCTCATAAATAAAGAGGCTGTGACTTAGATGATTACACAGTCTGGTAGGTGGCACATTGACTTAGGGGTTGCACCCAGAAAGTGGCAGTAGATGGGTTGGTGTCGACCTGGAAGGATGTGGACAGTGGGGTCCTGCAGGGCTCGGTCCTTGGACCTGTACTCTTCAATGTCTTCATCAGTGACTTGGATGTGAGCATGAAGTGTACTCTGTCCAAGTTGGTGGACGATGCTAAATTGTGGTGTAAAGTGCACACTCTGGAGAGTAGAGAACAATTGCAGGGAGACTAGGACAGGTTGGAAAAGTGGGCAGAACACAACAGGATGCAGTTCAACAAGGACAAATGCAGAGTGGGCATAAAAATAGGGCATAAAAATATCCAGCACACCTAATGGCTGGGAAGTGACCCTCTCAGCAGCACAGAAGCAGAAAGAGATCCTGGAGTCATAGTGGACTCCAAGATGAACATGCATTGTCAGTGTGATAAAATCATCGGCAAAGCTTACTGCACTTTATCAAACATCAGCGGATGCATGATGAATAGAACCAAGGAGGTGATACTTCTCCTCTATGCAGCACTGGCACCATACTTTAAGAAGTATTTGGATAGCCTAGAGAGGGTCCAGAGGAGGGCGACTCGTATGGTTAAGGGCTCATAAGCCAAGCCCTATGAGGAGAGACTAAGGGACCTAGACCTCTTCAGCCTCAGCAAGAGAAAGCTGAGAGGGGACCTTGTGGCCACCTACAAATTCATTAGGGGGGCGCAGCAAGGAACCAGAGACACCATGGCTCTGTTCACCATGGCACCTTTTGGGATAACAAGGAACAATAGTCACAGACTGACAGAGAGCAGATTTAGTCTATAGATCAGGAAAAACTTCTTCACGGTAAGGGTTGTCAAAATTTGGAATGGGTTTCCAAGGGAGGTGGTGCTCTCCCCTACCTTGGGGGTCTTTAAGAGAAGGCTGGATAGGTACTCTTTCCTGCTCAGGCAGGGGGTCGGAAGCGATGATCTGTTGAGGTCCCTTCTGACCCTAGCATCTATGAATCTATGAATGAATGTCTTCCTCAACTTTCCAGGAATATAAACTATTATCATGCCAGTCCACTGTACATTCATATTACTAATGCCATGGCACCCTGGAATTCCACCTGCCCAAATTAAACACAGTGTTTACTCCAGTGAAGTTGTATCAAGGATGACTATGACCTACATTTCAGAATCTAGAATAGGTTTAAAATGCAACAGGAACTAATTTCAACTCATTATTCATACCAGTGTATTGGTCTTTTAGGTCGATCTTATTCTACTGCTAAGCAGCACCTTTTATTTAACTATGGAGAAAAGTCCTGCAAATTCTATAGCATCCGACAGATTTCATTGTTCTGTGGGCCAAACTTCAATGACACTAGGCTGCAGCTCAGCCTAGGGTTTGCCGTATTTCCTAGAATCTAAGCTGTTGTTTAAGAAATAAAAGTTTCTAGATATTTTGCTGAGGAAGATTCTAGATTTCATTGCTTTTATTTTCAAAACATGTTTCAAAATCTTAAATACAAACTAAACCTCTTATTCAGCAAGATGCCACAGTATGAACACAAAACCCAGTTCAGCATAGAAGTCTTGTCAAAAGCAGAAATGCCAGTTATAGTCAAAATACATGAGAGATTAGAAAATCCAAACTACTGCATATGATACTTAGAAAAGTCCCTAGAAATTCCTACAGCCCCAGGAAAAAACAATTTGGGAGTGGTAGAAATCTACATCTTTGGAATAACAACTTTATAGACTTTTTTGGCACAGGAGAGCCATCAGCAAACAAGGATAAAGGGTCTTTAACTCACACTGCGTGGGGTTTAGCAAAGGTCTGTACAAAAAAGAACAGATACCAGGTCCTCTTCTATAGCTGCTGCCATGGTTTAGGATAGTTCAGTGCTCCACATTCTCCCTAACCTGGGTTTTGCAACTAGTGGTTGTCTTATATGCAAACTGGCAAGGACTACAAAGGTTATTTCCCTTCCCACCATGCAACAGCACAACACAATTTAACATATTCAGCATATATTAGTAGCACTATTTTGGAAAGCTTGTTCTGCCTGTATATTTGTATGTTCCTATATAGGAAACATATGGCTGAATTAGCCCAGCGGTTCTCAACCTTAGGCACCAGGCACCTCTTTATTGACTAAAGATGTCCCTCAGAAAATGCCAGCTATTTGTTCTTATTTATTTTTAACTACAGAAAAATAATAAGAGCAATTTTTCTGTTGCAAAGACCTTGGAAAGACCAGGTCAGCATGTTTTGAACACAAATAGTGATTCTAATTTGAAGTCTCTGGGTTTATCTTGGAATCATGTTTGCACATCTACATGTGCTTATGACTACTTACTTGTCACTAGAGTCAACTGGCTCGCCACTGCTGGAGGTCCTGGTATCATTTGGCAAATATGCTGTTCCAGTGCAGCTGGATAGACATGGCACATTTTGGTTATCCATGAATTCACGTGGACTTTTCAGAAAAGCTCCTGCCAGAATGCACACAAAATGAGAGCACAGACATGATGGGCCCATTCAGCATATACAAATAAAAACCCAAGCCTCTTGAAAATCAGGTTTTAATACTATGATTGGCATGACTGGCGATGTACGTGCCATTTGTACCATCCAGGTGCTCTAGCAGGCCTGGACCAGGACCCTAAAGCAAAAGAGGGAGGCAGAAAGAATGGAGAGAAGACAATGACAAGAAGACAGCTGCTATCCAGCAGCCCGGGCAGAGGGACCTTATGGTGGTGTTTGCTGTTAATTATTTCATTGTTCATGCTTTCCCTGAAGCAGTCAATATAGCAGTCAAGGTTTGAATTAAGTCCACTGTGAGGTGTGTAATCTGATTTTGGTGTGGGTTTTTTTTAGAATTAATCCCTTTCTCCCTCACTTGTCTCACACCTATCGTCTCCCATGGCCTCTGGTCCTCACTGCCCCGTTCCCATTTTTACAGACCTGCATTTTCTATATCACAAAACACCAGGAGACTCTGCCCGTGCCTGAAAAAGGGCGTTTGTGCCCGAAAGCTCGCAATGAACAATTTTTCCAACTACCAAGATGGTCTAATAAAAGACGTCACCTCTACCTAAAGCCCCTTGAGTGGCTACGTGCTCATTTTCGGTGGCTCCTGGAGCGCCGAAACCCCGCGCTGCACCCGCAGCGCCTCCAGCCTCATCCACGTGACTTGGGGTGTCTCCGAGTCACGTGGCTCTGGGGGCAGGCGTGCCCCCGACCCGTGTGCCCAGCTCCTGGGCCTTGTCAGCGCGGCCACTCCCCACAGGCGAGCCCAGCACTGCCAGGTCTTAACTACGACACGATTGTATCAGGCGCTCAAGGACGATCGTACATGCTGAAAAACGAACATACACTAAAAAAACTTAGGCAAACACATGTGCAAATAAGTCGTCTTCCTATGTCCTTTACACTGCTCACTATCCCCTGGCAACGAGTGCGAGATTCAAGTCGTCCAAGTCGACGCAGTTCTTCATTTCAAGGCAAGCTGCTGTAAGAAAACGCCACCGAAGCCGACCATCCGTTCCAAGTCTCCAAGAGCGATTTAGGTTTCGGCCCGTCCATCAGCCACCTCAGAAATGACACGCGTTTTACGATTATCCACCCTCCATCGTGAAAGGACAGCACTAATACCACAATTGCTGCACGCCCCGATGAGTGGCACAGCCGTGGTCCTCCAGCATCCCAGAATACTGCGTTCTGCCACCCCCTCACCTCTGCACAGACTGTCCCCCCCCACCCCGAGCGCTCCTCTGTAGGGATGGGGGCGGGGCGGGGCGGGGCCCGGGCCACTCACCCCTATGAGGTCCTCGCGCTGCGGCCCTTTGCGGTCGCCTAGCAACCGGGGGCCGAGCCCAGGCCAACCAGCAACGAACGGGGAAAGAGGGCGGAAGGGAGGAGTCGCGCGCCCAATGGGGGGAAAGGCCCCGCCCATGCGGCTGACACAAGGCAGGAGCGGCTCCGCGATTGGCCGCCGCCGCCTCCAATGGGAGAGGGGCAGGAGGCGCCTGGCGGAAGCTGGGCAGCGCGGAGGCGGCAGCGGCGGGATGAGCAGCTTCGGGGGCCGCACGCGGGAGTATCCCTGGGTGTCCATCGACCGCTTCGACCGCGACAACTTGCGCGCGCGGGCCTACTTTCTGTCGCACTGCCACAAGGGTGAGCGGGGCGCAGGGCGGGGGGCAGAACGCGGAGCCATCGATCGGACAGGGGCGCAGGGCAGCGGGCAGAAGACAGAGCGGCTGATCTGCCCTGGGAAAGGGATTGGCCTGGCACTGGGGAGGACCCTGGCTGGTCCGGGTATCCTGTCTCCGCCTAAAACTTTTCTGCGGCTGACGCAAAGCGGCTGCGGGCCCGTAGGGACGTCCTGGGAATGTTTATTTCTTTCTTCCTTGCAGATCACATGAAGGGGCTGAGGGCGCCGTCCTTGCAAAGGCGACTGGAGTGCAGGTAGTGGGGGTCCGTGGGCAGTTCTTGACGTAGGATCGCAAGCACGCGTTATTTGGGCCCCTGTTGCGTGTTACGTATATTACGCGAATAACTGGCTACCCACACGATAAATGATCACTGCATAACACGAATGCCACGTGCCCCTGGAGGCTGGCGGGGCATGGCGAGCTCCCGCAGGCAGCCGCAGCACTGTCGGGTGGGGGGAAGGCAAGTGCTGACCAATGGTCAGTGACCACCTGCAGGCGCTGTCAGCGGCGGTAGCAATTGAGGACAGCCTGCAGACGCTGGTGGTGGGGGGTGGGGTGGTGAATGGTGAGTGGTAACCAGCGGCACCTTTTTGCAGGGGGTGCACCACCCTATGCATTGCCCCTGCCACTTAAAAATGTCTGTAGCTACAAAAAGAATCAGCCAGCTGCAGATTTAATACGTGAAAATAAGTTACTTTATAGTTGGTTTCTATCCAGCTTTCAGTGGCAGCACCCTTGGGCTCTAGGGTCTTGAAAGCTGTAGTTTTTTTCTCTCATTAAAATGTTGTGGAGAAATAACTAGGTCGTGGGTCGTTCACTTGCTTTTGTAATTTGACTGTTTGCCCAAACCACATGGGCTTCCCCCACCGCATCTGTTGGCTTCAAACCAGGGCTCATCGTTCTGCATGATGTGCACAGCAGCTGTGTTTCCACATCTGATCAAAGCGTGAGAACATTTGAACACGTGTCCTGCTTTTTCACTTGGGGTAGAGAAGATGTTCATGATTCATATTAGTACTGTCCAGACCCTGGCGTACAAACCATTAATGGAAAACACAAGTGATTTAATAACCAAGCTGTAGGGAATAAGATGAAGAAGATGAGTTTTAGAGATGCATTTTCTTTGTTTGCGCCATGAGTTCGTTTGGTACCTCCTCATCAAGTGATGTGGGGCATCAGCAAACTTAGGGCATTTATACACATACTTTTTTGTCCTGTGATGCGCTGGAGATCTGCTGCTTCAGAGCAGAGTCAATTAGTCAAGTCTTCTCCACACGTGAGCTGAGCCAAACTGTGCTTTGCTGTGTGCAGCAGTATAAGTGGCAAAATGCACATGTGCACAGAAAAAGGCAGCAGTGTACTTTTGAACTAAAGAACCTCCTATGTGTTTTAGGTCAAAAGCACGCCACTGCTGTTTTCTCAGTGCTGAAGCACATTTTGCCACTTATACAACTGCAAGTGTTGCAGTGCTGGGTGCTTTTCAAAGCATCCAGCATTGCAGTGCTTGCATTTGTAAAAATGCCCTTAGTTTCTCACTAGATCCTACTGTTCCCAAGGTCACTGGACAAATTGGAACTGCTGCTGCCTACTGCAGTTATCTGCCCAGAAATCCTTCCTATTGACTAGATGTGGGCCAGATTCCAAGTGCCAGTAGTGGACTTCTATATTTAAAAAATTTCCATCAGAATCCCAAAGTAGGTGGATTGTGCTTGGATCGGATCCATTAGTGTGTGACAGGTTAGCTAACATCTCTGATTGGCAATAGATTATTTGTGTTCAGACCTCTACTATGCAGTGTCCTCTATTTTGACCCCGGGATCAAAATAAGTGCCTTGTTTTAGGGCTGAAAAATGGCTGTGAATATAACTGGAGTATACACTTAAATCTTAATCCAAGAATACTCTCAATGTACAGAGTGCTGTCAGTGCTGCGGTGTTGGCTAATATGAAGCTGACTCGCTACCAGCATTCCCTCTAAACTGCATGGTATGCACAGCCACACACGCCACCCAGTTTAAAGGGAATGCTGCCTGCTACCCTTGTTTTCCTGGCTTCTGATAATTTCAGGGCTGCTATTAGAAACCTTGAACATGAAGGAAAGTTGCCCTGAAACTGACTGGTCTTGTTGTTTGCAAGGCTTCTGTTATCAGCGCTTTTGACAGCTGCTTCCCTTCATTGTTTCAGTGTAGCTGCCCAGGGGCGTGATTGTTACCCAATAGAAAATTGAGTTGATAAATCCCATACGCATTAGTGGCTTATGCATTTAACTGATACACAGATAACCGGGGTTTGTTACAATATCAGTAATTGGCAGCAACATGACGCTAGCTTTCTGTTATGCAGTTAAGTAAATGATGCACTTTATTGAGTTTGCGTGTTGGTGAAGTACACTGTAAATTAGTGCCTTCTGCAGTGACCTGTTTACTGTAATGTTCCCAAGGAAAATTTTGGCTTCTGCCTCTCCATCTTCCCAGAGTAAAGGTAGGTGAAATAGTACAAGAAGCTTTTCTGAAGGGCAGACAAGTATGGCCCTGAGTCTTGCTATTGTCTGTCTTCAAAACAATATTTTTCAAATAGGTAACTGTCTTTTCACAAACCATCCTGTTTTGGGGTTATTCTCCAGAGCTGATGGTGAATTTACAAGTTGTAGTTTATTGAACCTCTACTTTTTAAAAGCAAATCAAGAGTCTCTCTACCAGCAGTAAAAAACTGGAGATCTTTTTCTTGTCCCAAAGTCTAGAGTAGCATAAGGAACCACATTCCCAGCTCTACATCAGTGCTTGGGATATTTATCATCTATTCCAGAGAAAGCACCAAAGCCTTAAATCAGATCATGGCAAAGGTCCCTCCCTGATGATAGGCTCTTAACTAAATTAGGTAGTCACAGGATTACAGGGAACATCCACATGTGGATTAGAATGGACTCAAAGATAGAAAGCAAAGAGTGAGTATAAATGGTCAGTTTTCAGGATGAAAAGATGTAAAAGGTGGAATCCCCCAGGGATCTGTGTTAGAACCAGTGCTGTTTAACACATTCATAAATGATCTGGAAAAGGTGGCGAGTAGCAAGGTGGGCAAGCTTGCCAATGACACAAAATTAAGTTTTAAAGTGGTAAAGACCAAGGTGGACTGTGAGGAACTACAAAAGGATCTGGCACAACTGAGTGAATGGGCAGCTAAATGGCTGAAGCAGTTCAGTGTAGATAAGTGTCAAATGATACACCTGGACAAAAATAACCCAAACTATGCCTACACTATGATGGGCTTTACATGAGCAGTTACTACAGAGGATGGATCTGGGAGTCATTGCAAACAGTTTGCTAAAAGCATCGGCTCAGTGCTCAGCAGCTATAAAAAAGGCAAACAAAATGATAGGATTAAGAAAGGAATTATGAACAGAAATGGAAGTATCACACTGGCCTTTCATAAATCTGTGATGTGTCTGTGTCCTGAATAAATGTGCCCAGGTCTGGTCCCCTCACCTCAAAAAGGATATATAAAAAGTAGATAAAGTACAAAGAGCAGCAAGGATGGGTATGGAGGGGCTTCCATATGAGGAGAGACTAGGTCTATTCTGTTTAGGAAAAAGATACTTGAGGTGGAATATGATAACGGTTTACAAAATACTAAATGGTAAAGAGGAAATAAATCCCTATTTACTCTCCTCAAAATAGAACTAGGGGTCACAAGATGAAACTAGGAGGTAGTAAGTTTAAACTAACAACAGGAAGTTTTTTCACACACTGGGTCATGCAAATGTGGAAGCTGACAGTTTAGCCAGAGTCAAAAAAAAATGTATCGGGCAATTTTTTGGAGGAAAGGAGCATTAGTAACTACTGAGCATAGGAGTTATAAAAACAGCCTCTGAAGCAGAACTTCCTAGACCTTAAATGCTGGAGACTGCAAGTGAGAGAGGAACAACGAGAAAAAAACCCAACTCTGGTCGTACCCAGTCCACTGCTTTTCTGCATCTGTTCTCTGCCACTGCATAACGCTCTGTACAAAAGATGGCAATTCTTCTGTTCTTGAGAGGAAAGGAATGGAGGAAGGATTTATTTTAAAAACAAAGTGGTTGTAGGTACAAACCTATATTATTTTGGCAAGGTCTACAGACCGGCTGGAGGAATACAGCTTGAGTTCTGCCAGGTTGAGGCAGAACAGTTCCTTGGATTGCCCCACATTTGCAGGGCTGTACTTCCCTTCAGTTGCGGGGCAGGTCTAGCAGATATGCACTGCAGCAGAGTTATCTAATGATTGTTGCCTACTCTGTTTTGAAAACTAAGTTTGTCATCTTCTCTCTGCACAGCCTGAAAGTTCATTTATACTGTTCTCCAGTAACGAAGGAGCTGCTGCTGACCAGCCCGAAATACAAGTTTTGGGAGACTCGCATTGTAAGTTACACTTTTTTCAGGTTAAAGCAAGTTGTATTCTTTGTCAGTAGAAGCAGCCTGTGTGCCTTTTCGGAGCGGGGGGAAAGGGAACAGACAACTACTACTTCTCCAAATAAACAGTATTGAATTTCTGTACTTGGTGTCACTATCCCCCTAAAACACTGGGTAACTTATGTCCCATTCTGGTCTTTGGAGTGGGTTTATCTTTGCTTGGTTTTACTGCTGCCTTTCTGTCCACAAGCAACTTCATTCTTTCAGTCTGTTGTTTTAGCATCTAATTGTAGCACTCCCTTTTTGTTGGTTCTGCATTACTCTCTACCTGACTTCTAAGTGTTCCTTCATACTTTCCTCCTCTTCTCTTGTTTTTTTCACTATGCCCTTTTCTAACATTTTATCCTTCACTTCTTTTAAAGCCTCCCCTTCCTGATTTGTCAGTGTTATCTCCCTCTCTTTTAATGTCTTTCTTCCAGCCTTGTGGGATCTGTATCCAGATGCAGAATTCTTGCAGAACACAATTTGCCCGCTTGAGTTGTAGTTGTAAACAGTGGAAGTTGAATACCATACTCTTCCTTGAGCCAGTGTTGCCTAATACAATAGAGACCTACTTGCAGCTGTTCATCTCTTCCACCCCAGATGTGGCACATCTGAAATTGTGCCTAACTGAAAACTTTTCCACCTATCATTTTAGAATGTGTGTCTATAAAGGGCACACGTTCTTCTGCCTGGACAGTATGGCTGCATCCAGACAAGCGCAGCTCTGTGGTATGTGGTACCGCAAACCTGTCTGCAGCACCACGCACTGCGTGTTCAGGCATTCCCCACACTGTTACCTGGAAGGGGTGGGTTTTTTTTTTGGTCCTGGGGGTCAAAAAAAAGTGCACAGAAAAAAAGCAGGGTGGTGCATGTGGCAGCAGCACAACCCACCCAAAACTAGAGCCTGGCTGGCCAGAGCCACGCTTCAGCTGCCAGCCAGGTTCCCAGCTGCAGGATCACCATGGCTCCAGCTTCCCAGGGCCCCAGGTAAGGCTCCTGGGACCAGCACAGTTCCCCCTACCCTACCCAGGGTAACTGGGTGCACGGCACAGCATGCATGGCATTCCCTAGGGACAAGTAGTGGCACAAGGTATGCCGCAGGTACTTGTCCCCAGGGAACCAAATATCTGCACTCATCTGGATACAGCCTGAGTCTTATTTTGCACTACTTGAGTCTGTAATCTCTAAGCTTGTCAGCCAGGCATATGTCCTTCTGGGTGGCAAACATTATCCTGTGTGAAGTGCTATGTCTACCTATTGGATTGCATTGTATAGCTTAAGCATTTACAAGTATTTTACCTGGAGTTCCAAATCACTTCCTGTTATCTTGGTACAGCACTTGTTTGGTCTCTGTTAACTTGGCTTTGTGTAAATTCAGTAACTTATAATCAAAGGAATTTGATGTAGCGACAGTGGGATGAGTAGGGTAAAGGTTTTATTTAGGGGTGCACTGATGTATCGGTTGCCTGTTGAATAGGCACCGATAAAAGGAGAAATGACTTATCAGCTATTGGCTTTTTTGCTTGTTGTAGCCAATAATTATGGTCACATGCCTGGAGCACCTTGGCGAGTATAGTCCAGTCCCTGCGTCCTGCCCCTGGCCTGAGCCCACAGCAGACTGCAGGTCCCAACGAGCAGTAGGAGAGGGAGGGTGAGTTGGGGAGCAGTCACGGGGCGCCACATGAGAGATGTTCTGCTCTGCCGGGCACTAGGTGCCTTTGCAAAAGTGGCTTCTTCCAGTTGGGTTTGGCTGAGTGGGGCTGCTAGTGCTGAGGTGTACTCTAGGGCTCCAAACACACCCAGCACTGCTGTCCATGCAAGGGTCTATTCTGTCTGCCCAGGACAGCAGCATGGGCTGTGTGGGGAGTGGGTCTGCAGGTGGGAGATGTGGGTCAAGGGGTGACGTGGTGGCAGAGTGGTTAAGGCACTTTGCTATGGCTCCAGAGGCAGGAGTTTAAGCCCTGCTCTGGGCTCATGTCAAAGGCTGCCCTTGATTAACCTATTTGTTAATGGGTATCTGGCCATTCAAGCTGGGGAGTCAAGTGGCTAGGTGTGCTGTTGGCTACATTATCCCTTTGTGTACCATTGACTAACTAACTGGTGTGCTTTAACCATGCTAGATTAATGGACTGTTAGGTTTAGATGGACCTTAAGCGGTTCTGTAGTAACTCCCAGAAAAGAGACATAGTCATTAAGACTGTTCAGACTAGAGTGTCTTTGGGCAGCCATATCCCAGGTAAAACCAGCTGCTTCCAACTTGTCCTCCCCAGACAGAGTTTTAATAATGGGTCTCAAACTACACAGTTTGCGGGTGGGCACATACAAACAAGTTCCTGGGAGGAAAACTCCCAGCCTGTAGTAACTGCCAATGTTCCCACTCTTGCTGGATGATGAATATGAGGTAGTTTCCCCCTCCTGTGAAAGTCAGGTAAGATACCTTGCATTACTGGGCACATCTACATGTTCATTAATGCACAGCAGTTACTGTGCATTAAGTTTAGTACTTGCTTAATGAAGTGTTAACTAAATGTCGAATAACTACAGTTACTTGGCAGTAGTGCTGATGCACAGTTTTTTAGTGACATAATAAAACAGTAGCCTAATGCTACTGCGCAGTAGCATATTAGCATGGTTTTTGCCCAGCATGCTCCTGTGCAGTGTTATTAGGCTGCTGTGCATTAAGCATAGGGAAGGGTACGTCTCTTGTCCAGCTCTGCATATTTCTTGTGCAACAGTAAAGAGGGAAGAGCTTTTGCAACAGTTGCAAACACTGTATTTGCTTCCTTAGTTGCATGTCCTTGAGGAGGTGACTAGTAAAGGCACAATGCCCACAAGGTTGGAACTCTGAGGAAAGGTATGCTTAAGCTTTGGAGTTTGGATGGGGTCAGCACTAGTCCTATGGGTATTGCTATATGATACACAGAGCTTTTGCATATGAAATAAACCAGAGGCCAAGGCAAGAGCTGGTCTCGGATCAAAAGGTGCTTGAGAGCAGCGAAGCACGAACAGCAGCAGCCTGGCAGGTATCCGTCCACTAGAGAGGGAAGTTTTTTCAGGGCTGTGAGATTATTTTGTCTAAGATTAGCAATGCAGGAAGGCTCCATGTGTAGAGATCAGCCTGATCTTTGTATTTACAAACATCTGTGCAGTATTAAGATGTTTTTTATCATTGTGCTTTCTAGGTTTGTATTTTTTTTTTTGACGACTTAGATTCACAGAGTTGGAAGAGACCTCAGTGGGCCATCTAATCCGACCTCCTGCCCCTGGCAGGCAAGAAGACAGTCCCCAACCCTGGGGTCATGTGATCCTAGCCAGGTGCCTGTCAAGACCCCCAAGGATGGGGTGAACACTACCTCCATTGGGAGCCCATTCCAGATTCTGGGAACTGTGACCATGAAGAACTTTCTCCTAATGTCCAGCCTAAACCTTCTCTCTCATAGCTTATGGCCATTGTTCCTTATCGTTCCAGGGGATACCCTGGTGAACAGATTGTCGCCTACATCATGTTGCTCTCCCCTTATGAATTTGTATGCTGCCACAAGGTCCCCTCTCAGCCTTCTCTTGGAGAGGCTGAAGAGGTTAAAGTCCCTTAGCTTTTCCTCGTAGGGCCTTCCCTGCAGGCCTCTAATCAGATGAGTGGCTGTTCTTTGGACCCTCTCCAGGTTGTCCATAACCCACTCAAACTGGACCCTCAACGCATCTAAGTTCTTAGTTCCTAGCACCCTGCTAACTAATCCCCTTAGTCTATTAAAGTCAACTTTTTTAAAGTTCAGCACCCGTGTCCTGCTGGGTATAATGCCTGACCTTCACTGGATAGTGAATTTAATCGTTTGATGATTGCTGTCCCTCAAGTTGCCTTGAATCCGCAGGTTCCCCATCAGGTCATCCCCTGTGGCAAACACCAAGTCGAGCAAGGCATTGCCCCTGGTGGGACACTTAACCTGTATTCAGGACCTCCACTTAACACAGGAGGTAAAGAACCTGCAAGAGCAGTTAGATCTAGCTGACTGCTTCTCCCAGCATATGTCTCGGTAGTTAAGGTCCACCCTTGCCTACCATATCTCTAGACCTCACAGCCTTTTTGAGCTGCTTGGAAAACTGGTCTAGCTCGTTGTCCTGGTGCGGCAGCCTGAAGTAGACCCCCACCACTACCCTTTCGTCCCGAGCCCCTTGAATCCTAACCCAGAGAGTCTCTGCTTGATCACCCTCTGACCCTAATTTGATTAGGAAAGATGTGTACTGTTCTTTGACATAGACAGCAACTCCCCCACCTTTTTTCCCTACTCTCTCTCTTTCCTGTATAACCTAAAGCCTTCTATTCCCACCAGCCAGTTGTGAGAAGAGTCCCACCAGGTTTCAGTTAGTCCCACTAGGTCAAAGTTGTTGCTTGCTAGCAAGAGCTCTAGATCCTCCTGCTTGTTTCCCATGCTTCTGGCATTTGTGTATATCCACCTAATTCCCCTGGTTGCTGTCCCTGGTCCCCTCTTAAACTGCTGTCTTATAGGATCTTTGTTACGTACCTGGATTGATCTTGTGGATGTCTCTTGGTTCGATGTTCTGTGGCTCCCTTCATCCTCACCCTTCCCTTCCCCTGAGGAACCTAGTTTAAAGCCTGCTGGAGGAGATCAGCCAGTCTGAAAGAGGACACTCTCTTACCTTTGGGGGAGAGATGAAACCCATCCTATCCAAGCATGTCTCTTGTTCTGAAGCATGGGTCGTGGTCCAAAAAGCCAAAGCCAGCCTCGAGACACCATTTCTGAAGCCACAAGTTGACCTCCCTGATGGTGGTCTCATGGCATTGTCCAAGCCTGCTCACTGGGAGAACAGATGAGAAGACCACCTGTGCTCCTGTCTCCTCCATCTTGTCCCCCAGAAGGCGGTCTGGGCTGCTCCTGGCCACATCATTAGTGCTCACATAGATTAGGACCACGGGGTAGTAATCAGTGGGCCAGATAAGGGCTGGGATCATCTCCATCATGTACCGAATCTGAGCTCCAAGCAGACAGGAGACCTCATGTGTCATGACATCCTGGCAACAGATGGGACCCTCTGTTCCTCTCAGGATGGAGCTGCCTATGATGCCTATGATGCTATGACCCAGCATCTCTTCTGGGTCAGCTGGCCTCCTTCAGTCTGTTCTGTGCACAGAGTGGCCTCCTCTCCAAGGGTTTACTCATCTCCTTCCTCTTCCTCCAGTGTTGCAAGGGCCTCATACCTGTTCCCCATCTGGACTGGGGGAGCTGGTACTGCACCACCGTGAACAGCCCTAGCTCTGGAGGGAACTTTCTGCCATTCTGCTGTGGAGGGCACCTCCTGGGACTCTTCTCCCTTTGATGCTTGGCTCTGCAGGGAAAGAAAATACCTGTCAATTTTGTCCTCTGCTTCTCTGATCCCCCATAGCCTGCTAACCTCTGCCTGGAGCTCCCTCACCTGCCCCTCCAAGGCTCTAAGAAGGGTACATGTGGGACAGGTTGGGGGGAGCCCCATTCCCCGTGCCTCCCAGTCCCTCAGGACTTAAATTTATTCAGCTATTGCAGCTCTTGTTCCCAGTAATGGCTTACAGTGATGGAGCAAACTATGTAGTCACTTAATCAGAAAGCAGTAGATTGGGTGTCCTGTTCACAAGCTCTGGTATAAACATCATCATCATCTCTTCCTGTATGCACCACAATTGTAAAATTGATTAATATCAGACTAGGAGAGTAGTTTATAATGTCGACATCTAAATGTTTTATGATCAGCAATCTGATTGAATCTGTTCATGCAAACAAAGAGGGAGAGTTGATCTTGATCTCTTGAAACCTCCCAGAGTGATTGCAGCATACAGACAGAATTTTTTTACTTAGCCTCTGCAACCAAATTTTCTTTAACTGACTATGAAGGAACCTTCTTGAGGCAGATCAGACCTAAAGCCTGGACCTAAATACTGCCATTGAATTTGACTCCATTTAATTCCACTACAGTTATCTGTGGCAGGTGTACTGATGCACACTACTTAGGGAGGAGTGAAGCAGATCACCTACTTCAGTTGTTTGTGCTGAATGATATTCAGGCAGTTTATGGTACTGAGAGGCAGAGTCATTCTTGTTTAAATATTTCATTAATGGCCCAAGGTCTCATGAATTCCCATGGGTGGTACTCGTATGTGGATTCAGGATTTTAAAAAAGGGATGTGTGGAAGCAGCAGCCAGTGCTGCAGAGGGGCTGCACCCCTGCTTCCAGTGTGCCCCTTCGCCCCATGCTGGGCAGTACATGCTGCCGGAGCAGCAGCTGGGGATTAATCTTTAAGTCCCCAAAGCAATTAAGACTCCCTGACTCCTGGTCTCAGCACCCAACCCCTATGATCAATGACATCTCTTCCCCTGCCCCCCACCTTGCCCTCTCTATTTATGCGTCTGCAGGAAGGGAAGACCCACCTGTTGCTGCTGCCACTGCTGTCCCACCTGCTTCTGGTGGTGGTGGGGGGGTTCTTCCTCTCCAACCGCTCTCAGGCTAGTGGGGAACACCTGGACAGGGAGAGGGAACTTGCCTCTCACTGTCCCTGTCCCAAGCTGAGCTCAGCTTCCCACATAGCTGATCCTCCCAGTCCCAACTGGAGCAGGACAGGAGCAGCTCTAGGACTCCCTCTGCCCCTGGGGACAGCAGTGTCAGGTGGGTCTCTCCTTCCTGTGCCCAGAGTTGTGAATAGAGAAGGCCAGGGAGGAATGACATGGGAGGGGGATGCCACTGAGTACAGAGGGGTTGCCAAGAGCTGCAGGGAATACTTACTTGCTTCAGGAACTTTACAGAAAAAAGGCCCCAGCTGCTACTTCTGCAGCATGGTCTTGACTCTGTAGGGACCCAAGCATCTGGGGCTTTGGAGAACCAGATCTACCAAGTGACATTTAGAAAGTGTATGGATCCACCTTTAGTGGTACTAGTATTTTAACAGCACCACTAACTAGAGTTCCTTCTAGGTACTGGTTGACCTTGGCACGTGTAATTCTTTTGTGGTGGCTAGGTTTGAGTTTGATACTTGTATAGCTTGTTTAAATCTTGGCTGTCTGGTAAGGAAATGCAAAATCGCAGCTTTGGGATTGTGATAAGACCAAGACTTTATAGCAGCTGAGAGCCAAGTTGTTCATCTGCTATCCCAACAAAGGCAAGAGGCTGGAATAATCACTGCTGCAGCTCATGTTACAAGGATTGACGGACACTTACTCCCACACTCCTGCTTTGTGAAGATCTTTCAGTCCTATAGAGAACTAAATTATCCTCTGCCCTGCATCAGGATGGGGAAAAGCATGCAAGAATTAGCCCAAATGGAGGATAGACTGGGAGCCCAATTAGTGCATCTATTCCCCAGTCAGGAGCAGTTTACACAGAATTTGTTATTGGAAGAGACTTTTTTTCTTCTTTTGGCTCTTTCTGGAGCCAAAAGAATGTGCTGTCTACACTATGTCTATATGAACACTTAAGATGTCCACATAATACTAATGAATGCCTGTTATTAAGCATACTCTAATGGCAATTTGCAATGCACCTTAAAATACACTTCTTCTTGTTTTGTTGTAGATTGCACTTGAAGTTGAAACTCCAACTCAGATTTCTTTAGTTGATGAAACATCGGGTGAGGTAATTATTTAAAAACAAAGGGGTTTTTTGAATGGTTTGTTAAACATACAAATGGAAATTAAACTTTGAAATAAATATTATAACAACAAGCAATTTCTCCTTTTCAAAGCTATCAGTAGCTAGGTGGAGTCCTCTTTCTTCAGCTGTGCTTTTCAGCTTTCCACTGCTCCTCTGATTCTCCATTCATGTGTCTCCATTGCCTTTTTTAGCCATACTGAAATGTGTCTAAAAGCCATACTGAAATATGGCTAGAAGCCAGGCATGCACTCAGCACTTTTCCCCCTGCGGAGCCAGTGTGGAGTGAAGCAATGCATTTTGAGATGTGGACCTTCAACAAACAAGCTCTTAAAACATAAGGGAGAAGGGGAATGTGGCTTGGTCTCTTTTGACCAGAATTCATGAGCTTGCTCTGAGACATAATTAGCTAGTCAGAAATGACTTGAAGTCATTGCCATGCAGACTGTGAGAGTGGAACAGGGAAGAGAAGACCACACTTCTCTCCCAGTGAAGGTGCACCTGAGTACCACCAGAGGTTCAGGAGAGCCGTAGATTGATCTGATCACTTTCAGAAAAGGTCAGGGCCATGGTCCCACAGCCTGAGACTTGCACTAACCTGTTACTATGTTGGCTTGACTTTTTTTAGAAAGAAGATATAGTGGTGACACTTCTTCCAGCTGGTCACTGCCCAGGATCAGTCATGTATGTGCTGTCCACACTCAGTATGGTTTTAAATGTAAATGATGGCTTGCTGTAATAGTAAGTTCCATTTTTCTAGATAGAAGAAATAACAGTATCATTCTGATGATGTCTGTCTTTTTTTTTTTTTCCCCCCCCCCTCCAAAACAAGCATAACAATTGCACTCTGCTTATGTGAGGTTGACCTGCAATTGGGCCCCTACAGTCTGGACATTTGTACTTGTACTTTTGGGCATGCAGCAGAAATACCCAATCATACTTTTTTTCCCCCCTTGTTTTTTCCCAGTGCAATTTTTATTTTAATATTTTGTATGCATTTAACTCCTTATGGTTAACTCTAAGTCTAAAGTTTAACTGGTTGATGCCTCTGGGATTTTGTAAAAGCAATATCATTTCAATGTCTTTAACTATAGATATTGTCATTGGAGGGGAAAAAACTGTTTTTCCTAAATCAAACTGAAAACGTGGTACTTATAAACAGGGTTGTTGTTTTTTTGGGTTTTTTTAATGATTAAAACAATACTGTAGTTTGCTAATGCATATATGTTTGTTGCGATTCTGGTAGCCTCCTTTAAGATGAATAACAGTGGTTGTGCAGGATATACTAACAAAGTGGGAGAGACTTGCCTTCTCTGGGCTCAGTTATGCTATATTTTGTATTCCTATGAGTAGGTCATGACCTTGCAATTGCTGTGTTCCAGAATCTTATTTACAAAGAGACTTTTCATATGGGTTTGGTTCTGAGCCCTGGGTTGGAAAATGTGAGACTTAAGGAAACAACTGAAAACTTAACCAAAGCAATCTAAATGCATGGGTATTGCATCTGGAATTGTATTTAAAAATTCATATTTATAACTAAATAAAAACAAAGGAAGTGGAGTCTGCCCATTGCTCTACTTCTCACTTCACCAATTGCTTCTCTAAATGTTGGTAACAAATAGTAGCAGAAAGTTGTAGCCTCTTAGTTCACTTTCATGTGGGTGGTAAAACAGGGTTTCCTGGAGTGGTGAGCAGCTTGACGAAGGGAAAGGCTACCTATTTCAGTATTGTTTGATTCCAAATGTCTAGCATAGTTCTCACATGGATTGAGACACATATTCCTCACAAACAGCCAACTCCTGCTTCCAGTGAGAGAATTGCATCCACAGATCTTGCCCCTAAAAATGTTTCATTTAGGCTAGGTACACATATTCAAAAAGCCTGATGAGGAATTGATTTTGAGTAATGCGGGTTTCTGTAAGCGGTGCAGTTTAGATCAGTAGCAAACAGAACACTCATTTGCCCTTTGGAGGGTAACTCTTCGACTGGGTTCTGCCTTTTTAAACCAGTCTGTGTGTGTCAAACTCCTGTTCTGTTATGGGTATAGACCAATTTCTGATCACTGATACCAGTAGAAGTGTAATGGCTGTACTCGGCCTCAGAGTTGTAGTGGTTTGGATGTCTCTTGGTAAACTATTCTAGTTTATTGCCTCGTTTGTTAAAAAATATCTCCCACTTGAACCTGTGATGCTTCAGCTTACTGCCCTTGAATCTAAATATACTTAGTATACTACTTCAGTGTGGGTTAGATAATATCATAGTAGCAGGTTATTTCATCTTTCAGTGTCCTTACTTAAAGGTTGTTACCAAGTCATCCCCTAAGCTAGATAAACCAAATGGAAGGTAAAGTTTTCGTGTGAAGCCCAATGAATGTGAGGGATATGTAGTGGAAAAGGTGGAGGAATCCTGACTAATATTGTGAAACAAAGTCCCAAATTTTAAACTAGCATAGTGTATATATGTTCTGGTCATTTTGACTTTATTCTGTCCTCTTGGACAAAATAATTCTTTCCCCTCTTCCCCAGAAGCAGCTTGCAGCTACCTTTAGAAATATTGATCACTAATATAGGTATATATGGCTACAATAGACAACTGAAGTCTTCGTTCACTTATACAGTGAAAAACTCATAGACCAGTGGTGCTCAATTTTTTTTCCCCAGTGGGCTGAATGGGCAGTGCCTGGTCTGACCACAGACTGGATGATGGTTCTCATCCAGTGCCCAGAGCCTGCACAGCGGGCACCATACCATGCGGAAGGGGATCAGAGAAGTCCAGCCTAAGCCTGCCCCTGTAGTGGGAGAAGGGGGCTTCACATGGCTATGCAGGGCAGGTGCGGGGGAGAATGTGACCCAGCCCTCTGGGGAGGGGGAGGAAGGGAAGGGAGCTTGACCCAGCCCTATGGGGAAAGGGGGCATGGCTTGGCCCCACAGGAGAAGGGGCATGGCCTGGCCTCATAGTGAGGGGGAGGGAAGGGAGCATGGCCTGGCTCAACTCCAGCCCCATGAGGGCAAGGGGTGCAGCCTGGCTCTGATTGGGCATGTGGGGCTTGGGGTTTGGAAAATCGGCAGGGCGGAGGGTGGCCTTATCAATGGCCACTGCTCCTGCGCCAGCAAATTTGCTGACGCATGGGGAGCCCTGCCAGCCAGATGCGTTGGCTCAGCAGACCACACTTGGCCTGTGGGCCAGAGTCAAGCACCCCTGCTTTTGAGTGCCCTAAAGGCAGAACTTGAATCAAGTCTAATGTTTTGGTAATGTCTGATGGATTCATTAAAATTACACCAGTGAGGTACATTGCAAAGGTCATGTGCAAAGGCTATGTCACGTGCAAATCTAGAGCGTTTCCTTCAATTTCTACAAGCAAAATAATAAATTAATCGTAGCAGTCGCAGGACTTTATTGCTGAAATTAACTAGTGTTTCCATATGTAGGTTTTTATTTCAGGGTGAAAACGGCACAATTCTTTATACTGGGGATTTCAGACTAGCAAAAGGAGAAGCAGCCAGGATGGAGCTTTTGCATTCAGGGAAAAGGTACAAGAAAATCCTATAATCCTTCAATTTAGTTTCTGCTGAGACTTCCTGTGAGTGTGACATTTAGAAAGACTTAAAGAATCTGTAGTCATAAATGTTATGGCTGGACTAATGTCACCTTTTTCCTTCATCTCCCACTAATTGACTAAGGCTATTTGCAAGTCAGTAAATCATATTACATTTTTGGCTGAAATGAGCAGTGACACAGTGACATAAATATTACCAGAGAATTGTGTTTTTCAGACTTTCTAGAATCCATTATATTTAAGTCTAAACTAGAGCATTACAAGATAGATATGTTGCACTGCTATCCAATATCTTATAATTTCAGCTATAAAGCTGAAGAATTGCTACATTTCCCCTCATTCTGTGATCAGTTGGCACACGTAACTATGATCATTTCAGAAGGCAAGATTCCATTTTCAGTAATTGGAAGTGTCTCTAATAATATGATAGAACTTTCCGCATCTGTGATGGGCGGGGACCCAATTTTGTCATCACCATACATGATAATATTGCATTTCTCTGTTTCAGGGTGAAAGACATTCAGAGTGTATATTTAGACACCACCTTCTGTGATCCCAGATTTTATCATATCCCTAGCAGGGTAAGTACAAATCAAATGTGAGACTAACATACACACAGATACTGATAATTAACCAGTCTTTTGTCGCTATTTAATTCTTAAAGGAAATTTTCTTTTTTTTATGTTTCCAAAGTCTGGTGCTTTGGCTGTTACTACAAAGTTAAATGCATACAATTTTCTAATCATTTTAGGAGGAATGTTTAAATGGGATATTAGAGTTAGTACGTAGCTGGATCACGCTGAGCTGCTATCATGTCGTGTGGCTGAATTGCAAAGCTGCCTATGGGTATGAATATTTGTTCATAAACCTCAGCGAGGAGCTTAGAACTAAGGTAAAGCTTTCATATCAACTGCTTTATAAACAACCTGAGCAATGACTGTGTGGCCAATATAGTGACCTGGAAAATGCAGTTCTCAAGATTTCTGCAGTCTGAGAGGTCTTCCTGCTCTCCTTTGCTATACTACTAAAGCAGCTGTAATGTGGGAAATAAGCTTCTATTTTGTATAGAAACAGTATTAACTAAATCCCCAGTAGATGCCATCTACTGAGACTTTGCAGCTCTGCAGTCAGAATCGAATCCTTATTCCCAGGAGAAACAGTCATAGTTTGCTCTTTGGCAGCCATGGAATGCCATATAAAAGCAATCCAATTCAGTGGCAATGAATTTCCTAGACCAGCAGTTGGCAACCTTTTTCTTGGCTGTGGGCTGGAATGATCCAGACTGGGAATCGGCCACTGCTACTCTCCCTGTCATGGCATGGGAGAGGTGTTGACTGGTTAGATCCATATGTTGATGACCTGTGGCTGCCTCCTAAGGACTCGCTGGACATACTCAAATTCTTCCCAGAATAGGGTTATCCATTTCAGATGGTGGCTAAAGATGTTCCTTGGCTGAGGTAGAAATACCGAGGTGTCCATGTAATTGTCCGTTTCCCCCCTCTTCTTCCAATTTGGTCAGTATTCCTGAGCACTGCAGGTCTTTTGTTTTAATGTACCTTTTAGCAAATGCACTTAGTTATGTTCAGGACTAAATATCTGTTTGCTTTAGGTGCATGTGAACAAGCTGGATATGTTCAAAAACATGCCAGAAATACTTTACCATGTTACTACGGATCGGCGCACTCAAATTCATGCATGCCGGCATCCACGAGTACGTACTGGATTGTAAATTACCTGATAGCTTTGTATAAAACATATCTGTAGACTTAAATGTTTGCAGTGTTTCCATTCCCAATAAAGAATATGGGAGGGAGAAAATTGCACTTGGTATAAGGAGAATAAAAGGTTTAGTTATTGAATAAAATGAAGTGAAACAAATCTACTAGCTCTAAAGCTAGCACTGGGAGTAAAAATCCCAGTTTAGCCACGTGACCAGCAACATGTTACAAAGGGTAGAGGGTTATGTTGTCCTGCCTTAGTGCAGAATGTGCAATATCTCATTGCCAGATGGTATATAGAAGGCTTCAGGTACTATTTACTGATCTTCAAACCAGTACAACACCTTGAAACAGTAATCCCAGAACTGGGGAAACACAAAATTGAAGACCACATTGAGGGCAGGTCCTGATAGGTTAAGAAAGTTTAATATGACCCTGGGATGTAGTGAATGGCTTCCAAAAGAGGTAGATGAGACTAGAACATTAGCAAATACATATTTCATAGACCTTAGGACTTGAAGGGACCTCAGAAGATCATCGAGTCCAGCCCCCTGCCCAAGGAGCAGGAAGTCAGCTGGGGTTACAGGATCCCAGCAAGATAAGCATTCAAATGTTTCTTAAGAGTCCACAGTAGGTGCTTGCACCACCTCTGGAGGGAGCATATTCCAGGCCTTGGGGGCTCGGACAGTAAAGAAGTTTTTTCTTATGTCCAGCCTAAAACGGTCTTGGAGGAGTTTGTGACCATTTGACCTTGTCATCCCTTGGGCACTCTGGTGAACAGGCATTCCCGCAGATCCTGATGCACACCCCTTTATATACTTACAGGCTGCCACCAGGTCACCCCTGAGCCTGCGATTTTCCAGGCTGAAGAGTCCTGTGGCGCCCATAAGGCCTGTTCTCTTGCCCTCTAATCATGCGTGTGGCTCTCCTGGACTGTCTCAAGCTTCTCCACATCCTTCTTGAATTTCTGGAGCCCAGAACTGGCTGCAGTATTCCAGCTGTGGCCTCACCATGTTGAAAAGGCCAGCATTATATTTGCCTTTGTATTTCAGTAGATGCTCTTTATCTCGTAGGATGATGAGTATCTTCGAGGGAATAGGTTGCCCTGTGGAATTACTTCCCAAAATGGAACCGCGCTGCGCATCATTAGTGTCAAACCTTCCACAATGTGGTTTGGAGAGAGAACCAGAAAAACTGATGTAATAGTAAGGTAAGCAGTGTTATGAAGGTTTCTGTGCTATGAATAAAACCATTATGAGGGTGCTTACTAATGTTTTGCCTGAAGGTATAGACACACGATGCTACTGCTCTGCAATAAACCCTGTAGATGCTATTACAGAACACGGCCACTGTGTGGCAGTGGAACCAGTCTACATTGAACAGTCAGCTACTCTGGGATAACACTGACAAGGGGAGCAGACACAAGGTGAACTCCTTAGTAAGTCACCTCCAGATTATTGCTACAGATTTTCATGACGCAACTTCTGCCCCGCAAAAGAGTTTTTGTAGCAGGGCTTCATGTCAAGTTTGCTGGACTAAAGTCAGTTTATTTTAGAGTAAATACATTTGGTGTGTCCACACCCTGAGTTTTGTGTAGGTAGTTAAGTCATCTTTGGAATTGTTTCCTAACTCAACCTCTACTAACCAAACTGAAGCTGTAATGAGCTTGGCAATTTTGAGTTATTTTGTCGTATCTGTTTCTAGGATTGGGGAGAGTTCATACAGAGCTTGTTTTTCTTTTCACTCTTCATACAGTGAGGTATGTAGAATGATGTTCAGTTTCACAATGTCACGAACAACGTGTTAAAAGTAGTTATGCTCATTTGGAGTAAGCAGTAAGTTAGACTGCAACATGGGAAGAAATATTTGATAACAAGCTACTTGGTAATGAGAAGGGGTAAGTGTAAAAAATGAGTGATGAAGGCAGTGCAAGATCAGCAGTGCCCTTGCATGGCTGTTGCAGGACCCTGTATTTCAACTGGATATCTAGACTAACCTTTTTCTAATATATTTAAAAAATAATGGGCTGCTAATTTTGCCTTAAGCTCCATCAACATTAAAAGACAGCTGTGCTTAAATATATTATGTTGCAGCTTTGTAGTGGGAAACATTTAGGTATTATGTTTTGCTTTCATACAACTTTTCCACACTCTGGCCACCACTGTATAAATTAAACCATTAAGAATAGCTACCTGTTTGTTATTGTAGCCTCTTCCACAAAGTTCCTTAAACCAGACATTCCTTTCACTATTTAAAAAAATCTGGTCTATGAGGACAACCTTCCCAAATGTGAACTGTGAACCTGCATTATACACGATAAAGGACAATGGATTTCCCTATGAAAACAGATTCTAGCTTTAAGATATCTCTTAGTGGCTTGAACAGTTTTAAGGGAAGGAGCAGGGAAACTTTTTATTAAAAACTCTAGAGCAATATTATTCATTCAGCTCATTCTGATTCTCTGTTTTAGAGCAGTTTGTACAGGGTTCCAGCACCTGGGTTGTGCTGATCTACACTGTACTTGTCTAAGGTTCACATCTTATGACACACATGCTTCAGTAAGCATTACCATATGGTAGCGTGT
>JAGPOW010001296.1:129378372-129413475 GCA_030014935.1 Caiman crocodilus
GTGTCACAAATATACTTTTAAGGTAATTATTAAACTACTTGTACCTCTCTCTTCTTTTTTTTTTGCTTTTCCCATTAATTCAGATTAAAGATTTCTTAAGCTATATCCGTCCAGTGAATGTGTATCCCAATGTAATTCCAGTGGGAGCAACAGAGCAAAAAGCTCTTGCAATGTAAGTGCTGCTTGGCTGGCTGGTCTGGGTTATTTTATTGATGCTGTTTCTGGTTGGTTGCTATAAAGATGATGATAACTTGTGCCTCAGCCTGGAATTATCTCCAGCTGGCAGTCAGCTCTTGTTGCCTCTTCCTCCTTTCTATTCATACTCTCCTTTCCTTTCCTCTCTCCTATTCAAATCTTGTTCAGAAAGCCAAATGGGAGGAGAATTCACATGTTCAAGTGCTGCTTTGATGCTTTAGACATGGTGTAAATTATAAACTTCCCAACTTTTTGATTGGCTTCACTTATCTTTATAGATTTTCCCTTACTGCTTTTAGGCTAGATGTATTGGGCTATTTCTGACATAGGATAGTTGAATGCCTTATGTGCATGCCATCTTGTCACCCCCATTTCAGAGAAACTCAGCAGGATCCTTCCTCTTAAATAAAATCTCCACAGGGGCTTCAACTCCCAACCTCTCTGCACAGAAAATTAATGTATTGTAACATAACTAGTTAACTTACCCTGCCCTCCCTGCTGAGCTGTTGGAGAGGTAGGAAGATCTTTGTGACATTAATCTACAAGGCTGATATTACAAGAAGGGAAATGTAGTTCGGCTGATATTGCAAGAAAGGGCTACTGTAAGAAGTGGCAGTTTTGTGGTCAGGAGACACTTCAAAAAAAAAAAGTCTGACTCCATTTTTTTCCTTAGTTGCACAGAAAACAGTATGATCATGGATGATGTACTCTTTGCTGTGTTTTAACTTGACAGTTTTGAGAGTGCTACTGTGAGGCCACTGAACTGTGGGCATGAAAAGAGGTGCAAACTTAGGACAGGTTTTAATATATGCTTTCTGTAAGTTGTGTGTTTAAAATAAATTGGTGATGTTGAAAGTGTGAACTAGTTTATTGTTGCTCCCTATTATGCTTGCATAATATTGGAGGAGCCCAGAAGGAGTTCTAAAAATTATTTTTTTATTTTTCTCCCCAGTTTAAAGCCATTATGCAGGTCATACAGGAGAAATACTGAACCCAAATATAAACCACTGGGAATGCTGAAGAGAACCAGAACAACAGACTCAACAGACACAGGTAAAGGAGGAGGACCTACCAGGACAGATGGTTGTGACAAAAGAAATGCATTGTAAAATTCAAGCTTACATGCAGTCTTGCCACTTTTGTGTTATTTGGAACCAATGGGCATTTATACGCATACATTTTCATGCTGCAGTGTGCTGGAGAGCTGCTGCATCTGAGCAGCTCCACGTGCAAGCTGATACATGCTGCGCTGCTCTGCATTGCATGCAGTTGTATAAGTACTTAAATGTACATCAGCATGTAGAAAATGAGGGTGGTACACTTTTGAACTAAAACACCCTCAATGTATGTTTAGTTCAAAAGCACGCTGCTGCTGTTTTCTCAGCACTGATGTGTATTTTGCCATTTATACAAATGCATGTGCTGCAGCACCAGGTGCTTTTAAAAGTGCAAGCATGTGTATAAATCCCGTTTCCAGACACTCTCTTATCTGATTGGGCACAGCCAGCCAGCATTGATCAACAAATGCCAGCTGCTGTTCTGTTGACTTTTCAGCTTCCAGCTACTGCATAGAAGTGCTTTATCAATAAAAGCTGTGCTTTCAGGTAATGCAGCTCAGTGGAGGACTGAATCTTTGAAAGGCAGCACCTGTAACTACCGTTCAGTCTAATGCAGTTTTCTTGCTTACAGATAACGGAGCCTGTGGTGAAGTTCTGGAACCATGGGTATCTTGCTACCTAAATGCTTCCAATGTTAATAATAAAACTGCAGTGAAGTGCTGTGTTCCCAATTACAAAGCTGTATGATTAAGTTAATACTAGTGCAACTGCTGGTGCTGTTCAGTATAAGTTCTTGTACCATACTTAACCTCATTGTGTCTGAGCAACTTCCAGTAATACGTTGATCAGCACAACTAACATCTGCTATGTGTTTGCTCTTTGAGCCAGGGGAGATGTGTAGTGGAGCATCTTGTTTTGGGGGGTTGTTTTAACCATGCATGTTGATGGGTTTGTCAGAAGGCAAAGAAATGCACCTTGCCTTTGGAGTGGCTGCCTGGGGAGGTTTGTGGTGGTCCTTAGTTTCTGGCAGAGCTTGTTTTCCAATATTGGCCCAGTCACTTAAGCTGTTTCTTGCACAGATGAGCCTTGTCCTCATGGGGTATCATGGTTGGCTGGTATCCAGCCTGGAGTTTTAGAAGGGGGTGGTTTTTCTGTATCCTGGGACCAAAGGTGTAGAGCATGGGGAGAGAAAAAAGAGGCAAGACCTGAAACTTGATTTTGTGCTCTAATAGAAAGCAAGTATAGGGAGTGAAGGACAGGTTTGGTGTTCCTGCAGAAGCCTTTGTTCCTGAGAAGGCAAGGCAGTATCCTGTGCTATCGCTTCCTGAGTGCTGAAAACTTTTTGCCCCGGTGTAGTACGTTGCTATAGTCAAGAAAAGGTAAAGATGTGAATAACTGAGACCAGGTCATTGTCCTCAGTTCTTTCTGATCTACACCACTTACACAAAGTCATATTTAAGGTCATTTGATTTCATAGTTTGTATTCTGTGCCACTTTCAACTGTCTGACTTACCCAAGTAAGATTTCACTTCTACCTGTGATTAAAAGGTCCTGTAACAGCTGACATCTGACCTGTTTGCCATCATGTGGAAACTGTGAATGCGTTCTGGGATCACTGAAGCAAAGTAAATTGTTAGCAAGTGGATGAAAGTATTCTGAACAACTGCTTTCTGACATGGTGGTAGTTTGCTTTATCCACTAAGGGTCTGATCTTGAAAATACCTGCTAATAATCCTTGGGCTGTCCCTTTTTAAGTCAAGAACTCTTGTCCCTTAAAATCCTAGAACTCAACACGGGGAATAAATTGTGTCCAAGTCCATAATGAAGGTTGATAATTGACTCCAGATTCCTTCATTACATCTGACTAATATGAACCTGTAGAATGGAGGTAAATATCTACTAGACAACACAGTGCAGCCATCCTTGTGGTCTGCATTAAAGCAAACGAGATGCAGTACAAGGAAAGCTTCTAGTCATCACACTGGACAGATCATAAAGTGATTAATGTGAATAATACTTCCCCCTCAGCATGGTGATTTACTGGCTATAAGGCCTCCTAGGTGCCCATCAGTAAATGGAGAGAAAGTAATAGAATTTGACTTGTGTATACATTTCTATGCTACATTTTTTTTTTTTTTTTTTGTATCACACTAGTTGATGCTATGGTGTGTGTTCTCCTCGCAGATGACGATGATGAGCTCTTCGATGCAGAACTGGCTCCTATAAGGCGTAAGATTTCAAAACAGCAAGCAGAGACAGTGTTGCCTGTGACACAAGCTTCATTTAAAAACTCTGAAGCAATCCAGAGTGAGAATTCAGGAAATTACAAAGCAACCATTATGCCTACCTCTTCACAGGTTGACTTCATAGACTGTGAGGAATCAAATGGTGAGGAGGATGAAGAGGAGGAGGATGAAGCATTTAATAAAAATACAGTTTGTCCCCAGGTTTTACCTCAAGTTCCAGACTCCACTGCTGTACCAGGAAATATTGAGCAAAAAGCTCATTTAGACTTGACTTGTGAGTTACCTAGTGACCAGCAGGCTGCAGAAACACCACGGTGGGATGTTTTCTTTAAGCTTGACAGTAAAACTGACGATGGTTCTGAAACTGAGGATCCGCTCCCATCTTCTGCAGATGCTGGTGGGTCCCAGTCACCAAACTTGTTCAGTGATTCAGAAGGGCAGAGTGATTCTACCCACATCTCCTCGCAGAATTCTTCTCAGTCAACTCACATATCGGAGCAGGGGAGCCAGGGTTGGGACAGTCAAATGGACACGGTGCTCATTGCTTCCCAAGAGAGAAGTGCTGCTGATTTCAGCTGGTTAAGCAGGAGTGGGAACAGAATAACCACAGCTATATCACTTTTCATGGGTAATCAAGCTGATCCCAGCAGTTTGAAGCGTTTGGACCAAAATGAACCTGGCCCAAATAAGATTGACTGTGATTTGAAAGGCAACAACCACAAAAAAGAGACAGAAGATGTTACTTCTCCAACACAAAATCTACTACTTGAAGTAAATAATGACACATCAGAAACTCCTGATCTTGAACTGAACAGAGACTCTCAAAGCTCATCTGACTTTGAAATCCCCTCTACCCCTGACACTGAGTTACCTCAGCCAGATAAGCTGCAATATCTTTACAAGAAGCTAGCAGCAGGTGAAACAATATACAGAAGGAAAATCTGAGCTGTTCTTAAGAAAGAATCCACCTGTATTCAGATATTCATACAAATAGGTCCTGCATATTTCCTGTTTACATTCAGGAGCAGTTTTGGAAGGGAAAGTAATTAGCAATCATGTGTTGCACTTCCTTGAAAATCTCTCACTACTGGCATAAGAGGGACCTCTTGGCACCGTGAAAATGAAGAAATCCCTAATGAGAGCTCTCAAAATTCTTCTATTTGGGAAGAGGAAAACATTTAATTTTTAATAAAAAAAAAATGCAAATTTTAATTTAAAATAAACCATGAAGAAGTATGCTGCAGAAGCAATGGAGCAAAAGAGGGAAGACGACTACCAGAAGGAGTTCAGCCAAGTGATATTACTTCTGTATTAGGAGTCACATTCCATCCTTTAGGACTCATCCTTTCACCCTTCTAACCTCTGTGAAATGTGTTGTTAATAAATATTTTCTACACTCTTAACTCTGCACATACTTAAGAGAGAGGCTCTTTCAGCTAGCAAAGCAGCCCTCTCCTCATTTGACTAGGAAGTCCAATAGTATAATGTTTGAGGCATCTTAGATTTTTGCTTACAGGTTTTAAAAGCTAGAACTACTGATAACAAAAGGGTTTGAATGAAAATAAACAAGTATAAAGGTAAAAGGGTGAATTTCAGCTGAAAAAAGATATACAAGATGTTTAAATATGCTAGGCCACATTTACCTTCTCTTTCATATTTCATATATGGTATCCACCCAGTTCAGCTTCAAGAGCAGATGAGGTTTCAAACTAGTATTTAGTAAGCAACTTGAAAATGAGGCACAGGAAGAGTACTCTTTAATGTGATTTTTTTTAACTTTTTGCATACAAACAAGAGTGTTCCTAGTCTGAGACATGCAAATAGTTTATTTATTCAACTCTAAGACCTGGTTTCTCCCCCACTTACTGGGAGGACAGCTCCTTGTCTTAGAAATAAGTATGGGGACCTAGCTGCAGCTGTTGCCTGTCAGTGCCTACTTCCCTGCCCCACTCCTCTGCATCCTGCCATTTCCTGCAAGCCTTTGCTCCCTGATCTGCCCTTCTCCCTTCTAGCTTTACCCTTGCTCTGCATCAGCAAGCTGTGTCCATGCTGCAGACTGGAGTACTGAGCCCAGCCTGTAGCACAACCTGCATGACTGCTACAGGGCCATGGCAGGACCACACTTAGTGCCACAAGCTAGAATGAGGATGGAGCCTGCCATACAGAGGCTGTGCAGGGAGTAGGGGTGAGCAGAGGCTGCAGGAGAGTGTGCAGGGAATAGAGGTAGCAGGGCACCTCCCCACTCCACTTGCCTGCTGCAGTGGGAGGGATGAGGTAAAGACAACTCTCCAATAATTAGATACTATACAGTACATGGAATATTGTAACAAGTGTATAAATTCTCATATAGAATCCAATTATTTGGGAAGATTATCTTAAATTCAGGATCATCTTAGATTCAAGTAAATATGGTATCTAATGTACATCATAGCATGTTAGAAATGCAGTTCTACCTGTAGTGGCCACTTACCGGCCACTTTAAGCAGCATACCCTGGAAGGAGGAAGATAATTAGCATTACTGGTCACATGGCCCATTATATTATAGGGAGACATTACTGACAGGGAGAAGCAGGTTATCTCTTTTGGGGGATGAAGCAAGTATTCTTCCAGTTGCTCTTCACTTACAGCCCTTAGAATGGGGAAGGACTCTGTCCTATTCCGTTTGCAGTACACGTGAGCTTACATCTCAAGGAACAATGGTCACAAACTTGACAGAGAGCAGATTTAGGCTAGATATCAAGAAAAACTTCACAGTAAGGGTGGCCAAAATTTGGAATGGACTTCCAAAGGAGGTGGTGCTCTCCCCTACCTTGGGGAGGAGGGGTCTTTAAGAGAAGGCTGGGCATCTGGCTGGGGTCATCCAACTCTAGCACTCTTTCCTGCCTAGGCAGAGACTAGGACTCAATGATCTGTTGAGATCCCTTCCAACCCTAGCATCTATGAATCTGTTGGATGACGGGGTAAATATGGATGGCCCTGTCTCTTGAGTGTATCACTGACATGATTAGGGTCCAGGGGTAACTTAGTCCTCATTCCTCTTCATGGCTATGGAATTACCACTTGGAGACCACTAAGTTACCTATGGTCTAAGCCAGGTGCAGGGGCAAAATATGGCCCACAGGCTGGATCCAGCCCACCAAGGGATTCTGTCTGGCTCACCCAAACACAGGGGGCAGCCTGGACTGTGGCCTGTGTGGCTGGTGCTGCCAATCCCCTGCTGTGCAGCAGGGTGAGAGCAGTGCAGCAGCTGGACTTCCAGGCAGCCACTGTAGCAGTGGCTCACTCTCCCCAACTGCCACTGCTAGTCCACCCCACACCTACCACCTGAGGCAGCAGAAGGAACAGGCGGGCAGGATCCCCATGGAGACCAGTCCAGGACCCCCACAGGCAAGGCACACTCCACTGGGTAGATGGGATGGGATGGAACTGCAGGTAGATGGGGAGTGGCATCTGGGAACACAAGATTGTGTGGCAGTGAGTGGAGGGCTGGGGCACAGCTGCGAGTTGCTCCTTACATATCCTTACAACAGGCACCGGTTCCATGGGCAGGGAACGTGGGAAGCAGTGTGGCTCCACCCCAGGCCTTGACTCTGCCCTGCAATCCTTGCCCCACCCACCCATCCTATTCCAGGACACCACTTCCCACCCACCTAAGCACACCCTGCCTGCCCAAGTCCTGGGCCAGTCTCTATAAAAACCCTACTTGTCCATCTGCTCTGGCTGGTGCCTTCAGCAATGGGTGAATGGGCCCAGGGCTGGATAGCATCTATTACCACCCTGCAAGAGATCACTGAAACTCAAATAGCCCTTCAGCCAAAATAACTGCTACCCCTGCTCTAAGCTATTATGTAATGTTCACCACTAAGTAGAGAGGTAGTTGGCCATCTTAATCTGAAGTCAGGCAGAAGGCAGAGTAGAAATGTATGTTACAACTTAAAGCTTATGCATCTTTACTTGTCTATGTGTCACTAAATTTCACCCAGTTAGACTTGTATTGGGCCCAATAACTTATATTTGACTAATACATAGGTTTTCCAGAAAGCCTGTATATGATGATCCTCAATCAGTGGTTCTCAGCCTTTACAGACCCAAGGGACTTTTTGTGAGGCTCCAGGCACACCCTGGAAAATGCCAGCTCTTAGTTTTCTTTTTTTTTTTTTTTTTGGACTGAGGTAAAAAGAATAGAGCAAGTGTGCTGCTGCAAAGAAAAGCCACGATACAGCAGAATGTTTTTAATGCCATGGTTCTGATTTGAGATTTCTGGGTTTAACTTGCAAATCATGTTTGCATACCTAACAGTACAAACATTATGTTGCATTGTGACACCTTTGAAAAGATCTCAAGGCACCTGAAGATGCTGCAGTACCCTGGTTGAAAATCACTGTCCTAGATGGTAAGACATAGAAACTCCCTTTCCTTGGCAATTAATCATCCCAACTTTAAAAAAAAAAAAAAAATGCAAAAAAACCCCCCTCTTATGAAATCTCCATGCTTAGAAATGTTCACAAACTGGTCACAGACACCAACTTACCTGGGATGGTTTAGTCAGGGATGATCTTGCCTTCAGCAGGGGACAGGACTAGATTGTCTTATGAGGTTCCCTTCTAGCCCCACTTCCCAAAATCCTTATTTTAAAATTAAATTGTCTGGTTTTAGCTTCCAACCATTCGTTCTTGTTTTGCCTCTCTCTACAAGATTAGTCTTATAGTGCCTGGTCTCTTCTTTCTTCTCCGTGACGATACTCTATATATCAGAAAGATTGTTAAGTGGAACAGTTAGTGTTTTGCTGCAAGAGACTTAGAGCTATATTTCTCCAGTCTTTGAATAACTTCTGGTTGCTGTCTATGCCCTCTCCTAAGTTTAAACATCCATATTAAAATATGGATGCCAGAATGAGATGCAATGTTCAGTATTACCAGCACAATAGCCAGGGGTAACATCTGCTTCCTACTGGTTGTTCCCTAGTTTATCCAGCTCCATGACAGTGTCAAACTGGGACTGTAGTCACTGCATTCATCTTGGAATCCTACAGAGGCAGAAGTCTACTGTTCCACTTTAAGGCCCTCTGAAATATGCAGGATAAAATAAGCTAAAGCATTTTTCTGGGACTTGGTCATGTGCATTTAAAGAACTAGGTTGCCAACCCAAAACAAACTTTTTAACTAACAACCTGCACACTTTTTACTGACAGCCAAACTTTTTTACTGATGTGTGTTTACATAATATAAATATACCCTTGGACAAGGGCGGGATTTAATTTCAGGGGTTTAACACCAGCCATAGTAAAAATGTTTGGCTCCCAGTAAAACATTTGCAGATTGTCAATTTAAAAAAATGCCCACAAGACCCTTTCTCACAAATTAACTTCTGCTGTGCGAGATGTCATACATATGGCATTCTGACCCTTTGATATATGCTTTATAGACGATGCACGGTACTAATTTTTATAAGGTTTACTGTCAGATAGGAAGAGGTATTTTAAGGAGCTGAGTACCAAATAATTTTCTCTCAAGTCTTTTACATTTTTCTTAGAGACAGAAATGATATGGGGCATCAGAACAATTTAAAGAAAGGACGTATCCACTGTAATGTACACCAAGGGCAACTTATTAGCAGTCACCAGCACTTTTTCAAGTAGAGACCGTGTATGACCCAGCTTGGCTCTGAGTTGGGTTGGTGCTAGGACCCATGTACTGGCACTTCTCCTCAGCATGGAGCTGCAGCAGAACTTGGCTAAAGCTCCCAGCTGAGCAGCAGCCTGAAAGGTGAAGCCCCCTATTCAGCATCCTTCCTTGGGCCTGCAAGCCATAGGCTGCCAATCCCTGTGGTAGAGGTAACAGGCTTGCCACCCAGCCGTGACCACAGGCAGCTGCTTCCCTCCAAAGCACCAAGACCACCTAAGCCTGCCCCCATTGTGCACTTAGCTCCTTTCCTCCCTCCCCCAATGCTGGTCCTTCTCAGTAGCAGTAGGTAGGGCCAAATTTAGCAGAGATGGTCAGTGGCATGCACAATAGGTGGTCTCAGAGGGATGTGCTAGGGTGCTGCCACAGGTTAGAGGTTGCTGACCCCTATATACTTCAAAGATTAATAGAATCCAATAAAAAGAGAGTGCGTCTCAAAAATCATGAACAGCTATTGCTTTGTTTTGTTACTGTCCTCTGCATGCCCCTTTAAAAAAAACTTTCAAGAGAAATTATGCCTTTTGAATGGAGATCTAATTCTGTATGGACATTGCTATGAAGTGGCATCTGATCTGGGCCTCCCTACAGATCCAAATATTTGGCAGCAGGATAGTGGTGTCACCGCTCTCCCACTGCCAAATTTCTAGACCCACTGGGAGCCTTGAAAGTTGGATTTGGCTCATGGGCCAGGGGTTGATCATCCCTGTCCAAGGGAGAACACCACAATTCAGAATTCTTTAGAAGTGTTAAAAATTACTTGCTGATGAGTTAGGACTGTAGAGAAGTAGGGCTACAAGGGACTACATGGTCATCTAGTCCATCACTCTGCTCAAGTCAGGATCATCCTGGACTAAAACTACCCTGGCCAAGTGTCTGTCTGGCCTGCTCTTGAAAGTTTCACAGGATGGAGATTCCAGTTTTTCTATTCTTCCTGTTCCAATGCTTAAGCACCTTCATTAGTCAAGAAGTTGCTTCTAATCTCCAACCCAATTTGAAGGGTTGCTTCTGTTTAATCAAGTAAGAGAAATTAAACTTTAAAAAGATCCAGAAAAGATGCTGCATATTCAGTATAGACTATGTAAAAACTAAAGTTATAAACATATTTGTACAACATTCTAGATCTGGCTTACACTGTGTGACAAACTGGGGTACAGGTACGAAATGTCTCCCAAACCCAGTGAGTCCAGGTGATTCAAATCTCAGTAGTCTGGCCACCTGCAGAAGTGCCAGTTATTATAAAAACAAAGCCAACCACAAAAGAAATACTAAATTAAAATTTATTTTATCAAAAGAAACTATAAGAAAAAGAGATACTGCTATTACAGACTTCACATATCAATTATGAAAAAGTAGTGTTCCTGAGGTTACAAACTGCATATCCTAACAAGTACACAGTCCCAAATACACACACTGAAAATAACCAAGAGGTTGGTATAATTTTGAGTTTAAATAAATACACAATAGCTTTTTTTTTTTTCTAGAAGATGCTGCAGCATTTTAGTTCTGCTACCTCAAAACAGCTGAAAAAACACATTGCATGTTATCAGTCAAGCAAAAGTGCCATTGACACAGCTGTACTGGTGGCCATGGTAAATGCTGACCAAGAAGCATAAAAGGCAGAAGATGGCTGGTTTCAGCTCCTTAAGGAACTGACACTAACTTTTTTCTCCTTTTCTAATTTGGCAATTTTCCCTCCTGAACTCCTGAAAGGATGACAGGAGATTAAAAGTGACTTAGTATCCCATTAAACTAATTCACAGAAGAAAGCCAAAATGCACTGTAAATTCAGACATCATGTATGGTTCTGAATCAGCAATGGGATGTATAGGTCTACTTAAAGTACTCTCCCATTATTTCACAGGATCAAAATTTGAGATCCTGCAGCAGAGGTAATACTCCAAGCCATTAGATTAAAGCAATGTATTGGCAATAAATGCGATCATCAGAAGAGACAGGACACTAAACTCAGATACTGAGAGCTGGCAGACCTTGATGTGTTTTCTATAAGCATGTATTTTTGATTTTCTGTCTAGCCCTCTTATACTGCTACAGACTATCATGTTCAGGGCCCAAAATTAGGGGAAAAAGGCAGCCAAAATAGTGACTACAGCCCTCCATGTGGCTTGTGCAAAGGGGTCCAACAGAGGCAACAGCCACAAGAACAATCCATAGCATCTGCAAGAGGCCAGGGAACTGCCTCCTGAACATCTGCTACCTGTTGAGGAGCAGGAGGTCAGATTTCCATCCCTGCACAACTTGCTGCTCACCTAGGATGTATTCAATAGAAAGTGGAATGATTCTAGATAAGAACTATTTTCTATGTTTTCAAAAAGGGTTTACGCTCCATATTCCACTTAAGCTTTAGAAAAGCAATTATGAACGATGTATGACACCTTTAATAATGACTAAAATCCAGCACTTTTATCCAAGTATGGGTACAAAGTAGCACAGTAAAATGCCAGGTATGTTTAAAATTATGCAAATCAGCGCCTCAGTCATTAAACAATATAAAGCATCTAATTTCAAAGTATATTTCTTTATAGTCTACAAAACCCATAGAACACTGTGTACTGCTCTTTACCCCGAATCTGTATCCCAATGGCAAACGTGCTGTTGTGCATTAGCTTATGAAATTTCACTCCCCTACACAAAACCAGTTCTCTAGTAAAATAAAACTGTGCTTTTAAACTAACAAATGACTCAAACTGTCCTTCAAAACCTTTGTTGGAGTGGTAAACATGAACTTTAAGGCATATTTTTAACAAATGAAGAAAATCATTGTTACAATACTGGACCTCATTCACCTGAGCCAACAGCAGCGTACCTTATAAAGGTAAGTAGCTGACCTCATGGTATGTAGCAAGCATCCATTTATGGAGCAACAGAACTCTGCCCGACTCCTTAAAGATCCTGTACATCACTTTCAAGTACTATGCAAGTCCTGCAAGCTTATCCACAGGAAAAATAAAGCACTTAACCTTTGTCCCTGGAACTATGGACATAGTTTGTGGCTCCGCTCACGCAGTCTAACTCAACTGCTGTTCGGCGTCTTTGAAGTCCAACAAAATTTTAGTATACATTATCAACGGATCAACATAACTACTTTTGAATATCAATGGAAAAATATTCAAGAAGCTGAAGAACGATAGGTTTCTCAGCTTTACATTCAAAATTCAAAGAACATATTACACATGCCTACAGCAAATGGGCAATTTGCCCCTAGTCTAACTTCACTGAAGTTAAATTTGTTGCAACAGGAAGAAGTTTGGTCTAATGTTTTTAATGCTGCTACTGGGTTAAAAACATTCACAATATGTAAAAAAAACAAAAACATAACAATCAATGACAGTTGTGCATAAAAGTCCATTCCCAAGATACTTTTTTACCTGTACCATATAATTTGGTATCTTTTCACAAATGCATCAGATTACCAAAGAAATAATGGCTGAATTTTTACTCTTATTCCTATTTATCATCTCTCAACTTGACTCAATAGTCTGTTTCAGCGACATCTGCCTGTTTCCAAATGATTGAAAAAAAATCAGCATACGTAAATAATTTGATATTATGAGTTGTTTCATAACTGCGGGAATTCAGCAAATACAGTGACTGTAAAAATCGGAAAAAAGTTCATAGGAATGAACGTATTATAATTCTATATGCAATTATTAGCCAACGTCATTCAGACACCATTTCCAAGACCCTGATCTTAGATGTAGTCTGCCGATACAAATCACTGTGCAAAGTTCTATAGATATTACTAATCTTGTCCTTTTATTTTTCCTGCTTAAGTATATTCCTATGAACCTTCATACCTGTGCAACATTTCATTGTAATACCTCCTGGAGGAAGATCAGGGCTGAAGTTTTATTGCTATTTTTAAGCCTTTTAAAAGGAAAGTGGAAACTGTTACAAGTCAACTATGAGTTTTAGGACTTTTTTCCTGTCATCAATCTTTCAGCTTCATGGAACACCATCACCTCAGCCCCTTACAGGATTAGAGCTGTAAGCATACACAATCAATATTCAAGTCTTAGTCCACATTAAGGATAGTTTTCTGAACAAACTCATTCATTGGCTGCTAAACAACAGGACAGTAGTTCCAGGCACATCTAGTTTTTAATCCAGGCTGTCAAGTGTTTCATGTTTTGGTGGTTGTAATATTAAATCTCCTTCTTTGGCTAATGCCCATTTCAAACCTAAATTTAATGCCTTCTTTCCACCATACTGATTTACTTAGATGTAAAAATACTTCAATGGATATATGTGTAAACTAGAATAGTCTTCTTGAAATCATTTAGAAAGGCAAAATAATTTATCTGCAACTTTGGATACTGAGCATTCAGTTAAGATACCCTCTACAACACATAGCCCCACACTTGCACACAGTTCTGGTCCTCTTTCTGGCTGGGCTGAGAGCATCAGCGGAGTCCGAAATAGGATCTATAGAGCCTAAACACATAAGAAAACATCACAAAGGTTAAAGGTTGTTGGAAATTGAGAATTATTATTTCTTTAGCTGCAACACTGGAACTGTGCAAGAGAAAAAAAGTATGGTTTCAGAAGCTTTACAATCTAGGAGCCCAGTTCTGCAAAACTCTCTCAAGTATGAAGCTAAACATGCACATAAATCCCACCTTCTGTATTTGATAGGTTGCTCTGTGCATGCATGTCCTCTCAAAAGCATCTGACGAAGTGAGCTCTGGGGCTCATAAAAACTTATACCTGTGCTTCAGTTAGTCTGTAACAGGGTACTTAACCCCTGGCTTGAAGGTGCATTTCTACCTTGCCTTCTACCATGACTAAGCAGTCATTGTCAGTCACATGAAAGCAGTTATGATCTCTGTGAAAATATACCTAAAATCATAGAATATCTGTTGTTATTGGTATTGGCTAAGTGCTCTAGTTGCAAGCCAGGATACCATTAGGTACACATACAAGAGAAAGTATCTACCGCTAACAGCATATAACTGGAATTATAGGGCAAGGAACAGTAAATAGCTACAGACTGAGGAGCACCAACTACCTAAGTTCTTTGTAAACATCATTACAAAAGGGAATTTTAAAGTGAAGTTTAGAGGAGGACAAGGAGGTAGCTTTGTGGATATCTACAGGCAGCTTCTTCAAGAATGAGATGTCACATTGGAGTAAGCACAGAAGTGCACGTCTGAAAGTGTGCTATTGAACATGAAGTCTGATCCACAGATACAAGTTGACAGGTAGCACAAATATAGGCCATGATGGGAAGCAAACTAAAGGACTGACACAGTTAACGTAATGGGCAAGAAAAACAATCTTTTCAGCCACATGGACAAAATTAGCATTTTCTTCAGAAAATTAACTTTCAATTTTTAAATTGGAAGAATAGGTTCCAAGTGGAAGACAGCATAATTACAAAGCTAGCCAGTGGCTCCTATTCTGCTCCAAAATTATTCTATAGTTTTACCACTGTTCTCTATATTTCTGTTTTAAAACAAGTTACATTTGCTAGTAGCAATATATTTACTACAAGTTCTCTTTGAAGTTGTTTAGTTATCATGAAACACAGGCTGTTCTGCAATACTTTCATGTTTATACATGAAAGTCTCATGAAATACCTTTAATTAATATTTGTATTTTAATAAATAATATTGAATCAGTTGCTAAATACTAATCTATGCAAGTACTTTGCTCCTTCAAGCTCAAAAGAATTATACATATGAAGTATTAAGTACTTTAAGAGCTACATTTGCACACTGCACATTACTATAACTATGCAGACTTCAGTGGAGAGCAAGAGCCAGGGACCACAGCTTGCTGTGTAACTGCCAGGAGAACATATACACAAAACAATCTTATTAACGATCCCATGTGGATTTGATATGAGAGCAAACAGAATCTTGTTCACTAACGTTTTGTTCAAAATATCATCAGACAGTACTAACCAATGATCAATTTAACTACCACACAAGGTAAAGAGCTTGTATTTTGTAATAATTTTGGCGCAAAGACTATGTTTCCTTATGTGTTTGTTCAATACCTGGCACAATGGGCCTGGTCATGGACAAGGATTCCTCCTGAAAACTGAATACAAATTAATAAACTGTCATTTAGATTTGTCATTTATTTTGTTTTCTTCAAAAATGACTGCTTCTGAAAATTAACTTTCCAAATAAGAATTTCAATAAAACAAATTGAACAAAAAACCTTAGGAATTGTACCCAGACATTTGTTCATCTTTAGGCTTGACAGTCTAGCAAATGCTGTATAATAAGTTGCCTTTCAGGGTATCAGAGCTCAGTTTGAGCTTAGAAAACTAACTGGATAGGGCATGCAATCCTGTCTGTATAGGAGGGGGAAATCAAAGGTCTGAGCCCAGTGCAAAGGGCTGTAGTTGCTTTTGCAGGGTTGGCCAGGCAGGCAAAGCATCTGCACCCAGACTTCCTACCTGGAAATACCATATTTGCTTGAATCTCAGGTGATGCGTTTCCCCCCCTCCCAACCATGAGGGAAAAAAGCCCTCCTTTAGATTTGAGTACTAGCCTCAGGCAGGCAGCAATTCAGCTCTAGCTTTAGCCCTGCCAAAGTGGTTTCTGTGGCAGAAGAGGGGATTTGCAGGGGTTGCATGTGGGAGACCATGCTCTTTACATACCTTTCATCTGATAATCAAATGTGAGCTCCTCTCCAGCCTTGATAGGTCTTGTAGAAAACAGTGCTATTCGAGGAAGACGCAAATCAAGGTTGTCGATGAAAACATTGAACACCTGAAGATTTGGATCACACTGTAAAGCAAAATAAGAGATTTATAATTCAGGTATCTATCAGCAAAAGAAAAAATTCAGACAAGTGCATGGAATGGGAAATAAGAGTTATTGTATACTACCAATAAAAATGAGGTGTGCCAGTAAGAATTTAGGGGCCCAATCTTTTTCTCCTAGTGACAGAAAGTGAGAAGCAACTCAAACTAAGTCAATTATATTATCCTTGTGCAAACATCAGTATTATGAGAGAAAATCATAGAAAAAACAGTGAAGTAGGGACAAACGGGACCTCAAAAGGTCATCTGGTCTAACCAGCCACCTGAGACAGGAAAGGTATCATGTAAGTTTGATCCTCGTACAGGACAGACTTTGGTGTTACTAGCACCATAGTTAACCAACTGAGCTTATCAGCCACCACACAAAGACCCTATTATACGACATTACAGCTGTGTTTACAACACGTGTATAGACATCATTCTACTTAAAAAAAATATTCTGTTCTTAAGTCAGATCTTAACTTTAGTCCCAAGGTCAGAAATTACTAGTATAATATTGCTGTAATGGATGGACTTCCAATTTCTAGTTCAAAGACTGTTTGGCTTCTGTTGTTATCCAGCAGCCCATGAGAAAGAAAGCAGGAATGTAAGTGTGATACCAATACAAGTAAACATTTCAGAAATCAATGGATTCAACTCCTAAATCACCTATGCATTTTTTAAAGCTCTACACCTGCCTTTTATCTTTGGATAGACCACCTGTTCCTTTATTTTCAAACGCAGTTTGAAGTCACGCTCTTAAGCTTATGTTCGGGCACTTAAATTCAGCCACCCTAGTTCCAAAAGCGCAGAGTACCCAGAAACAGTTATAAACTCCTCCTCTCTACAACAGGCATGCAAAAACATGACACGAGATGTCAGCTGTTTAGATATCTAGGAAAGAAACTAAATTTGCTGTAGCAACAACAGTTATGGGATACTTTAAAAATTCATTACACTTCCATGCACAGGAGGATTCTGAGTTCAATTAGGTTTCCCTGATTTATCTACTTTCAGTTTAAGAAAAAAATATATATTTTAAAACATACTCATAAGTTTTCCACGGACTGTAAAAATGAGGGTGAAAGCAATAAGGTGGCGTGGGAAAGACACCAAGGAAAGAGAAAAACTTTCCTGTTTTCCATAATTTACAACTCACACAGAAGATTGTGTCAAGGCAAACACTTCTCCCCCTTTCTCTGTTTCAAAGAAATCAATAGTTCACATCTTATTTATGAACAGCCAAGGATTATGTAGGTTTATTTCCCATATAATGTTACCCATTAACTAACTGCATAGAAAACTTTTTGTTGTCTAGAAACTAGTATTGAGCACAATCAAAAAAGCAAATTATGATCCCAGTCCCTTGTATGTCATGCCAAGTCCCATTCATGTCTGTGAGTCTAGTCATGCACAGGAATCTAAACACGAGTCAGGACCAGAAATCAAGTTATTTTTGTACATTAATGAAAACTTCCAAGACACATTTCTACCCAGGGGCGACTGGTGCCTTGTGTGAGGTAGGGCACATGCCATCCCTGACTCAGCAGTCAGCAACGAAGGAGGGGGGGGGGCGGCTCCCCAACCCACAAGTGGGAGGCAGGGGGTCACCTGATCACACTGACTGAGGGAGGGTGTTCCCCTGCAGCTGATCTCACTAAACAGGAGAGGGGAGGGCGGTGCCCCTTCCCCAAGAGGCCTATCACACTCACCAAAAAGCAGCCCACACCGCTTCTAGAAGTCCCCCCCCAGCCTGTCACCTAAAACAGGCAGCATGGCCTGACAGGGAGTGCACACGCACCCTCATGCACCTACCACGCATCACCATAGTTTCTACCACTTTTTCTTAGCCCTGATCCTCAAATGGATAAGAAACAATGAAAAAAACTCACCTGTCATACTTAAGCAGATTGAGAAATTTTAATTCCTGTTAAGTTCCCTCTCTTGTGATCTGATTTACTTGATGAAGACTCTACAACATTGCCTACACTTCTGTACACAAGAGGATAATGACAACTCAAATCTATGGTACTTAATATTATGTCCCATAGAATTTTGCTCTGAGCAGTTCATGAACATGTATTTCATTCTATGCAATTGTGTTTTGCTGTATAACGATACAGAATATCTTTTTTGCAAAATCCAGAGAAAAAAGCATAGCTGTAATTCAGACAAGGTTCCTTGGGTGAATTCGATATCTTTTATTAGACCAACCCAAATGGTTGGAGAATATTTATTAAGCAAGCTTTTGGGTCCAAAAATCTTTCATCAGGCTACGCTTTAGCCTGACAAAGGGTTTTTGGACCCAAAAGCTTGCTTAATAAGTATTCTCCAACCATTTGCGTTGGTCTAATAAAAGATATCGAATTCACCCAAGGAACCTTGTCTGCCTATGCCCTTAGACCAACACAGCTACAACCTAAACCCCTGCTAGATGCAATTCAGGAACCTGTGAGTTTATGGAAGGAAAGTGAGAGACCCCTCCCTTTCCCCTCAGGAAAAAACCCAATTATTTTGGGACATCAAATTCACAGTTTGATGAAAAAAATGTATTTAAATTAAACTTAAAACACCACTGAACAAAGCGACTTCACTTATTCCTGCAAAGCTTCAAGTTCCTGAAACCCTACTGTGTAAACTTTAATGTATTCGATGAACGCTCAGTTTGGGAATGTATGAAGGTCAACACCAAAGCAATGGGGCAGAGTTTATATTATACATGTCTTTCATGAAATAACTGTTTAATAATAAAAAAAACAGGAGAGGGAGTCTTGATTCAACCAGTACAATTCCCCAAGTTTTTAAATACACAAAAAAATGCTTACACTGTGATTCACAAAATGGGACACATTTCCATATCGAGCTGCATCTACTGTAAATTCATCCGAGTCATAGTCCAGATCAAACAAATACGTATTTCCTTGGTTGTCATATAGTTGGCCTCGTCTCTCTGCTTCCTCGCTCGTAATGACCTAAAAAAAGAAACCTGCATCATATTATTAAGTATTACTAAACTAAAAGATAATGACAAAGTTGGAAATAAATTACATGTCCTTGAACAGAACATGAACAGACCAAAATTAGACTTAGTAACCCTCTTATACATAGAGGGTGAGTATGTTTCTAAGGAATAAAGAACACTACAGTCCGTTGATCAACTTCAGTTGATTAAATGCCAATTGTACAAAGCTTCATCAATGCGCTGTTAGTACACAGCGATGGCATTTCTCCTCCAGCAACAAAACATTGGACGGTTTCTTGAACATATATTTACAAATAAATGATACACCATTGCTTTCTACAGGACAGAACACAAAACTAAACAAAGATCAACTGTAAAACTCTGAGGCTACTAGCTATATCTGAGCTACCTCTTTCTAAGAATTCAAGTAAATCCTCACAATATTGTTGTTAGTTGATACCACCACTTGTCAGTAACAGAGCAAAGACTGTGGGAGAAATGTGAAGACACCAGGTCAGAGACCTAATCAGAAACTGAACGTGAAAGGTTCCCAACCAAGGACTAGTAGCTAAACTTCATAAGCAATGCAATAGGAAGCCAGTGCAATGACTCAAGGGTCATGTCTAGACTAGAAAAGCAGGCTCCTTGACACATGATAAAGAACAAACAAACATAACTTTAGAAAGGGATTTTGTGCTTAAAACATTTTTTATTAATGTCTTATTTTCATTAACTGGTTGTTACCAGTTAAGGAACTTACCTTAACTGGTAACAACCAAGACTAATATGTCCTAAAACAAAATCTATTCTTCAGGTTTAGGCATGGGAAAAAGGGATTGATGTGATCAATGTAACAGGTAACAAAGATAACAGTAATTTAAACCGGGGTAAGATCATAACCAAAAGAACAGTTGAAGATTTCTGTATTCAAGAAACATGATCGGAATAGAGACAAGGAATTTGGCTTGGAGAAAAGAAAGGAAGGGTTGTGTTTGAGACATACTGATTAGTTAGGACCCAGCTCAAAGGGTTGTACCTTAACAAAACCAAGGGCTAAGATTGCATTTATTTCCATCTCTGCATTGCTTTGGTGTGGTTACACAGTATACCAGCAATTTATTCTTGACTGACATTTTTTCAGTGTATTCCTTTAACTGTTAAAGCATATTGACTTACTATGTGGCAGAATCATGAACAGCAAAACAATTAAAAAAACCCAATTATTAAAAAGTCTCTCTTCTGAAATAATAATGCTTTTACTCCATAATTCACCTACATGAGATAAATACATACCTCTCCAACATATTCCATCACAAAACTGTTTGTTTTAATTTTCTGGAGGGTTTTTACTCCCCAGCCACGGCCATTGTTAGTTCTGAAGATGCAAAGAGAGTAAGGTGTGCCTTTCTGTACTATCCTGTTAGGACAATCAGGACCACATCTACAGAATGAGTTGCACTCATAGATGGGCAAACCCGGTTGGATTTTTAACTGCCTATATTTATTGTAAGCCAAAAGACATCCAGCCTCCTTGGGACAACATTTCTCAGCAGGGCAATCAGAGCATTCACAGCCAGTTGTGATTCCATTGATCACATTTATTCCTGGAGCAGGCTTATATTCATTAATGTAGTAAAAGTCTAAAGGAGGACCCTCCAGATCCACAGTGTTTTCTACAAGGATCATCCCTTTATGGTTCTTCTTCCTGTTGAGTTCTTCTTTCCATCTCTGTAGAGCTACTCTTTGTTTAGCTTTCTTTACAATGTAATCTACTACTGCAGGTTTCAAAGCCTTGCCATGTTTTCTCGTTATTAGTGCCTTCCCTTGCTTTGCTCGAGATAAATATTCATTCTGATCATTATGAAAGTTTTGGAGGAGCAATGGGCATTTAAGATTTTCCAAAGGTTCCCAGGTATTTGTGGATTCTGGCCATCCTTTCCACTTCACAAGGTAGTATTCTGTGCCCTTGAAATACAGAATAATACAAGTTTAGACATAACGCTTCTAACGGCTCAGCAAAATTCAATACTTAAAAAGTGGGCTTGTTCAGTGACACAAATACTTTGCTATCACATCCATAGTACATAAAATTAAACACAACGTTAAGGAGGTGGCATAAACACAAAGGAACATGATGCTAATCAGCAATGGAAAAATCATGCATTTCACGTGAGGTAAATGCCATGTACTCTATCATTGCAAGTGAGGCACAAAAATAACTATACAGCTGGGGAAAAAAGAAAACAAACCAAAAACTATTTCCACTAAACCAGTACAGGGTTCATTTGCTAAAGCAGCTCTAGTAAAGGTTATATTTACTAACTTTGGTATATGAATGAAATAAAGTAAAATTACAAAAGAACAAAATAAGTCTCAACTTACCAAACAACCCTCAAACAGCACTATTTGTCATAGTTACATACATCATCCTAAAGAAATTATATGTCCAAAACACTTAAGTCTCATGAATTTGGGTTGTATATAACATAAGAACTTTAAATCGTTTTAAAATGGGCCAGATCCTGAAACTGGAGTCACATAAACAGGCTCTTGTAACCGCAAGTTTCCTCAGCAATTTCAGCAGTGCTCTGTCCATGCTGATCCAGGTACAGCAGCTGGCCCTAGCTGTTCAAAGTGACTATGGTACCAACAAGTCATGGTCCTTTACTTGCGAATAAAATAAAATCAACAAGAGAGCTTTCATTTCAATCATGTCATGCTCCATTATGAAAAGCAGAACCTTCCTTCCATACAACTTCAGAAGCTCAAGAAACACTATTGTTTTGGTTCAATATCAATAGGTGCTTGACCAGAGGCCTGTCCTCACCTACTACTGTTCACCTTAGGGAAAATTCTCTTTCCCCTTCCAAATTGCTACTGATGCATTCATCAAATTGCTAAATAAGACCAGACATTTATCTTACCTCTTCTACCTTGTAGCCACACAAATATTCCACCTCATAACTCTTTAGATTCCTGTTGGCGATTCCAATGGATTTACATGTGAGCTTCTCCTTCCTACATAATTCCTGGAGGGTCTCATGTGCAGCTAGACATGGCACATACCAAGCTACAATAAGAAAACAGGATTCTTTACCCATTTCATGCCTTAGCTGAGTTGAAAAAGAAAATTCAGCAGATGACTTGTGTTCACTTTCTCCCAAACCCCCAGACTGAAGAATGTAAGAACTGCTATTTACTGGATCAGACCATAGGTCCATCTTGCCTGGTATCCCGTGTCACACATCCACCAGCCCAGGAAGGATCTGGCTGGGGAGAACCAGGGTGAACGCAAGACTGTCTTCTACTTTACTCCTTCGCTCATCTCTGGGCAGTTTTACCAGACAGCACCCACAGGCTCCCTCAGCCTGCTCAGTGGGCAGTGAGTGCTGGCTGAAGTGCTCCAACTGCTTCCCTCCATACGAACCTCTGAGCCTCACTCCCTTCCCTATTTCCACGCGATTTCGCCCAAAAAATCTGTTGCTACGTCCCTTCTCAAAGAGGCTTCTATTTTCTGGGTGAGCCTTGGCCCACAACCGCCCTCAGTGCGTCCAGCAGCCCTCGTCAGGCAGCCCAGGAGGCAGCAAGGGTCAGGGAGTCCGAGCGCTGCTCCAACAAGCCTAAAGCCAAATCGCCAGCCACCCTCTCTGCGCACCTTGGCTTTGTACGTGTGCTCGTTTCTTGACAACCACGGCAACAAGAGCCCGGCTGCCTATCGCACCTCCACCCTGCAGGTGATCCTGGGCGCCACTGAGCCCAGCTGCCTACCGCACCTCTGCCCTGCAAGCGATCCTGGGCACAGCTACCTGCTTCTGTCCTTCAAGCGCTCTGTCCTGTTCCCCCACCCAATAAGCACTCTACCCAGACCTTTAACACGCTCTATGCAGCCCCCTCCCCCACCCGTTAAAGCGTTGTCCTGCCCCCCACATTAAGCACTCTGTTCAGCCCCTCCCCCACCCTTTAAAGCTCTGTCCTGCTCCATCCCCCACCCTGTACAGCCCTTTAAAGCACTCTACCCAGCCCCTCCCCCACCCTGTAAAGCACTTTGTCCTGCCCATTAAAGCACTCTGTGCAGCCCCTCCCCCCTTTAAAGTGCTGTCCTGCCCCCTCCTCTAAAGTTCTCTGCCCTGCAACCCCTCCCTCACCCTTTAAAGCGCTCTGTCCTGCCCATTAAAGCGCTCTATCCAGCCCCTCTCCCTCCTCTGAAGTACTCTGTGCAGCCCCTCCCCCCAATGAAGCGCCCCCGCGCAGCCGCAGGCCCCGCTCACGGCCGGCTCCCGGCGGGCACACGCCCCGCCCCGCCCTCAGGGCCCGCTGCCGGCGGCGGAGTGGCCCCGTCCCCGGGCACAAGGGTGGTGGGGGTTGAGTCGGGTCGGGCCCTTCCGTAGCGGCCGCGCCGCGCCGCGCTCACCTCCGCGCCAGCCCTCCATCTTGGCAGTCCCGCCCGCCCGGCTCGGCCCCGCCCCTTCGCGCACGCGCATGCGCGCGGCACCTTCCCTGGCCACGCCCCCCTTCCTTCCCGCCGCGGCGCTTCCCGCCTTTTCTGCGCGTGGCGGCGCGGCCGGGCCTGAGCCGGTTCTTCTTTGTCCCTTGGTCTGCGCGTGCACTGCGGTTTGCAGGGTCAGGCCTTGGATGGCAGGGTCCTCCCAGAGCAGGTTATTTCTTTAGAAATGGAGGGCTTTGGTGATGCCTTAATTAGTAAATCAACAGGATCAGTCGCATAGGATGCATCGACTCTAAAAACCTGAAAGCATCCCTGGATCTAGGATGGCCCGTGCCCTCTGAACCCATGTTTGTAGCAAGCCTTCCTCTACGTTATTCTCTATGCAGAGGCCAAAATTGCAGAAGTGTGCTGCACGGCAGCTGCTTGAATCTTGCAGTGTGCTGCGCATGGAAGAGACTCCATCCATTCTGGTTCGTTAGGGTTGCCGCACATCTGGGTTTTCTCAGGCACGTCCTCCCTTTCGGGTGCTTTTTTAAAATATCAGCAAATGTCCAGGATTTTGCTCTGCCTCTGCTCAGCATCCAAGTTTTTCTTGGCACTTCCTGGCTTGCCCCAGCAAGGAGCTGCTTGGGGCTAGGGAGACCTGGGGGAGAGGGCAATTGGATGCAGGGGCATCACAGGCCTCTGTGTGGGCCCCAGCAGCTGCAGGCGAGTATGTGTAGGGGGCGGAGGTTGAAGGGAAAGGGCCAGGGCTGGAGACCATCTGTGTCTGGGTCTCGGTGCGTGACAGGTGGGTGCCTGCCGGCACTGGGGCTTCAGGAAGGCAGGGAAGGTGTCTGCCCCTCCAGCAGGGGAGGGGGTGGGGGTTTCTTTGGGGGCAGCAGGGCTGGAGGGGCAAGGGGCTGCGGGTTGGGAGTGAGGGGAACCAGCAGGGCTGGGGAGATCCTGCGTGTTGGGAGCAAGGAGCACCAGCAGGGTGAGGGGCGTGCAGGCAAGGACTGTGGGTTGGGAGTTGGGGGCACGGGGGGGTGCTGTAGCTTGTGGGCACCATGGAGGCAGGGGACTATGGGTTAGGATCATGGGGCATGATCCTGAGACTGTGGGGGTGCACCATGGCAGCAAGCAGGGACTGCCTGCAGCCACTGCCAGCAGCAGGAGGAGGGGAGGGGGGACAAGCAGCAGGCAGTGCACGGGGTCTGCAGGTGGCCGCATTGGCAGCGGTGGGGGGTGGCGACCACCCACAGAAGCTGGCCACTGCTGAAGCTGCTGCTGATCTCAGGTGGTGGTGTGTGCCCCCATGCCCCCCATATGCATCACCTATGGGTATGGGGGGTATGGGTTGGGAGTGAGGGGCACCAGCATGGTCTGGGGGTTGGGAGTGAATGGCAACAGCAGGGCAGGGGAAGGGGGGGGTTGTGGCTTAGGAGTGAGGGGCAGATGCAGATCACAGGCATATCACTGCCCCCTGACAATTGAATTTCACACCAACCCCCTCCACCCACTCCCCCCCCCCGGTCTTTTTTGCAACTGGAAATATGGTAACCCTAGGTTAATCCCCGTGGTCAGATTGATACACCCTGGGCACATCTATACAGGAGGTTTACTGTGGAGTTGCCTAATTAGCTCCACAGTAAAGAGCTGTGTCTGCATGTGCAGCCCTTGCAGGCCCCAGGAAGCTAATAAACTTTGCAGCAAGTTAGTATTTGTAAATACAAGTACAGTTCTGCTGTGGAGGTTTTTTGTGCATAGCAGCGCACGTGTAGACTTTGCCCTGGCTGGCTGGGGCATAAAGGTTTTTTTGGGTTTTTTATAAAACATTTTATTAAAAAAAACAGACTATAACAAAAGACTCAAAATGACCCCAAAGCAGAGGCCTCACAAAAGGGTAATACAACATTTCAAATAACATAAAGGTGCTTTAGTACAGGGGCTGCCTGCCCACTAGCCCTGCACTGGCACACCCTCGTGCCCCAGCCAGCCCCTCCACAGCATGTGATGCAGGGTCAGAGCAAGCCCCGGGCTGTCAGGCTGGTACCTTGGATTCCCTGCCGGCTAGGGCTACTCTGACCCAGTTTAACGTTCTGCCGTCCCAGACGCACATGTAAACGCAGTGCCCAGGAACAATAAACTCCAGCATGGTAAGTGCCAGTGTTTATGATGTTCATATGCACGTGTGGGCACACCCACTGTGGGGGGTTTTGCCCTCTGTCGTGGGGGCCGTTGCCCTCAACACAGGATCCTCTGAGTATATAAGAACATTTCATAGAAACAGGACCTTGTCTGCCTGATTCCCCAGCTCTACCCTTGGCAAGTTAGGGTGTTAGACATGTTGTGTCAGGGCTGATATTAGTTTTGTGTAGAGCTTAGGTTATGGATTGTTGTAAAAGGGACGTGTCCCAGGGGTGGCTGTGACATTCCCCTGGAGGCTCCACAGCTGTGCCCCCTTCCATCCCATCTTTCCTGCCATGCCATGATGGTGCAGTTTTAGGTCTTACAAAGGACCAGCTTCAGGCCTACCTGATCATGCTCACTCCTCTCTGGGCTCCCCCTAGAAGTCCAGCATCCCTCCTGGGCTGCTAGGTACTGGGCCTCCTGGCCCTAGCTCCACCTCTCCTCTGAGTCCTCTATCTCTGGCCCCATGTCACTCCACCTACCAGCCATCGTCATACTGGGCTACACGCTCCCTGATGGCTTCTTAGCTGTGGTCCCCACAAGGACCTTTGTGCCTCTCCCAGGCCCTGGCCCCATCTCTGGGCCAGTTGAGACCAGGCTCCCAGCTCTAGCCAGCTCTCCTGTTGGGCTCTCTCACCCTTCGGCCACTTCTGGGCCCTAGCCCCAGCATAGGCTAGTTGAAGTTCCCAGGGTCAGTCCTTTAGCTGCCAGCCCTCTCCTCTCCGTGGGTCCATTCTCAGGTCCCTCCATGCGTTGCTCTCTCTCTGCAAGTTTGGAGCCCTCCATAGGTCTTTCTACGTACCCACTTCCTTTGGGCCTCACACAAAGCCCCTGTGCACAAAACTCCTCTCTGGGTTTGTCAAGCCCTGCTCAACAAGCCACAGGCACTCAGCCGCTTTCTCTGGGCTCCTCTGGCCTCTCAACAAGCTCCCATGCACTCTGCCCTTCTCTCTCTAGGCTCATCCAGCCTCTCCACAGGCCCCTATGCACTCAAGCCCCTTTTCAGGACTCTGAATCCCACGCCGGGTCCCCAGGAGCCTCCTCCATCCCCTTAGTTCCTATCCAAACCTCTGGATCTCCTTCTCCACTAGGGGCAGCCCTCCTGCTGGGTGATGTGCCTTACTATCAGCCCTGCTGTCAGGATCTAGGCTTATACCCCATCTAAGCCTTGATTGAGAAGAGTCATCTCCTCTAACCAGGTGACTCTTCAGTCAAGTGACTCCTTTGATCAGGCCCAGCCTCACCTGCCAGCCCCCGGGGCAGCTGACTCTGCAATCTGCCCTGACCATCACCTGCCAGTGGCTCAGCAGGCTGCCTGACCTAAAGTGGCAGGAGATGCAGTGCCCTGCCACAGTTGGATAGGAATATCCTGCCTTAGGCAGGGGCTGGACTAGATGACCTCTGGAGGTCCCTTCCAGCTTGAGTTCTCTATGATTCTGTGAATCAAATCATATCTGCCCAATTTCCCCCTTTGTCATTCAGTTTCTTCCAAACAAATCAGACTGTTCAGATAAGCCAGATATGAATAAAGGCCTTTTCTAAGAAAGCTAACCATTATGCTAAACAAAGTTAAGTACAAAATACATCAAAGCTTTCTTACGTCACTTGTACCTTCTCTCCGGCATCACAATAACAAGCCTGCGCAAATGTGTTGCCAGTGATCATTTAAGAGCCTAAATTTTACAATCTAGGAAAATAAAATAAAAGAGGACATCCGAGAGGTTTCTTTGTTCCAGGACACCAGAAAACCAAAACCATCTAGTTTTGCAGTGGGCCTTGGAATGTGTTAATTAAGCAAGATTTAAAATTCCAGGGGAAGATCTGTCTCTATTCATCTCTGCACCTGGTCTTAGCACATAAATTGGTCCTAACACATCAGTTACTCCTTCCTCTTTGTCTAACACATTTACACATGTCATCCTAGCTGTCACAATCCCCAAGGGACCACTTGCTTAAGACCCCTGGCTTTATATATTCTCTTTAAGTATTCTCAGAAGCCCAGACAGAGCTTCTAGAGCGGGTGAGCCGCTTGCTCCTTGGACTCTTGATCCCCAGACTTTTGATCCTTGCACCCACCCGCTCACCTCACTCCTCCATCTGTGCACTTGGTACCCCAGAAGCTAATTCAGCTAGAGGAGGACTGTACCTTTTTTGAGGTTTCACAGCCCAAGCAGCAAAGCAGACGGCGCTCTTAAAAACACAACTAACAGATTCCTTCTGCCCTGAAGCCTAGCGGGTCTATGCAGGAAGTAGTAGGGCTGAGGTGTTGCACAAGATATGTTTGGTGGTACTTTTTATTGATTCAACTTCCTCCGTTGGGGCCGGGGGGAAAGCAAAGCTAACTACTTGGGACAAAACAGCCTCAGCAGTTCTCCCTTAGACTGCTCTGGTCTTGCCCGCCTGTCCGTCTCCTTGCTCTTGTCTCTTCCTTTTCAGGGCCTTCTCAAGTGTACATTTTTTAAAATAAATTACTTAACAGAGAATAAACAGGTAATTTAGATAATCATTCAGTCTAAGACTGCTTTCATAATTTCATAGTTGGTAGGGTCGGAAGGGACCTGAGCAGATCATCAAGTCCGACCCCCTGCCATGGCAGGGAAAAGTACTGTGGTCAAACAACCACAGCAAGGTGTTTGTCTAACCTCCTCTTAAAGACCCCCAGGGTAGGAGCCAGCACCACTTTGCTTGGAAGTTGGTTCCAGCTCCTAGCCGCCCTGACAGCGAAGTAGCGCCTCCTGATGACTAGTCTGAATCTACCCACTGCCAGCTTGTGACTGCTATTCCTAGTCACTCCTGGTAGCACTCTTGTGGAGGCTGAACAGGTTCAGGTCCTGTAGCCTCTCATAGGGCCTGCCCTGCTGGCCCCTGATCATGCAACTGGCCCTCCTCTGGACCCTCTCCTTGCTGTCCACATCTCTCTTGAAGTGCAGCGCCCAGAACTGGAGGCAGTACTCCAACTGCAGCCTGACCAGTGCCGCATAGAGGGGGAGGGGAGGATCACCTTGGACCTGCTCAAGATGCATATGTGGATGCATGACAAGATGTGGTGGCCTTCCTGACCACGTCCCCATACTGCTGGCCTATGTTCATTTTGGCATCCGCAATGACTCCAAGATCCTTTTCTGCCTCTGCGCTGACGAGAAGGGAGTTCCCCAGCCTGTAGATATGCTGCTGGTTCTTCTTCCCCAGGTGCAGCACCTTGCACTTGTCAGTGTTGAAACCCATCCTGTTCTCATCCGCCCACCCCTGTAACCTATTTAGGTCCGATTGCAGCCTAATCCTCCCTTCTAGTGTGCCCACTTCCCCCCACATCTTAGTGTAGTCAGCAAATTTGAACAGGGTGCTTTTTACCCCCTCGTCCAAGTCACTGATGAAGATGTTGAACACCGCAGGTCCAAGGACCGAGCCCTGGGGGACCCCACTGCCCACATCCCTCCAGGTCAAACATGACCCATTTTCTTTAATATCCTACACCTATGTATCAGTGTAACCACTAAACCCAGGGCCCTGTTTCTTTTAAAATTAAAATCTCTATATTGTGTGGTGAGATATAATATTTTCCTAATGAAGTTTTTAAATCCTTTTCAACGGCCTCCCTGACACCAGAAACAGCAGAGAGTCTCTCTAGGTATAAATCTGGAGTGCACTTGATGTCTCAACATAGGCTAATTAGTTTTGCTTGATGACCCATTAAACCTAATAAGATGCTGAAACCTCCACAGCTCAGCTTCTAAACAAGTGAGTGAAAAAAACCTTAGGTACACAACAGTATTACGATACAAACACATTTAAATCAGAAATATTACAACAAAATAATAGCCTGTCACACTAGCTAAGCTCTTTTGCAGCTAAAAATATAAGAGCCTAAAATTAAATTTTATTCCCTTGGTTTATTTTCTGAGTAACAGGTCTCCCTATCCAGGTCGGGCAGCTTGTCCCAGCCCAAGCCCAAGCCCAAGCCAGGAGCCAAGAGAAGGTGTCAACCAAAGGCCCCAGAACTTGGTGTGACTTCAGATGAGTGTATAAATTAAAAAGTGCTGGGAGAAGTGCAGCCACAACATCAGGAGGAGGTTCCCGAAAATGCAGTGGATGAGCTGCAGCCTGGTGCACTCAAGTTGACACGCACCAGGGTCTCCCTCTGCTGACAGAGAAGCAGGTGTCAGGGAGGTCTGTGATGCATGCCAGATACACGTCCATTAAGAGAGCTCCATGCAAGAGCCATCAATCTAAGTCCCTGGTGGTTTGTGAGATTACAGTGGAATACAGGCTGATCCACTGGGAATCCTTGCCCTTGGCAAAGGTGTCCCGCCACTTGGTGTCTGGGTGGGACACAAGGACAGGATGGTGGAAAAGTATATAGAGATGGCAGTGATGGACTTTTCAGAAGTAGACCAGCTTGATGTCTCACAGCCTTCTGAGGTGGTGTCATAGGGACTTTCAAAGCAGGAGCTCCACGACAAGTTCCAGATGGCTGGGGGATATGGGCAGGTGGGAACGGCCCTTGTGTAGGTCCTCCTGGATGTAGGAAAGGGAAAAGGAAGTTGTGTGCCTGGGTGCAGATGCAGACCAGACTCTGCCCTCCCCATGCAAGGAGAGGCACAGTACACCTGCAGAAATGCAGTGAAGGCCAGGCCTGAACTTGTGCTGCGTTCTCCGTTGGTCCTAGATGGTGAGGAGCATATCATCAACATATGTCAAGAGGACCACAATTATGGCTGTCTCCTGAGCACCAGACTTGCGATCTGCTTGTGAAGGAGACAGAGGAAGAGCTCAAGGATGATGGCATAGAGCTGGCTCAACAGCAGGCAGCCTTGATGCACTCCCTGACATAAAGGGATAGGCTATATCAGCATCCAGCTGAGCTTGACCATGCACTCTACAGAGATGTACAGCACCTGGAGAAACTGTACAAAGCAGGGACTGAAGTCAGATGCTCTCAGAGTACCTGTCAGGTATTCATAATTCACCCTGTAAAATGCTTTCTCCTACTCAAGGGACAGGAGGCCAAAGGAGAGGCTATGACAGGTACCTGTGGACTGAGTTGGGGAAGAAAGGTGGGATGGAGTTTAGGATCACTCTGGCCCCAGTTCTCTCATAGGCTCAAGAGGGATGTGAACACTCCCTCTGAGAGCCCTTTCCCCACTGCACCCAGGGATGGGGAGTGCACACAGGGATGGGGCAGGGACCTCTGTGGCAAGGAAAACATGCCTTTGATCAGGACATTCCTTTCTGCTGCACAGCGCAGCTCCACCAGGCTGCAAACGCCCCAAATGATCTCCCTTGCCAGCCCCCTGCCTGTCAGCTATGAGTGGTGGGTGGGAGGAATGGATCCCACTTTGCCCCCCAGCTAGAGTCTCCACAGTGTAGGAAGGAGGTCCTTGAGGCTGACAGGTCGGGGCTTGGGCAATTGCAGCAGTGGAGCAGCACTGTGAGGAAGAAAGCCCCTGCCCATATCTCCTTTGCAGACACGGCTGAGGGGCCAGGGCAAGGGTCCATTCTGTCTCCACCCATGTCCCGCAGCTGACAGGTGAGGAGCTGGCAAAAGGGCAGGGCTGGAGTGTTTGCAGCCTGGTGGAGCTGCAAAAGCCACCTGGGGGGCTTTCCCCAACATCCCTCTGCAGACTCCAGCTGGGGAGCCAGGGCGGGGGTCCTTCCTCCCCCACTTCCCCACAGCTGACAGGCAAGGGGGATGGTGATGGGGTGGGGGCTGCAGAGGAAAAGCCCCCACCTTGGAGGCTTTCCCCCCACCCACTGTGCAGACCCTAGCTGGGAGGCCAGGCCTAGAGTGGCAGTCCATTCCTCCCACTGCCTGACCCCTGTGGCTGAGAAGTGGGAGTGGGGCCAGGGAAGCAGAGCCACCTCTGGGATCCTCTGATCATTTACACCAGTTTATGTGCAATGTCTGTCCCTAGCCCTTACGTTCTTTTGCTATCTTACTGAAACATCAGCATTGGGAACAATGCATTTCACCAAATTTAAAACAAATACAAAAGCAGACAATTTTACAGGTGAGGAATTTGTTTCTGTTTATTATCTTTTTTTATTATCTTATAAGCTTCTTATGCTTAGTAGGACCGTGCAAAATTTCGAAGCATGTTTCATTTCGAAGCTGTTTTGACGCATTCTGAGCTCAAAACAGTTAAACCAAAATTAAATAAAAGGCTTCAAAACAGCTTTGAAATGAAGTGAGGGCACTTGAACTGTTTCAAAAGTTTTGAAATGTTTTGAGTTTCGAAGCAGCCCAGTGGCGGGAGGCAGGGTAGAGCCTGGGCTGTGCTCCAAGCAGCTCTGCCAGCCCCACAGAGCAGGAGGTGGTGATAGAGCCAGTGGTGGAGCCACCCGGAGCACAGCCCTGGCCAGTAGCTCTCCTCTACCTCCCACTGCTAGGCTCAGTTCTGTGGGGCTGCAGAGCCTCCCAATGCTGGGCTGTGCTTGTGAGGGCTGAGCTCCAAGTGGCTCCATCAGCCCCATGGAGCTGAGCTTGGCAGCGGGAAGCAGGAGGGAGCCACTGGCCAGGGCTGTGGTCAGAGCCAGGGCTGCACTCCTAGTGGCTCTGCCACTGGCTCTCCCCCTCCACCAGGCTCAGCTCCATGGGGCTATGGAACCTCCAGCCAGTGGGCTGTGCTTACTAGGGCTGTGTTTGGTGCCAGGGCTGTGCTCCAGGTGGCTTCTCCAGCCCCATGGAGCTCAGCCAGGTGGCAGAAGGTGATGAAGAGCCAGTGGCAGAGCTGCTCAGAGAGCAGTTCTTGCTCTGAGCACAGCCCTGGCCAGTGGCTCTCCCTGTGGGGCTGGTACAGCTGCTCGGTGTGCAGCCCAGCGGTGGGAGGTGGGTGAGAGCTGGGGCTGCGCTCAGAGTGACTCTGCCAGCCCCACAGCTCAGCCCAGCAGCGGGAGAGCCAGTGGTGCAGCCAGCTGCAGAACCTCCCACCCCTGCGATATGCTCACCAGAATTGCACTCCAAGTGGCTCCACCGCTGGCTCTTCTGCTGCTTCTGCCACCAGGCTGAGCTGCATGGGCCTGGTGGAGCCACTTGGAGTGCAGCCCAGCAGTGGGAGGCAGGGAAAGCCAGGGCAGATTGGCATGGACCCTGCTGAGTAGTGAGCTTACACATAGGATGCCTGCCATGAATTTGGGAGTATCTAAGGCCATGTATAGACGAAATAAGAGGTGTGTTTGCACAACACTTTAAAGTGGGCTAAATGCTTTTGCACCATTTTAATGGTGTCAGTGTTTGCACACCTTGGTGGCGTATTTCTCATTAAATGACTTGGGACACAGTAAACTAGAACTCCTTTGAGGAGTTTTAGTTTGCTGCCCCTACAGCTGTGGAGTGAAGCACCAGGCTTCATGCAATTCCACGGCTCTGCAGGAAGCCCTGCAGGCAGCCTGACAGCAGCCCAGGAAAGCAGGCTCTGCCCAAGAAAAGCAGCGAGCCTGACCTTTATTTTTTTTTCTTCTTTCCCCGGAGCCTGCATGAGCTGCATGGGGGCCAGTGTTTCCCTCCACAGCTGCGGTGCCCCCGGGACCGCCTGAGCCAGGTGCCTGCGGGCAGGTGCTGCCTTGTGGGGGGTGGGAAGGGGTGCCACAGCTGCTGTGGAGGGAAGCACCAGCCCCCCCACTCCACAGCCCAGCGACTACTCTGCCCACTGGCAGCTCGCCCTCCCCTCCCTGCCAGAGAGGCAAGTAAATCAGCAGGGTGTTTGCACGACACAGGGGGTTTAATCAGCCCTAAGTTGAAGCGGTGTTTTTTAAAACCCACCACTTTAATTTAGGGCCCCTGTTTTGTCTACACATGCCCTAAAGCCCTAAGTAGAAGAGTCTAGGAAGTAGGACACTTGTCAATGGTAGCATCACACAGACTTAAATGATTGAACTTTTCTTAGTTGACAGAATTCAGAACTGATTTAGCTAATTACCCGAGACGTGAAAAAATACCTTGTTTATGAAATGTGCTCTTATACCCCTCATCAGAGAATAATTTAACAAACCTGGCTTTATATGAGGGAAGCTTGCGTTTTGAAAGAGAGCTGCTATTTCTGGTACAAATAATAAGCGTAGGAGTTGAGCCATTGTTGTCCACTTTCTAATACAGTTTTGGAGGAGGCACCACGGCCCAAAGTCAATTCAGCTTTGAAAGCATGATTGGTGATGCCATCTCCCTGCCCCTGGGCCAGCCCTGCCCTCCCCATTCCTCATAAATCCATAACTTGAATGTGGGACTCCAAGCCTGAGACTCTTAGCTTTTTTTTTTTTTTGAAGGTGATATATATATCCTTTCTGCCTTTAGCTCTTCTACCTTCATATGCCACCCATAGTCTTCATGCCAACACAGCAGATCAGCCTCTTCTCTGTTCAGTCCCCCATACAGGAACTATTTCCCTTGTGCCTTCTGCAGTGCCACCAACCATGCTGCCTAGAGCAGTGTCCAGCTCACTCGTCCTTGTGGACCAGGTGAGTGGCATGGTGCAGGCTGAATCTGGAGCGTGTGGCCACAGGGCTGGGATTTGGCTTAATTACTGTGGCTGTCAGAGTTGCAGCAGGCACCATTCCTCCCACTACCAAGTTTTCAGCTCCATGGGCAGCCCCACAAACCAGATGATGTGGCTCCATGCTCCAGATCTGGCCCAGGAGGCTCCCTACAGGTCTGGAAATTTGATGGCAGGATGAACAGCAGCTACTTTAATAGCCATGTCTCCTGGTGGCCCAGCAATTAGCGCTGCCACCACATGCCTTGCTGCCAAATTTCTGGTGCTGGAAGAAGCCCTGTGGGCTGAATCACATGGCCATACAGGTCAGGTCTTGGTCACCCTGGTCTAGACTTATCCCAGATGGAAATTTCTCCCCTGCAGCAACTGGCTGTGGTATCAGTGGATCAGCATCTTGGCTGCTTTTCTTCACACCACAGTTCAGGCTACCCAGCTGAGCTGCCCTTTGTTCCCTTTGCTCTCTCTGCTATATCTTTGCTTCTGGTAGTCTGTCCAAACTTTTGCATTTGCTTCAGTCCAAACTTGTAGCTCTACAAGATTTCAAGTACAGGCCACAACAACAAATCCTTATCTCTCAGCCCCCACTTTGATATCACAATCGGAAAGTGGGGGGCTGAGAGATCCTTATCTCCCAACACCCCACCATGGGGCACTGGGAGCCAGTGCTGTGGTTATGGACATAGCGCTGGGAGACAAAGATCTTTCAACACCAAGCCCACAGTTGCGAAGCTAGTGCTGGAGAGCCTGTTCCCTGCCCAGCTCCAAGATCACAGAGCTGGGTGGGGAACAAGCTCTCCAGCCAGTTTCAAACACATCTTCTCAATCACAGAGCTGAACAGAAAACAGGCTCTCTAGCCCCTGCCCTGTGATCACAGAGCAGGGGCTAGTGTCCCGGTCAGGGGCAGGTCCCAGCCTCGCACCCGAATTGGGCAACTGAGGTGCAGGGCTTGGAAAGAGCTGCAGTGCTGGGGAAAGTCCCAGCTCCCTGCCCTGTTCTGGCAGTGAGGCAGCTAATATCCCGGACCTGGCCCTCCCCTGCAGCTCTTTCCAAGTCCTGTGCCCTGATCAGGGCAGGCTGGGACC
>JAGPOW010001296.1:129419423-129446895 GCA_030014935.1 Caiman crocodilus
ACCTCTTCCCTTTTCCACTTTTTCTATGCTTCCCTTTTAGCCTGTAGGCTGCTCTGGATTTCTCATTAAACCCCTGGCCAGGGCATCAGACAGGACCCCAGGCTGTGCCGAGTCCATATTCCCGAAGGAAGCAAGGAAGAGACCAAGGTCCTGGCCTACGTGGATGACCTGAACATCCTGTGGCAGAATAAGTGTGCTGTAGAGAGATCCCTGTGGCACACACAGGTCTACGAGGGGGAAGCAGGGGCCAAGCTCAATGTGAGCGGGAGCGTGGAGGCCCTGCACTTGGAAGCCCCCTGTAATTTTGATGTGGACGTGGAACTATTTTTACTAACTTTAAAGGCAAATGTTTTTAACTACTTTTTACAACTTCTTTTTAACCTATCATCCATAAATTTATGCAAGGTTGGCAACCCTGGAGGAGCCCAGCTCAGACTAGTGGGCCCAGGGGAAGGCCAGGGGCTGTACCTCATCCAAGCAAGGCTGTCTCCCAGGACCCCCACCACTAAGGATGTGGGAGTAAGGCCCTGACTGAGGGGGGCCCCTCCTAGAGCTGTGCTTCAACTAGAGGTAGAGATGGAGCAAGCTCCATCAGAGCCCTGCTGCAGTGGAGGGGGATGAAACCAGCCACCAGAAGCAGCGAGGTCTTGCCTGCACCAGCTCTGTGCGCTGGTGGCTGCTGCTGCTGCTCCTGTAGCAGCTTGGGCTTAGGGTGCTGGGCCTCCCAGGGCATAGACTTCTTGGGCAGGGAGGCTAGAAGAAGCCCCTTTCTGCTCACTCCCTCACCCCCTTCCCCATCCACTACTTTGCATGGGGCTGGGCCTGCCAGGCTCCCCAGTGGCTGCTGTGGCAAAGACTCTTAGAGAAGTATTATTCTTCCCCCACCATGCTGGCACCCAGGGGCTGCTGTCCCTCTCACTGTCCCTAGTTATTCTGACTCAAGAGGGCACTGGTCTGTTTAGCGAGCAGAACAAGTAGGACGTTCGCTAGGGAGCTTGCCTGGAGCCTCTCTGCCCCAGTCTGTCACTGCAGGCTTGGTTAGAGAAGGCAGGTTAGCAGCAAAAAGGAAACCTTCCAGGACCAAAGAGCAGCAAACAGGCCAGCTTGTGGGGGGAGTGTGCTAAAGAAGGTCTGTTTGGAGAGGGGCAGGAAGATGTAGATGGTGGATTTAGGAGACCCAGAGACATGGCTGGAGGATGTTACAACACCAGGGCCACTGTCACTGCCAGGTCTTCCTCTGCTTGCACCTGTGAGATGCCTTTTTAGGCACGACTGCTCACAGTTGAGGCTTCCTCTCAGGTCCTGGTTTGGTGCTGCAGGGACCGCAGCTTGCAGTTTCCTTCCAGTGACAGGCAGCAAGGCAGAGCACCTGCAAAGTGAGTGGTGCCTCCTGGCGGTGGCCTTCCAGAAGCAGGTAAGAGTTACAAGAAAAGGTGGTGAAGCTCTGAAGTCCTCGTGGCTTTGTCAGTCCAATACTAGAGAAAGCCTCTAGGACTGTAGCAGGACTGCCAGAGGTAGCACTGGAGAAGGAAGAGGACAAAGACACCCAGGGAGGTGGAAGCTGGAAGCTTGTGACCTCTGGCAGCAAGTGGAAATCTTCACCTCCACCTGCAGCAGTTGGCCTGGAGGACAGATATGGAGCCCCACCACCACAGGAGAAGGAGCACATTGTCTCAATCCTCCCCTAAGGTTTGGAGGACTGAGACCATTGCTGCCAATAGTTGGTGGTGGTTGGTGATTCCCTTCCGCAGTGGACAGAGGCCAGCCTGACCTGTTGGCAGGGGCCTGCTGCTTGCCTGGAGCCCGGATCTGAGATGTCAAAGAAAGATTACTGCGACTCATCCAGTTTGCTGACTACTACCCCATGCACCTGTGCTAGCCTGAGCAGAATTACCTGGAGTGCTGGAGGCTTGCCAGGACAGCAGAGGCACTGATTTGGCCACAGGGAGCTTGGCCTGCAGCCAGTACGTGTCTGGGCAGCCAGTACGTGTCTGGGCAGCCAGGCTCCATTTCTGGTGGTGCATGCTGCTGCCATGTATGCTGTGCTGCTTTTTTTGCAGTGGCTTTGTTTTGTTTTTTGAAACTGTGGCTGCTCTGCACTGCCTCCCTGGCAGGTTTCTCCATTCCCCACCCTGTGCTTTGGGTGCACACACATACGTATATGCACAATTTATTTAAAAAAAAAAGTGTATGTATAAAAAAAGAAAAGTTTATTGCCAGTACTTAAGTAAAGAAGCACACAAGTGCTTAACAGACATGTTTCACATAATAACCCAAATGTGTTTGATCTGCATCAGAACCCCAATTCCAACAGGTAGCCATTTTAAGACTAATGCTCCATACAGTTCAATATACATTGTAAATACCCACCCCAACAGAGACGTGGTTTGTTTTTGGTTGACTACAGCTCCAAACAGATGCAACATTTTTTTAAATTAGACACCCAGGGGACTAGAACCCTTAACCGGTCACTTGACTTGAGGGGGATTCTTTCTGTATTTCGAGTCCTACTATGTAATAAACATTATTACTGAATAAATTTAATCGTTTGCTCTCTGGGATTTCGTCATCCCTTTTTTGAGCATTCAATCAGTAACTATTTGACTCTCCATTGTCTGAAGAGTTAGCGTAACCTTCTATACAATATTTTTATTTAAAAAATAGATTTGGTGGTAAAAAGTTCTACTGCAATTTATTCCAGCCTGACAGCTCATTAAAAAGAATCTTTAAAATAAAGACAATTTTGGGGAGGGAGGGGAAATGACAAACCAACCAGAACCAGACAAGACAAAGAAACTCCTTTTAAATAGGACTAGGATGCCACTTCAACAGTGATGACTTCACACTTTCCTGTGTCTTGATCTGTGCATGTGATGTGCAAGGACCCATCCCTAAGGAGAAGAAAAATATACTGAAAAAAAAAATCTTTCAAAAAAAAAAAAAAAAAAAAAAAGTGACTTGTGTGAAAGTTTTACTAAAAAAAACAGAATTAAAAGAAAAAAACAACACACTTGTGAAGGAAGAGGTGATGCTTAAATATCGATGAAAAATTGCTTTAAAAGTTAAATTTGGTCTTGCAAATTTTCCTGTCTTTGCCCATGAATACTTATTTGTCACCTGCAGATATGGTAATACAATCTGGAATACAGTGCAAAATAAAACATAGTAGAAGTCTGAGCAATCAACATTTTTAATTCTTTTGATTTTTGCCTAAGTGTTTAGAGTTTTTAAAAATGGAGATTTTGGGTGAAATCACCAAAGATATACATTTTAAAACTCTCATCAGTTTGTAAGAAAGGTGTACCGTTTCAGAGAGACCACTACCTCCTCCTGTATTAAAGGAATGCAATGATACTGCTCTTTTACAACAGGGGAGAGTAATAAATCTAACCACCAATCTATAAAATATTTGCACTAAGTTGACAACGATTCCTTAAAAATTCAGAAAGTCTTATCCTTCCAAAAGCTTATATAAAAAGAGACAGTATCTTCTTTGCTGATTCTTTAAGTAAAATAGCCATTTTAAATAAAGGAACAACTTTTGTATAGAAACCGGTTGCGAAATATGCCAGCTACTTTCATTTCTACTTCTCTTCAAATCCTGACAATTAAAAGAGGGGTCAAAAAATAAAGGTGCTCTAAGAATTTCCCATAGAAGTCCAATGCAATATCATCATAAAAGATTAATGCATGCATGAAAACTTAATTCACAAACATGTGATCCTACCAACATTATCCCATAAAAGTTGTTGAGCCAGCCTTATTATAAAAAGGTGTCAGCTACCAATAGTTGAGTAGTCAGCCTCAGAACAAGTTACAGCTAGAAAAAGGGTCTCTAAAAGCTACTAGTATTCTCAGTTCATCTCATCTTCTCCAAGAAAACACCAGCAGTAGTAAGATAGCTGAGAATTAAGAAACTATAAAACATCCAGATGCAACAACCCTTCCAGTCTAGCACTGCTGCTGACAGGTGACAAATGTCATCATCATCATAAGATAGAAGCCTTCAAAGGCACTGCTGAAACATAATATTGAAATCAAATCTTTTAACAGCTAAACTAAACTACTCTATCACTAGACTGTTCACTGCACTGTAACTCCCAAGGAAGAGGCATAAAGGTTGCTTTGGTAACATTCAGTAGGATTTAGTCTGAATTCAAGATCTTTAATATTTGTTAATCTATGCATCTTAAACTTGCTGGTCAAGAAGTCTTGAATGGGTTTTTTTAGTATCTGGGTTAACGACTTTATAGTTTCACAGATTCACCATACTTAAAATTCTTTTAGCTGTCAAGAGCCATAACAGAGGATACTTTAGAACAGGACTTCTGCCGATTACTTAGAGCAGAGCTGTTTATCACTGCCCTGGAACGACTCTCATAAGGTGTAATCTGTTGAAAGCTCGATAGGGCGGGAGCGAGAGGGATCACTTATGGAACAAAATGATCAAGGAGTGAACAATGGATTTTTAAAAAAATTGCTTCTCTTTCTTTTTCAAATAAAATATTCATAAACTGTGATTCTTTAATTGCTGCATCCCACTGGCAAGCAAAAGATAAGATCTCTGTAAGTGAAATAACACTTTTGTGAAGGAAGAGGGGACGCTTAAATATTGATGAAAAATTGCTTTAAAATCAATAAAAGTTAATTTGCAAGAGCAAATTTTTCCTGTCTTTGCATATTTCTGACTTGGCATTACAAACAGTTATTTGACTCTGACTTGTAACTTCTCTAGCCAGAATTTTAATATTTGTGATAAAGGAATTTGACATTCAGAAAAACCCCGCCCTCTGCGAGTCCCAGAAAGTCATCCCACGTTGTAGGGCAATGCTTTCAATAATGAAACAATGCTACTTCTATTACAGAAAGTGATATACATCCATTTTCAGTGACTTTTCACACGAGAGAAGATGCATTTCAAGTGTAACAAGACAAAAAGACAGCAAATCAAGAGATAAATATTTTGGGTACCTTTTCATAGTGAGAACAGTCAGTATGTCATGCAGCCCATCTTCCTTTTTATCTAAATCCTGAAGCACAATCTGTTTAGAAAGAAGCATAAATTGAAACTATCAAAACAATATATCTGCGCAAATGCAGACACGGCCAATGTTTGCTTCCCTGGAGACAAGAAGCAGTGGCACACCTTGTGCTGCTGCTCCTTGTCCCTGGGGAATGGCCATGCCATGCGCCCTCTGGCGTGCGGTAGGTTACTCTGAGTGGGGTAGAGGAAGCTGGGGCCAACAACTCTACCTGGGGTCCTGGAGATCTCAGGGAGCTGCAGCATGACCCTCCTGCAGCTGGGAGCCTGGCTGGCAGCTGGAGCATGACTCCAGTGGCAGGCCAGGCTCTGGTTTTGGGCAGTGCGTACTGCCACATGCGCCACCCCTCTAAGACACAGGTGTATTTGCCCCTGTGATCTCCAAAGGTCAATTCTCCTCCCACCTTCACTGTAAGGTAGTAGCACAGGGAATGCCCAAGTGTGCAGTGTGGTGGCGGCCCAGATGGGTCTGTGGTGCCACACACCATACATCTGCACTCATCGGGACGTGGCCATTATGTGCACACAAAACAGAACGAGCATTAGAGTTCTAGAAGTCTGCACTGAAGTTCTCCGTTCTTAACTGCAGCTTTGCTCATTTTGCTGCTCGTTACAAACGGCCGAAATTCTGCCAGGTCACCCCTCCAAAATAGTAATCCCCGGGCACATCTACACATGCAATTAAGGTGCAGCAGTAAACTTGGTGTGATAAACACTGGAGTTTACTGCTCCCGGACGTGCCGTTTAAACACGCGGCCAGGACCACAGCACACCGAGTTGGGTTGGAGCAGCCTCCACTGGACAGGGGTACCAGGGGTCAGCCTGCCAGCCCAGGGATGCCCTGACCTGGCTTAACATGCTGTGGAAGGTCTGGCTGGGGCATGAGGATGCTTCAGTGTGGGGCTAGCTGTGTTGCTGTGAAGTAAAAACCAGTGCAGCTGGACGGTATTTCTATTTGCTGTGGCCTAATAGGGCCACACATGTAAAACACTGAGATGTTTATTGCAGAGCAAATTAGGCAGCTTCACAGTAAACTGTCTTGTCTAAATACGCCCACTGATTTTCAGTATTTCAATCTTCTTCCCATAGGAATACCATTTTGCAAAAATAAATCTGGAAGTTGTAGATACAGCAGGTAAATTGAATGGTCCTCTTTTCAGAATTTGTTACTGGTAATTTAACATATGGAGGGCTGTAAAACAGCTTGATAATACAAGTCCAACTATCCTGGAAATGAACAGAGCACCTACAACTGCTGCCACTAACCTCACTGGGAGCTGAACGTGTTTATTTCCTTGGGACCAAGCTCCTTTTCCATGCCTAACTTGTTGCAACCCTTTATCTCTTGCTAAAAGGGAATAGAAACTTCAGACGGACAAACTATCAGTAGTGTGCAGAAGTTCCTTCGGAAGGAGCTATTTTTTGGGGGTGGCACATTTTCCCTCGTGGAGCAATTCTCATTGTGGTTGCATAAGATCTGGTCATACCTCCCTCTGAAGCACATCAATGTTGTTCCAAGAAGGTTGCCTTCCATCTCCTCCTTAACCAGTGACTGTCAAATGGACTTTATGGACTAAGTACCATGTATATTACAGTGGTCTGTCATATTAAGATCCTATCTAGACTACATGGACTTTAACAAGACACTGTGGCATTCTGTACACTACTGGCATCAATACTCCAACCTGAAGTTCTCATTTCTAATGCACTACATTGCCAGCCTAGACAGGGCTGTTTCCATTCCAGCTACATGAATAAATCTGCAATAATTTGGGGATTCATACATATACACAAAATAAAAATCTAGGGAGTCAAGGTGACAGGGGTGCTAGCTGAAAGGTTTATTCCATTTTTAGGATTACTCTGCCTCTGAATACCTTCCCATAAACATATCACTAAAGTTTGAAGAAATTTTCAGAGATTTCTGTAGAACCTAATATAACACACAAAACAATAAAAGGTATTCTGTCCATTTACTGGATTTCCAAATAATTCACATCCAGAATTTGAAATGAACTTACTGCTCACCTGCGCAAATTTGTCCTCCTCTTTTGCAAGGCATTTCCCTATAGACTCATACAGTTCGAGGCATACAGAGGAATTGCTTCCTGGGGCTTGTAGCGTGTGCTGCCTTCGTGCTGGCAATGGGGTCCCCGATGGAAACAGTACTGTGAATGTGTCAGACCCCGACTCATCTACTCCCTAAGAAAGAAAGAAAGAAAGAGTAAGTAAGTGTGTGTGCCAATCGCTGCACTTTAGGAAAGAGATTCAGTTTCAAAGATTATAGTTTATACTGACCCATGTTAGTCTGAAATTTGAAGGAAGGCAGGGCAGGGCGGAACTTTAGAGACCAATTCATTTGGAGAGGTGCAAGTAGGAAAAAGCTTACTTAGTTAGCCATTGCTTACAAAAGGCTGATGCATCTGAGTTACTTCAAGGTGCCATTTTGCCCCATCTGCTCAGTTAGGGCTGTCACTTTTTTTTAAATTAAAAAGGACAGTACTTATATAGTAGCTCTAAGAAAGAAAAATAAGTTAGAAAAAAAAAAAATCAAGAAGAAATTTAGCTAAACTGTAATATTTGCTACCACTGCAATATCTACAGCATTGCATTTGAAGTATAGGATATACTGCAAGTACACAAGGCCAGTCTAGCTACTGTACTGTAGTCAGTGGCCTTGGAAGCTGGTTCTGAAGACAATGGAAATGATTCCATTGTTTTTAAAGACAGGCTACAGATAGTGTCCTAAGTTCAATGACATCACAACCTGCTAGAAAATCAGTTAGAGTTGAAGAACACTACTCGCATCAATAAAATTGGCCCCAAGAGACGCTTTATTACTACTGGAGCCGAAAGTCAAATAATTTTTAGTCTTACTTTCACAAGAATATCTTTGGCAGAACATTCGATAGACAATGCTTCTTCCTCTAACAAGAAGTTCTCTCTCCCCAACAGGATTCCCGCTTCTATGGCTGCTCCGATGGGAATGACCTCATCTGGAGGAATCGAATTCAGCAATTCCACAGTTGGGAAAAGGTCTTTAATCAGCTGTTGGAGCTTTGGGATTCGAGCAGACCCACCACACAGAACTACCTAGAAAAGATTAGTTCTTAATTCACTTCTTATAGTTCTACAAAAGTGTTGGACAGAGAATTACACTGATATTTAACAACCTAGGATCATGACAATGCTAACAGTAATTACTAAGTGTTCAAAAACATTATTTTTGCCTGGCTTCTCAAATGTTAGTATTTGACTAAGAAGGAGAAAAGAAAACAGCTGGCAAGCATGAAGTCCTTTCTAGAGGAACAATCTTATCTGCTCTAGAAACCTCAGAAAATACATAAACACACCGCTTACATACACAGTAGTTAGATTAACCCAGCTTCAAAATAAATGCAATTCAAAAGTAGCTATTTCCATCAAACAGAGATCAGGAGTTCTGGTGCAAAGTACACACAGTATATTTAATATTATCTAGCTATTCTTCTTACATGTCAAGTTTAACTTCTAAGTTTACAATTCAAATTTCTGCATTATGGTTTGCTGATGTCTCACGATTTCTTTTTAAACAAAGGACTCATGACTGCACTCACCCTGGCTCTACTGTAGCTTGGTTTAACCTTAGGGCATCACAGAATCTCTTGATGTGCAAGTTGCCTACACGTCCTCTTCAGGATCAACCCTCACTGCACTGAGAATTTCTGCTGGTTGTCAGTGCAAGCCTTGGTTTCAAATGTCTCTTTGCTCTCTTAATATAAGCAACTACATAGAGATAATGTATAATACTGGACTATAGATTCTGAAATAGCAGCAAGTCATTATCAGTACTGGATAAGCGTCTGACTCACTAGCTTACAGTATGTTGCAGCATTGCTATAACATAACTTGGATCATGCAGGTAAAAGGACAGTTTGATTATGGAGTCTGGCAAATGTGATAAAGTGCGATTGCTTATTTTTAAGTGCAAATTACAGAAATCATTAATACATGACACTTCACTTACCACTCCACAGCTTTCAAGCACTTTTCTTAAAATTTTGGTAATTTTGTATTTAGAGCAACTTATAACTCTGTTTAACAAGGGAGGTGAGGCAGAAATGACTTGCTCAAATCCAAGTAAGGCCTTAACTTGGAAACCCCAAGCCAGAGCCCACTCCAATGCCTAAAGACAGTGGGAATATGCCACTAGCCTCAGCAAAAGTTAGAACAAGCCCAGGTTTGAGTATTTTGAGGTACAGTGTTTTAAATTTTTTAAAGGAAATCATTAGCTATAAGTTCATTTCAATGCAAGGTAGGTTCAAAATCTATGAAAATATTTTAATAAAAGATTTTAAGTCTAGATCCTAGTCTAGACGTACTTTTAACTCAAAAAATTGAGTTTGATCTCCTTGACTAGATCACTTCATCATTCTTGAAATGCTATACAAGCACATAAGCTTCAGATAAACTTAAGACTCTAGACGTCTGCTTTTTTCTTTTTTTAATAAGTCTAAAAAAATCTTGCTCAGGAGATTAATTTTTCCTTGATGTGAACACAACATCCTTTGACACCAATGGAGTTAGAAATGTACAGAGGAGATTAAGCCTACATCATTTATAAAAACAGTGTGTAGTAACCAGAAAGTGCTTAAGATATTTCCAGCTCAAGTAATTAACAGCAGATGGGAGCTGCTTGGCAAAGTCTTTGTGAATACATTCTTCAGGCATTCTTACAACAAAGTTAAGGCATCCATGAAAAAAAAAATTCAAACGTTACCTTATTAATGTCATCTGCAGTTAACCCAACTTGTTGCAGAAGTTTTTTAATGGCTTCTATGCATTTATTAAAAAGTGGAGAACAAATAAGTTCAAACCTGGCCCTGTTAGAAAAGAAGTAAAGTGAACAAATTTACCTTTTGTCCTTCAAAAGATTGAGTGGTCAAAATAAAAGTCTAATCTACAGAATGGCCACTATCAATGCCTGGGGAAACTAGGAGTCCCAATATCTTGGCAGACAGAAAATACTTATTTTTCTGAAAATTTGGTGCTCATGCTTAATCTTGACGGCTTACATAAAAAGAATCATTTTCCACGTACAAGGCATGGCAACAAATTAATAGGCGAGACGCATCTTGCATCAAAAGGTGTAACATCAATATCTAATGTTAGTTTTAACCTGGAGCCTCTTGCAGAGGCAAAAATGAATTTGTTCATCTCTGTGGATGAGTGTTGATTAGAGTATTCAGGGTCCTTAACCAGCCTCTTACTTTATGCTCAGCAGCAAACAAGATTGTGACGCTAAAACCAGTACGCAAAAACCACTCAATCCAATCTGAATGGAAAGACTGGCCCAATAAGTGCAAAGGAAATTTCTGAAGAAAGTTTTAGTTCACATCAACAGATCACAGATGTCCCAAGTGAATCGAATGTAAGCCATGCTGTGGTGTATTCCCTAGTATGCAGGCAGATAACACCATTTTGCTTTGGCATGAAGGAGCAGCAGCAGGCTGAACCATGGGAGCAAGTGCTGAGACCCGCCTCTCCTTTAGTTCACTAGAGCTACTGATAGTCCAGGGTATAGTCCAGAAAGGTGGCCAGATCAGTAGAAAAGGAAAGGCTCTGGGAAGCAGCAGAGAAGTGAAGAGATCACCTTCATCCCAGACCATACAATTGGGGAGTAAAAAAAATGGAAGACTTCTACCCCATTTCACAGCTAGAAAGGAGGGAACTTCAAGGATTTACCCAACTCCCATGACATAGAAGCAAGTGAAAGACTGAACAGGGTTAAAAGATAACACCTAATAGGAATTTCAGAACTTGCTCTACAGCAACGAGAGCTGGCGAGATCCCCTTGATTCCAGACAGCATCCCCATACCTTTTGTATTTTTTTTAATTTCATTTCTATCTCTAGCAACAGTGCTACAATACCGTGCCAGTGCCTACTTGACTCACTGACAGCAATCCTACTGAAGAACCTAGAACTGCTGAACGTTTTTGCAGGGATGTAGATTTTAAATCGTAATACACTGGGCCCCCTGAAATGGTGTCTCTCTCCAAACTGTCAAGTGAAAAGCTACCCTAAAAATAAAGGAAAACTCTAACGTACAAAAACCCAAACAAACAAACAGAAACAATTCCTAAAGAAGTAGCCGTACCTGGACACATTACAATCAAAATCCAAGCCATCATACAGTGAGTCTACAAAACAGTTTGCACTTCCCAGAGTTGACAATGAGTGCTTTGCAATATCAGCACTGTTCATTAACTTCATCATGGCTCTCGGATTTTCTCTGATGTCATGTTTGTAACCCCTGTATCAAAAATAAGATTCTTCATTTAGAATGACTGGGAGACTGCTCAATATTATTGCTTTCTGAAAATCAGAAGTGAACAGTTGGTCTCCCTGGTCTGCAGTAAAGGTATTTTAGATAGCATGCAATACAATAGGGTATTATTCAAAATTTACAAATTAGAAGTCCACTCCAAATTCAAATGAAAAAGGACAAACAGTTAATCTATTATTTGAAGGGTGCACAGCCTTTGCTGGTCAATGGGCAAGCATACTGAGCAAATTCCTATACTGTTTTATGTCAAGGGGTAGTTAATTTTTTTTTTGAACTTAGTTAAGAATAATCTAAACTGATTGCTCAGTAAAGGTTTCTGCTCTTCCCCAAGAAAACTGGACATCGTACAAATTGGTTACTTTTAAGGTGTCAAAGAATGATCAGTAAGAACAAGCAGCTATTGTGGCATTAATCAGTATAATCCCATGCTCCTTTCCCTTTTTGTTTTGTTTTGTTTTTTTTTATTAGCACACTGCACAAAACAAATCACTTTCACAGGATTGTTCTCTAAGAAGTATACCAACAGAAAAGAAAATGGGAGGAGAAAAGGTGGGGTGGAAGGACCGTTACATTATATATGTTTGCTCCATTTAAACTACAAAACAAGGGTGAGCAAAATCTAACCCACCATCTACTGGTCTAGAAAAGACCTCTGGCAGCAGGATGAGAGCTGGCAGTGTTAACTGCTGTGGCTTCAGAAGTCAGAGCAATCCATGTTGCTACTGCTTTGCCACTGCCAAACATCCAGCCCACAGACCAATGCCCGTGCACTACATCCTCTGTTCTATGTGACTGAATGAGTTGAGCACCACTGGTGCAACACACCAAGGATTGATAAAGCCTATTGTAATGTCAGTGATTATTTATTTATTATTGAGTCTTAAATCAATAAACCAGTTGAACTGTACTGGACTGATCTTTCAAACTTCAGTTCAACTCAAAATGACTAAACACTCAAAACCCAAGATCCATAGGCTTGTGATTATTGTTCTTTGGTTTAACTAAGAGCGCATCCTAATTGTGTTTAGCTTGCAGGACCTGGCAGAATAAGTTGGCTGGTTTCAGATCATAAAACAAATAATCCAGTCTGTAAAGTAAAAAAGGAAAAGAAAAAAACCCCAAACTGTTCTAGTTCTAACAGCAATAGAAACTTACATGTATCTGTACCTGCACAGTATCCAGCACTTACCTCTGAAATTCAGATGCTAGATGTTGTGCTAAAGCTTCTGTGAAACATACACCTCCTATACTATCATCTGTGTTTGTGGCAAGAACACGATATATTCCACTATTTACTTCTATGACCGTGATAGAAAGTGATGTTCCTCCAAGCTTGTAAACCAACACATTACTGCCATGCAAAAGAAATTTAAAGCCAGATAATTAAGCTGAACATGCATGTTACTTAATACTTTCTTTACAATTATACTTAGAAACATAAAAGTAGGTTCTGACAGCACAATTAAGAGCAGCTGCCTGCCAAGTACATTCTATGTTTAATTAATGATATAATTAAGGTTACAGGCCTCAACCAGACAGCCAAGAGAAACACCTCGCTGCCTCATGAGCAGCCTTCACTATTTGTAAAGCTCTGCATAGTACTTGGGGTGCAGACAGTAGTGCAGCTCTCAGCTGCAACTCATAATGTTTTGCAAAAATTGTTCTGAGTTACAACATTACCCTGGACCAAACAAAATTCACGGCTGGTCCCAGGTGAGGGGGAATCTAGCTGTGGGCTGGGAGCCTGCAGCCAGGTTCCCACAGGAACAACCAGTGCTTGCTGTTTTCAGAATGGGATCTGGGGAGGTGGAGGGGCAGGGGACGTGCACGCACACAGGAAGGGTGGTGGTGTAGTACTGGAAGCTTGTTTCTGCGTCTCCCCAGTTGGTGCTGAAGGGTGGGGTGAAAACCCCCCAGACTAAACTCTCACTGCACCCCATTCTGAAAACACTGACAGGCTGGGAGCTCTGCAAACACAAGTTACAAAAAAGATTCTACATTTTGAAACATCTTTGCACCTCATGCTTTGAGGGGCCAGATTTTCATCTTATCAGCCATTTTTTAAATCCATCTGCAGTCATGCACTTGTGTGCTTGGCCACGGCTATAAAAAAAGATCAGGCAAAAATTGTCACTTCTGTCTGCACCCTTGAATGTTTAAGTAACATAAAGCTTTACACACCCGTTGAGACTTAGATGCTCTAGGTCTGCCAAGTCATGGCTACAGTACAGCCTGACTCAGACTGTTTTGTCTTATCTCCTTATTCAGCGTAGCATGGATGGTAAAAATATGTTGAGACACATTTTTAGTTTCCAGTGGTGTGCAACTTGCAAATTGTGCTCCACTGGGTTTTCCTTATTATGGAATAAAAAAAAAAAAAAAGGTAACTAGTTACAGAATTAGGTTTTTACCTTTTCCCAGTGGGCGAGTCTTGTCCAATTCCATAAGCCAGGAGAGCTGCAGAGGGTTCATGAATTAATCTCATAACATTAAAGCCAGCTGCCCCAGCTGCTTCCCTGTGATAAAGGGACACCACAGTTGGTTAAAGGTTTACATTTAGTTTTACTTGGTATCCTATGTAGCACCAAGGAAGCCCCACTAGCATACCAACTTCCAACATCGTGGTACCATGATATTGAGTTGGTACCAACATACCAAGTACCAACTCAAATATCATGTTTAAGACAGCTGCCCAAAAATTATTTATCCTAATTAAGGAACACAGCAATTTGTACCACACACAGATTTTTCAAACTAGGTCCTCTGACCCAGTTGCACATATTGTTGGCTACATTCACATAAGCAGGGGCGTGTGTTTGCAGCAGCATGCACAGTAGTGGCACAAATTTGTGCCGCTATGCACACTCCTACGTTCCTGCTGCAAAGCACAGGAATTGTCCCATGTGCTGCAGTGGAGAATGGCTGGAGCACAGGGTACCTTGGGTGCAGGGCTAGCCAACAGGCAGGCCCCACAGAAGCACCCTGTGCTCCAGCCCGCCAGGGAGCAAGAGAAATGGGACAGCGAGCAGCCCAGCACTGCTAGTTCCCCTGACCCTGCACACTAGAGACCCTGCACTGAGGCAGCCTGTGCCCCAGCCAGCTGCCGCCCAGAAGACTAGGGTGTAGTGTGCCTTGAGATGGGGGAGCAGGCAGCCTGAACTTTAAAGAAGCCTTACCAAGAGTGCAGGAATAAACATCCCGATGTAGAAAGACTAGCAAGTATGGCAGAAGACCAGTTTGGCTTAGCAGGGAACTCTTCAGTAAGCTAAAAATCACAGAAAGGAAGCTTTTAAAAAGTAGAAACTTGGACAAACAACTAGGGAAGAGCATAAGAATATTGCTGGGGCATACAGGGATGAAGTCAGGAAGGCCAGGAAGGGAAGCAAGAAGTGTTTTTACAAGTCAGTCAGGAACAAGAGGAAGACCAGGGAAAGTGTGGGTCCCTTTACTGAAATGGGGGAGGCAACCTTGTGACAGAGGATGCAGAAAAGGCTCAACTGCTCAGTGCTTTTTTCACCTCAGTCTTCACAGGTAAGGTCAGCTCCTAGATTACTGTACCTGGCAGCATAGTTTGGAGGAAGGGAGCAGCCAACAGAGAAAGAACAGGCTAGGGACTTAGAAAAGTTGGACATGTACAAGTTTATGCAGCCACATAGGATGCACATGAAGCTTCTGAAGGAGATGGCTGATATCTGCAGTCACTGGCCACCATCTTTGAAAACTCATGATGATCAGGAGAGGTCTCAGATGATTGGAAAAGGTCAAATGTAAATGTCCATATTTAAGAAAGGGAGAAAGGAGGATCCAAGAAACTACAGACTAGTCAGACTCACCTCAGTCCTTGGAAAAGTCATGGAGCAGATCCTCAAGGAACCCATGTCTAAGCACTTGTAGAAGAAAGTGATTAGGAACAGTCAGCATGGATTCACCAAGGTCAACACATGCCTGACCAACTGGATTGCCGTCTATGATGAGGTGCCTGGTTCTGTGGATGCAAGGAGACCAGTGGATGTGGTATACCTTGATTTTAGAAAGGCTTTTGATATGGTCTCCCACAGCATTCTTGCAGGCAACCTAAGAAAGTATGGGCTGGATGAATGGAGTGTAAGGTGGACAGAAAAAAACCCTGTCTGGATCATTGGGCTCAGAGGACAGTAATCAATAGCTCAATACCTAGCTGGCAGTAGGTATCAAGGGAGTGCCTAAGGGTTTGGTTCTGGGTTGGTTTTGGCCAATGCCTTCATCAATAACCTGAAAGATGGCATAGCGTACACCCTCAGCAAAATTTGTAGATGACAAAAAGCTGGGGGTGGGTGGGAGTAGTAGATAGGCTAGGGGGTAGGACTAGGATTCAGTGTGACCTAGACAAATTGGAGGACTGGACGATGAGAAACCTCACAAAGGCTCAACAAGGACAAGTGCAAAGTCCTGCACTTCAGATGGAACAATCCCATGTACCAGTACAGGCTGGGGTTGACTAGAGGGGAAGCAGCTCTGTAGAAGAGGACCTGGGGGGTTACAGTGGACAATAAGCTGAATGAGCCAACAGTGTGTCCTTGCTGCCAAGAAGGCTAACAGTATACTGGGCTGCACTGGTAGGGAGTGTTGCAAGCAGGTCAAGGTAAGTGATTATTCTCTTCTATGCACCACTGGTGAGATCCCATCCAGAGTACCATGTTGTTTTGGGCCCCCCGACTACAGAAAGGATATGGAAAATTGGAGAGAGTCCAGCAGAGGATGGAGCTGGACTGTTCTCAGTGGTGGCAAATGAGAACATTGCTCCTTGTTCTGTCATTCAAGTTGCAGCAAGGTAAGTTTAAGTTAGATATTAGAAAGAACTCTCTCACTAGGAGGGTAGTACAACACTGGAGCAGGTTACGCAGAGAGGCTGTGGACTCTCCATCCTTGAAGGTTTTTAAGATCTAGCCAAGACAGAGCTTTGCCTGGGATGATCTAGTTGGGGATGGTCCTGCTTTGAGCAGGGATTAGACTAAATGACCTCCTGAAGTCCCTTCCAAGCCTAGTTTTTTATAGTTCTAACATGCAGTGCTCCAAATCCAATGCTTCTGCCTAAATGGACAAGCTCCCAGGTACCACCCAGTCACTATGCCTGAAACCAAATCTAGGAGGACTAGTCTCCGGTTATACAAGACTGATAGAGTTTGATCTTCAAATCCGCGACTTGAACTTTAAAAAAAAAAAAAAAAAAAAAAAAAAAAAAAAAAATATATCACACGTGCTTGGTGGTTAAGGCAGCATTTTAATTAGTGGTTCCAGAGAGGCGCTCCAATCAAAATTTTACTGTATCTTGTGCATTAAGCCCCCTGTGTACAGCACTGGGACACAAACTACAGCTCGTTCAATGAGCTTTTAAGTGCTGCAGCAGCCATTTTTAACCTACAAGTGAGGTTGCAGCAATGTTCAAGTGTTCCAATTAGAATGCGGAGCAGACTTGATTAAAATCAAGTACCCTCCACATTCTCATTCTAATTAGAACACATCAGAGCATGTGTATAGGCACCCTAAGAGAGTGCAGCTAGTACAAATTGGGATGGTACAGTAGGAACAAACCAAGACTATGTCGTTTCAAAAAGAAAGGCCAGAAGATGGTAAAACTTGTAACTTCTTGTCCATACTGAAATCAATGTGCCTCCCATTCACTTAGCCACAGATGGATTCCTAACAATTCTATTTAAGTTGGTGGAAATTTCCCTGCTCTGTTTCAGTCAAGATAGGATGTCATTCTTGGTTATTACCACAATTTCAAACCCAAACCAGAACCTTTTTCCTCTTACCCAAGAGCATTTTTCTGGTTCTCTCCGAAGTCAAATGGTACAGTGATCACAACATCATTGACATCCGAACCCAAAGCAGACTGAGCAGTTTCTGTCCATAAAAAACAAACAAAACACATTGATTAAGAAGATACCTTGGTAATATTAAACCCATAACAATTTTAAAGAAAGTGTTACTCACTACATACCCTTCATTTTACTGAAAATTAGTTTTGCAACTTCTTCAGGGCTAACAAGTTTGTTATCCATTTCATACTGGAGTTTTCCATTCTTCTCAGTCACCTAAAATAAAAATCAACACAAGTATCTGACACGTCACTCATGTTGTTTATAACAATGGAAAATTGACATTTAAAAGTCTAATTCAGTTTCTATTCCCAGAAGAGAATAATTTTCATGGTAGTCTTCATCTTGAATACAAATGCTCAAAAACTAGAACTTTTTCTTGACCATTGGGTTTATCAGCAGTGTTGTTTTGTGCTATCTATGCTTGCATCAAGTAGCCCATAGCATACAATATGCAAGAGTAAAATTCATATTGCTACGAATTTCAGGCTTTCTGGCAATACTGAGGGTCTCCCAGTCTGACTTTCTACAAGCACATGGTGAGAGCTGACAGCCAACAGCTGCTAGCCTCCACCAGACCACATAAATGAGGTCATAAGGGCTACATAAGTTAAGGACTGCCCAGGAGGAAGGGGCAGCAGCCATGAGGAAAACAGTCCAGCTTTGTCTGTCTGTTATCTGAAACCTTGTTCTCTTTCAAGACTCATGATCAAGGAACTGCCTGCCTCCAGAGGGAATTTCCACCTGCCTCTGGATGATACTTGTGAGTAAGCTACCCAAGATCCAACTAGATATATAGCTTGCAGTAACTCAGATGCATGATCAAAGGCTACCTAGCCATGCCAGTTTGCTCTATGGGATTTCTCTAATGCTACTCAACTTTGTACCCGTTTCCAACCCTACTCCTTGTAACCAATAAAGTTCCCACATTAGGTACAAAGGAGAACTTTATTGGGAGTAGGTCTAGATTATGCCCTGGGGTCCCCTTGGTTCAGCTGACTAAGGGAGATCACTGCTTGTGCTTCTGACCGAGGGAAGCACCCCAAATTCTTGAAATGTGTCAAATACCCTTGAGGGCTACTAGGCCTGTGTTTCCCAGGGGGTGCAGAGCTAGAGTCATGCCCATCCCTGGGTGGTGGTAGCTCTCCCCCCAGGGTAGCAGGTGTGCTCCAGGAAGGGGGTTGGTCAGATGTGAGGCACCCAAGAGCCTAAAAGGTGGTTGGGCACAGTGAGGTGGGTGGCTCAATACAGGAGCACCCCCACTGGCCTGCCACAAGAGGTAGTTAAGCTGTACTAGTATACAGTACAGCACTAAATAGACACAGAGAAACTGGCATGTAGTTCAGAGAAACTTGCTTTGAATTTTCTTTTACTTCTTCAGATAAAATAAGATCTCCTAGAGACATCCTGGGTGCAACAAACTTCTCCAAAGAGATGTTCAAGGCATATTAGGTATAAACCGCTTCTTTTGGATGGTTTAAACTCCGCGCACATGTACACACGCGCACACACGCACTTCAGCAGTACATGGAGAACCACACCCCCATGCCAAAAACAAACAAAAAACCCACACCAAAACAAAACCAAACAAAACCTTGTAACGAGAGAAGTCCATACTAGACAGGCTCCCACAATATCAGTCTGTTGTAAGTAGGGATCTACCTAAATCATGCTGGAAGTGCACTGTGCAGCAACTCCTTTAAATTTTGCTCTTTTCACCACACTGTTTCCTTCCCCGCCACCACAATGCTGACTAGCTGAAGGACTCTGGTGGCCCTGGGCCACTTACTCTTGATGGGCTGCAAAGCAAAACTACAGTTTTAAATATGTCACAGTTTTTGCTTCCCTGCCAATAAGCAGCAAGTGGTACGGTCACTGGGGCCCCTCAGCCATTCAGCAGCAGGAAACAAACCACAGGATATTTAAAACTGTGGATTTTGCCTCCTGGCTGATCAGGAGCAAGTAGCAGGGCTGCCAGGGTCCCTCGGCCAATCTGCAGTGGGGAGGGTAGAGCACAGGGCCAAAAAGAGGAGGATTAGAAGGAGTCACCTGCAGTGCACTTCTGGCATGATTTAGGTACATCCATAGTCATAAGAAATTGATCACTAAAAAAAAAAAAAAAAATCACAATGCAATGAAGCATGAAAGAAAAAAGAGGGACGGGGAAAATGGATCATACTCACTGAGCATTTGCTATCTGTAATGTATTTTTCAGCTTGGGGGTCACCAGAGCTGTGAAGGCAAATAAAAATTAGCAAAAGTGACCACATAATTAACATTATGTACATTGATAATCTTGTTAATAAGCATTTACAGTTTCAGACCACGTGGTCTACAAAGAACACCGACTACTTTACTGCATGTCAGTCAAATACCAATGCCATGACTAATTGGTGCACCCTAAGACAGTTGTTCTGCCCCTTATACCTCAAGGGAAGTTATTATCCTCTCTATTCAGCACTGGTGAAGCCACATCTGGAGTAATGTGTCCAGTTTGGGCCTCCCACTACAGAAAGGATGCGAGTCCAGTGGAGGGCGACAAAATGGTGAGGGGACTAGGGGTCATGACTTCTGAGGAAAGACTGAGGGAACTGGACTTATGGAGACACAGGAGATTTAATAGCAACCTTCAACTACCTGAAGAGGAGTTTAAAAACAGGATGGAGCCGAGATGAACTGTTTTCAGTGGTGAGAGATTACAAAACAAAGAGCAATGGGCTCAAGTTGCAAAGGAAATTTAGATAGACTTTAAGATGACTTCTCAGTAGGAGGGTGGCAAAGCACTGGAACAGGTTACCCAGAGACGTGGTGGAAGCTCCATCCTTGGGGGATTTTAAGACCTGGATAGACCAAGCTTTGGCTGGGATGGTCCTGCTTTGACTAGATGACTCCTGAATTCCCTTCCAATCCTAACTTTCTAACTCAAAATAACAGGGACAAGTCTTTAAAAACTTTTTTGAACAAGCACATTGGGAAAAGCAACAAAAAGAAACACACCCACACTTATCTTCTAGTCATAAAGATAACTTTGGGTAAAACAAGTCACAATTAGTAGTTTCCCCCCCATACATCCCCAGTGACCTTTTTATTTTTGTGTCATATCAAATTCATTATCATTGTATCCACTGTCACAACGAACAGAAAAGGGAAGGAAGTTCAACAATTCTATCAGTTAAAATTTTGCACCCAAAAGACGAGACAGAAAACAATTCTTACTAAATTAAACTGGTTAAAAAATGTTAATGTTCCCCAAGTTGCCTAAAAGTTTGTCATAACCTGTCTGATGAAAAAGAATTGTTGTTACAAGGATTTATACCATCAACTTTTATCAGCTTGCTTGTTTGAAATGACAAACACAAGAATGCTATTCATATTGCAACTTCTCTTTTGCCATTTTATTTTTTACCATTATAAATTTATTTAAATTTCAAGGTAATTAATGCTCTATCAGCAAGTATACTGCAACGCAATTTAGCCTTGATGAGTTTTTTAAAGTGTAAAATAAAGGTGTATGGTAATGAGACAACCGTGGAGAAGTATAGCAAAACCAGTAATATTCAGTATATAAATAACTTTGCTGAAACAAACATGCATTTGCAAGAAAAATGTGTACGCTATCCGGTTCCTTACTTATTCAATTTTTTATTCCACAAATTATTACAGAAAAGGAACATGACTGCTGGCCATGATTTTGGAAGTTATGGAACCCTTTAGGTAACCATCCAATTTTGATTTTTCTTTAACAGCTAAAACCTAAATACCGTTAGTAGACCAGCTGTAGCTTTAAGACATGTATCAACATACTTTGTATAAAAGCTGCCATTCCCATTCTTTTGACCTGACAAGATATACAGTGTGTAGTTAAACTCATCCAAGCACCTGAGGCTGGATGAATGGCATGAGGCTGAACCCTCTCACCTTCTCCCTCCCCCAGTATATCTGATTCAGTAGCTGCTCCAATCAGTCTGGGACCTGCACAGTGCAGATTCTGGAGCTGGTGGATAAGCACTGTGTGCACTGCAGTCTGGCTGGAGCAGCAGCAATGCTGTATGCGGTCACCACCCTAGCTGGACTACATCCCACGTGGCGCTTGCCCTGGCTGTTCCAGGACAACGTTGCACATGGTAGCTGCTCTAGTCAGTTCAGAACTGAAGCTGCATGTGTGATGGGTGGCACAGGTCCCTGACTAGCTGGAGCATGCAACATGTGCTCCAGAGTAAGTGCTGTGTGGGGCACAGTTCAGCCACCGCTTGCAGCTCTGCTTCTGTCCTGGCCGGATTGCCCTGCATGGAGCACCCTAGAGACATCTGGAGCACCCTAGAGAAACTCTGGGACCCACGACACACGCAGTACAAGTCTGGAGCGGTGGCCAGATGCTGTCTGCCAGAGGAGGGCACAGGCCCTAGCCAGCCCATACACAGCCCCGTGCCAAGGGTGCACGCCATGACCCACATGGGTCTGATCAGCACCGGGTGGCAGGACTCCTCAGCCCTTACGTTCGACACCCCTGCTGCATACGCTCCCCCATCCAACCAGGTTACTCCCTGTCGTGCCCGTTCCCTTACCTTCGCCCCAGGATCTGTTTGACTTTCACCACCGTATTGGAGATATTCCTTACTCTGCTTTGCTTGGCTGCCAAACCCACCACCTGAAGAGAGAAGAGAATGGGTACGGCATGACGGCACGGACGCCGACCGTCCCCCTGCTGCGGCAAGCGACCCCGACAAGAAAGCGTACCTCTTCACTTTCCGAGTAAGCGACAACGGCAGGGGTGACTCGGTCGCCGGCGTCGTTGGCCACCACGTCGGCGCGGCCGTCCTAGGGCAGAAAGAGCAGTCAAGGAGAAGTCAGGGGAAAACCCTGTCAGGGTCGCAGCTGGAAGACCTGGGCTGGGCCCAGCAGCACCAGCTCCCTCCAGGCATCGAGGTCCCGTCAGGACAACCACGACCAGGAGGGAGCTCAGCCAGGACAGCCACACGCCAGGGGCGATACAGGCCCCAGGCCGCCCCCCACCTTATAGACGGCGACGCAGGCGCAGGTGCAGCCCAGGTGCACCCCGATGGCCGCCATGATCCCGCCAGCCGCGCACGCACTCGCCCCAGCATGCACCGCGCGCAGCCAATCGGAACTCAGCCCCCTCCCTTAGCCAATCCTAGGGAAGCGCCGCACTCCTTCCCCCTTCCATCGCCCTTCCGGTTGCAGCCCACCAATGGGAAGCTCGCGCGGCGGCACGTGACGCCGCACCGTTGCGGGGCGGGGCTTGCCGCCGAGGCCATGCCGCCGACGCCGCTGGCCGTGGCGCTGGCACTGGCGCTGTGCGCGCTGGGCCGCGCGGGGGACGCGGCCGAGGAGCCGTGCCCAGGTGAGGGCGCGTTTGTGCGCATGCGCCCGCGTGTAGAGCGCGACGGCTCGCACGCACCGTGGGCGCCCCCCTTTCACGTGTGTCCGCGCTGCCTTGATTGCGCGATTTGCCGCCGAGCGGCGCTATCGCTGCCTTGCATGTGTGGCTGTGCTTTTTTTTTGGCAGCCGGGTTTCTTTTGGAGAAAAGAGCGCTTTGTATGTTTAAAATACGGCTCCGCCGAGCCCCATCCTGTCATCTTGTCCGCTGATGGGAAGTGCCGCGTGTCCTCGAATCTAAGACTCCCCCCTCCCGCCACCCCCATCATCATGGCGGGGCACCCTTCATCGGAGCTGGGGACTGCACGTGAGCGTCCAGGTCCCTTCCAGCCCTAACGTCTGTGAAATCCTAGCTTGGCGTACGCAGGTCGGGGGGAGGCAGCTGCTGTGGCGCTGACTGGCGCGGAGCAGCTGTTGTGGAAATGTTGTCCACGGCCTGGCTGATCCGCAGCTCCAGCAGCGCGGCACGGCCTAACCTGGGCTGAGCTTGCACGTGCTGTGCCCCGGGAGGGACCCCCATCCCCGCCCGCCCCCCCAGCAGCGTCTGACAGCGAGGAGGAGGGAGCAGGCAAAGGCTTTGGAGAGCAAGGGGGTGGGAAAAGCAGAGACTGTAGGGAGTCGGGGTTGGGGCAGAGGCTGTGGGGAGCTGGGGTAGTCATGCCAACGGGGAGTGGGGCTGGAAAGCTGCATGGGGAAGAAGTGGGTGGGGGCAGAGGTCACCTGACCTGCCCCCAGCCACTATTTTCCTTCCTGTACTTGGCGGGGACAAATTTAAGACAACCCTCCAATTCTATACCTGGAACATTATAACAAATGTATACATTTTCCCTCTATAGAATCTAACTATAGGGGGGTTGTCTTAAATTCAGGGTTGTCTTAGATTCGAGTAAATACGGCCGATGACACGGAAGCATTGGGTCCCTTGTAGGAGTCTCTAATCAGATTTACATTGCTGTCTCGTAGACTATGCCCTCTGTGCTTTGTTCGTGCTTGTTGTAAAAGGCTGCGTAAAGGAATGTGACAAATGTTATTTATGTTGCAGTAACACCTCAAATGTGCTAGCAAACGTACAAGACGGCGTGGCTTCTGCTGCTAAGAATTCGCAGTGTAGAAATGAAGCGATCGCTGAAGGGTAAGGGAGGAGGATAAAGCATCAAACAACAGTTCTGTTCTTGTCCTGCCCTCATCAAGTGCCCCTTAACCCCTCCTGCGTTTGTTGGTTAATATTTTGCAGGAAGAGCCTTTCAAGGGTATGAGTGGGTGAAGTGGGCATGGTGGGGATCAAGAGTTGTGTCATATACAAGCGGTTGTAAGCGTTGGTACTGGGGAGCAAAGAGGGACACTACTTGAGAGGTCAGTGTTTCTCAGCTGGGTGCTGCACCCTCCTGGGGTGTCATGAGGCTGTTTCAGAGATACTACAGCAGCCAGGTGGAACTGGCCCATGCACTGTAGTGCGTGGTCAGATAAACCTGAAGTATGTAGCAGTGCCCATTCTTGCTGCAGCCGTTCTTGATCAGAACTTCTCCTGCCTCCCTCCGCTCCCCTCCATGTTCCTGCCAGAGGCATGTAGAACAGTTCTCTTCTGTTTCTGTGAGAAGCATGCAGGGAATTGAGAGGGTGCTGCTGCCTGCTTTAGACTTCTCTGGCTGTGCACTGAGGTTCATAGATTCATAGATATTAAGGTCGGAAGGGACCTCAGCAGATCATTGAGTCTTACCCCCTGCCCTGGGCAGGAAAGAGTGCTGGGGTCAGGTGACCCCAGCCAGGTGCTTGTCTCATCTTAAAGACCCCCAAGGTAGGGGAGAGCACCACCTCCCTTGGAAGCCCATTTGAGATTCTGGCAACACTAACTGTAAAGAAGTTCTTCCTGGTGTCTAATGTAAATCTGCTCTCTGTTGGTTGTGGCCATAATTTCTAGTTATTCCAAGGGGTGCCCTGGTAATCAGAGCAGCTCTTGTTCCTTGCTGCCCCCCACCTCCTTGATGAATTTGTAGTTGGCCCCAAGATCACCTCTCAGCCTTCTCCTGCGGAGGCTGAAGAGATTCAGGTCCCTCAATCTCTCCTCGTAGGACCTTACCAGCAGGCCCGTATCCATGCGCTTGGCCCTCCTTTGGATCCTCTCAAGGTTATCCACATCCCTCTTGAAGTACGGCACCCAAAACTGGACACAGTACTCCAGCTGCGGCCTCACCAGTGCTGCATAGAGGGGAAGTATCACCTCCTTGGACCTGTTTGTGATCCACCTGCTAATGTATAATAAAGTACAGTTAACTTTACTGATCATCAGATTGAAGACTTACATTCATCTTGGAGTTGGCTGACTCTGAGATCCCTTTCTGCTACAGTGCTGCTGAGAGGGTCATTCCCCAGCCTGTAAATTTGCTGGCGATTCCTTCTCCCTAGGTGCAGCACTTTGTGTTTGTTCTTATTGAATTGCTTCCTGTTTTGCTCTGTCCACTTCTCCAACCTGTCCAGATCCACCTGGATTTGTTCCTTGCCCACTGGTGTGTTTACTTTACCCCATAATTTGGTATGATGTGCAAATTTGGACAGAGTGCTCTCCGTGCCTTCATCCAAGTCACTGATGAAGACACTGAACAGCACTGGTCTAAGGACTGAATCTTGGACAACTCCACTGCCCACATCTTTCCAGGCCGGTGCCAGCCCATCCACTACCTCTCTGGTTATGTCCCATGAGCCAATTTGCCACCCACCTGACCATGTAATCATCTGCATCACAGCTGCTTAGTTTATTTATGAGAACAGGATGAGATACCATATCAAAGGCTTTCTTAAAATCCAGGTAGATGACCTCTACCTTTTCCCCTGCATCTAAGCATTTTGTGACCTGGTCATAAAAAGAAACAGGGTTAGTCAGGCAGGATCTCCCTGCTGTGAACCTGTGCTGATTGCCCTTCAGCATTATTTTTCCTGCTGGACTCCCACAAATGTGATTCTTAATAATTTTTTCAAAGGTTTTGCTGAGAGTAGAGGCAAAGCTAACTGGCCTATAGTTACCAGGATCCTCCTTCCTCCCCTTCTTGAAAATAGGGACCACATTGGCCCTTTTCCAGTCTGCTGGGACATGACCTGAGCACCATGAATGCTCGAACAGTCTTACCAGTGGTTCTGTTATGACACTGTCCAATTCCTTCAGCACCCTTGGATGAAGATCATCTGGGCCTGATGACTTAAACACATCCAGCCCCTCCAAGGGTCCCTTCACTAAGTCAGCACTAACAGTTGGTGGGCCGATTTCCCTCTTGTGCTTCTCTATAATCCAACTGGGAGATTTGTCCTGATCCATGTTCAGGAATATAGAAGCAAAAAACTTATTGAAGAGCTCAGCTTTGCCCCTCGTATCTGTCATCAGTTGCCCTAGTCTGCCATTACTGTGTGTGGGCCAGTTTCACCTGGCTGTGGCACACCGCTCTAGTTAAGAACCGCTGAAGTAAGTGGAGGTTGAAGTACAACAGTGGTTCTCAACCATGGGTGCTTCCAAATCTAAAACCAAAAAGTTTTGGAGGGGTGAGTTGAATCTAGAAGGGTTGAAAACCACTGTCTTACATCATTGGTTATCATTGTAAAAGTAAAATCATCTGCCCTGTTAAACCAGACTCCTTATAGTGACAGCAGTGCTTTGACCTGTGTGACGCTGTAGGAAAATAGGGTCTAGATCAGGGCTGTCCAGCAGGCGACCCAGGGGCTGCAGGTGGTTGGGGCTCCGTGGCTCCTGCTCAGCCACTCTCCCCCCATTGTTTCAGGTGCAACAGCAGTTGAAGTCTCTGCACTTCCTCTTCCTCTGGCTTCTGCTGCTGCCTTAGGGCAGGTACTGCATTGTGGGTTGCTGAGGGTCAGGCCCAGGCCGCATGGACACATAGTGCAGTGGAGATGGCGTGGGGGAGCATCCACACGGTGTGTGCCCCAAGGGCTCATAGTCCCTGCTGGTGGAGCCTGCACAGCGCGCATGGTCTGTAGAATGTGTGGCCCCTAGCCACTTACAAGTTTTCAGCGTGGATCTGGATGCAATGACTTTGAGGTGGATTCATGGAAGATCATGGTCAAAGAGTAATCCTTAATGATTCAGTGGCAAACTGGAAGAGGGTATTGACTGAGTTTCCCTGGGAGACAGTCCATCCTGGAACCAGTGCTCTTTAATATCCTCACTGTAATGCCTTGGAGGATGGAGTTGGGTGTATACTTAATACATTTGTAGATGACACTAAGCTGAGTGAGAGCAGATACAGATTTCTGGAGGACAGATATAGGATGCAAATAACTTTGATAAACTAGGAAATGACCTCCTTGGAGGCATGGAAACGGAAAGGGATCTTGGAGTCCTAGTGGACTCCAAGATGAACGTGAGTTGGCAGTGTGACGAAGCCATCAGAAAAGCTAATGGCACTTCATCATGCATCAGCAGATGCATGACGGATAGATTCAAAGAAGTGATACTCCCCCTCTATGGGCGCTGGTCAGACCGCAGTTGGAGTACTGCGTGCAGTTCTGGGCACTGCACTTCAAGAGAGGTGTGGATAACCTGGAGAGGGTCCAGAGAAGGGCCACGCGTATGGTTAAGGGCTTGCAAGCCAAGCCCCACGAGGAGAGACTAGACCTTTTTAAACTCCGCAAGAGAAGGTTGAGAGGTGACCTTGTGGCTGCCTATCAGTTCATCACGGGGGCACAGAAGGGAATTGGTGAGGCTTTACTCACCAAGGCACCCCCGGGGGTTACAAGAAATAACGACCACAAGCTAGCAGAGAGCAGATTTAGACTGGACATTAGGAAGAACTTCACAGTTCGAGTGGCCAAGGTCTGGAACGGGCTCCCAAGGGAGGTGGTGCT
>JAGPOW010001296.1:129446995-129512248 GCA_030014935.1 Caiman crocodilus
GGCTGGACATAAGGAAGAATTTCTTTACTGTCCGAGCCCCCAAGGTCTGGAACAGCCTGCCACCGGAGGTGGTTCAAGCGCCTACATTGAACACCTTCAGGAGCAAACTGGTTGCTTATCTTGCTGGGATCCTATGACCCCAGATGACTTCCTGCCCTTTGGGCAGGGGGCTGGACTCAATGATCTTCCGAGGTCCCTTTCAGTCCTAATGTCTATGAAATGTATTGAGGTCCCTCCCAACCCTAACATCTATGAATCTATGAACTGTAAAAGAGATCTGAAATAAGCTTGTTAAAATTCAGTAAAAAGAGTACAAGGTACTTTGGAAAGAGAGAATCTAGGAAGGAACAATCTAATTACTAGATATAATATGGGGTAACTGCTGTTTAGCTTGCAGAAAGGATCTGGGGATTATAGTGGATCCCAAACTGAATATGAGTCAACAATATGCTGCCATTAAAAAAACAAAACAAAACTTGATAATATACTGAGATATATTAAGAGAATGATTATGCACAAGCTATGGGAGATGATTCACTATATTTCATAGATGCTAGGGTCAGAAGGGACCTCAACAGATCATCGAGTCTGACCCCCTGCCCTGGGCAGGAAAGAGCGCTGGGGTCAGATGACTCCAGCCAGATACCTATCTAGCCTTCTCTTAAAGATCCCCAAGGTAGACCCTTGGAAGCTCATTCCAAATTTTAGCCACCCTCACCATGAAGTTTTTCCTGATCTATAGACTAAATCTGCTCTCTGTCAGTTTGTGACCATTGTTCCTTGTTACCCCAAGAGGTGCCCTGGTGAACAGAGCATTTCCAATCCCTTGCTGTGCCCCCCCTAATGAATTGTAGATCGCCACAAGATTAGCTCTCAGCCTTCTCTTGCAGAGGCTGAAAAGGTCCAGGTCCCTCAGTCTCTCCTCACAGGGCTTGTTGTGTATGCCCCTAACCATATGAGTGGCCCTTCTCTGGACCTTTTCGAGTCTATCAACATCCTTCCTGAAGTACGGCACCCAAAACTGGGCTTAGTACTCCAACTGCTGATGTATGATAAAGTGTGGTTTCATCAAAAAGCTGTTTTATAGGGAGTAGGGTGATCAATTGTTCTTTGTGTCCGGAGGGAACAGGACAAAAAGTAATGGGTTGAAATTGCAACAGGGGAGATCTAGGTTAGGTATTAGGAAGAGTTTTGTAACCATGTGGGTGGCTAGGCATTGGAGCATATTTCATAACCTCTAGGTACTCTTTGTCACTGGAAGATTTTTAAATGCAGACAAACATTTGTCCAGGGTATTTAGACAAAGATTATCCTGCCTTGAGCAGGGAGTTGGACTATATTGCCTCTTGGGATCCCATCCAGCCCTATTTTTCTATGATCCTACATTTCCTTTCCTCCCTGCAATTTATGGAACATCTAAGGCTTATACTTGCTACAGGTATACAATAAAACATGATAATAAAATTCCCTCTCCTACCATCTATATGACGTTGTGAATTCTCATTAAAAGTTATTATCATCTGTTGTTTTGTGTGTGTGTTTAGCATAGATGACTTAATCAGTACACAGTGGCTGAATACCAACAGGTTGTCTTCAAAAGATTTCTTTTCTATCAGCTTTTCTCTTTGCAGTGAGGAGGAAGAAATGACAAGCCAGTTATGTCAAGCAACAGAAAATAAATGGCATTCCCTCAGGGGACTTTTTGTGTGAGAGAGGGAGAGAGATACAGAAACGTTTTTGGATACGCTTGGTTTAAAAGGACCTTAACTCAAAATGTTTGGCTCTTAGATTTTGTTTAAAAATTCAAACTGTAAACTGAATAAATATGTTCTTATGGCAATCTGAAACACTTTAAAAAGAAAACGTACTTTCATTTAGATGTAGACAGTCTCCTGCGAAACTGTGAATGTACACTGCAACAGCACCATGCTAGTGCTTGAGAACTAGGGATTGAGGTCCCAGTCTTAAAAATTACTCTCATGCAACATGCCAGGTTTGCGAGGTTGTGCAGAAGCCCAAGAGTCCTCTCAGACAAAATTTTCCGTATCGAGGTCATACACATTACTGGGCCAGTGTCACAGCAACATAACAGTGGAGTTTCCCAACCAGAAAGTGAAGCTGACCAATCTGTTTTTGCTATCCAACGGATTAAAAGGCTACCCGTAACCTGTATACTCTAAAACAAATGACATTTTAAGTCTGCCACCTGTGATTGCATCAGTGGAAGGGTAAGCCTTTTTTGCAACTCCTTCCAGAACAATAAATCATAAAGGAAATGGCCATTAAATGAAAGAGGCAAAGACCGGGAATATATACATGTTTTTGTTATGCCAACAGCATTGCTTGCCATTTGTTGCATGGATAAAATGTAAACGTTTGCATCAAATAAGTCACTGAACAAGTCAAGCCTAGTTTTGATTTTGTGCAATTCTAAGCATGCACGACCAGTGTTTGAAGTGAAAGCTTGGTGTCTCATTGATACTGCATGATTACCAAAATGTTCCTCCTTGTAGTCATAAAGGACAAACCTCCAGATCCAGTCCTTTCTAACCTGCTTTCTGATTGGGGTGACTTTAACCATGTTCATTTTGAGTCCTTTTTCGGGATTGTTGAAAGCTGTGGCTGGGGTGGAGGCTTTCAGGAGGACCCCTATATAACACAAGGAAGTTTGAAGATTTCAGGTGCCAACAAACTCATATCTGTATGTTTCCGTTGGCTTGCTGCAGCCTGTGTTCAGAAAGGTAAGAGAAGTATTGACCAAACTCCTCAAACCTGAGCCGGAGTCGGGATGCTTTCATAATAAGTTGTACTTCGAAAACTCCCTCTGCCAAGGACTCGATACGATGTTCAGATCTGTGACATAAGAAAGCACATCTGATTATCAACCCCGACGTATCTGCTCCCAAATACTGGGGCAACAGAGATGGGAAAAGAAAGAAGATGGGTTCTACAGCGACAGAATTAAAAATGTGTTTTTGGGGGGGAGGGTTTTTTCTTAAGGGATTATGTGCACTGGTGCTTTTTAAGGTGGTGTCATATTGTAAGAGGCACAATAGCTTTGGTAGCATCTACAAAAAGCTACCTGTTGACTGATGCTCAAGGAGTAGGCCTTGAATGCAGGTAGGACACAGTTGCAGAAACATGTCTGCAGCTCCAGCCATCCAATGTAACAAGCACAGCATCACCAGAATAACTGTCCTCCATATAGGATACCAATATGGCTCTCATTCGCAAACTATCTGAATGCATTACAATAACTTAATCTTGCAACCCCACTCTGAGGCAAGAAGTAGCTATAGTCTCATTTTACAGACGTAGGACCAAGGTACAGAGAAATTATTTTAAAAGCAAGGTCACACGAATTTTGTGGCAATGTCTGGAATGGGACCAGGTCTTAGGCTGTAGCATTTTAGCCACTGGAATATCTTCTCTCAAAAATGGGGCTTCTGAACTCTGAGCAAGGTGAAAGGGATAGAGAAGTCCAACTAGATCACAGCAATATGAGCTTTATGGTCACTAAAATGAAGGTTGTGTAAGTTTTATGACTGAAAATAATTCCTTTAAAATAGGTCCAGCTGTTGGCTTATTTGCATCTCTTGGGTTACAGAGGAAAAGGAATAGAAGGATAGATGATCTGTGACCAAGGGGACTTGGAGGGGATAAAAACATTGTTTACAGGGTGAAAGGAAAAGAAGAGGGGACTGGGGATGTGGGGGGGGGGGGTGTAAAGAGCTGAAGAAATGCTGAGGAGGTAGGGAGAGGAAGAAAGAGCAGAAATAGATAATACAGGAGCCCTCAAGGCTTCCCAAAATTGCAAGCCAATTCCACCACTTAGGAAGAAGTCACCACAACCCAGTGCAACTAGCAAAAAGGCTAGCATATAAAATGGCACACACAATTACATGTTAAATAGTTCTCCTGGCAGCATCACCTAGCAAATGCTGTGATGTGAAACTCTTGCCATTGCCACACAAAGCTGTACTGTGACCCTGGCTTGTTTGCTGAGCAGTTAATAGAGCACTGGTCGAACTGGAATATGCTACCATTCCACTGGCAAATTTGTATTGGTGAAAATGGCATAGCTAGTGGAGGGGCAGTCCTGGACACATTGGTCTCCTCCAGACAAGCAAGCACATGCCTGTTGCGGCATCTCAAAGCAGTTTGAAATGCAGCAGGTGGCACGCTAGGAGTGAAAAGATGTTTCCAGTGTGGACTCTTTAAGTGCCATGAAGCAACTGGAGGCTGGGTCCTCCAAAGGGATGCTCTAGCACCTGGCCTAAGCATTTCTATGCCCCTGCTGCTCCGGCATGCTGCCGTGCCGGAGCAAATAGAAGTGGAGCAAGGCTGGCAGCAGCAGTCCGGACCCAGGCTCCGCCCCTGGTAAGTAGGGACTTGGGGATGGGGGCACTGTGGGTGTGTTGCACACATCTACGTGTTGCCCTATGGTGATGCCACTGCGCCGTGCTTTAGTATGTCGAAAAGGAAGTACTAGACCAGTAACCGCCCGTACTCTGCTGTCTGCCCGGCACACATTTATTTTTAGCAGCTACTTTGCTGTAGCATCGCGCTTTAATGGGGGAGTGCACCACTACGGTGAAGTATCTGCTGGTCACATGGAGACACCCGTGGATTCTGTCGCCGTGGTGCGTCACTCCGGTGACAGCATCATGTGTAGATGCGCCCACTGAGGCAGATGGAGCTGGGACCAGATGCAGCAAAAAAAAAATGTTCAATAAGAAAAATGGAAAATACACCCAGCCTGCAAGAATAGTGTTTGACAAATATTGAAGCCTTAAACGTACTCAGGCTTCTTTGGGAGGGTGCGGGGGGAAGCACGGACTAGCACTCAGGGGATCTGAGCTCTGTTCCTTCCTCAGCTTCAGCCTTCCTTCTGACTTTAGGAGAGTCACTGTGGCTTCATATTCCCCGCTGGAAAATGGAGCTAGTAGGACTTCCCTATGTGTTGTGAGGCTGCATCGTGGGGAAGTTCAGCTGCAATAATGAGGGAGCCATGTGCATAATTTGACAGATACATTCAAATTTCTATAGAGAGATCCCATGGTAAATTAGGTGGAGGTAGAAATTTAGCAAGAACTTCTACAGAAACTGGCCAGTGCTAACCTGTGCAGCCATCAGCACTAGTCTTCAGTATAAACACAATTCCTAGAGCGTGACTTGCAATGGCTAGATCTGCGGAGAGAAAACCAGAGCAATCGTGTTCCCTTCCCAGAAGCATGAGGGAACTCATACCACCAATCCTCTCCTCTGGCATTTTGGGGCTCCAGAAATTCAAAGGGCAGACCAACTGGGTAGATAAGCTATTAGCAAAAAGGGAGCTGTGCCTTCCTACAGATCCAAGGTCTTTGTGCGCTAAACACTCAAAGTCAGGCCGAGATGCTAAGACTCGCATGTGGATGCTCCTTGGTGTTGCCCATTATGTACTGATTGGGACCGGTAGCAAAATCATGATGCTAAAAGGCAAAAGCGTAAACCCATGACAGAGTTTTTGATGGGAAACCAGAGAATATGTTTGCACTGCTTGGCACACTGCTCATTCTAGCCATATGCCCTAGAATCTCCCTGGGGATTAAAACATCCTTTTTAATTAATCTGTGCATGTCCTGACTAATTCTAGAAAATTAAGATTGAAGGAAGCTCTAAATGGCAGATGCATTAGCCTGTGTTCCTATTCCTGCTAAAGGGCAGGATGCGTAAATGCACTTACTACCTCTAGGGGTATAGGTATATTCCTCAACCTGACAAAGCCTATTTATATTTGAAAGCTTGCTAAGAAGAATTTTTCCAACAATTTGAGTTGGTCTAATAAAATATATCAGATTTACCCGAAGAGCCTTGTCTGCCTTACTACCTCCAGGGAAAACTTGCTGCTGTAGGAGCTGGTGCTGAGGAACCAGCAGGTGGCACTTTCCCCTCGAAGTTTGCACAGAACCAGTTCTCCAGGATGGTACCTTGCTGACACTGCACCGATATGTGGCACCTTCCAAGATGTAAAACCTTGGTCACCATTGCTTGTGATCATTAAAGATCTCCTGAGATGTTTCTGTAAAAATAGGTCTCTCTCCCTGGGCTACATCTCACAGTGGGCAATTGCATTTTATTGACAGCCCTATTCTGTATGCAGGTTTGCTGACCCAGAGCAGCGCCTCTTTTACTTCAAGTCTATAGTGTTGGTGTATCAGTTAAACTGGCGCTGTGTGTCATCCCAGAGATGGCTGCCTTTTGTTGGAGGGTGAAGAGATACAATTCCCAAAGCATTTGAGATCCCTTTGGCATGTAACCACATGTGTCACCATGAAAGATATCAGGTAAAATAAATATACCTATTACGCAGCACTTACTAGAACTAGATCGTGATGTGCTTAAAGGAGGTAAGTGTCATCATAATTTCATAACTGAGGCAGGGAGAGGTGAAGTGACCGAGTATGAAACTTATTTTGTAGGAAAGGAAAGGCCCCGTAGTGAATCAGTTGCATTAAACACTTTTGACTCGTTAACGATCTGAATGAGATTTATTATCGGTAGAGTTCTAGGGATGCTGGATTTCAAATCTTGCCCAGGAGCAATTTGAAAAATATATCAATTTAATGTTTGCAGGGCAATTCTCCGGAAAGGATTTTTTTTCCATTCCTGTAGGTGGCATAAATGTAGCATACAACTGCTGAGCAGTTTTGCATTGAAATCTGAGGCCTTTCGAGAAGCTGCATTCTTGGTGACACAGCTTATGAATCAGAGGGGAGGTTTTTTTAATGGTTTCTACAGACACACCTAAATAAGCTCATTTGCCATTTTCCAGCAGCTGAGTTGTTGGTGGGTTTTTTTTTCTTTTTTGTCGAAGGGGCATCAAGGAACACCTCCCTTAGTCTGAGTAACCAAGTGGAAAAAATCCGATTGTCTGACAACATCGGACAATCATAAAACCCAGCTTCAAAAAATATAGAGTTACTGTCTGCTATGCAACTGCTGTCCTTTGACAATTCATACGAGGGAAACTGAACTGACCAGTGACTCGGGCTGACGTGCTTTGCTTGCAAACAGGACTGCACTGAAGAAAATGCTCTGTCCCCATTTACTTTGCCACATTTCTCCTCCGGTTCTGTTCAGCTGACACGGTGCTGATTGGTCTATGCAGGTCAGAATAAGTTATATCAGCATGGTGTTGGCTAAGCTGAGATCAGGGTTTATGCCCAGTGGTTAGGAAGCTGACTTGTGATTTGGGATTTCACTTTCCTGTGTTGCTGGAGGCTTCCTGCATGACCTTGTGTATGCCAGTCAGTCTCCCTCTACCTCAGTTCCTCGTCTGTAAAATTTTGAGAATGGGGTGTTTTAATAATAACTGCATTGAAAAATAAAAACTCTTATATACTATTTATGGAACTTATAGAACATGGCTTCTCATTATTTTCACTAACTTGTCAGCCATGTCCAGTTACATGCCACCTAAATCGATTTTTTTAAATGGGAATTAAACACCATTAATTTTCCTAGTTATAACGAGACTTGAGATTAGCTTTATTGAACCAAGATCAAAGTGCTGACATATTCTGCTCTGCTGTTGTAATAAAAGAATTGATGGGATCTATCAAGAGGTGACAAACTAAATTCCACTTCCACACACAAAAGCTGTTGCTATCATTCCTGGATCCTATAAATGAAAATAAAACATATTTTAAATGCCTCAAGTTTTGTTCTTATTTTAAAATCAGTCCTCTCTTGATGTTTTTAAGTGTTAATGAGTCCTTGTCCTTAGCCAACTTGTTACAATTCCTTTTGCAGCTTTACCAGATCTCATTATTTGACCTGCAGATTTTATTTTCTTGTTACAGTGTGTAAAGAATTCTTGGACAAATTTTACAACTCTTTAAAAGAAAAGCATTCTGACTTCACTGTGGCTGCCATAGAGGAGGCTCTGCTCAGCAGCTGCAAGGCTGCAAGAGGAAAAGACCAGCGCCTGGTATCATTCTTGTTTTCATATATTGCTTTAGCTTCATGCTCCCAACTATGACAAAATCCTGGTTAGAAGGTGCTTGGACAGAAAAGATCTCTTCTCTTGCACTGCCTAATTCTCAGGCACTAATTTAGATCTAACTGCATCAATGAGAGTATTAAAGCAAAGGTCAAAGGTCTGCCTGGGTTTAATGAGCCCTGGTTAAGATACACCAATTTCTGTAGCCAGTAGCACACAAGGGAGTGATGCGTCTGGCATCATATCAAGGCATCTCTGTTGTCGCCAGACCAAATAACCAGGTACCCATTTGCGATTGGGTCTACTGGGGGCAGACTTTGACACAAATCTGGACCAGAGTTCAAAATTATCACTGAAACCCTGGTGGTGAGGCACTTTAACTGCCTTGCCACAAAACATGCTCAGCGGCATACGTGAAAATGAGTCTGGGAAATCCTAGATTAATTTCTAGTGGGTAAGGGTCTGCATCCCAAAGGAACTGATCCAACACCCACTGAAATCAGTAGGAGTCTTTCCATCGGCCCCAGTGGGCACTGGATGAAATCCTACATTAATTAGGCATTAATTAGCACATAGGCATTAATGTGTTTGCTGCTTTTTTACTGTTTTGACATTCCTGGGCATTGTACACCATAGCTGTTCAAAAGGGTTGTTCATCCAGTTTTAAGAATAGGTTTGACAAGTACTTGTATAGGAAAGTACATCAGAATGATCCTGTCTTGAGCAGGGGGTTGGACTCAAATGCCTCCTGAGGGCTCTTGTGGCCCTATTTTTCTATGATCCTATGTTCAAGTAATCAAAGATTGAATAGGTGTGGGTCAAACTATGCCTTCATCTCTTTGTACTGCTTCATCCCTTCATATCAAAGCAGGTAGGACTGTATGAAGCAGGCTGCCAATGGCACCTGTGTGCTATCTCTTCTGTCTGACCTGTTTCCTGGGTTTGGGAAAAGCACTGATTGCGAGCTCCCAGGCGGTGAAGCAGGTCAGGTCCCCTACATTTTTCAATCTTGTGTTCAGTGCATTTTTGTAAATGGATGTGGGGCATGGCCACAAGGAGACCAGAGACTGCCCTCCTTTTTGAAAGGCAGGGCCTGGTAGCTGCAGGACAGACCATGTCTGCTGAAGTGCACAGCAGATCTGATGAGTAGTAATGTATGATGTTAAGCCTAAGCTCTCCATGATGTAGTACCAAAGTGAACAGCTTAAAAAGATGAGTTCTGAGAGTTTACCGTCTAAGACAAGAGGCAGGTGGAAACAGAAAGGTGGAGTGGAGAGTCCTAGGAAATAATGAGAGAGTCTTGATCAGCATGGTCAGTAGTGAGCCCAGCATTTTCTCTTCCTAAACATGGTCATGTTGAATATTTCCTTATTCTCCTTGTATTTAACATGAAAAGGGGTGGCAAAATTTGGCCCTTGACTTACTAATTCATAGTTAGTTAACTTAATACATAGAAAAAGGTGCAAGGAACAATCTGACATGCACCATTAATAGGGCCATGATGCGTCACGAGTGTGTAACTGGCAGTTCATTATGATGTATTAACTTACTAGGTTAATGTTAACCTGGTACTGTATACTAGGACTGTGCAAAGCTTCGGATCATGATTCAGATTCGGAGATGATTCAGAGGCCAAATCTACGAATCTGAATTGAATCACTGGAAGCTTTAGGCTTTCCAAATCAATTCGGAGCTTCCAAATAGATTTGGAAAAGATTTGGCAATTCAGCCGTAGGGTATATTAGGGAATCGATGAAATATCTAACTTTGTTGTCTGTAGGCTGATTCTGATGAAAGTTGCTCGGGTGGTAGCCTCTGCTGAGAGCATGACATGTGCCGAGTTTCAAGGTGACAGGTACAGGGGTTTCTGAGAAACTGCACCTCAAAGTCCTGAAAGCAAAACTCATGTCACATGTGTGTGTTAAGTCACAGGGGAGTGAAAACTGCAGGAGTGGTAGCTCCTACAGAGGCCACAAAGCCTGCCAACTTTCAAGGAGATAGGTGGAGGGGTTTCTGGGAAACTGCACTTCAAGCTGCTGACAAGCAAAACTCTTGTCACGTGCGTATATTAAGGCACAGGGGGTAAAAACTGCAGGGATGGTAGCCCCTGCTGAGGCCACAAAGCCTGCCAAGTTTCAAGGAGATAGGTGCAGGGGTTTGTGGGAAACTGTACCTCAAGCTGTGGATAAGCAAAACTCATGACATGGGTGACAGTGTCTGTGTTAAGGCCCAGCAGGGTGAAAGCTGCAGGGATGGTAGCCCCTGCTGCGGCCACGAAGCCTGCCAGCTGTCAAGGAGATAGGCGCAAGGGGAGTCTGGGGCCCTGCACCTCTAGCTGCTGACAGGCAAAACTCGGGTGATGGGTGCTTGTGCAACTGTGTTTGTCTTGGAGCACCAGTGGTGGGGGCAGGAACTACTGCAGGTCTAGCTGCTAAGCTACTGCGTTACCAATCCATCATGATTCATTCACCGACCAGCTCAGTACACACTAGCTAGCTACTAGATAATGAGTTAACAAGCAACGATTAACACCTACAAAACCACAAACTAAGCAGAGGAGAGAATCAATACAGAGCTGGGAACTGCTACTGGCCCAAGACAGAGATAGTCAGTTGCACAAGCACCCACGTCATGAATTTTGCCCATCAACAGCTAGAGATGCACAGCCCCAGAACTCCTGCACCTGTCTCCTTGACAGCTGGCAGGCTTTGTGACCTCAACAGGGGCTAGCAGGCCTGCAGCTTTCACCCTGCTGCTCCTTAACACACACAGTGTCACCCATGTCATGAGTTTTACTTGTCTGCAGCTTGAGGTGCCAAACCACTACACTTATCTCCTTGAAACTTGGCAGGCTTTGTGGCCTCAGCAGGGGCTACCACCCCTGTGGTTTTCACCCCTCTGTGCCTTAACACACACAGTGTCACCTATGTTATGAGTTTTGCTTTTAGGACTTTGAGATGCAGTTTCCCAGAAACCCCTGCATCTATCACTTTAAAACTTGGCACACATCGTGCTCTCAGCATCCCTGTACGTTTCATCCAAACCAGCCAAAAGACAACAAAGTTATAGGTATTTCATTGATTCCCCATATACTCTATGGCCGAATCTCCGAATTGGCTTTGAATCTTCCAAAGCGATTTGGCTGAATCGAATCAGAAAAACAATTCAGATCTCCAAATCAAATCTCTGGCATCCGAACTGGCTGAATCTGAATCGAATAGTTCCCTATTCATACAGGCCTACTGTATACAGTATTCTTGGTTCCTTTAATAATGGTATACTTTTAAAGTAGAAATAATCCCATTCAATGTGGCCATTCAGCTAAAAGGTAGGAGCTGCTATTTGCTTATTAAAGGCTTCCAAATTAGCTTGTGGGCAAGGTGCAGCTGATTGAAATTCACTTCCTGTTTTGCCAGAGGTGCCTTATTTGCATTATTCCAAATTTTACTGAGCTTAAATGAAGCCTCCATTTAACAGTCACAACAGGAGGTCCTGCTGTCAGTATCCCTGAGTTTTACTGAAAGTGTTGAACATACAAGCACCCTTTAACACTTTCCACTGTTCCTGTTTTTCTTCAGTGCTGACTGTGTGTCCTGCTTGTTTCAGTGCTATTACATTGGAGCAGTAAGTGATGCACCCACCAAGATCATCAGTGAGGTCAGCCGCCCAATGAGTGCCCATGTGCCCGTGCCCAAGATCTGTGATAAGCTGAAGAAGATAGATATTCAGATCTGTGAACTCAAATACGGTAAGGCCTCCTTACCTATGCGCACTCATGAATTCTCAATGGGTCTTGCTCAGAACAACAGTCATTCCAAAATGTGATGTAGAAAGGAAAATAAGTAGCTTTGTCTTTTTGTCTTTGTTCCACTTCTATGCATACTAGGCCAGAAATCTCTCTCCAGTGAGTTTCTGGCTTATGTTTTAATCTCAGAAGTATCAAAAGTATCATGTCTTTTCTTCATTAATTATGTTGGAGGACTCAAAGGTCCTCTTTGGGAGCCATGGATGGGCACTTTCCTGGCTCTTAAGTAAATGGGGAATTGTGTTGAATCCTTTAGATAGAGGGGTTGTTTTTGCACATCTTCTCCTTAATCAGGTCTCCTTTATATCATTGATACTTAAGAAACGCTCATCTTCTATAGTGGACACATATGACTTTACAGTGTCAAATGTTTATGTGACTTTTTTGTAATGTTAAAACAAACAATAAAACCCCTGTAAATGTATATATTAAAAAAGAATCCTCCCAGGCCTTTCTGCACCATAAAGAAGTTAAATTTGGGGACAATGCCTTTGGTCTTTTTATTTGCCAGTCACCCTCAATTTTTGATACAGCCATATCTTAAATGTCATCTCTCTCTCAACCCTAAACTCTGTGGTGCTTTAACATCTTTAAGCAGAAGCAAAGGCCTTCTGTTGTCCAGTTGAGCTGAACTGCTCACGTGACACTCACTGTATTTACAAGCAGTTTTGGTGCAGGCATGAAAACAGGCTAGCCACAACTGCAGTGCACTCATCCACCCGGGGGATCAAAAGCTTAAGAAGCGAGTTGTGCTGAAACCACTATCATGAGGACTCAGCCTACCCACACAAACCATTTAAAGAAAAGTCCCTACTGGTTGCCTAGCCATAGAGAGAGGGTGAGGAGTGAGCAATTAAATTGCTAACCAGTGACAATGAACCTTCCTCCGATCTGAATCCATCTGATTCGGTCAGTAATTGCCACTCTGCCTTTGGGACTCTTAATATTTAATGGTGTCAAGAGCTATCCTGGCCCAGCAACTGCATCACCAGTGTGTTGCTACAGCTAATCACAGGTCTTAGGACATGACCCAAAGCTCAGTGAAATCTTTGTGAACCTCTGTGAACCTTTTCAGGGCCTTAATTGGGCTTATCTTACTCCATCAGCGAGGGCCAAACTCTTTCCTTACATGCATTAATTTCAACAGGAGCTGACCCATCACTGCCAAAAGCCAGTTGATTATAAAAATGCAAACGATTTATGTTTTGAAAATAATTTCTAAATTATGGTCCATTGCTGGTTTACTTACAGGGTTTTTATCTATAAAAGGGGTTCCTCTTCCTTCCCAGAAGCCTATAGCCACTGATAAGAGGTCTCTACCACACAAACATAAAATGCTGAGTAACACTGCATATCATTTGCCAAACCCGCTTTCAGTGATCCATCAAATTTGTCAGCATCTATCAGCCATTGTAGATGATGCAAAGGAAAGTAAAGAAAATCCATAATGCATCTGATCCATACTGCCAGTATAATAAGGGTCCTTCCTTCCTCACCCCAGCAGCAGGTACCCAAATCATGAGATTTGTTTTCCACCTGTTTTGACCTGATTCTGCAAAATGCTGAGTGCTGCTTATCAGGTGCTGAGCACTAACATTTCTTGTTGGCTTCAAATTGCTGAGGGCACTCAAGGGTCTTGAAGGATCAAATGATGAATATGCTTTTTTTAGTTGTAAAGTCATCCAGCTCCATTTTGAATACTGACAAAAATGTTGTCTTTTTAAAAGAAAGCCAGGAGTTACATCAGTGTGCATAGCAGAGATCCTTTTCCTGAGGCTAGGTATGCATATCCAGGAAATAAAGCACCAGAATCCTGTGGCTTCTGTGTCTAATCATTTGAGTCTCTGAAACAGGGAGATCTGTTTGATGTCACAAGCAGTGAGACTCCAGAGCCATTCACTCACCCCTCTTCCAGACCTTGATGCTTTAAGGAAATAGGTGTTTGAGAAACCAGCTGACAAGCTGGGGGATGGAGGCCAGTTGGTAATCAGTGAGCCCCATCTGCTCAGGGTACAATCCAGCTGTGTGCTGACTCCAATAAGCGAGAGAGGAGGCTCTGTGGAGTACGAATCTGGCTAGCGCATGCCTGGTAACAACTACACAGACCTGCAAAGGAAGGTGGAGCCCCCTAATTGGGGAGTGGATGAGGGCTTGAAGAGAGAATGGAGTTTACTATTGCTTCAGTGCACTTTGGGTTACTAGTGATTTTGGAAGAATCAAGGAGGTCCTGAGTCTTACATGCATGACTGTTGTGCTTGTACAGTCATGCTGTGTCACGGAGGGACGTGCAGCCTGCCAGGCCCTCCCTCAGCTGTCACCTGCATGCCAGGAGATCCCTTTGTAGCCTGTGTATTAACTGGATTATTTTTTCTCTGCTTTGGCAGCACAGAGGAGTTGAGGACCATGTGCAACTGTGTGCCCTCTGAACTATATCTCGCATTCTTTTCTTTTGCAGAAAGGAAACTGGACCTGACATCAGTGGATCTCTCCAAAATGCGAGTGGCAGCGCTTCGGAAGATCCTGGATAGCTGGGGAGAAGTGTGCAAAGCCTGCATAGAGAAAACCGAGTTTGTGAACCTGATTAAGGAGCTAGCCCCAAAATATGCGCCTCCAAACTCCCGAGCAGACCTTTAACTTGCACTCGTTCCAAACAAGCACTGGCTAGAGTATGTCTAAGAATGATTGAGTGACACTGCAATGGCTGGGCTAAATTAATTTAGTTGTTTGGCAATTGCTCACAAGGGGCAAGGATTTCCACATTATTATTGCTAATAACTGCTTTTACAGCACCGTAGTGCTGGTGCTTACAAACACAGTGAGACAAGGTTGCTGCAGTAAGGAACTATGATTAATGTGATTAGTATGATTAGTAGTAGTAGTATTTCTTATTGTAATGAGAAGCCTCAGTCCCATATACGTATATAATAAAAAGCTGGTTCCTTCCCCAGGGATGCATTTTTAGTCTGGAGACGAGAAGACTGAAGGAGGATTTAATAGCAGCCTTCAACTACCTGAAGGACGGTTACTAAGAGGATGGAGCTGGACTTTCTCAGTGGTGGCAGATGGCAGAACAAGGAGCAACAGTCTCAAGTTGCAGCAAGGGAAGTTTAAGTTAGATATTAGGAAAAACTTTCTCACTAGGATGGTGATAAAGCACTGGAACAGGTTACCCAGAGAAGTGGTGGAATCTCCATCCTTGGAGGTTTTTAAGACCCAGCTAGAAACAGCCTTGGATAGGATGATTTAGTTGGGGGTGGTTCTGCTTTGAGCGGTGGGTTGGACTAGACCACCTGAGGTCTTTTCAACCCTAATTTTCTATGATTCTGTGTTCGAAGTAGAGGATGAGAGACAATAAGTAGTAGCATAGCTGAGAGGTCGTGACCAGAAGAGCAGCCCCAAGTGCCACTTTGTGGGAGGGAAGGGGGCACAGGAATAGCAGCTACTGCAGGGGATGGCTGGCCATGCTACTGCCACCAGCAGGAGAGCGCGGCAGCTAATGCTGTCCAGTGAATAGCTGCCATCAAGGGCATGAAGCTGTCCTGTTACTACAAGTGAATACAGCAAAAAAATCTAAAAACTCAATTTTATTCTCACTGAAGTCAAGGGCAAAGTCACAAAGAGGAGGGAACAGGAAGAGGAGTTCCCTCCACCCTTTGTATTAATTATTTTTCAGGGACCTAATCAGATTGGAAAAGGATCCTACATAGGCACATAAATCCGCTTAAACCCCTAATAGATTAAATGGGATCCAGCCTGAAGTATCTAGCCCCTTTTCTGATTTTTCTTATGCACGTAAGGGATTCTTGCTGAAGCCAGGAATAGAATCCACATCTCCCAGGTCTCAGCCCAGTCACTTAGGCCTGGTCTCAACACAACATTACTCTGTTTAACGAAAAGTGGTTTTAAAATCAGACCTTAATCTAAGCTTGTGCAGTGCTACAAATAGATACCTTTAGATCTTGTAACTATGTTGTTTAAAAATAACTAGTTAGCAAAAATCATTAATACTGTTACTCCTGTTCTCCACAAATTAAGCTTTACTGGTATGAGAACCTTTAGCTGGACTAACTGCAGCCATGTTAGGTGGCTGCATTGATTCACGCTGCGAAAATCAATTCACAAATGGCATGGAGATCAGAGCTTCTATTGATCTATTCAAATCAATAATCAGAGCTATTAAGCTTGCCTTAGATTGACGTCGCTTGTAATATATGGGCACAAATTGCATCAACATAGGTTTAAGATAATATAAGAGTTTCCACACAGATATTTGCACTAGTTGCATTTAATTCGTGGCAACTCCTTAACCACAATGCCATCCTCTCCTTGCAGACTTTGTCTCCTTCGTTACTGACATTTTAATTTCTTCAGGGAATGGGGTGGGGAACTCTACAAATAGCCTTATTTGCTGGCCATAGTCCATGCGGACTGAGGCAGGATTGTGTAGAAAAACACGACGTGTGATTAAAAATCATTCAAATGCGTATATGCAAAGGAAAGAATTAAAGTGCAATCTTGACTTTGCAACCATAATTTTTTAAATAATGTAATGTAGTTTGTGTGGAACACACACACACGCGCACGTAGATGGGGAAGTTGTATTTGATTTAGCACAGCTTCTGCCAATGGTAAGATACTTTACGTGTCTCGAGAACCTGGTTTGTGCTAAAGTACGGCTTGTATGGTTTCCCTTGGGGGATTGTTCTGTAGTCCAGTAGATTTTAACTGCTAGGAAATATTGCTTGACATCTCGCCTATGTTTTCCTTTGCTTATTGTCTTCTATTTTCAACTGGTGCTGGTTTGTCCTCCCAATAGTTTGGCACAAGTGCTTTGTCTAGTGCATTTTAGCAATTGGCCTAAATAAACACTTGTCTCCTCTTGGTTCCTACTAAATACCTCTATTCCATATTTGATGTTTATGATAAAAAATATGTCTAGATGGCCAGGGACTCGTACATACCTTTTGTTGTTCTGTTAAGCTAGGTTTTTCCTAAGGATGTCAGTGGAATCTGAGCCCTTAATTCTCTTGTTTGAAAATGTCTCAATTTTTTTATCATTTTACATTTTTGTAAAATGCAAATTTTGTCTGCTTCTAATTTCCTGAAATGAGGGATTTATATAAGTAAGGATGGCAGGCCAAATGATTACAAGATAGCGTCACTAAAGCAAGAAATCATGGCCATGCTAGTTTGATGGCATTTCTTTACATGTATGCACATAACCCCCAATCCAGGATACCACTTAGCTCGTGTTTAACATAATCAAAGGAAAAGTCCTTCTGTTGCCAATGGTACTATTAACAGGCTGAAGGTGCAGTATGTCTTCATTGTGTTTTATGGATTGATGTCTGGTCTAAATTTAAGTTGGTCGTTTCCTTATTGCACAAGATTCAGAAAAAAGCTATTACATATACTAAAAGGAACGTTTTTTCCCCCCCTTGGCTAACTCCCCGCCTACACACACAATGTTCATTTGGCACAATAAAAAAAAACATTGGGGGCATTTACAAAGAGAAAAAGGAGATAAAGTCTGTTCACAAAGATGGTAGTGGTGCCCTTCTGTTTCCCAGCAGCTCAGTGGTTAGAGCCCTCTCACAGGGAATGAGGCCCATGTTCAGTGCCTTGGGATCCACTGCTCCTTCAGTCTGAGATAGGCTGAACCTCCACCGCCTGGGAGAATGCCCTAACCGCCAGGCTGTGAGCTGCTCCTGGTGTAGCCCTCCCTGCTGGGGCTGCTCATATAGCTAAAATACCATGTTTTCTTGCATACAACACACACCGGTCCCTCAAAAATCAGCTCCTCAAAATTCAGGTGCATGTATTAAATGGGGAAGCTGATTTCTCTGCCTGGGATAGAAGCTTTGATTCTGGCACCAAGATTCAGCAGCTGTAATGTTACTATTCAGGTATCTTAGGGAGTTGGTTGACTTACTGGTTCATTATTCTTCACTCCAGGGGTATAAATGATGGTCTCTCCTTCTTAATGATCTTGCCGTTCCAAGCTTTCAGGTCAATTTTGCTGTCTCCTAGTTGCTCCTGGTCTCTTTCTTCTTCTTTTACAACCTTGAAATGAAAGTGATGAAAACAGCTGGCGACTTAACAAAAGCTTATACTATACATATATGATTTAGCTAGGCTATAAGATGCAAATCTACCCTGCCCTTTACCTCCACGCAGCCATATTTGTTACTGTGTGCACGTTCAGATTTCCATGCAAGGGCACTTGGTTTGCTGAGCCACCAATTTATTTTTTTATGAAATCTCCGTGGAGCCAGTTGGGCAAACATGGACTCGTTCTCGGGTGAAATCAGTGGAGCTATGCCAATTTGTACCACCTCAGGCTCTGGCACATTGCTTGCTCAATGTTTATAATTGAAATGCTATGTGGACGGGCCCTGACACCTCAGACATACTTAAGCAATAGTTTTTCAATCAGGGAAGCAGCAAACATTATCTTTTGACAACATATGCGAATAGCAAAATGTTATGTATACCAACTGGGGCTCCCACATCAATTAACCAACACAGAGCTGCCATGGACTGCAGTAGTTTGGAGCTGTGAGACTATGAGAGACAGCATTTGCTGGTGCCAATTAAACGCAGCAACCCAAAAAGCTATTTTCCACAAGCTGTTGAAGCTGCCACTTCACATACACTGGTAAGAGTGGGGGGGGAAGGGGCTTCTCTGTCTCCCAGGATTATGTGACAGGAAGAGAAAGCCTTCTGTCCATGTGCAATAAAACTGGTGGTGAAGAAGGACACGGTAAAATGCTACTTACTATTGTTGGCTGTGGAGCTGCAGAGGAGGATTCAGTGTAGAGGATGTACACTTGGACCAGCTTTCTGTACTGAGCTACTGAAGTGGGCTATCGCCGTATGGTGAAGGAGAGACCGGTTCTAGTGGAGGCTGCTCGGTATGGGGATCTGTGCATAGCTAAGCCAATTGCATCTCTGAAGCTGGGCTTCGGTTACCATTGCAAGAGTTCAGGTTTGCCTCAGAAATGACACTTCCCCTTTGTGCCTTCCCTTGAAGAATGGCAAACAGCATTGCCAATTCCTGCAAGTTCACAGTGCCCCTCTGTGGGAGTAGGTCTCATGAGAAAAATCCAAGGTCCTGCCCCTTTCTCATCGTGTGTGGACTTCAACCACTTTTCACTAAGAGCGCTAACCTGCAGACCCTAGCCTAGGGCACTGAGCTTTAACTTAGCATCTTTGGGACTATGCTCTTTTATCTACCTGGCGATTCAGGAATACATACTGCATTGTTGGTTACCCTTGGGTTATGTGTACAAGCTTTCTTTGCAACCATGAGGGCTAGAAAGGTAATTTTTTAAACATTTGAATCAGATTCTAATGTTATCGCTTGCTTCTGGAAACAGAGGTCTCATTCACATACCTATGCTTTACTCCAGCGCTGAGTGAACTCAGTACTCTTCGGTCCATGCGTCGTGGGTCATGCCCCATTTGGGGCAAGCTCCTCCTCAGGACTCCCCAAGAAGCAGCCATATTCAGCCTCCCCCTTTTTGACACACCCCTGAAGCTGGCCCTGGGGTGGCTTCACAAGGGGCAAGCCTCTGGCTTTGAGACTCTGGTTCTTCTCTGTCCCTGGCTTCCCTGGCAATCCAGAGTGCTCCTGCCTGAGAAAGCTCCTTATTTTCCATCAGCTTCCTGGAAGGGAGGTGTTTTCATCTTCAAGTGGGGGGCGGTGGTCAGGATGCAGATATCCCAAATGGCACAGCAAATTGCTCAGCTCCGAACCGTCTTTCCTGTCCCACTGCAGCTCCCTCTGTCCTCCCTGGGACTCCTTTCTCTCCATGGCTTTGCCTCTCCTAGAGCTAACCTTTCTCCCCTCGGTGCACATAAAGCCTCACTCTCTCTTCTCAGGCACAGTGCGCCACCCCTGCACCGAAGCAGTTACAAAAGTGCAGTATTCAACGCAAGGAGTCAGTCACCCAGTAAAACATAACCTCATAGGGAACTAGCCAGGGAGCAATCCCCGGGCCCTGCTGCCAGGCCCAGACTGCCATCTTTCCTTGGGGTGAAAAGGGCATATAGGTGTCCTGTTTATGAAACTACCGGCATTCCTTGGACTTACGACACAATCGGTTCCTGAAAATTGTGTCTTAAGTTGAAACATTGTAACTCAGAACTGATTTTTTTTTCCCATAGGAAACAAAGTTCTAAATGGGGGATTTGTTCCTAAACTAAGGCCTGATACCCTATTTTCACCACAAATACCCCAGAATTTTGTACTCGATCAATTATAGATGAGTAATATAGCTACATGAATGTATTTATATTGTAAATAGCAATCATTGATTTGGAAGGACTTCTTCGAGGTGACTTTGCTGGACTTTTTGAAGGGCTCTTGGCTGGAGTCTTCTCAGGAGTCTCGGCTGCAGGGTTTCCTGGAGTCTCACCTGCTTTCTTAAAGAAAGTGTCCGAGGAACTTTGGACAGATGTTGTCCTGTTCTCCAGGGAGATGGGTGACACAGCTAACGTGTTTGCTGGCATGGCGTCACATTGGGTCAAGCGTTGTAAAGTCAAAACTGATGTCAGAAAGTTGAAACAAGGTGTCAATTTATAAACGTTGTGAATGTGAAACGTTGTAACTCGAAACGTTGTAAGTTGAGGACTACCTGTATTTGCAGAACATATGTATATCAAAGCTTGCTCACGCTATGCCCCGCAAAGTGTTCGCTGCAAGACTTGAAGGCCCGAACTCAGCCACCTAGACTTTTTTGTCACACCAGGATTTGTGTATCACAAGACAGCACTCCTAGGAAACTCCCTCACCATCACAAGATGTTTTGCTGGGCCAAGATTTTCAAAGCTCTTATATTTACAGTTAATGCATTTGAACAAATGTCCTGATTTTCAAAGCTATCTAGGTTGTAGTCATATTGGTTTAGAGGAAAAGGCAATCAGGACTCATAGTGGAGACATCTTTTATTAGACGAACAAGACTTTTGCAAAAAAATTTCTCCTGATTGATTTTCAAAAGTGCTCAATACCTAACAGTTGCCATTGACTTCATCCAGGGAGGCAAACAATTGCTTTTGGAGATGTCATAAAATACTCATCATCTTAATCGCCAGCACTTTGGTTTAGAGTGACCTGATTAAATTGCATTTCTTGTGAAGTTTAAGGGGCAGGGAGTGGGAATGGCCTTTTAAAATCATTTACTAGAAATCAGGACAGTCTGTGGGATGACACAGCTGTTAGATATGTTTTGGGCATTGACACAGAAATTCCCGGCTGTGATCAGGCAGCCAGCTGCAGACAGCAAAACCCACAAGGGGAAACTTCCTAAGTGAAAGCCTGCACCTGCAAGCTGTGTATATACTTGTTGTTTGGGTTGTTTTGAGAAGGGAAGGAAGTCTTCATAATAGAAGTCAGTCAAAGGAGAGTGAAACCTAAAACGTGGAAGTTGTTCAGAGGCTGATTTGGAAACTTGAAAGGATTCCAGGTCTCTTGCTAATGAGCATCTCTGTTCAGGAAAATTTCAGAAGCTAGTAGTCATCTAATATTCAAAACCTGATGCTAATGTCAGTCATCCTGCAGAAATCAGTCACAGGTGCTTCCCTTCTGCTAAGTGTCTCTGGGGTTACAAAAAGATGATGCATGTGTCCCAGGAGGAACCATTTTCTCCTGGAACAAAGAGATCATTCAGATGTCTATGTCTGTTGTCTCGAGACAAACCCTGAAAAGATTCACAGGATAAGAGCTAATAGTTTGTCCTAGGAAAGTGCATCTGAACAGTTGTCCTGGGATTGCATCATTGGATTAATGGCAGAAAAGCGTCAGTGCGTTCAGCCGCTTGCTAATTCCGGATTGGAAGGGCAATGCGTGTACACACCAATTCTCGGACTTTTCTGTTCTGCAACAAACACGGGCACAGCTGATCCCAGGACAAATGCAACATCTGTTCCAGGCCTGTGCGTGTCACCTCTGGGAATTAAACCAGGAAAACAATGCATCTAGAAACATACCCATCCATTACCTTAGAAGCAGTAGTAGACTGGAGCTTCTTTACCTGGTCTGGCATCTGTTGAGGAACAAGGATGCATGTGGCAAGCATGTTACACACACAGATTTCAGCCTACAAACTCAACTGTATTAAGTATTCATTCAGTCATGCTGAATAGCGCCTCGTTCTGTTAGGTGACCTATTGATTTATAATCCAGCCATCAGTATTCAGAGTTTGCTCTTGCAACTGTGGGATCAATCACCACTACATGGTTGTTTCTGTTGCCTGATTGGATGTTTATAAACTACTTTATTTCTATCTGCAATGAATTTTGGTTAATCACAAATTGGATTTTGCTTCTTGATTAAGCCTATAATTTAGTCACAGCCACAACCATCAATATTCACAAACATAGAGCAAGGAAATCTGCAGAAAGCAAGCAGCAGTGAGATACGGCCATAGCTGAAATGAAATGGAAAACACCAAAATGCTCGCAAACAACTTGCCACTCTCCATGCAGTCATGAGCATTAAAAATGTGGCCTTTATTTACAGCCAGTTAGAATATATCATCAAAAAACTCTTTAGGGATAAAAAGATGCCTTTCTGATCAAAATAAATATTTGTATCAAATTATATGTTTTTGCTTTGGTGAATTCTTTTTGGTTTTAATGAGAAACTTCAGAATCCTCTCTCTTTCTTACTATTCCTGCTTTTTCCAACAGAAAAGTCTATAAAGTAGATTAATTTTCCCCATCAAAATAAAAGTTAAAAACTCATGAACTATATAGAGTATATATATGCATATTGCAATGTTTTTTTCAGGGGTGGATTCAGAGGAGGTGCGGTAGCCCTCTTTTGGACTATACAGTTCTGTGGGTGCAGGGGCTGGGTTCAGCTGGGACAGCAGCAGCAGTGATGGGTGGGGGGGGTCTCTCCTCCCTGGACTTGCTCCTGCGGGGACCAGGCATGGCGGGGGAACGCAAGTACACACCCATTGCCACTGTCACTGTCCCAGCTGCATCCAGCTCCAACACAGCCTGGCTGGATGGGCAGCGGTGGCTCTGAAGTGTCCCCTGCCACCAAGACAGCAGGGAAAGCGGTAGCAGTGAGAAGGGGAGGGGAGGGAATGTGCTTCATAGAGGAGGTGGGAGTCTCACATATTTGGGGGATTTAAAATTCTCTGGAGACTTATGCAGCATCATCTGCCTGGACCGGTGGGGTGGAGGAAGGGAAAAGGAGGCTAGGAGAGGGGTGCGGCCACCCCTGCAGCACAGGTTGCTGTCCTCACACCACCCTTTGCCAAATCCTGGATCTGCCCCTTATATCATCTCAAGATTAAAGGGGAACAAAACAGAAATACGGTTTTCTTTATTACATTGGCAGCAACTGAGAGAGTTTTTACAGATGGTATCATGCAGGAGGTCAGACTGCTTCATTAGCTTGCTTCCTTCAGGCCTTACAGATCCTTTTGTTAGCTAGTTAAAGATAACTGGTAGGCTAGTCATTAAGTAAAGCAGAATCAATAAAATAGAGCTGGTTCACTTTGGCAAATATTTGCCCTAGCCAAAGGATCATCATCCAGCAGCAATTGTCCCTGGTAAGGAAATGGGGCTATGATAGCAGCTTGAAGTTAATAGCTGTGATGGCATTTGTGGTTGGTGGGGAAGCAAGTTCGGAAGTTAAGGTGGGGCACTACGACAAAGACTTGCTAACTCGGAGGTGATCCTGAAAGAGAGGCAGGGCGCTGCTGGGAATTTTAAACCGAAGATGTCTCAGAAAGAAAGAGGGGAGCCTCCTGCCAAAAGGGATCGCAAGGAGATGGGTTTGGGCAATTGGAGCAGAAAGCAAGAAAGAGACAGCCCTGAAAAGCAAAATCAGAGACAAGTACTGTCACCACAATGCCACCTTCCATGCTACCTTCCTGCAATGGTTGGTGAGGCATCAGCAGCCACTTACTTGCATCACTGCTTGGTTTATGCTGTCTTGTTTGTGCCTAAGTCAGGCTGCAAGTCTCTTAGGACAGGGACTGTGATTTTTTTTTTTTATGATGGCTCAGTACTATGCACCCTCCTTCCTCTCAGAAAAGACTAAAGGATTATATAACATTTGGGCTCTGGAGGAGACTACAAGTCTGGGTTGTTTCTATTTGATTACATTTGCATGGTAGAAAGTGCAGGGAAGATGGGACTGATGACAGGGACAGGAATATGGGATTCAGCTGCGGTGTGCAGGGTCCAGTCCAACTGCAGAAGGCCACAACAGATTTCCTCACTTCATGCTCCTAATTAGCCATCTGTGATACGCAACTAGAAGCGTGGTTTGACTCACTGCAGAGCAATAGACGGGGAGACCAGAGTATGGCATCTCCTGGTGCAGTGAGATCAACCTTGCTGCTTCCATGGAAGTAGGCTCTCTTGCTTGTTGCCGAATGTCAACACAGATATAGAATAAATAAGGGGACGATGGCACGTGCCTGCAGAAATCAGATGCGTGAACTCCGAAGAAACCAGAGCTGCTTTAGTATTGCCAGATGGGAGCTTGGTCCTCAGCAAATACATTGCAGACAAGGACACGGCTTCAGGCAATCTGTTATATTTTGATGCCAGCCAATTGGATTGGCACTGTTTCTGCTTGCATGTGAAGGGGATGCCAGCCTGGAGACAGCCTGCCTCACAGTGAAGTTGCCATTCTCTGTTATTACAAATAACAGTGTCCTGCTCCAAGACCTATTGAAATTAGTGGTAAGAACCCCACTGACTTCACTTTAGCAACTGGATCAGGCCCAATGTTTGTGAGCAGAAGTGCATCAGCTGCTTTTCATCTCTCTAGGATGACCAGTCCCTTCTCTGAAGAACTTAAAGACCAAGTAATCCCCTTTCCTCTTTACACAGCATTTGAGGAAATTTCTAAACCCAGTCAAATAATGGGTCTCATATTGAGGTTTTTGTGAAAAAAAGGTGGAAGACAAAGGGTCACAAGGTGTTGTCTATCTTTTCCTTTTTTGTTTGCTCATTTTGTGGATTTTACAGATTTTAAAAAGTTTAACAGCCTTTAGTTTTTCATCTTAAATCTATACAAAAAAAATCTGTTGTTTTTGTAGTTGTTTCGGACATGGAAATATGGGGTTGGAAAGGTCATCTAGTCCAACTGTCTGCACAGATGCAGGATGCACTGTCCCTAAACCAGGAGTGCATAACTTAGACTCCACTGGGAAGTCTAGGTTTCCCTAAATTTCCCTAGAAGTCCCACTGGGGGACACGTACAAGTTACTTGTTGCAGTGGAGAGCTGTGAAGGTGCAGGTGCAGTCTTACTGAGCTGCTGCAGGCTGATTCACTGAGCTAACAGGCACTGAAGGCACAGACAGAAGAACAACTTCCCATTGTAACTCATCCAATGCACCAAATGCCCTGATGGAAGATACGTAGGAGAGACCAAACAACATCTGCGCACCAGAATGAACGCACACCGGAAATCCATCAAAGACAGAAACACCCAATTACCGGTGGGGGCACATTTCTCACAGGAGGTCCACTCTCTCTCCAATCTCTCAGTCCTGATCCTCAAGGGAAATTTACACAACGCTTCCCAGAGATGAGCCTATGAGCTCCATTTCATCAGCCTCCTGGATACTAGAGACCATGGACTAAACATAGATATTGGATTTTTGATAAATTATAATCTGCCTGGAAACTGACTCCCCAGGCCAGCCCAGCCCCTGGCCTCTTCACTTTTCATCCCATCCAGGAAGAGCACACACCGACTGCTGAAACTTCCTCAGCCTGACAAAAGGTTTTTGAACCCAAAAGCTTGCTTAATAACTATTCTCCAACCATATGGTTTGGTCTAGTAAAAGATATCGAATTTACCCAAGGAACCTTGTCTGCCATTGTAACTCATAGCATTTCACAGGAAGCGCCATGAGTTATAACAATCCCCCAGACCCAACAGACATTTGCTGTTGGGTCCCAGGGGTTGGGAGATGGAGCTGCTGTATAGAGCAGCTGCAAGCCTGCAGCCACTCTTCCCTAGCAACAACCCTCTCTCCTCCCAGCTCTGGCACTGTTTTCAGAATAGGAGCAGGGAAAGGGAGTGGAGTGAGCTCATTGTGGGGGTTACTCAGCTGGTGCTGGAGGCTTAGGTGGGTGGACTGAAGCCCCACTATCTTGGGTGGCTCCAATTCACCCACCCCATCCTCTAGTGCTGGCTGAAAACCCCCCAGACAAATCCCTCTGCTCCCTCTTCCACACTTCCCATTCTGAAGACAGCACCAGGAGCAGGGCTAAGCTGCATCAGCTCAGGCCTGCTCCCAGCATGTGCAGACACAAGTTACTGAAGGCGCACTGTTTTGGAGCATCTTTATATGAACACTCATGCTATGAGGGTTCAGATTTTCATGGGATAGGGCCCTTTTAAAATGCTCTGCATCGACATGCTTGTGTTTGGTCACAGCTGTAGAGTGCTTTCAGGGGCCAGATTGGGTGATAATTGTCACTGCTATCTGCACCTTGATATTATCCAGGTGGTCCCTGGACAGCCTGTAGACCATATATTATGTCCCCCAGTTCTACATTATCCAAAGTGGATAATTCCTGTGCAAGGAATTCTGTGACTCCCGGAGGCAGCTTGTTCAGTCGTCCAACTGTTCTGACAGTTAGCAAGTTTTCCCTTGAGATTTAATCTAAATCTGCTCTGCTTTAGTTTAAACCGTATGCCCTGTCCTGTGTGGCAATAGAGAGCAGTTGTTCTTCCTCTTGTTTATAGCAGCCTGTCACATATTTGAAAACCGCTATGACGGCCCCCTTTAATTTCTTTTTCCTCCAAACTAAACGTACCTAATTCTCTCACGGTTTTCTCAAGTGGGTTGCATTACAGCCCTTTTATCACTTGCTCACTCGTGGATTCTCTCCAGTTTCTCTACATCCTTCTTAAAATGTGGAGTTCAGAACTGCACACAAGATTAGATGAAAAGTCTGGACTAGACTAGATGTAAGGAAAAATTCTTCACAACTCAAGTGTCCAGGGTCTGGAATAGACTCCCCCCAAAGGTGGTACAACCGCCTACTCTGCACATCTTCAAAAAATGTCTGAACACTCACCTTGCTGGGCTGAGGCGTAACCAGCACCAATTAGAGCATTAGGCCTTGCTGGTTTATTCCCCCTACTGCTAAAGCCAGCTGGGTTTGTCTCACAAATGTCGACAAAAAGTCCCTAAATATTTCGGTTTTACAGGCAGTCATCATCTTATCATCCAGGGAAAGCAGCAGAATTTATTGTAGGCATGCTGATATGAGCAATCATAATACATGCATAAGAGTACTAGAAGGAGCTTAAGGAAGGATGTGTTAGAGTAACGTAGCCACGATGGTGTAGGAATTATACAAGAATCAAGGATTTCTTCGGGTGATATTTTTTTTTGAGTCAACTGCATAGTTGGGAGAGAGTTAGAAAAGATTTTGCAAAGCAAAGCATATCTTGCATTTGAAAGCCTGTCTAACTCTATCTCAGCTATGCAGTTGGTCTAATAAAAGATGTCACATAAAGAAATCCTTTCCTTTTGCATAATGAAAGAGGGAAGAATGAAGGAAAAAGAGGCAGAAAGCTGTTACATTTTGTGATATGTATTTAATAGACATTTATTCCTTCTGACTGCTTCCCACGTGTAATCAAAAGAACAGCGGGTTGCTGTAGGAATTCTCCTGGGTTAACTGGTGCTGAGGAAGCCTCAGTCTAGAAACATCGTTTGCCATCTGAAAGCAAAAAATCCGTGGTGAGACCCGAGAAAATGTCATGGACAGAGCTCCTGATAATCTTTGCAATGTAATGATGGAGACGCTCTGCTAAAAACTACAGTGGGCAAACTTCAGGCAGGATCCTTCCAAATAGTTAAATGCGGCTCAAAAGCATTACTAACTCCAGCAACTGTATTGTGAATCAAACAAAACTTGGTATTTCCCTAGAAGTTCCAGGTCCCAAAATCACTTGCTTAGAATGAGAAACTTCTGGCCCTTTTGTAGAGAAAGTGCAAAAAGAAAACAGCTTAAAAACAGAAAGCCAGGAAAAAGAAGCCACACGAACCGCATGATAGCCCAGGGTGGGTAATGCTGCCCTCGCTAAAACCATAGGAGCTACACAGAAACACAAAAGCAAAATTCAAATCATAGTTTCATCCCTATGAAATCTGCTTGTTTGCTTATTTCCCTCAAACTTTCGGAAAATGTGGACAGTTGAATGTAGAAGCTGTGACATGATTATGTGTACAAACATACACACAACTGTATATCTATATAGCATCCTACTTTTCCTTGGTGGCCTAACCATTATGCAAGACCGCCTATGCCCTTTACAGCACGGTGCTCAACCTTTTTCTTCCGGAGGCCCCCTCTAGCATGCTATAAAAACTCTGTGGCACACCTGTGCCACAACAGCTGCCCAGCTCCCTAGCCCTGCCACGTGGTTCTGGGCCCCCCTCACCAGGGCGGTAGCACCGTGGAGCCTCACCTGCCCACCTGCTGCACCACCTGCAAGATGGATGCTGTGGGGCTGGGCAGGGTGGGGCTGGCTCACCCCATCACCCCCCCTTTCTTGGGACTCACATCAGCCCCAAGGGGCCAAGGCAGCTTCTCCCCATGCTGGGCTAAGCTGGGCAGATCCCATGAAGCCTTCTCATGACCTCCCAGGGGGCTGCATTCTCCCCAGGTGAGAACTGCTGCCTTACAGGAAGATATGTCTTACTTACATATAGAGACACTGAACAATAACGGCCAGTTGTCAGATGAATTTGAGTAGCAGGGCAAGAAATCATCCCATTAAGAAAATGAGACTCCATTCTTCCCTATCATTGACTTGACTATGTTGGCTTCGACTTCATCATTACAAGCTGTATGCAAAAAATTTCATGCCCAAGAAATTAGCACATCACTACAGAAAACAGTATCTGTCTGCACAGTCTTTCAACAAAAAGTTGTAGGGAACAATAGGTTAGAGCTTTCATTGAGAAACAAAAACATTCTTGAATTTAAAATCATGGGCTTTCTAAGAGACAAACACATAAAGCTTTAGTAATGCCACAATTCGCCATATAATACTAAGCAAGAATAGAAGAAGAGTTTTCCACCTTTTAATATTGACTGTGGTCATAGAAAGGAGGGAGACAGAAAGCTGGGCAGAAGAAGACCAGAACCAAAATGCATTTCTTTCTTTCTTTCCCTCTCAGGAGGAGTATCTACCATTCATGTTGTGGATGCTGACTAGATGACAGAATGGGGCCAGGCTTTATGGATCCGGGAATGGCTTTGGTGAACTAACCCAAAACGAGTTCTCAAATACTGTCCTGCATACAGACACCTCTCTTGTAAGTTGATGCAGAGGTGGGACTGAATGAGTCATGGGTTTTTTCCCATTCTCCACCCAGAATTTAGGTCTCAAAAATATGGAATCAAAACACTTCTATATAACAAACGCGTTGGTAGATTTTTGATGGTTCAAGCAGTTCTTTATTTATTGCCCTTCTGTTTCTAAGTGCTCTGCAAGGATTAAAAAAGCTGCCGCAGGAGTGCTATGGGCCCAACATTTTTTAAGAGCTCTGTTTCTAAAGAAGCATGCAATTTTTTTATAGGCTGAATTTTTCTTTAGTAAAAACTCCCATTGCTTTCAGTATCATTTCATTCTACCCAAAGGGAATTTCTTTTCATTGATATATGTATTGCAAATCCCCCATGAGTCAGCCCGACAATAACAAGCCAGTGCACATCAAGGAGAGTACTCACTGGTGCAGCAGGAGCCAGGAGCCACTGACTGAGTACTAATTCCAGTTCTGCTGATGTGTTACATCTCCTTCGGCAAATGGCTCTAAGCCAGGCCCTGCACTAAACCGTTGTAGCTCCACTGAAGTTTCCCCATTTGAGGCACTGTTTTTAACATGGAGCTTGATCAGTTTATGAAAGGAATTGTATTACATGACTACAAGTCACTACGCTTACTAGCACCGCAACCAAAAGAGACCTGGAGGTCTTGATAGACCATAGAATGAACATGAGCCAGCAATGCGATGCCGCAGCTGGCAAACCAAGCAAAACATTGGCATGCATCTACCGATGCATCTCAGACAAGACTAAGGATGTCACCCTCCAGCCTTGGTGAGGCTGCAACTGGAGTACTGCATCCACTTCTGCGCACACACTTCAGGAAGGATGTGGAGAGGCTTGAGAGAGTTCAAAGGAGGGCTACATGTATGGTTAGAGGTATGGAGAGTAGGCCATATGATGAGAGGCTGAGAAAATTGGGTCTATTCATCCTGGAGAAGAGAAGACGCGGAGGGGACTTGGGGCAGCCTATAAGTATATAAGGCACCCACATCAGGGACTGGGAGAACATCTGTTCACCAGGTCTCTCCAGGGGAAGACTTGACTATTGGTCATAAATTGCTAGAAGGCTGCTTTAGATTAAACATAAGGAAAAACTTCTTTTCAACTCAAGTGTTCAGCGTCTGGAATAGACTCCCCCAAAAGGTGATACAATCACCTACTCTGGTGTAGATCTTCAAAAACTATCTGAATGCCCATCTTGCTGGGGTCATCTGACCTCAGCAGTCTTTCCTGCCCAAGTGCAGAGGGGCAGGACCTAGTGATCTCGAGGTCCCTTCCAGCCCCTAACATCTATGAATCTATGACTTGAACAGTGCCTTACAGTCCCATGTTCCTAACTCAAGAGAATGACACTATTTGATGCCATCTGACAATCTCACCTTTTGCCTTTCCCTGGTACAGACTGTTTCCTTTGCAGGAGGCATAAATGACGGGACTGACTGGAGTCTTTTCACTCTGGCATGGAAACCCTATCAGGCATAGAGCAGGTAGCAGGGGGTAGAAGGGAAAGAGGGGAAAGCCAGGGAGCAAGGGCCTGTCGTGATTCCCAGCTGACAAACAGCTTCTTGTAGAGTATTTGGAGTAGTGAGTACCATTAGAAATGTACAGCAGAGCAAATGAATCAGCAGTGTATTAGCACATACTCATGATGATGCATTTCAAACGGGTTATTCTGAGATTAGCAGAAGAATAAATACCGACATTCAGCCTTTGTGTAAGGGAGAAGCTGGGCTGAATTGGCTCAATGGCTTCTGTTCAGCTTTAGGACAGTGTAGGAAAAATCATGTCAAGAAAAATCTAATCATGAGGTAATGGTACAGCAGACAGGTCATCCTGGTGGCTTGGCTGAAATTAGCCTTCTCCATTTACTCTAAATGTCCAGCTTACTGAGGCGTTTAGCCAGTACATTTTAGCTCATAATTAATTTATGACCAAATTCACAGAACAATGGGCCAGTCTTGTCACTTGTCCTGATACCACCTTGTCTTAAACAGAAATGTGGCTAATGTGCTCCATTGCATTGTGTGAGGAGATCTGCACTAATGAAATAAACTCTGGGTGCTTCTACACGAGATGCTACTGCACAGTTGTTACTGCGCATTTATTGCAAATAATAAATGTGCAGTAACTGGAGTTACTACTCAGTAGCACCGGCAAACATTTTTTAGTGACGCTACTGTGCAGTAGCTTAATAATACTGTGCAATAGTGTATTAGCACTGTTTATGCTGTGACGCACTACTGCGCAATATTTTTCGGCTCCTGCACAGTCAGTAGCTCATGTAGATGTGCCCACTGAGTCATGCCTTTAAAGTGACCGGTGGAGCCTCCCTTCCAGCCTGAGCCTCAAGCACCTGAGAAAGTTCAGCCCCAGACCTGAACGCCGGTGCTCAGAACCGGTCTATGTTAGACCTGTCAGCTGCTACTTGTTTTGAACTTTTAACTCGCCAGAATGCTTATATTTTTACCATCAGGATCAGATTGTTAACTAGTGTAAATCGTCATAATGCTACTGGCTTTAATGCTACCCTGGCTTGCACTGACTACAGATTTGACCCTGGGTGGTGACTGGAAAGGTATTCACCAGCTCTAGATGAACATTTGTATTTGAGAGAGAACAGGCCACTAAGGCGTTTCCTACTCTGAGATAATGCAGGCCTATGTATAATGTTAACAGATGTGCTATGTCAAAGGAAAACACAGACATAGGAAACCATCTGAAAGTATATGGTCACTGCACTGCCTGACTTGTGGCTTGCTTTGCAGAGCCTGTTAAATACCCAGGCTGTCCTAGAGGCTTTTACCAAAGTTTCCTAGAGAAGACTAAGGATAGGATTAGCTGGGAAAGCTGGGGGGAGGCTTTCTGCTGATGACTGGCTGGCTGAAATAATTGTTTTAATTCTCCTGGGGCTGTACAGTATAGTTAATGATGTGTGAGAACACCTGGAGCCTTGGTTAGGCTTTTAAAAAAATATTATTTACATCTACTTAACTACTGCTTCTACTCAAAAAATATGCATTTTTTTTTTAGCTTATCAGGCAAAGCTCTTTGCTTTTGATGCTGCAGGCTGTGATCGAGAACCATGAAGCTTATATGCCTGTGACCAGTGTTTGTCACATGTCCCAGTCTCCATCAATATTCTCACTTGCTAAAGAAAAAGCAGCTTGTACTGTACAGTACCACATTCAGCTCCTGTGCACCATCGTTTAAAATATGTAGACCGGATACACAGCCAAAGGGAAGGGTGGCATGGAAAACTTCAGAGGGAGTGAAAAAAAAATTACTTTCCCAGCCTCAACTTACATACTGGGCAGAAAAATTACAGGGAAATATTTTGAGGCATGGGTACACTGGTTTGTGAAAATGGAGGATCCCTCCAAATGTTTGCCCTGTTTAGACTCAAACCAAAAGGGAAAATTAAGGGTATGGACTGGTTAGCCAGTTCTTTCAAGCCATTTTCCCCAGGCCCTTTTGTCCTTCTGAGGCTCAGGCTGGAAGGGAAGCACCATAAATCCCACGAAAAAGGTTTGTTGTTTTGACATTCCCAGCCTGGTCCACACACCCGATACATCTGCACAACTCAACCAAATAACCATGCTTCTGGGCACATGCTTCAATACTGAACTTTTGGCGTTCACTGGTATGAGAGGGCTCTCTTGACTCGCAATATTTAATGCATTTATTCTTACAGTACCCTTCTGAAGAAGAGCTCTTATTCCCATTTTATGGTTGGGGGGCTGATCATAAGCTAGACCTAGACACTTAAATGTCTTGAAAAAAACCTTTCCAGTTTTAGAGATATGAAATAACTGGTGGCACAAATGGATAAGTGTAATTAAGTCTGGTTAGCCTGCTGGCCTTAGATAGTCCTATTGCTGAGCACCAGGAGGGACCATTCAATCATCTCATCTGACATCACAGCCCAGGACATTTTCCCTATAACCTTTACCTACTGAGAAGAATAACTTGTGCTTAATGAAAAATACCTTCCTGAAAGGCATCCGTTTTGGATTTGAAACTACAGGGAGATGGAGAATCCATGACTTTCTTTGATTATTTGTTTTGGTGGTTAATTAGGCACTTTCACTCTCGCAAACCTGTTCTTAATTTCTAAATTGAATTCTTCAGATTCAGTCTTTTAGTTTTTTCCATTCCTTTCTTGGCTAGATTAAAGAAGACTTTGTTTCTGAGGATTTCTCCCTAGGAGGGCACTCGGACTTTGTAATCAAGGCACATTTCAGTCTTCCTTCTGATAAGCAAAATAGATTGAGCTCCACAGGTATTTTATCCATCCCTCAAATAATCGTTGTGGCTCTTTCCTGCACCTTCTCCAAGTTTTGAAAGACCTTTATTCAAATGGACTACAGAACTGGCTGCAGTATGCTGGTCTGGTCTCATCACAGCCATATAAAGGAATACTTCTCCCCTCTCCACTTCTACTTGCAGTTTCCCTTGCTACGCATCCAAGAATCATGGTAGCTGTTTTGTCACGCCATTGCACTGGGAGTTCTTGTGTTGCTTGACAACTGGGATATCTAAATGCTTTTCAGACAAGCTGTTTTCCAGGATACTTTTCTCTATTTTGTAGGAATGGCCTGCAGTCGTTGATCCCTGATACATGACAGAGCCATAGAATAGCTGGTGTGAAAGAGACCCCAGGAAATCATCCAGTCCAGCTTGCTGCTCAAGGCAAGAATCATCTTTGATTAAAACACCCGAGTCACAACCTCTCTGGGTAATCTATAGAAATCTGTGATTCAGTGTATGACGTGTATTCTGATGCATGCATATATTTCAATGCGTGTATCCATTAAAGTAATGAGTATTTTAAGTTGGATACCTTTACTGGTATTGCCAAATATAGGAAATGATATACTTACCCTATGAAGATCTTGAAACAAGTCCTCCTCTTTTTTTTTCATGTCTGTTTAAGTCAAGGTACTCGGCGCTGCCTGGTTCCAGTGCTGTTCTTTGCTGTCAAGCAGACACGAGCTACCTGCCGGGGTCAAATGGTAGCAGCTCCAGAGCAGGTTCCTTACAGCTGGTGCAGACATCACATTATCCCACCTCATAAAGCTCATATCTAAGGCGATTGCCTGTGTGCCTTGACGCTGCGTAGCGCTGGTAGTTCAAACAGGTGTAATGGCTGCAGGTCTTTACTGCAGAAACTGCAGGCAGTGCAGAGGCACAGGGGTAGAGGGTTGGAAGGCTGCATGTATGCTACCCTATTGGGAGCAATTCCACTTTTGCTTGCAAGGCCAGATCTATGCCTCCTTTGAGCTACCAGCATGGTGAAAAATTGGCTACTCACTGGTACCAGTGAGCAGCAATGACTGATTCAAACCTCCAAATGTTTGTCTAACCAGATCTTAAAGACTTCTAAAGATGGCAACGGATTATACAACCTCTCTGGGTATCCTGTTTCAGTGTATACCCATGAGAAAGTTCTTCCTAACTTCCAGCTGAAATTTCCCTTACTTGAATCTGAGACCCTTGTTCTTTACCCTGTACCCAAAGATAATAGTCCATCCCCACCCTTTTTATACCACTCTTCAGATATTTGAAGACTGTTATCCGATACATCCCTAGTCATCTCTTCTCCAGACTATATAATCCCAGTTCTTCCAGCCTTTCCTCATTTTTTCAGCCTTTCCTGACTTAACATTTGGCTGTCTCAAAGCACAATTTATCAAGCAGTCCAGAAAGATATATATGAATTCTCCATCCTCAATTCAGTTGACTACTCCACTACATTTTTGTAATCAGCGGATTTATTTTTGCTTCCAGGCATGCGTGGAAACTGGCCATGCCCAACGTTGCAGAGTGCTGGGCATAGTTAGATACATAGGAATACAAATAATCCCAATTTAATAATGATTCTCCATCATCTCTTTTTTGGATGTCTTAGTTTTTTATCTGTTCAGGGTTTCTTTTATTGCTGTTGTATAGTGATATTTTTTAAATCAGAAAATTAATGAATAATAAACCAAATACCTCAAAAAGTTTGTGTGTATATTCAAGTCTTTTTTCCTAATTAACTAACTAGACCTCTGATCCCATCAAATAATGAAATCAAGTTTGTTTGATAGGGCTTATTTGCTATAAAACTATGTTGATTGGTTTACATTATTGTCCTAGCATTTAATCCAGTGATTCTCAACCATTGTTAGGTGTGCAAACTGCTACACATGAGTCACATGATAAACCCAGAGATATCGAAGAGAAATCCATAGCATGAAAAATATTCTGACCTGTTGTAGGACTTTCTGAGTTCTTTGTAACAGAAGACTTTTTTCCATAGTCAGAAAACAAGTGAGAAGAGCTCAAAAATAATAGTGCAAATCTATTATTATAAGAACTGGCATTTTCTAAGTTGTTTTCTGAGTCTAACAATTCCCTGGTATTTCAAAACTTATTAAAAATTAACATCGGTGGACTAAAAATTTTATGTGCCAACTCTTTTAGGGCTCTTGCAGTCTACCTGCATAAAAATCTTTATCCTCAATAGATTTTGTTTAATAGATGCTTAGTTGCTAACGGACTGGATGGACTTCACCTCCCTTAAGTAATACAAGGAATATCATCCAACTTTTTTCCCAACGCTAAAAGCAACAATTATTGAATATTTTTTCTACTTTTCTGCAGGATTAACAGTTTTGCCATGTCTATCCAATAATAGCCCCATACCATTGTTAAGATTTCATTGTTTTTAATATACATACTATCAGTACTACCAGGTAGAGATTTCTCCCTAATGTATTTGGCTTCCCTTATCACAGTCGTAGGGTGTTTCTATGTTGCTGTGCTTTAGCACTTCCTCTTGGAAGTGCTAAAGCACAGCAGAGTATGGGTGGTTACTGTGTTGTGCGTGCATCGCACGCTTAGATTTCATCACTATGTTGTCATTGTGGTGCACTATACCAGGATAACATGCTGCTGTGGCGGCTTAGCTGGCAATCACGTGTAGACCCATGTGATTGCTACATCACCATAGGGCAACATGTAGATGTGCCCATAGAGTCATAGAGAATTAGGGTTGGAAGGGACCTCCAGAGGTCATCTGGTCCAAACCCCTGCCTGAAGCAGAGTCATCTCTATCCAAGCCATCCCCTATAAACCATAATCTAAACACTACATAAGACTACCACCAGATGTTAGCAATGTTATTAGGCACGTTCTATATTTTCTAGCTTTTAATTCAGATAGCTCATTTTCTATTTTTTCTTTTTTTTTTGTGTCATATATTTATTTTCTGTTTTCTGTTCTTCTACTGAATCAGGACAAGCTTCCAGCCAAAATTGTTTTCCTTCATTGTAGAATTGTGACTTTTGGCCACGTAACACATTCTTCTTTAAGAACTTCAAAAAATGATCAATATTTTTCCTTTGCACATTTCTTCCCAACCATCTCACTCATAATTTTCCTCATGTTGGGGAAATCAGCCCTTATAAACACCAGCCATCTACATCTCTTTGCTTGGTGCATTCTGTTTATTCCTGAAAATCAGGGGGTTAGAGGCGTAGCCACAAAACTGGGTTATTCTGGGTGGGGAGAGGTAGTTAGCCATGTTAATCTGCCTTCTGCCCATGCCAAGTTTAAGTTGACTGCAAAATCAAGCCCCAAATAATTATAGAAACTGATAAACTATATAAAAGAAAAACTCTCCTTAACTCTACAACAAACCCAGAAGTCACTTACTACATAATATTAAAAGGAAGGAAGTGAAGGATCCTGTATTCAATGGAGATTACAGTGTGACATTTTAATAGACCATATAATTAGCCAAATGGGAGTGTGAGCAGAATACCAGGGTCTGCATTCATCTTTTCTCTTATAAAATGTGCAGGGATGGCTCTCTCGGTGCTTGCTTTCTCCTGGGGGTGCATATTTGGTTTCCAGGTGCTTCATTAGCATCTCAGGGCTTTGTCACAGGTTCCCTGTATAATGCCAGAATACTGTGTTGTGATGTCATAAAGCGAGGGCGGTTTTAGAGCAGTCACAGGTGAACGCTTCCTGTCATTTCAGACCTGCACAGCTGCAACCTGCAGCCTGGAGAGCAGAGGCGTGGGGATACTAGCCAGGTGGGAAGATGGGCGGGAGGCTTATACCTGGTTTTAAGACAACCTGTGTCAAAGTCCCGAGACAGTGTTTTTTTGCATCAACAACAGGGATTTTGATTTTAAATCTCACTCAAAAAACAGCGGCTAAGTGCAATTCTTAGTATGACAAAGAGTCAAGAATGTGCTTCAAGCTAGTAATGGAGACACCCTCCGTTTCGCTGGGTGCCCTGCTGGTTCCCACCTGGACAAAAAGTCTCCAAGGCTGTAATGAGATGAGATGTTTGACATCATATCCCTGTGTGGAGAGCAAAAGTAATTCAAAACCCACCCGCTTGCGTGCCAGTTGCTGTAAGTTGACTCACTGATGGAGAGTGAATATCTGAGCTTCTCTTTCAGGTCTGTTATTGTTTTACGTTTTTGGTGTTAAACATCACACCAAGGCAGAGACACAGGACATCCAGTTAACACAACACCTGACAAGCCGTGGCTCTGCCCTGTAGGAGAGGAGAAGATCCTGGAATTTTTCAAGTAAAGTATTCTTGTCTATGTTATTATATCAAGCTATTATTTATATTGAGGGGCTCCATTTCAGATTTGGGCTCTTAAAAATGAATAGTAAAAGAGAGTTTCTGGTGTCAAGAGCTTACAGTCTGTTGTCAGTACACAAGACAGTAGATGGACAGGTAAAAAGATGAATTATTATCTCCATTTTATAGGTAGGAACTGTGTTACAGGCTGATTAAGGGACTTGCCCAAGACCACACAGGAAATTGTGGCAGAACAGGGATACTCAGCTCTCTCGAGTCCTAGGCAGGTGCCACAAGGCCTTCTTCCTTCCTTCCTTCCTTCCTCATCAAAAACGTATTTGCTTCAGTGGGTAGTATCAAATACATTGAGAAAGAAAACAGCTTCCCTTACACAAAGTTTTGAGAGCATTGGGTTCCCAGCCTGATATACTTCCCCTTAATACATTTCCCCAGGGAGATGAAAGTCAGAGAGAACGGCAGGTGTTTTCTGAGAGGACTTAGAAGTTGTAGATTAATTAATAAAAAAGAAATGAGCAGCTCATTATTCATGGCTTCCATGATACGCAGGAGGAGAGTTTGTAAGCATGGGGCCCCGACGTGTGCAGGCAGTGATGCGTCGGGAGACACGCGGGGTATAATTGACCATGCGAGGCCGATATTGGACTTAATCATTCTTCTCCCCTCTTCCCCCCCGACAAAAGCTCCCAACCAGCCTCCTTTGTTAATAATGAATGATCCTGGCAGAGCCTGAAAGTACATTTTTCATCTGCATTCAGGGCAGAAAAAGTTTTCAATTTTTGCTTTGTTAGTAAATATTTGAGCTGTGTAACTGGAGCTGGTTATGCTATTGTAATGATGACACCGATACACATGTTGATGTTATTATAGCTGGGGAGATCATGCTACATTATCTTTTTTCTTCTATAGCCAAGTAACTTGAGGCTGCCATGGAGCTGACTTAGCTCTGTCTAATGGTGAAGCATCTTCCCTGTAACCATAACCTGGCATGGATATGGTGGGGGGTTTTTTCATTTGTTTGAGAGAGAGCTTTGTTTAACTGCTGACAGGTCTGGGAGAAAGCACAGGATGGTCACAAACATTTTTATTGTGCCTAAACCTCTCCAAGCCAAAGGCCATTGCAGCAGGTGGAGATGAGGAGATTACCAGGCTGACTTCAGGAGAGGATTTAGGGGATGTCTATGCAGACTCCGGCTTCTCCGGGCTTATTAGAGAAGCCACTAGGATATTCTGGTCTTCAGAGAAGGGGATGCACTCTCTAGGAGGACAGGAGTGTACTATGTTACCTGCATTTATTTTTGGTTCTCTTTAGGGCACGAATGCTGGCTGCTAACTATGCTGGTGTGGAAAGCAGGTTAAGTGGAAAGAATATCCTGTTATCCAAGATGCATCCGTTCCCGTGTTCGGCTCTGCTTACCTGTTTCGGAAGCACAGGAGAAAACACTCCGTTTGACCAACCTGACACAAACCCCTTAGCAGCAGAGGTGCAAAAGGCTGAGCTCAATTCAACAATTTGCCTGCAGCCATCTGCAAAAATAGGCAATAGCATGAGTCACAAAAGAGAGAAGGCCATGGAGGAGATATTTAAAGCCAGCAACTACTCGGAGAAACACAGTGGCACAAACAGCAATTCAAGTAATCATCTGGTTGCTCAGTCGGCACGCCTTACAGCACATTCAGCTATGTTTCTTGCACAAGAGCTGAACCATGAAGCCATTGCGATCCACACTCACATCCCCAGACCATCCATCATCGGAGTGCCAAAGGTAAGTGCTGTAGATGATGTTATGTAAAGACATAAAAGAAGTGGCTTTCTTTAATAAACTAAAGAAGAAGGAGCAAAAAAAAAAAAAGTAAATCCATATGACCATTTATCTTGTATTGATTGGAGCACCGTTGAGACAAGGCTAATGGCCGCTCTTACTTAAGTGATCCAGGATGACAGCTCTTGTTTTTCTGAGCTATTATGGGAAGTCTTTGGGGGATGTTTGCAGCAAGACAAACAGTGCTTTTATCATGCTTTTCATTCGTAGATCCCTCCACATCCTTCGTGACCATCTCGTCTTCTGGACCTGCTCCAAAGCCCATTGAAGCCGATAAGAGGCTTTTCCATTGACTGCAGTGGGCTCTGGCTCGATCTGTTTGTCATGTCTAATTTTTAGATTGTATCTGTTTTGAGGGAATGTCAGGGTCTTTCCAGGGCTTCTGCGATGCAGATCTGATCTTTCTTCACTTTAATGAAAAGAACAGAACAATGCTGATCACATTTTTGTTGGCCCTCTAAACAAACACATAGTAATAGGCAAGCATGATAATTTCTGTTTTTTTCCAGACTAGTTGATCTTGTGGCTTTCCCCAAAGTCAGATGCTGAGCAAGTGGCAAAGTTAGAAAGAGAACCCAGATGTCCTAGACAACTTTTTTATAACATGCACCATATTTTCATTGACTATTAATGTTTTGCCATCCCTCATTCATGATTGTACAGACTGCTTCCTGTCCCATTAGCTAATTCTAAGTAATTGGCTTATGTGGTATTAGGAAAGGATTGAACAGCTGCAATTAATGAGGAATCCCAAAACTATATGGCTAGCTAGTCCACCGACCATCAGAGAGCATGCCATAGGCCAACTTTTCTGTCATTGTATCACTGATCTCAATGGCCACTGTAAAGCTTACGGCCAAACGAGGAATAGTTAGAGCCACCTAAACAGCACTGGTTGCCTCACAGTACAAGAAGGTTATTTACAGTCATAGAAACATAGGGATAGAAGGGGTCTGAGAGACCATCCAGTCCAGGACTGAAGTAGGAACAAGCATACCTAGACTAAAGACACCCTTATAAGCCCACAGCAGCAATGCTGAATATGTAACGTGCTGTGAGTAATTTAATACTTGGCTCCGCCATAACCTCCCTGGGCAATCCATGGAAGTCTGTGATCCTGTGTATGACGTGTGTATTCTGATGTATGCACATATTTCAACGTATGTATCTGGTAAAGTAGTTAAACAGTTTAGGCCAGATACCCTTACCGGGTATCACCATATGGCTATGGGAAATACCACTGTTGCTTTTGAAGTTCTCGTAACAATTCCTCTCTTTTTTTAGTTCACGGCTGTTTAGCTTCAGGTCCTCAGTGCTGCCTCAGCACTGTTCTCTGCTGTCAAGTGGACATTTGCTGCTTGCAAGGGTTATAGAGCAGGTTCCTTGTATCTGGTGCAGATATCTTCTTATCCTGCCTCATGATGCATGTATATAATGTGCCTTGCCACTGGCTACTGCTGGTAGTTCAGACAGGTAACAGCTGCACGTCTTTACTGCAGAAAATGCAGCAGCACTGAGGTATAGGGATAGGGGACTGGAAGGCTGTGTGTACGCTACCCTATTGGGAGTGATTCCCTTTTACCTTGCAAGGCCAGATCTATGCCTTCTTTGAGCCACCAGCCAGCTGAAAAAATGGTGCTAGTGTGCAGTTAGTGGCTGACTCAAACCTCCAAGGTTTCGTACCAGGTTCTGCTCTCTTTCTAAGCCTCCTGAGCTTAGGTGCCCAAATGGCCTAACTTAGTTAAGGCAGGCCAACATCTGTCACCAGTGGCCTAAAAAGTCTCCAGTCCCAGTAAGATGCTTGCATGGATCTGCTGCAGCACTCTGCTATAGCACTTTTCTCCCTACTCCCCTTTACTCCACTTCCCCCGAAGCAGGCACTACAGAATTCCCTATGCATGGGGTTGCCAACTCTGACTGAAGCTGTTCTGGGAGATTTTCTTCCCAAACCTAAATGACGTGATGTAAATGACGTGACATAAGTGTCACTAAATGGACTGTTCAATCCATTCACAATATCGATCTCCTGGATTGCTATCAGTAGTCACTGGGAGATCGATGCCGATTCTGGTAGACTCCTGGCCAGTGCGGGAGGGTTGGCATCCCTACCTACACAGCTTCCCTTCCCCCTTCCCAGCCATGCAAGTTCTGGCTCTCGGTCCTGAGTGTGTTGTCATTTCATTTTTGGGGCTTCTCCTGCAGAAACAAGCATAGTGCCACAGATGCGGGGTGTCTGACCCTGTCATCTCGCACTGAGCAGGGCCTCATTAGCTAAGCATACGAGGCCTTGTTTAAACTCAGTGGCATTTGGTTCATCAGTAAGTAACATTATAACTTTTCAGTTGCATCTGATCAATTCCAAAATTTGCAAGGCTGTTCTAGGCATCAATGGACAGAGTTCATTTGCTTTTGGTGATAACTGGCAAACCAGAAAAGGAAAATTGGGTGATACATGCAGACTCTTGCATCTGGTTATCTGAGTCAGCGGCTTCAAGCAGCTCTGTGAATATCTACAGATCAAAGAACCAGGTGATGGCAGCTATTAGTGCCTCCTGGCCCAACTCTGTTTCAACTCAGTCCAACAAACCTATCGTGCTTAAAATACTGATGCCTTCAATTACTTATATCCCAAGCAGAAAAAAGAAGTTGGTGGAAGGGAAAAGGGGGCACGTGGAAGACCTTGGGTAAAGCAGGAAAATGGGGGATATAGGTTAAGTGAAGGACAAAATAGAGGATAAATACACACCCTGGCCCAGGGTGGAATGGGGGGCATGCACAGCCTCTCGGGTGGGGGGATGAGACATAATGACAGGAAGCCTCTGTGCCTGAAGGGTGTGCACACAGCCCCTGCAAGAGTGGGCACACAGGAGGCTGGCATGGGAATATGGAGGAATGCAAGTGCCCTGCTGTGTGTGATGATCTCAGCCGACAGAAGGAACAAAATTCACTGCCATCCAATGTACCAGTCACCGAAGGAAAGAAGGGATCTCCCAGAGGGAAGCAGCAAGCTTCTGACTTCCCACCCCAGGGCAATAATGTGAAAGGTTAGGAGTTACAGAGAGGCCAGATGGTGTGTTTTAGACTTTCCATGTGAAAATCTATGCCTGCAGTTGCCTGAGTGTCAGAAACTATTTGGCCTACATTGTGGATGTAGGAATGATTATTTAACTTTATTCATTTATTCATCTTTCTCTCTATTTCTTAAAAGTCTCCAGAGTTTGCTCCTGGCCAGTGTTTGGTAGTGTCTGACAGATCCACTGTGGTCAGCTCCTAGCCAGTCCTCCCACAAAAATGTCCCCTTGACTTTATTAGGTAGGTGAGTAAAAAAAAAAAAGAAAAAAATCTCTTAGGAACATAGCAACCACTGATTTATGTTGGTGATTGGAATGAACAGGCTTGGGAAGGTCCTGCTGGGGTAGGTAACATTTTTACAGCTTTGAATTTTGCAACACAAGACAAATATTAATAGACCAAAAAGTCTCTGAATTAGCTCCATAACTGGAAGTGGAAAAGCTGCATTAGTGTAGCACTCTGCCAGGACTAATAAACCCCACTGAGTAGCAGGGTATATTAACCCAGCTGGAACCCTATGCTAATACAACTATGCTGCTTCCAGCATCCTTGGTTGCCTGGGTATCATTGTGTTGTACAGACATACCCAGGGAGCCTGGAGACCACGTTTCCCTGCCTCTGTGTGCAATCTTGACCAAGTCCCTTAGCCATCTATAAAATGGAGCTGATGTTTACCTCTGTTCCATTGCAATGTACTTTGAAAGCAATAGCTTAAAAACCTAGCACTGAAAGGCCAACCTGTTGTAATAAAACAACAATGGCATTCCATAATGTGATAAAAATAAATAATCAATATATACTAAGTGATTTCAAATTTCATGAATAATCAATATACAGCTAAGTGACTTTAAACGCTTCTTTCTTATGATACATTCACAATAAGGTATCATCAGAAGAATTTAGGGAATACCAGAAACAATGTATAGACTTATTTCCTCCTTTGTAGTCACAGTCTCATCAGCAAATACGGCATCCTCCAAAAACAAAAGGCTCCCTGTCTCTGTCAAGATATAATCCATTCCAAACAGAGGCTCAATCCATTGTAACTACTACTGGAATAAAGTCCTAATATGAACAGATAATGAACTAATTAGCTGTCTGTTCCAGCAGACCCTCTCCACTGGGACATGTACTCCAAGATTTTGGAGAATGGAGGCGGTGCAAGTATGTAACTGAAGCTGGAATTTGATCATTTTTGCCTTCTCTAAACCAACAGAACTTCCCATTTTTCCCCATATGAAGACAACTTCACTTTGATACGAATACGATCCTAGGAAAAAAACAGAACAGAATGCAATCCAAAAGAGAATGACTTGGATTGCTTTAGCTGTAAATTCCTCCTTGGGCAACAATTTGCTCTTAAATAATTGACCAGTATTCTAACATTTAAAGCTTGCCTGGCTAATAAAATGTGATAAAATGACAACGTGATTCTTTGCATCCAGCTTCTCCTTTTGTTCCAGCTTTGGCACATGATGAATTAATTCTTTTGTGTCTTGTATATAGCCTTAAGGGTTTTATCAGACTTTATCACACTATAAATCACAACTGTCAGAGTCACACATCTGCACACGCTTGCTAAGACCACAAAATGCCAGAAACAGCGTCTAAGAATTTCCCATCTTTTATGTCCAAGTCTCATTTTTTACATTCACTATTTTGCTTTAATAGGATTTCAGGAGAAACCCTTTCTGTCCGGAGCCAGTAACAATGGCACTATTACATTAAATGTGCTATGTTAATAAGGGGACTTTGGAGAATCTTTCCAACTGGAGAGATGTCACTCACCTAATCTAAACCCTGTGTAAGCTGTCAGTTCAGGTTTGGGTTCTTTTTAACCAAATAAACTAAAACAGGCAACATCAGTCATCCTCTTTCAATGCACTGATGAATATTTTCTCTATAAACCTCATAGTAAGGAGCCATTCACACTGTTTGTGATTCAGAGCAGTCAAGAAAAGAAATCTTGTATGAAGAGGTCTTATGAATGATGCATCTGATACTTGTCATTTCACCTGTGTTAATCTCTGAAATCAAGCGTTCTTCTGTTTCTGTTGCCAGTGCTTAGCCAGAAAGGCTATTAGGTTAGAAGGGTCATCTTCTACCATCTCCATGCCTATGCTGGGACACTGAGTAAATGATTTCCCCTCCACTCCAGCATCTTCTCAATATCCAGCCATTGGCCAACAGGGACTGAGAAAATGCATTTGGCTTAGCAGGCCATCCTTTTCAAAGGATTCACAGGCCTTTGAAGTCAGTTGAAAAGCTAGTTGACTTTATTGTATCAACACCCTTGACTTCCTTGGGCTTTGGGTTATGGTTGATTTGAATGGCAAAACACAGGTGAAGGCCTCAGCTCAAATTTATGTTGCTATTTTAGCTGATCTGAAAAACTTGAAAAGAAATGTCATGAATATTTCTCCCTAAAATGCATCTTTATTTTTTCTTTTGGTTCAAGTTTTGTTTCTATGGATGCGTTTCTGACCATCTCTCGTTATTCTGAATGTTTTGTAAATTCAGGACATGATGCAAGGGCCAGATTCACTACTGCCTACAATGTTGCAGTAACTGTGCAATTTGTCATCTGCACAAAGTTAGCACAGGTCACTACCCCTCTCCTTCACATCAGTGGCAAATGCATTTTCTCCAAAAAGAAAGGATTGCCAAAGGGTGCAGGCCAGTCTAGAAAAATCTGGTTTGGAGTGTCTTGTCTTCAAGAGTTTTATATCCAAAGACTCGCTTCTACAGAGACATAGGAACCTACTTAAGTTTCAGCATGCAATGAATCCATTGAAATCAATGGGACTCATTACGCTTAGTATTAAACATGTCTGTGTCATAGGACTAGAGCCTAAAGGTACAATCCTGCTGAAATTATGAGCCAGATTAGTGGACGAGTGTCAGAGCTCCCTGGATGCTGAAATGGCCCCTGAAGGTGAAGCGGTTTGCAGCCTGCTAGTCCCTAGATCAAAGCATGAAGTTTCCTCCCAGGTATTTTGTACTGCTGCCTGGCTGCCAAACTCACATCCAAACTGCACTGAGCCCTGACAGGTTGGTTCCTAGCATCTGGTGCTGCATGACTGGACTTCACTCCTTCTGGTAGTCCTGCTGAAGCCGGCGCATTTGTCCTTGTGTCTACTTTTTGGGATAAAATTCTCCCCTGTGGAAAGCCTATATACCACAGAAATCCCACTTACCCTTCTTCCTGGAAAAGAGCTCTCAGGATGTGTCTGATAGTTCCCCATGTGTGAAGAACACCCCCGCCTCCAACCCTTACATAAGTAGTCAGCTCTGTAGTTGCAGGGAAACATTTAGGAGAGACTAGATTTCAATTTTTCAATGCAGAGCAACAGTCACATTCCATTCTTAGTTAAACCCAATGCAACTTGGGTTGTTTTAGGCAGTTTGAAATCAGGACTTGGGTTCAGGCTCATCTTTATATAACAGATGCCTGTGCTATCCTAGCAACAGAATAGTATTCATTGAATATAAGCAGGAAATGCTCAATTATGTGAGCATATCACATAAGTGCTTAATTATGCGAGCCTATCAATGGAAACATACATTGCTATCAATGGGGCTTTGCCTATGCAAGGGCTGAAGAACTGACTGATTATGGTAATTTATTGCATAGAAGTTTTTAACAATCAGCTGAGCTTTTAGAAAGGAAAAACTAACAGCTGATAATTGGTTAGTTAAATCCTACTTTTTAATGTGCCTTGCAATTTAAGAAAAGCTGATTTAACAAGAAACAATAAATAACAAGATGTTTGTTTTCAGCTTGCATGACCTAGATATTACCAGGCTAAATTTCTGAGCATACAAACTCTTTCTTTCCTCAATGAAAAAAGAGGAGCATTGGCAAGTAGTGTTAAGGGAAAAGGTTTTCCAAAGGGAGGAAATATAATTGCATGCAAGGGGGCAAAATCAACCTGAGAAGTACATTAATTATGCCTAATATTCTTTTTCATGTACCCAGCTCCTTCCATCTGAGGATTTGATCAGTTCTGATAAATATTCAGATTTCTCTCCCGATTCACAAATCCTTTGAGAATCTTTCCTGATATCTATGAATGTCCTGAATACCTGCAGGCAAGTTTCTTTGGGTAGATGTGAAGATATTACAGTACATCTACCCAAAGAACTTTTCCTGCCTATGTCCTTAGACCAACACAGCTGCAACCAAAAACTAAGTATTTGCAGGCATTTGCCAGATATTTGGAAGCACCATTTTCAGCCCCTGATTTTCTTCAAGGACGTCTCAGTACAGCTACTCAATATGTGGAATTCATGAGTTGTGATTGGTCACAGACTACTGCTTTTGCTCCCTGATTGGATAATCAATATTTTTGCAGTGGACAAGAATGAATGATGACTGTTGAAGATCGCCCTGTGGGTTTGTGTTCACAAATCATTTCGGGTATAAATATTTTGATGAATGGTTGGCAATCATCTGTGTATTAGCAACTAATGAATAGCATGACCTTATCAACTGCAACTAGGGTGGCCATCGTAGAGGACGGTTTCTGTTACTCTGTCCCTTATTGATACGAAACCCAATGCCTTTATGTCCTTTATGTGATTTCAGTAGAGGACAACCGTACTATCCTCTACGGTGACCACCCTAACTGCGACCGAAATTGCATTAAAGCTGTTTTCTCTGAATACACCCGTGAATCAGTCTCTTCAGTTAACTTTATTATAACACCTTAATAAAACAAGTATTGCATCCTTTCATAATGGAGAACACCAAGACACCAAGGGCCCAAATTCTGCTCTCCATTACACACACCATTATCCCAGTACACTGGGGTAAACCCATTTCAGAGGAGTTACCCCAGACTGCTGGTGGCACAACTAAGAGCAACATTCGGCCCAGAGGTTAAGACAAACACGTACAAATCGTCTCCCTCAGAGGGACTGTAGACATCCAGCACCTCAGGAAAATGAGGTCATTTATGAAGGTGTCTAAACGTGGAGACTTTGGCAAGCAAGCTGGAAAATGTTGGCCTAAATGACAGGCACAAAGTCGCACAGGAATGGAGCTCGCCGTTCTTGGGGCTTTAGCCATGAGACTAGCCTTCCTCCCATATAAGCTATAGAAGCGTTTCCCCCTTCCACCTCTCCTGCTTACCCTTTATTCCTTGGCCAGCGACTGCCTGGGAAGATTGTGTGGGCTGGAAGTTCCTGACTGAATATAAACAGCACCTAAATGAAAACAGATTTTCTCATTGCTGCTTCATCTTTCCTCTGCACTCCTACATGTATCTGAAGGCGTCTACACAGACGTAGGCAACTTCACAATGTAGGTAGGCCCTTTCCCCCATGCCAACCCTTCAGCTCTGCTGACTTGTTCTTGTGATCCCCTTGTGCATGACATAAAACGCATTAATCCAAAACAGTAGCAAAAAACCTTGGGGGCAGACCCTCTGCTGGTGTATGTGAACATTGCTTTACTGAAATAAGTGGAAACACACCTGATGAACTGAGGTTTAAAAATCATTAGGTGTCTGGCAGGCCTTGCATGTAGTAATGAGTAGAGAGCCTTTCCAGTACAGCCTAAGAGCTGTCTTCTTTCCCTCCCTCCCCCTTACAATACTAATGTGATATGGTGGAAATGGAATGATTGTGTGCCAAGATTACTAAAAGGGGTTATTGGAAATCAGAAAACTCCCCTTTAAGACATATTTTAAAAATAATTTTATGACAGGTGTTTTTGAATGTTTTATAATGAGAGTACTATGAAACCTTCTTTAAGAAACTGGAGACCAAAGGAAACTTGCCCGGTATTGGGTTTCATCACTAACACAATGCTCAGTACTGGTATGTTCCTATGCTATTGAATGCTGGCATCCCATTAACACTTAATCTAAGCTGTGCAGCCTCCACAGAGCTATCACTTGTTCAGCCTTTCTCAGATACCCTCGCCATGACCAGTGCAAGTGTCCTACTTGAGTATGTTGCATAGCCTCACTTTGACTACAGTACAGGTTTCATATTAGTGTTGCAGACTCCTGCTCCTCAGTACATTAAAGGTTATTAGCTGCTCTCAGGGGAAGATGGGACAAAGTTTGAGTCAAGGGGGTAATTACAGAAGAAAATGATCCTAGTGGGGCTGATTTAAATGCATACCCAAGGATGAATGCTATGGCTCCCTGCCCAGAAGGCGCACACACACCTCATGCTGAGTTATTTATGACTTGAGAGAGGTAGTTAGCTGTGTTAGTCTCAAGTCAGGCAGAAGGTAGGGTAGAGGTGTACCTTATAAACTGACTAAATTGAACCAACTACAAACTATGAACTAAATAACTATAAGCTTTAAACTATAACTAAACAGACAGCATCTGATGAAGTGAGCTTGGGCTCACAAAAGCTTATGCTATACAACCGCTGATTTAGTTAATCTATAAGGTGCAAAACTATGCTGCCTTGACATATTATGGAAATTCACTGTTCTGAGACTTTGTCAGCAATGAAACATATTTTCAATATTCCACAGTTTTGCTGGTAGCAGCCTACCTATCTGCTACAATTCCCTCATTGCTGTAGCTCCAGGATGACTCACAAGCTTCAGCATACTTATTCTCCAAGCAGTCAGATGAGAAGGAAAGGGAACTGAGCATAGGTTTTCTGACTCTTGGGCTGCTGCTCTAACCACTGGACAACATGTTCCTTTTCTCATATTCAAGCCCTACCCATATTTGCCTCTGTCAGACTGATTAAGAAAAATAACATTATCAAAATCCCTGTATGGCTTTTCTTACTACTGGCAACCAAGGCTTTCAATGATGTTCTCCTGTTCGTTATTGCTTTAGTCTTGGAGCTGGAGCTAGTTCCTTGCGGAGACGAGAGGCCAATCTCTCTGGGGCTTGGGGAACCCACCTGTAAAGTTCCTGGAAAGTAGGAGCAGACATTGTATGTAAGTTGGTGACTTGCTTTATTTCAGTACTTGTCCTCAGGACATGGAGATCCTGAGTCAGAATCCTTTTGTGTTGCTATCTTCAAACCAAAAAGAGTGCTCCCCGAGAGAGAATTTGTAAAGAGTATTCTCTGGTGGTGTGTGGCAGGAAAGAGGAATAAGGCCACTGCACTACTCCCATAGACTTCAATTAACTGAGCTGGGAAAGGGGAGGGAGGAAGAGTGGTGGTTGGAAGGAAGTCAAGTAATCTGAGCAGGTGCATGGCTTCGTAGCTAGAACTGGTCAGGTATGTCACCCAAGACTATTAAAAACAGGGTGGATCTTCATTAGTGTTCTTTAAATCCAGACTGGATGTTTGTCTTCAAGATATGCTATAACTCAAAGAGAAGTTTTTAGGCTTCATGAAGATACTGGGTGAGAGTCTGATGGGATTTATCATATCTATCCCTCCTCAGTTAACACATTCCACAGTTAAAGTCAGTTAACACATTCCACAGCTGAAATCTTGTCTGGGTAAATGCTGCAGGACTTGGCTTCAGCTTTAAAGGGCAACACTTGTAGAGCATAACTTCTGTCTCCACAAAGAGCACCAGCCTGCACATGCCAGCTGTCGTCCTTCTTTGTCTAAACAGCTGTCGTCTGGTGGCACAGACCTGAGACTGGGAATAGGATGCCTACAGAGACAGAAGCCTCCGACTCTACTAATAATTTGACAAAGAGCAAAGCATTTTACATGCCACGTCCGAGTTCAAAAGGCACGGGTCAGATCCTTCTGAAATATAATGAAATCAGTTCAGAATCACCAGATATTTTGGAGAAGAAAAGTTGGTTTTCTGCCATTTGACTTCAAAGTGATTTCAGCTAACACTCATTGGAGGTTTTCAAGGAGATGCTGGCTAGGTAGCTGCCTGGGATCGTTTGGGAACGGTGCATTCTGCTTCTGTGCAGGCTTGGACTAGATGATCCTTGAGGTCCTTCCCAACATTATGGTTCTGTAAAATGCATTCACAAACTCCAGTGTCCGGAGCACAAGGGTGAGTAATAACAACTCTTCCAACTCCACAAAGAGGCCATGCTAATCACAGCTTATGGCCTTGCATAGCGTGGAAGGTGCTTTGCTCACACATTGCATCTGCTCTACACAACGCTCGCTGCATACGTACTGAACCCTCTCATTTCCCCTTCTGGTTCAGGTCATGTTGACTAAGAAGGGGTTGTGTGACTCAACAGGGAGTTTTCATATGTTTGTCCTTGAGGCTACCTGTTTTCTTGAAAAATAATTATTGCTGGGAACAGCTGGGGATAAAAACAGCCGGCAACCAGTGGCAAACTGTGCATGAAAGTGAAGTCTCCCCAGCTGCCTGTAGAGATCAGTTATCACCGCTGAGCACCTAATGATCTAATTGGCTCCACCTGAGGTTAAGCTGGCTCTGCAAACCAGCCAGCCTGACTGGATGGGGCTTCACATTTCTGGGCAGCCCTCAAAGCTGACCTTGGTTACACAATGTTCTTTGCAGGGAAAGATCCTTTAAGGTTGACATTGCTTGTTTTCCAGATCTCTATATTGTGTTCCTGCTGCTGGCTCTTGCCTGGTATTCTGTTCTGGGTCCCTGAACAATTTCCTGGCCTGGTTCTTGACTGATTTTAGAGCCTAGGTTAGTACCACAGTTCCTCCCTCTTGGTGGTACTCTGTTTTGGACCACCTGTACTTTGGTCTTAATTCATCTGCTGCTGAATCCCAGCTTGAAGTAATGATCTGGCTAACCTATAGCCGACTCCCTAGCAGTGGGAGGAGTAATGCTGCTCCTTGCTCAGGTGACTCTCTCTGCCTTCCAGAAGTTCTCCCTCTGTCTGGGTCCTATAGGCTCTGACCTTGTATTTTAGCTTGATTTTGGCTGTGCTTCACTTCTGTGCATAAAGCAGTTCACTAGAATCTAATTGCTACTCCTTGACAAATCCTGGTTTGAAAGCATGAAGTTTCCACTGGAATTCATTTGCATTAATCTGTTCTCGTTGATGTGCAAAGCGTAATCTGAATGAAACTTCCCTTCCCCCCTACCCTTATGTCAGACCCCAAGCTACGGTAATATTAGAGGCAAGGAACATGAATTGTCATTACTTGGCTCATTATTAACAAAATAATATAAATACCAGTCATCAGCGCACACATGTTAAAACTTACCTACAGATTGTTTTCTTTGCTTGGACGCTCTGTTGAAATTTTAAAGGCATTTAATAATAGCAATACAAATCAGTTTCCTGTTGGCTATGTGTATGTGTGTGGTCAGACTCCAAGTTTTTGTTCCAGTAGATAATCCTTTTCCATGACTAATGCAAACACAGACAACTACACTAAATCATCACCAGCGTGACCTTATGTTTTGTAACCAAAGGTGATCTCAACACTGTTTACAGTATATACCTTTGCTTTCCTTCCAAACGGCCAAGTCTGTGTTATCTCACTGCTAGGAGATAACCATGCAGTAATAGCCTAGCACTGAACTTACAAAGGTTTGGGTGTCCCCCCTCTCCAGTTCTGCCACTTTACACAGCCTGAGCATGCACTTTAATAGGGCTACTCAGCGAGTAAGATGCTCCTCACAGTAGGAGTGGAGGAATCTCGCCCTTGCAGAGCTTTTGGAACGCTATAAATATTTTAAAGAACAGGAACTTGTGCTGTACTACTAAAAGCTTTCACTGGCTGATGCTATGTGGCACTTTTTTCCCCTTTATGCTGTTCTGGGATTTCGGAGTTCTGTTCCCAGTGAGAACGTGTGCAGCGTTCCTGAAAGGCAATGGCTTGTTGACCCTGGATAAGCAAATCCCCATCCCCAGGGCTGCTGCAACTGCAGACATTTAACAGCCATGCACAAATGTTCACCCATTAGGTCTAAACAATGAACTTCTAGAAAGACTCTATCTTAAGTCAGAAGGATAAGAGGGAAGTCCTTGTTTCCTGTTAATTTTGAACTGAAGGGCTGTGCTGAGGCTGCACGCAAGGGTGCCATAGCAGGGAAGGTTTTGCGATGTGGATGCTTGTCCAGGGCCAGCTGGAATTCCATTACTAAATCATTCTGAAAATTGATCCTCAACAGCAATTGGCGCTACCCGCCTGTGCTCCACTGGATGTGCCCATCTACGTGAAAGGATCCGTGGATCTGATCCTACATGGTTAAAGTCAGTAGGTGCTTTGCCATTGACTGCAGTTGCATATCATTAAGCATTTGGATTTAATGCCTCTAAAGGCTTTATGCTATGCACATAGTATTTTACCCTGAATAAACACAGGGACTATAGGTTTCCCAGCAGCTGCCGGTAACTTGGGTCCACTGATTGGAAAAGCAGCCCTACAGGGTCACACACTTTTCACTAAAGGTAGAGTCTGCTCAAATCAGTCTTTATTCTTCCACCATGAATGTAATGTGAAGACAAAAGCAGGACAGCTCACTTACTTCCTGTGCTGAAATAAACAACCCTGATTGTCTGAAACTAAGAAGATTGTGGGCAGGCATCACAGGAAGAAGATCTCTGCACCTGAACAATGTGTTTCCACAGCTGTCTATTGTTCTGCATTTATGCTTTCACCCCTCCTCCTCTCCCCCAAACAAAATATAGGACTAACACAAAACTGTTTTGTCAATAAGCTAGTGAACACCATTATTCAGATCCGTGGGACCTAACGTGCACATTTCCTGCTCACATTTTTAAGCTGTAATATAAACAATCGCACACTGATGTCCCAAAATTCATGTGTACCTACAGAGAGGCACTTTAACCCATAGATAGGCACCTGCCTAAAATTTGCTGAGCATTCGCAGAACTTTACTACAGTGGTGGGTCCTCAGCCTGTTGGGAGAAAAAAGGGCCCAGGTACCTGAAGGGAGGCAACTGGAAATAGAAAAATAGAGGCTGCTTTTGATAATGTGGATCTAAGCCTTGTTCCAAAGTCAGAGCCTTTAAGAAACAAAAAGAAGAATAAGTCTTTCCAAGTGCTTTATGTTAAAAGCCAGATTGATTTTTTTTCCCCACCATTTTTGGAAACAAAAAGCAAAATTCAGGGGGACACCATGTGCCAGATTTCAGTTGTATTCAACTCCAAATGGCTACGATTCCTGCAAATTGGTGTCTATAATGGAAAGAGTGAGTGCTCTAAATGACTCGGAGAATAACAGATGCATAAATGCTGAGCTGGAAATGGCCTATCCAGCCCATCTCTAAGGCAGGACAAAACCTATCCTTTTAGTTCATTTCCTAATGCTCTCTCTATGGCTAGTTTTGAGTACAAAATTGTAATAATTATAGGGATTTTTTTTCCGAACGCATAATATTGGTTGGTTTGTTCCATTCTGATAAGTACAGGGGTTGAATTCACTCATCCTCTGCAAACTGCACAGTGGTACCGCAGACAGGTATGTTTGTCCACCTATCCTAGCATCTGACTCCAGCCTCCTGTTAGGCACCCTCACCTTTGCCCAATCCCCATTCCTGCTGAATCTTCTCAGTACCCTTCTTTTAACGGCTTGATTTTTTGAATTCCACCCCCAAACCATGAGTCTTTCCATTATTCTAACTCTCCCACTCTTAGTATCCACTTCCAAATAACCCCTCCTCCTCACTGCTACCAGCCTTTTCATGTGCCAACCCAGGTGTTCCCAAACTCGTTTCACAGATTGCTGGTGGGGTCATGGTAAGTGGTCTATTGATATTATACTGGGCCCAGTATAGTTTTAGAGAGTTTTCTATTAAAAGTTTCATGCCTGTTGGTCTGCACAAAACTTTGAAGGTTGACAGTAGGCTATTGAGAACTATTTTGTGAAGTTAGAGAGGATCCAGGCAGATGATCTAGGGGTTGGAAAGCAGGTCATGTGAGGAGAGGCTGAAGGGGCTAGGCATGTTCAGCTTGCAGAAAAGGTGCTTAAGAAGGGACTTGATAGTAGTCTTCTAATACTTGAATGGCTGCTATAAAGAAGAGGGAAACACCTTTTATCTCTTGCTTTAGATAGAAGGATGTATATCAATGGCTTGAAGTTGCAGCAAAATAAGTTTAGATTAGATATCTGGCAAAACTTCTTCATTGTTAGAATAGTGAGGCTGTAGAGTAGAATAGACTGCATAGGGAAGTTGTGGACTCCATCAAAGAAGGTGTTCAAGAAAAGGTTGGATAGCTGCTCATTGGGGATGTATCTGTACCTAATCTAGGCATAACTATACCTATTTTCTACCACGGGTATTTCCTATGCTTCTAGGCTTTGCTTGTTCTCCCTCCCACTCCCTTTTTTCTGCTATATGTCAGGGTTTCTAAGCCTTCCCAGAAGTATTGGGTGTTGGCTACAGCTGAGGATGGGGTGTGCCAGTTCTGCTAGGAGCAAAGCTGGAGGCTCCTGGCTAGAGGGCCTTGTCCCTCTGCTCAGGGTCAGACCTGTAGCCGCCAGGCGTCAAACATCTTACCTCGGGCCTCTTTGCCCCAAGGATTTGTAAATATCCGGCTGGCCATCGCAGGAAGCCTTGGAACAGGTCTCTTTCCGCACCGGAGTCTGCCCCTTTCTCACCTGCCACGACTTTGTTCTTCCAGTGGATGGAGCTTCCCTCCAGGCGGATGTCCCCTTTGGCTATCTGCAGTTGAGATCTTCTGCGAGGCTCCTCCACCCCTTTCACCTCACCCTTACCCAGACCGGGAGTTCCAGGTGTTCTTGCTGCTGCTTTCTATGGCCACCACCAATGGGGAAGGCTGTCCTCCCTGCCTACTCCCACACCGCAGCCCCTTCTTACCCGGGGTAACACAAACAAAGAAACGCTCTAACAACTTAAACACCGCTATTCACCTACTGGGGTCTTAGCCCCACACCGAGCCGCTACCCGCAACTCCGCTCGCTAGCCCTCACTTTCTGGGCCAGCTACCCACCGCTCCTTATCTTACTCCCCTAGGAGAGACCCCCACTCAGGGTTCTCCCTGCCGTAGATCCCTTTCTCCAGCTCCCACCAGTCCGGCCGTTCTCTCCCCAGGCAGCCCTGAGGTTCCTCTCTCCCACCTGGATCTGTCTCTGGGTGCAATCCTCCCTCTGGGCCTTCTCTGGTCCACGGGTCCCTCCACGCACCTGTGGCTTGCTCCCTGCTTTTCCCTGGCTCACCTGTCCTGGGTACGCTGCTGTCTGGCCTCCATCTCTCTTGGGAATTCTCGCAGCCTCCGGGTGGCTCGTCGGCTGCTGGTCCTGGTGCTCGGAGTCCTCCAGGCTCTCTCTCCCAGCCGGTGCACATGCCAGCAGCCGGCTCTGGTGTCCCGCATCCTCCAGGCTTTCTCTGCCAGCCGGTGCATGTGCTGGCAGCCAGCTCTGACGTCCCGTGCCCTCCGGGCTTGCTCTCTTGCTTGGAGCCTGTTCCCACAGCTGGATCCGGTGCTCTCCGTCTCCAGCCGCTTTTGTTGTGGCCCACTCCCGGCAGCCACATGCTCTCCTCTCTCCTGGTTGTGGCCTCTTCTTTTATCCTCTCTGGCCGGTGCCTCGGGCTGACGTTACCTGCCGTCTGCAGGTGTTTAACGCCGTCATCCCAGCCGCATGTGGGGTTCTCCAGCGATCCTGAGGTGAGTAACTGACATTTTCCTTTTCTTTCCTTCTGCCCTCTGCTGCTCGCATCTGCCTCCATGGCTCCTTTGGGGAGCTTCGGAGTGCCCCCAGGACTTTTTCCCCTGTGACAAGACCAATCACCATATTTGGGGTCAAGGAGGAATTTTACTCCATGGTCATGTTGTATGGACAGTGAGGGGTTTTGCCTTCCTCTGTAGCAGAGCATGTGGCCTTCTACCTTGGGATCTTTTGAGCATATATTGACAAACATTTTATAGAAGCAGGACAATGGCTGCTGTGGTTCTCCTGCTTTACCTGTGATGGGTTAGGGTGTTAGGTCTGTCTTGTGTTGGGGTTGAGGGTAGTCTTATGTAGAGTTTAGATTATGGTTGTATGGGATGGTTTGGATAGGGATGATCCTGCCTTAGCCAGAGCGTTGGACTAGATGACCTCTGAGGCCCTTCTTGCCATACTTCACTATGACTCTGTTTATGATATTTACCCTGTAAAATGTTTCAGTTCTACTTCCCTTTGCTGAGCTTTCTAAACAGATGTGAACTTTATTCTTTCATGTTACATTTTTCACATCTCTGAAGTTTTCACAGAAGATTTGGTCTTGCAGTTCTACTTTTTCTTCAGCCAGATTTGAGCCATGTACATCTATGTCTTTGGCAGCACCAGTCTTCATTCTTCTTTTGCCTCATTTTTAATGGTAATATTTCAAAATGAATAATTAAAAAGAAAAGCAAGAAGCCTTTCTTGTGCCAATAAAAGATAATCATCTGCATGAGCTCAAAATGTTCTACTTTCATTGCTTATATTCAAATTGGATTTTGTTTTTCACTACATAAAAGTACTGTAATGCAGTGTGTGGTGTTATGCTTTTATAGGAAGCTGTATAGGGTCAGGTCCTAAAGCTGAAGGCTTTGCTTAGTTTTAGGTAGGAATTTACTTGGGTAAGAAGTAAATAAAGACTGTATGAGGAATTCAAGTTTTGGGGTCTGGTTCTGCATTCGTGGAAATCAATGGTGAAATTCCATATATGACAGGATATAAATCTAAATGAGAAAAAAATGACTATTTCAGTAGTGTGTGGTTAAGATTATTGAATCAACTGGCAATACATGCTTTAAATCAACATTATGATGGGACAAGAATTACTGAGCAAGTTGCAATGTAGTTGGATGGACTGGGATGAAATTAAGAAAAGCAAATTGTAGGGCAAACTACCAGGAAACATTTCGTATCTGGGAATTCTCCCAGACTATGGAATAATCTCAGAGGGGAAGGAGCAGTTCCCTACAACTCAAGATATGTAAAACAAATAAAATAAACACTGCAGAGACCAGACAAAATTCTTAGACTGAACAATCCTACATTGGCATAAGATTAATGGGAGTCTTGCCTGGATCATTTTGTGCCTAATTGGGGCCAGTGAATGACACAGAAGTGTTTAGGATGAAAAATATAAGTTGAATGACCATGCCAGAGTTGGAGAGATGAAGGAACAGAAGGTGTCCTTATGTACTTTCGTTGCTGGAACGCTAGTGTATTCATATCATGCTCTTGGTGATCATAGGCTGGCATTTTCTGGGATATTTTTGCAGCTTTAAAACAGGGGTCGTGATGTTCCCAGGAAGTAGTATCTTCTTCAAAGTTCTTTCTTTTCCTCCAATTTCCATGGTTCTCACCTTGCCAAGCGTCAACCCATCCTGGATCCTTTTGCAAAATGTCATCTGCTGTGCTGCCACTAGGGCCATGTTCAGTTTCTCTTCGGATGTTACTGGGCTGCCTCCTTGTCTTGCAGATCAAATTCAAGCTGCTTATCTTCAGAGATTCCTCGGCCACATGAGATCTTTTAATCACTGAGTCTGACCTCCTGGATAATGCAGCCCAATGAATTAAGTCGTCTTCTTTAAGACCCCGCACATCTTAACTCCTCCCTACCTCTTCTCATTGCGTTATGGTCCCAGCTGCCTGCTACTCATCCCAAGCAGCACAGCAAATTGTTTTCTCAGGTTCTTTTCTTGTTTTCATCTCTGGGCTATTTATCTGCGTATTTGCTCTGCATATCTCACTGTATAAGACGAGAGCCCAATGGAAATAACCATAGGTAGGTTCTGGGTTTCAGGCATCATCTTTTGTTTCTCCCCCTCGTTTCCCTAGATTTAGTTTTCTGGTTTGTGGTCTTTATTTGATGGGCTGAAACCAGTGTGAAGATGACTCTTCGCCTTGATCTTTAGTGTCCAGGATATACCTACGTACAGTGCAGGGTTTGGGGGCTTGCCGTGTGTCACATGCAGTTATGTCCATGACTAGGCTGTACCGCTGTTATGTTTGGTGTCTGTGTAAAAAACACCCTGCTTCGGGCAGTGACAGCATATAGTGCAGAGGCAGCAGCCAGAGGTTTGCTGCTGTGTGATAGAGGTGTCATCTGTTTTCTGGCTCTGGTGTGCGTCAATAGGCCACTTAAGCACTGATTTTTCACCAGCAAAAAAAGGAGGTGCCATGTTCCCTGTGACAGCAAACCTCCATCCACTGCTCCTGCACTGTGCACCACTGCTGCTCTGCCCTTCCTACTGCCAGAACAGGCACCAGAGACAAAGCCGGAGCCACTGCAGGGAAGGTGCAGGCTGTGGGGGCTGGAGGGGGTGAGGCACCCCCTTAGGCAGCACTAGGGGCTTGTGCTCCGTATTCATCCATCCTTATGTTACCAATGAGAAACTAGGCCAGAAGAGTATGTATACTGATGAGTAGGCAGTGGGAAATGTTGCCTTAACACAGTAGTAAATACAGTCTAAGGGAAAGGCCATTAATCAGGGGAAATTTAGGATTAAATTGTTGAGGATTGAATACAAAAATAAAGATTGGCAGGGTCTGAATCCAGAGCTAGTCTCTGGAAACAGTAACAAGACTCTGTGAAGGAAGGTGACAGTCAGAAAACAGGGTGAGACTATTCTATTTTGTTTCTGTTTCTTCTCGCCAAATTCTATGGTTTGCACTTTTTGCTTGTGCAATTTACCATGCGTCATGGTGTATGAGTCGAAATTTGAAGCCCAAAAATTGACCCTTAAATTTCTACCTCGACTTGCAAGCAGCACTGCTTGGGCCACGCCAGCCAAGCACCGAGTCTAGCCCCGGCCCTTGCCCCTCTGAGTGATGCGGTAGAGGCGGGCCGAGCAGGCTGTGCTCCTTGGCACAACGCGCAGACAGGGGATGTGGAAAGCAGCTGGCTCCAGCACCAGCTCGTAGGGGATAGGGCTCAACTCAGCGCTTGGCTGGTACGGTCTCAGGGGATGAGGTTGCACCAGCCAAGCATAGAGCCCAGCCCTAACTTATACGCTGTCCCTATCCTAATCCTACCTTTTTGCAAGAGAAAACTGGGGTTAACCTATACACTGTGTTGATCTACACACCCTGAAATGTGGTATCTTTCTTGTCTGTTGGATTTTTTTTTTTTACTTGCTCATTCCCTGGGTTGAAAGTGATTTTCGAAGCAACTGAGAACTTCAGGCGTAACTCTTTGGTAGAAGATAGGACCTTTTATGCAAACCAGGGTGAGATCCCTGGAGCTGGCCGTTTTCCCTGTCGGTGTGTGTGTGGCAAGCTCTGGTCTGAGAGCTCATGGAGCTCAGTCTGCTCCTTGAAGGCTCGCGCCAGAACAGCGGGGAGAAATGTGGGGTTCGGAGGGCACCCAACAGTAGTCCGGCACACTGGCTTGGTTATATCATTGCTTATTTGTACCTCCTCTGAGAGAGTCTGCATCTGCCGACTGTGCTCTGAAGAAGGTCTCGCAGTCCCCAAGGCCCCCACTTACTCATCTTTTTCTCAGTGAACAGTTTCCCCAACCTGTCTCTTCTCCGTCCTCCTAATCTAAGATCATTTACAGGCTGTCAGTCAAGCATTGCTATTGGCATAGGAAGTCCTAAGGGAACTGAAGGGGAGAGGAAAAGCAGTGGAGCAGCAACCCTTCTACACAGATGGCCTGGCATCTCTGGGATTTCCCCCAGGATCTTGTGGCAGCTGTGAAGTCTGAGGGACGGGGACACACACCACTCGCACTGTGTCTTCTCCAAATCCCTCTCTCTGCTACCTGCAGCATAGCTAATGCTTGTGATGCTTATCAGAAGTGACTCAATATTTGGTGCTTTTGTTAAAGTCCCAGCTCCTGTGTATGAATCTGCAGGGAGTCATGGGAAACCCTAAAGGCTCAGACCCTCCCACCCCCCAAATTCTTTGTTTAGGAAACGTTTGTGATTTCAAGCAAGTCTCCTCACTTGGGGTAGGCTTAGCTTCCCGTGCGTGGTCGGCAGTGATACAATTGCACAACACTGTGCTTTCTGGTCTTGTAGTCCTTGTAGCCATGCTGTTTTCTGAATCATTTGTGCATTCAAGCAGATTTTTCCACATTCAGGAGTAATGATTGCCTTTGCATACTGATTAACTGGGGGAGTAAGAAGGCTGATGCCAAATATTTAATTAAAATCTTTCTTTTAGTTACATGGGTTGAAATTTGTCTGACTCCTCTCAGATTTCCCATACTGACACTTATGTCATTTTTTATCATGATTTGTTTGGCCAAAGCAGACCGGTGTCCTCTCTGGCATCCTCTGGCTATCTGCACTCGTGGTTATTGGCAGAGGTGGCTCAGATGAACTGGAGCAGGAGCTGTTTGAAGTCGGTGGAATGAACTGTGCGAGATGGGAGTAAGGTAAAGCTCCATCAGACTTGGTAATATGGAAGCGAGTCCTCATCTGTACTGCAGTCAGCTGCTCCAAGTCTCATCTCACCCACTTGTCAGTTCATTAGCAAGTCCTCATTACCGTCTGAGGCAGACAAACAAGGACCATCACAAGTGGGTTACGCTAGGAGTAGCTGTTCAGTGATCTCAGGGTATGAGCTCATGTGTTAGTCAGCCGAAGAGAAAAAGTCCGATGAACTGCGACAGAGCCTGGATTTGTTTTGTTTGTGTGACAGCCCCAGCCTGCACACGTTTCAGAGTGGCACCTCGCAGGCTCATCCTTAGGGCAGGACAGAAAGACCTGGTCAACTTTCCTGACGTTAATTGCAAATCTAGTCAGCTACTGAAAATGGAATGACATCAGATCGAAAGCAGCAGCAGCAGCAGCAGCAGCCCGGCTGTCTTTATTGCTGTTTTCGGGAGTATGGCTGCACGCTAGACGAAGCAATAACCGTATTGGAAACCGACGCTGACATTTACAAATGTTTTCTTCCTGTCGGGCCATATGTGCATTTAGCTGTAGAAACTGCCGTCTTTCTGCACTTTTGGAGGCAGAGGAACTAAAGTCTGTGGTCCCTGGGGTCACTTTGAGTAGTTATCAATGGGTCATTTGAAAGGTTTTTGCTATACCACTAGAGTGAAATAAACACATACTTGGTGCGGCAGCTTTCCCTAGTGCTCAGAGATCAGCCGTCGGGATTCTTGGGGTCCATCTGTTTTGTCGCTGAGTTTCCGTAATGGTCGGCATGGCGCTTAACTTGAGTGCCTCAGTTTCCCCCTTTGTCAAATGAAGGGATTTTATCAATCGCACAGTGGCACGGTGAGGCTTATTGTAAATTCAGTCCTGAGATACCAAAATATTACTCTGAACTTCATTGCCTTGATTAAGTTTTTCTTGGAAACAAATTACACATATTCTTTCAGTAATATGAAAGTAGGTTTCAGACTATAGATCAGAGGAGATAAATATATTTTACTGTGTGTTTCTCTGGCAAGTATTTTCTATTGAGTAATATAGTAAGCACTACTTATTAAAGTGTGCAGTTTAGTGGAGATCAAATGTGCTAATACTTAACACCCCAGGGAATTAAATGGAGATTATCAATGCCATTAAACACCCTGGTTAAAATATGAGGAGTGAGAGACGTTTTTCGCATTTTATGCTTTATAGCTGGATTAAAAAGGAATCAATTGGGCAGCATGCCTGCTTAAATATATGTGAGCATATATAGAAATCTAATTTATCCCATTGGTTCATATGCAAAAGGTCCAGTAAGCCCAGTTTTGTGCTAGTGCATTTATGGAGAGAGCAGACTCCTTTCATGACAAAGGGGTTTGGGTTCAGTTTGTAATTTCAGTCCCAGGCCGGGGTCTGGTCAGGGTCAGGGCTAGTCCATACCTGAACCACGTCATAAGGATTAATATACTATCCAATCTTCTAGTATAAACTTAGATTATGCTTGTAAAAGCCCATTTTTCTTGCTTTTATAGCTTCTACTGGTTTGGCAAGTATATGGCAATATACCAGCAAAAGTACTTCTATGCTAGTCCAACTATGGCCTTATCAGTGCTGTTGTCAGTAATAGAAATGCTGCAAAGCTTTCACTCCCTAAAAATAATTGCTATGCTGGAAAATGTTTATAGTGTGGACTTGGCCTCAGAAATGGGACAGATAACCAAATGCCCAGACTTCTCCAAAAATGGTCTATGGGGGATTGACTATCTTTCTTGTCCACTCAGCCAGCAGGACTGGGCTAAGGTTAAACAGTCTATGAGCCGAGCGGTGTGGATGTAATCTATTTTTGGCTGTGCCTGATGTCAGTCTGTTTTCCAGCAGCTATCCTCTGTAACCTCCGTGACCTGTGAGTTCCTAACAGCTGTGGCTGTAGTGTATGAACTCTCTTCACAGAGCACTTTGCACTTGCACTTCCTGTGGCATGCACAACGGGCTGGAGGGAAAGTCTATCAAATTACAGCTAGGTTTGCTCTTACAGCAAGTCCTCCACAAACTGTCTCTGCCCTTCCAGTTTATTATTCTGCGTTGATCAAAAACATGGGTACAAAAAAGCCAATGCATCAGTGGGTTGGAGCGGGTGGTGGAAGTCAAAAGTAGCGCTGAATTCAGTAATTCATGAACTAGGTGTCTGTGTGGAGGAGGGTGAGAGGAATGGAGAAGACGTGTACTCGCCTGAGTTTCAGACCTGATTCCAAGAAGAAAGATAGTCCAGGCACATGGCATTTAGTTTGGGACTTGCAAGACTCACATGCCCAGATGCTAGGGTTACAGATGCTGCATAAGCATGTTACACCAACCAAGTGAGCCATTTTGTTAACTGGGACTAGCCCAGACTTGACAGGCAGTTTCTTGAGAGAGCCAGGTAATCTAATGTGGAAAATGAGCTCCATGTCTATTCTAGAGAAATCCATTGTATCGCCAAGTTTAGAGCAAACTGGTTGATCTCGTCTCAGCTGCTGCACTGGTCTCCATGCCTTTTTCTATACGCAGTATTTACGCTGTGACCTCACGCTTGCTTAAACTGCCTCGAGTTCATTCTTTTGTCATATGTTTCTCAAACGAATTTATTCCAAAACACCTAAATGATCTTCCCCTCAAAGTGTCTAAACCAACTAGACAGACTATGTAAAGAAAAGAGCTAAATAAAATGGGCGGAGATAAAAAAAAAAGATGCATCCTATATACTGCTGGTAGCAGCACGGCTCAAGTACTTCGCTTTGTAACTAACTTCAACCTGACTTCAGACTAATGTAGCTGAGCACGTCTCTCAAGTACCTTAGCCAGCATTTGCAAAACGGAGGACGTCAAATCCATGTTTATGCTTTTAGATATAAAGAAATCGAGTTTTACGGTGCTGAGCATTCAGGGTTTCATTGCTGAGCATCTCTGGTAATTGGGCCACTTCTGTCAAATGCCGTCTATGTATGGATCTAGGAGTCTAACTTGGCTGAACCACGCTGGAAAATGTTGGCTTTTGCTTTCTGTTTTCTCCGATTCTCTCTGATTGCTCCAAGCCCCGCTAAGGCAAACCACCAAGTGATGTGATCCTGTGGAAACCAGAAAAAAACCAGTGGTTGATGTAAAACCTGTAGAAGCACAGCCCTATGTTCCACATCTGCGTAACACACACATGTTCAGCTACCGCCAAGGATCAGTAACATAAAAGCTATGGGAGCGAACACACAGGATGAATCAGCGGTGACCAAAATCTGCCGGAAAAAGAAATCATTAAACTCTGTGTATTGTTCAATGCAGCTAACCAACATGGAGAGTGGGTGAAGTAGTAAGAGCCCTACTTTATCCACTACCACCTCTTACGGTGACTTTTGCTTTCCTGCCTGCCAATTTTGACGTTCTGTAGATGTGGTTAGATTGGCAAACAGTAAAACTCCTCTAACAAAAATGGACACCATTAGTGACTATTGTAACCCAGCTGGGAGGGTAGCTTTAGCTGTACTGAAGCAGTGGCAATGCCGAACTAGCTGGGATGGTCAGAGCTCCTTCCAGGTCTGCGTGGAAAGAAATGGGAGTGATGCCTCATTGAGTAAGTATGCATTAAACTTTATTGAGTAAGTATGCTAGGTGTGGGAAGAGCGCTACAGGAGCCATTTCCCTGTTGAATATTCACCCTGGTAGGGTATAAGCCTTTTATTGCTGTCTGCTGTGCTACAGCCTTTTCCTTTCAACATGAATAAGGAACCCCCAACAAAAATTTGCTTTAAAAGGATGTCCAGGTTGCAAAGCAAAGGACACCAATGTCAGGAAACGTTATCAAGGGCAAAATAGGAAAGCAAACAAGCAAAATCACAATGTTCCTTAAAAGAAAATACAATGTAACCTTGCCATTGGTAGCCTCAGGAAAAGCAACAAGGGTAAGAGAAGGAGAGAAATCTTACAGTGAAATCTGGAGGTTAGATACGTTTGATGACATTACCAAAAATGGGCCCAATTCTGTTTCATCTCAATTTGGTAGGAAAAGAGTGAACTTGTCATTTTTAACGGTATTCCTGTTTAATCCTGTGTATTATGAACACTTGGATTGCAGTCAGGCTAGGAGGTACAGTCTGGTGCCAAGGGATGTAGAGGTGTGAGTACGGGCCTCATCTGAAATCCATTGTAAAGACTGCTGCTGACTTCAGGGGGCTTTGGGTTGGGCTCGCAGGGTCACAAAGCACCCCTACAATCCTAATGCAGATGCACTTCTTGAAGAAATGTCATTGTGAGCCCAAACATCCCGGGTAAACTCCAGAGGGATAAATATATTCTAGTTCCTTTAGTTACTTCGTCATTTGTCAGTCTCACCTCGGTCCCGGGAAAGATATTTGAGAAGATTCTCAAGGCTCATATCTGTGAGGGACCGGCAGGAGACTTTATGCTGAAGGGAAACCA
>JAGPOW010001296.1:129512348-129544246 GCA_030014935.1 Caiman crocodilus
GGTCCTGTGACCCTGGCACTCGTTCCTGCCGTTGGCGGGGGGTCAGACTAGATGGCCTGCTCTAGGCCCCTTCTGACCCTAGGTACTATGATACTATGATTTCAATGGGACAGAATTATTATTTTTTTGAGCACTGGTAATTAGTTACAAGCATGTTTCCTAAACTAAATGCTTATTCTATGCTGATAACTAATTGCTGTGTTTCACTCTTGAGGTGGCTGCTCTTCAGCAGGGGCTATAGTGAGTTTTACATATAATAGTTTGTACAATCAATAGTCATAAAGTCCTGACACCCACGTGTGCCAAAAGTTTTTTGTGTAAAATGAAAGAACTGGAGCTGGCAGAAAAATACAGATTTCTTTTTTTAATGGGAGACTTTTAAATGTATTTATTTAATTTTCCATTAGCTCTTTTAAGGTTTTCAAGATTCAAACAAAAATCCAAAATATTTTAATTTTTTGGAAAATGTTTTGGGATTTGTAGATTTTGCTAAAACTAAGGTACTGGCAAAAGCAAACTCCCTAAATTTGATCAAACTCAGAAACTGGAACGTTAACATTAAATCACAAAAGTATGGTATTCTCTGAGACCGTTTATGGTTAATGCCGATACGAACATTTCAGTTCCTTTCATATGACTTTTCTGACTTAAGAAATCCAAAAACAATATCACACCCGCACACCTGCAAACTTGTTGAACTAGCTATTAATTTATTCTCAAGGGATGCTGCTGAACTTCTGCAAATGATCAGCGCAGAGGTTTTATTGCAGTTTGAATCCAAGTTACCACTAGATTTATGGAGCTGGCAGAGGATAAGAAGATGGTAATGGGTATACATTTCAGCTGATATACTTCACTTCGGTATATATTCTCAGGCTGATGCATGCAGATGGTACTGCAGGGAAAATGGATAGAGCAGACATACTCCGCGTTGTTTTCTATATGAAACATTGCACAGGAAGGACCAAAGCACTGCGCTGATAAGGAACCCGAGCAGCACACAGGCTTCCTTGTTATGTAAGGGGAATGTAGTGAAATAACATAATGAGTGTCCTGGGTCTTTGTGGGGACAACAGTAATCGAATACAGTGAGATAAACTTCTTCCAAGAGTAAAGTGGAGGTGAATTATTCTACTATAGTAAATCATTCTGGTTTCCCGTTCACTTCTTTGTCCTCATTCTGTAGCTGGCATGAAAATGAATAGGGATGTGTGGGAGGGGATCCCTGAATATCAACAAAACCTATGAATGCCAAACACATCACCTCATTACTGCTTCATCTTTCACACCCCCATGTAAGTGTTAAGCAATTCCAATGTGCAGAACAAACCTACTTTCCCTTAGGTTTGCACATTCTTGGGTGGTTTTAACACTAACTTGAACTTCCCTGTTGTGGGAGAACTAGCTGTGAGTTCTTTGGGGGAAAGACTGCCTCTGAGGGGTTTTTATTTTTCAAGGAAACCTATATCGGTGTATATAGATGCTATGCTATACTTCCTTGGCATATATATAGCATAGCTAGTTTAAAAGTGCTTGTAGCTGTGCATCTATTCCCAATATAACTATAAGGGGATAGTCACAGAATTAGTGTGAAATATAATCATGAAGAATGTCAGTAAAGCGAATGAGGAACTGTTATTTGCCAAGTTTCAGATTACAAGAACCAGAAGGCTGAAATTAACTGGAGGCAGGTTTAAAAAGAACCCCAAGGAAATACTTTTTTCTTACACAGCACATAGTGAACGTGTTAAACTCCTTGCCACAGGAGGTTATGGAAGTAAATGCTATAGCCAGAATCAAATAGGAATTGGACAGATTCATGGAGGACGGGTCCCTTAATAGATGTTAAATAGAATCATAGAAAATTAGGGTTGGAAGGGCCCTCAGGAGGTCTAGCCCTACCCACAGCAGGACCATCCCCAACTAGGTCATCCCGGCCAGGGCTTTGTCAAGCTGGGCCTTAACCTCCAAGAATGGAGACTCCACCACCTTCCTAGGTAACTTGTTCCGGTGCTTCACCATCCTCCTAGTGATATTTTTCCTAATATCCAACCTAAACTCCCCTTGCAGCAACCTGAGACCATTACTTCTTGTTCTGTCATCTGTTACCACTGAGAACAGTTCAGGTCCATCCTCTTTGGAGTCCCCCTTCAGGTAGTTAAAGGCTGATATCAAATCCCCCTCACTCTTTTCTTCTGCAGACTAAATAAGCCCAGTTCCCTCTGCCGCTCCTTCTAAGTCATGTGCCCCAGCCCCTGAACCATTTTTGTTACCCTCTGCTGGACTCTCTCCAATTTGTCAACATCCTTTTTGTAGTGGGGGGCCCAAAACTGGACCCAGTACTCCAGATGTGGCCTCACCAGTGCAGAAAAGAGGGGAACAATCACTTCCCTTGATCTGCTGGCAACGCTCCTACTAACACAGCCCAGTATGCCATTAGCCTTCTTGGCAACAAGGGCACACTGACACATATTTAGCTTAGTGTCCACTGTAATGTTCAGGTCCTTTTCTGCAGAGCTGCTACTTAGCCAGTCAGCCCCCAGGCTGTACCAGTGCGTGGGATTGTTCTGTCCCAAGTGCAGGACTTTGCACTTGTCCTTGTTGAACCCCATGCTATTGAGGCTCAACAAAGCTGAGACTGAAATAGATCAGCCAGGGATGTATCATCTGACAGCCTTTACCAATGATGGTGAGTGCCATCATGGGTATAATAGGAGATGAATTCAGAAATGGATCTAGCAGGATGCAGTTGCACCCCTGTTTGATTCCTGCTCTACCCAAACTTTAAAACCTTTCTTAGTTGGCCACCAGAAGGCACTTGACTCAGTTTCCATGTCATTCTAGAAGTGGCAAATGCTAGGCAGTTGCTGAGCCTGTTGCTGCCGCTACTTTGCTGCTGCCTCTGATCATTTCACTGTGACTCTGTTTTCCATTCTCTTTGCTTTGTCTATCTGCGGTCTCTCATCAGGCTGAGATGGTAAGTACTCTGATGCATTTTCTTCCCTATATATGCACACCAGTTAGCTGAGCCAGTCCCTGACTCCCCTATTGATGCTTATGAGCACTGCTGCTATATAAATAATAAAATCCATAAATGATTGGAAATTTTTTCCATGTCACCTTGGAAACAAGGTTGGGACCAATGATGCTATCAATAGGAAACCAGAACAGTGGTATTTATTTTGCTGTGTTCTTTCTTTATTATCTGTATGCTTGCTTGGCTACATATTTGGGTGAAAGGATAAAGATAGCATGGCAAAGCAAGAAGATCTCAACTTAAGCTCATTCCTTCTTGTCCTGTCCCATGTGGAAATGAGATTGGAGACATTGTGAACAGCTTCCAACTCCCACATCAAATGCAGCAGTGTTTAGGGTTCTGAAGGTAGGATCCAAATTTAAACTTTGCCAAAATTTGGGGGAGTTCAGACTCATTCAGTCTGTTATGGAAATGCACAGAGATAGTGTCTGCTGACATGGATTTAGGGACCTGATACAGGACAGTCTTATCATTCTCAATTAGTATCATTATCAATACAAATCTTAATTAATCCTTTGATCTGATGCAATTTTATGAACTGGTGGTGGAATTTCTCAATTGACTTTCAGAGCAGCGTGATGGAGGTTTTTGTTAATGATCAGCTATGGGCCTGGCATTGGTTTCTGCAGCAACTGTAGATATCCTGCTAGACTGACAGCATTATTACACCTTGCATTTTTGTGGGCTTTGGTTGTGAAAGGTCAGTAGTGGAATCCTGTTTATGTGCATACAGCAAGTGGTAACGCATGCCATCACTTCCTCATTGCCCAGGGAGGCTTATTATTGCTAAATTCCTCATCTCTGGGCCTCTCCCTCCCAGACTTCTCCTACTCGCCCACCCTGTGCACTGCTGACAACCAATATCTTCTCCCATCAATCAGACCAAGGCATGCCCTCCTGAGTCTGTTTGTTGCTTTCCTCTTGTCTTCTGCATCAGCTTCGCCTGCTCTCCCTCTGCATAGCCAAGGGTCTACACAGACAGCCCAGCTGCCCTTGGCATATCTCAGCCGTCATTTTCTACCCTGGTCCTTCCATTATCTGTCCTTCTCCCTAATCACTCAGTGTAGCTCCTCTTCCCACTCCTATCTTCATCCAGTAATTCCCTTGGTACTTGGAAATTTTTCTGCACACTTATTTTCTGAGCTAGCCACTTTTTTTTCCTTTCAAATCCTTAGAGTTGACTATCAGTGATAATGCATCAGATTAAGAAGTAAGTAATGGCAATTTTTTTATTTTTGATAGGTTACTTGCCTCATTGCAAGACTACATCGTTTGTCATAGTTAGATGGTAAGACGCTTGGTACAGGGACTGTCTTCCCTGTGATTTCACATACCGGGGTTTCTACGTTCTGCAGGACTCTGGCTGCAACCTCCTGGTGAGCCTAGGTGCTCTAGAGAGTTTTGATGTAATATTAATCAATAAGAAGGTCTGAATGCATCCTTATACCAAGATGCATGGGCCGTAAGGCCAGCAGGAATCATTCTGATCATCTCGGCTGGCTTCCTGTGCATGCCAGCCATGGGATGTCAGCCGGCGATTTCTCAGCAAATCATCTCTGGTCCTCTTCCAGCATGTCTTTTGAAAGACATCTGTTTCAATCCATATGCTTTGAAAAGGAGATTGCGTGAAGTTCCAGAGTGTGGTCACTGCCTCTTGCGTGGGAAGGAATGAGAGGAGCCACTTGCTGTTTGTTTATGGGTGAGCTTAGTCTTGTCATCTCTGTGCAACTCTGTAGTTATTAGCTGGGTGCATGGAAATCTACTGGCAGGGTCGGTTACTACGATTGGCAAGTGTATGAATGAGCATTATGGGAATGAACTGTGTTATGCTAGGCAGTGAGCTAATGCACACATTCCTGGTAGAGCTTGCAAACCACAGAGAAGAAGTGCTCTTCCTTCTGAACAGGAGCCTCTTGCACTCCACGGAGTTCAGGGCTGTTTGCACCTGGAAAATTGGGGGCATTTGGCTGGGATGTGACAAATTTGTTTCAGCTCAACCTGTAAACCTTTGCCTTGGGATCTCCATTATGATCACAACCATGCTGAAAAAACAGCAGCGTGGTCACCTGTGTGTAAAGCAACGTCCTCCCACCTCCCCTCCGCACACACACAGTTGTTAGACTGGTAACCCAGCTGGTGGCTCAAGTCTTACCCGTGTTAAGTAACGTTACTGCTAAATTAATTTAACTCCATAGCAGTGAAAAGATGTAGTTACAATGTCTCGTAACTGTGGAGATACAGTGCTTGATAAATATTCCACAACCTCACAACAGTCCTGTTAGATTATTATTGCCTGCCAAATCTTTATTATTATTTATTCTATACACAGGGAGACTAAAATGCAGGAAGATGGAAGCAACTTGGCAACTGAGTAGCAGACTAGGAGTAAAACTAGGGAAATGATGGAGTGCCTTTCGGTAGATATGGCACTAGGCTAAGGAAGAGGAGGCCTCGGTTCTGATCTGGCCCGTCACTGGCTTTCTGGGGCAACTAATTTCGCCCCTCTATGCCTTCACCTCAAGTCCTGCGTCTGTCTGAACTCTAAGCTCTGCAGGGTAGAGACGATGTGTTTTACACCATCCAGGATGTAACACTTTTTAAAGAGAATTTTTCACGTTCCAATCCCGGTCAGACAAATCGATTCCAAATCCGTGAGTCAGTCAAGAACCATAAGTGGCCTACTACTGGCAACCATCCTCCACCCCACCTGGGGCTTCAGATGTTCAGATGTTTCCAAATCCTTTGGCAGGTGTCCTACGTGCAGATCCAAGCCCAGAGGCACGGGGTTCGGATGCCTCCGAGTTTCACTTCCCTAGCCATAAGGCCGCAGGAGCTCGCTAGGAAGAAGTCTCCCGTTTTCATGAAGTAGGCATAAAGCCAAGGTCTCCCCACTCGAGCAGCAAGCTGGAGGTTTACTATACATTACCTCGGCGGGTACTACCCCATTCCAGAGAAGTGGCTATCCTTGGGTGTGACTAGGAAAACTGCCCTGGTGGTCCAGGGTGTAACACTGCTGCATCCCTAATGATACGAATTTGGGACTCCCTGGCTACTAGGCACACGCATGCTCTTCTGTGCTGGTCTCCTGCTCAGGGTGGTGGAGAGATTCTGTGTTGGCTTGACTTGAAAGAAGAGTTAGGATCCATTGTGCTGGATCCAGAGGTGATGATTTAGGGACTTTCTGTCAAAGATCTGACTCAAATAACCCATCTTCCTCACAGTGTGGACAGAACCATGCCAGCTCTGTAGTCAATAGCACATCCAACCACCTTTAATTCCCCTGCCTGAACGACCAGGGCTGCCCTTATCTCCCTCATTGTTACCTGGGACGTGTTAATGGGTACCATTAGTGATTCAGGCATTATGCCTTGCAGTTGAGGGTGAAGGTTTGAAGTGAGGATTTGGAGGATATCTTGGGAGATGATTACCAAAATGATTGCAAGTGCAGAGCATTAGATTCAGTGGTCCAGGATTCCCTTTCTAGTCCTTTGTTCCTGTGTTTCAGCTGAGTATAAAGTACACTTTCACTAGTATGTCACCATACCACTGCACTTAGATACGTGCAAATGATGAGTTCTGTTTGACACTGGAGTGCTCTATTCATACCTACGTTAGACTGCAAGCTCCTTCTGAATGTGAGGCACGGCGATCATGTCGGTTGTCTTTTATTTCCATGTTGAAATATAGGATGTGTCAAGAAAGCTGCTTGTATTTATCAGGAGGACAATGCTAAATAAGTGGATTGTTCATCTCTGATTGTCAATTTAAATGACAGACCTTGATTAAAAAAAAAAAAAAAGATAGAAAGGTGGCTTGTTCTGGGTAGTCACCAAGTGTGAGTGTAAGTCGTTGATAATGAAGCAACAGATCAGCTGGTGGGCACATGGCTTACCCAATGAGGTTGATCCAAGAGTCAGCTGATAAAAAGGACTAGAGCCCACAAAACAAAAGCATTTTTTACTTGGCCATTTTAGGGAGAGAGAGAGAAAAGTGCAGACAATGAGATCTGAAGCAGAAAGCTGGCTGCAGAAATTTAAATAATTTGGAGGAGAAGCCATGAGCTGCAGGGGACGTGTGCTGGACTCCCTAGATGATTCTGGCAAGGAACAGCAAGTAGTGAGGTAGAGACAGGCATATGTCCAGGACTTGTATTATTTTGTCTGGCTCTATACCCATCTTGTATTAGCTAAGGTGAACACTGATGGTTTTCTGGAAGCCTTGTAAAGTCAGTTTCTTCATTCGCTTCCATTATCACATGCCCCTAAATAGATGTAATGGGGGGAAAAAAAGCGTTCCCACCGGGTTGGTGCTCTGAAGAGTGCTGTGCTTAAGATATAATACGTTTTGAGTGGGGCAGCAATGGTTCTTGGGAACTGTGACATCCCATTTCCACAAAGGGCCAAGAGACAGAGCCTGTGTCCTGGGAATATGTCTGAGAAGACAAGGAAAGAGCCAGCTTCAAGGTCTGCTCAAACCCAGGGGAGCTTAGGGTGTTTGGGACCCAACCACAGCAGCCTAATTAATGTGCTGCTGGGGCAGCTCTCCCAAGTCTCGAGGAGAGCAGTTTTATCATGGCAAGGAGGTAATATATAAAACTTTATATCACCATCATTATTACATGTGTATGATATCTGTGAGAAGCTCTACTCCCTTGAGGCAGGGAGGTATTTATTTGTAGGGAATGAGGGCTGGGAAATTCCCACCATCAGCCTTTATGATCTTAGAGACAGACAGAAACATACTCCCATTTCTCTCTGTCTATATGATCTGTTCCCTGGCTCGAAAATGTTTATATCTTCTCCGGCATGAAATTCCACCCCCACGCACCATGTATTTGCTGTTGATTGATTGTTTTTTCATATACTTAACATATTGTCATGCATTTCAAAGCTGGAAGCCAAGTAAGAATGGTGGGTCGGTCACTCCCATGAGCATGCACGTGCACGTACACACAGACATACACACACACAAACATATGCACACAAGCCCATTACCAGGATTTCCCATATAAGTAGCTGAGAGGAAGAACGCTTCCATGTAGTGTAAATGTCTGACAAAACCATATGTTAAAATGTGTGGCAGGCCTGTGCTTATCAGTCGTGTTCTCTTAAAAGGATGCCGACAGATTATAAAGCTATCCCTGTTGTAAGAGTGTATTTCTACAGACACCTGAGGTTGTTAGGGCTGAAGAAAGCTTTAGAGACTGTGGTTTCAAGGGGATGCCACAAATCGGAGAGTTTGAGTCTGGCTTTTGGACCATTGACTTATTTGGCTTTCTCTAATGTACTGTGTGCATTTGTTCCCTCTGTGCTGAGAGTCGCCCAACCAAAGAATCTAGGATCTGCACATCTCTAGCTCGAAATGACCATCCTGTACAAGCACCTGTGAAGAAAAGACCCTGTCGATTGTGTCTGTCTGTCTGCTGTATTCTATCACAATGCGGTGGAAATACCTGCGAAAAAATGAAGCAGCCAGTTCTGCTTTTGTTCAGTCTGCTCCAGTCTCGGTTTCCTGCCGTGCCAAGGCTGCAGTGCTCGGATTCCAGACCACTGCAGAAACCGGTTTTAATCCAAATTTGATTGAATTTATTTTCTCTTAAACTTTGTAAAGCCTTTTAGGCGTATAACCCTAATGTGCGTGGCTCTTACTATATTACTGGCTGTGAACAGCTGATAAAACAACACATACGGCTTCCTGCTAGGGACTGTGTAGCTCCCACAGCCGGCTCATGTGACCATCTTTGTTCAGCTCTTTCCATTTTTCTGCCTCACACGATTGATTTCTACTTTTGCTTTAAGTTTTCTTTTCTATCGTAACATTGCTGCCAGCATACAGCATGTAGATTTCATGCCGGCTTTTCACATACTTCCCACTGCGTAGACTCATAAAATTCACTCTTGTAGGTCTAATAGCTCTCAAGGCAAGATGGTGTAATCACTCCAATAGAGAAACCAACTAAAGCAGCTGATTTTAAGGTACTTATGCTTAGGAAGCCTTTACCTTTTGCACTGTAAAATAATTTTATGACCGACTAGGTTACGTATGCATTGATTTATGCTGGGGACACTGCAAACTGTTCCTTAGGCGCCTAGTCCAAAGATGATTGAAATTGGATGCAAGTCAAGCCTACAGACAAGCTTGGCCTGGGATTTTTCAGCATCCCTCTAGGCTGCATGTTTACTCCTAGGACTTTTGAATATATTTTGATAATAAACAGCTTGAGCTTCTTCCCACTGAAATCTGTGGCAAATTCCCATGGGTTTCCGGATGGGGAAGGTCAAGATCCAAAAAAATCCCTGCAGTCCAACGATTTGCTGCCTCGCTGCTGTGTGAGATGATTGAAAGAGCTCGCTGTGGCTTGTCGGCTTGTCACGACAGGACCCACCTGTTAATTGGGAACGTGTGAGAATGTGGCTTCAGTGTAAATGAGACCAGCATTTCTCCTTTAGGGGAGACTCTCCGAGGTAGCTGTCTAGGAACCTTCACCCCTGCAGAGAAAAACAACGGGTGAGATTTTTGGAAATGCTGAGAACGCTAACTCATTTTTCATCAAAGTCGGTGATAAAGCTCCCACTTGCTTCAGTGGCAGCACATGCCTAGGCCAGTACCGGGGTACTCTTGGCTATCCAATGCATCCACCAGCATCGACGCCTTGCTCTTGAGAAATCAACTCCAGTGGACAGGCCACTGCGTCCAGATGTTCGAGAACCGCCTCTTGCCAGATTTCTCTTTTCCCAGCTTTCTGTTGGCCAGCGCTCAAAGGGCGGCCAAAAGAAACAGTACAAAGACACACTCAAGGTTGTCCTCAAGCATGGAGACCTCGACACCAATGAATGAGAGCAGCAAGATACTGACCGTTTGTGCGGCAGCACCTGGTTCACCAAGGCATGCACCACTTTGAGGCCCAATGACTCGATACTGAGGCAGAACGGCGGCCGCGGAGGAAGGAGGAGGAAACCAACCCAGGGCTGTGAATCCCACTCCCCCACACAAAAACATGCCCCCGTTGCCAAAGGAGTTGTGTATCCAGAATTGGGCTCCTCAGTTACCTAAGGACCCATCAAGCCTGACAGACATCATTCTCAACTTCAAGGGACTGCCGGTGACTCCTGACTATCCTATCCAAAGGCTTTGCAGGGCCCTAGTTTTGTGTCCACTAAAGCTTTATGGCAGTATTCACACTGAGTTCAATAGCGCAGGATCTGGCTGTTTAGCCATACTGCCATTGCTTCAGCCAGCAGTGGTAGCAGCCCTCAACTGCTCAAAGTGCTTTACAGAGATTGGTAAGATGGGTCCACAGTTTCATATTTGGGTGTTAGACTTGAGTGCCCTTCTTGGCCACCTACATGCCCTGATTTTCAGTACTTACACCCATATTGTGTTTCCAGGTACCTTACTTGATACTCTTAAGCATAAAGACACCTAGTGCCTGACTCTTGGCCCTAAAGTTCATGATATTTCCATGTTGGAAATCTCAAAACACTTTACAGTATTATTTTTCAAGGCAGAAAAGAAATGTTATGATGTTTTTCCTATGTGTTACTAATGTCCCATATGTATATCATTACTAACTATTTTGGGGTCTGCCTTCCCTTGATGTGCAGTTCAGTTTGATAGCAACTATACATTCATGTCTAGAAGAGAACAGATATTCCTTAAACACTTTACCCATCAGATCATAACAATTTAAGGAAGGTTACATTTTATGCTTGGAGTACAGTGAACCCTATTTAAATAACTAAGGACCGAGGAATGTGAACGTAAAATGCTTCCCTTCAAAGGGTGTCATCCATTTATCTGCCCATGATAAAACTGCATCACTAGTTACACTTTGGAGCTGACAAGCCCGGCATATTTTATCTGGATCTAGTTTATGACACTACCACACTTTTTCCAAAGAGTAGTGCAATTGCATTCTTTTCAGCTTTTAAAAACCATTTATGATTAAAGAAATAAACTGCAGACCTGAAAATGGTCTCTTAGTCCACAAGTTTGATGAATTGGGCAAGCTAGGCAGATTTGTGAGTTTCCCCTTGTCATGACCACATATTTTGGGTTCAGAAAATGATTTGCGAGGCATGGAAGAGTCTGAATACCTGGATCTGAAGCAGAAGGATTCTTAATGAGGATTTTGATTGTTCGTTCTCTCTCCATTTTTTTTTTTTTAACCATTTTTAAAAATGTGCTGTCTTTGGATTTAATAGGGTTCATGTGAGCTCCAAAGAACACCTAATGGAACCTGTATCACTTTCTGTATTTTGATGGTACAGGATACCACAGGTGTTTTAACAAGACCGATTCTAGTCTTAAGTATACAGGTGCAATTACCCAATAACCTCCCCTAGATTTAAATTCTGGGCCTCAATCAAACTTAAAACAAAGGATTGGATCATCGAGTCAAGTCTTCCTCATTGACAGGCAATTATTTGTCGGACGGGATCCACAAGATTTTCTGCTGCAACGCCTTGCACTTCACAGCTGTCAAGTTCCCCATGGAACAAAAAACTCCTAAACCAGTGATTCCCGAAGCGTGGCCACAGCACCTTAGTGTGTTGTGAGAGTGGTAGAAGTACACAATGAACAATGGGCTGGATGGGGCCCTGGCCTCCCCATCTGGACCCAGCCTATGGGCTGGTGAATGAAGTGGACTGCCAATTTTAATCCAGAAAAAAACCACACCTTGGGTACCAGAAGTTTGGGAAACACTTCCCTACAAGGCTGCAAAGGAAGGAAATGAGGATGCAGTGGTGAGGACTTGCTAGGTTCATCTCTGCAGGGAAGGGAGGGACACCTATCGGAGCCAAACGACAGGGCAACGCAAACCACTGAGAAAGGAAACAACCCAAGTTTCTATAAATAAGTATTAACCAATATCATTACAGTAACTTTCATTGTATAATGGGATGGGGAGGGGGAGTATATTTCCCTCTGTCTAGGTTTTTATCGGGTCACCACTAGCAGTCTGTCCTACGGTGGACTTGTCCCGCTGTCTGCAGATAATGAGGCATGCTCAGTTGACATATGCTGCTAAGGGAAATCCAGTCATTCTTGTCTTTAACCACGTGGCTTTTGTGAACTTGCATGTAATGCAATAGGAATCTAATGATAATGAAAATGTTATAATCCATGACCCTGCTCTTTGAGGTCAGCCAAGTTCCTTTTTAGCAAGTGTGCTGTCAAGGGTTTGTCCATATGGGATAACCTGAAACCTACCCTTTGTGAGGGGGTAGAAATATGCCCAGAAGTTAGAGATCACGAGTTTTGTGTGTTGCAAGTTGCTTTTCTTTGAGGCTTCTCTGAAATTCTGGTGATTTCTTTGCAGTAACTAACTCGTTGCCACATTTTTCTGATCTTTAAAATGTTTGGATTGTTTTGCTGGCAGCCTGCCCTCCTAATGTGCCAAAGGAGTTCCAGATGAACAGTTATATTCTCCCTGATGAAATTCCCCAGTAAACTTCAACTGGCCACAGTACTCATTTGCAATCTAGCATTGGTGTGTAATGTTGTCAAGCCCCGTTTGTAAGCTTCTGCCTCCTCTGGCACCTCTCTGGGTGTGTAAGTCCTTATGTGCAGAGTGATTTGTGACAGTGATGCCCAGGTGCTGATGTACTTTGCAAATATCCATGTGATGCATGAGCGAGTGCAGGTGAGCATAGCTGGTTACCTTTGGGGCCATACCAATCCCAAGTCAGTCTCAGGAAAAGCCACCACTGTCCCTCCTACACCTTGGCTTTGACGCTGAACATGGCCTGGCCTGAAGAGAGGCTGAGCCCTTTATCTTTGCCAAAGCAGCATTATGGTAAGCCTGTATTCTGGCAGACCCAACCTCATGTTGTTTATTCACAGAAAAAGTGGAGCATGAGGCTGAATCAGGACATGCAAGAACCAAAATTAGCCAATGACCTCCCTACATCTCCCTGGCTTCATGTGCATCTCTCTCTTGTACCATCTCTGAGCCGGATCCTTTCTATCACCAAAGTTCAAAAGATATTGGCTAAATCGTAGAGGAAGAAGGCAAGGAAGTCTGTTTTACTGATGTAAGAAAAAGGAAGTCTTACCCTGAGAACTAGGCCAATGAGAACTGGGGTTTTAACAAAAAAGCTTTCAAATAAATAATCTAAATTTTTTTTGTTGAGCTTTGGTAGATGCATACTTAATTAACATCAGCTAAAGATTTTCCCTGTAGACTTTTCAAAATTTACCGCTGGTTAAAAACATCCATAAGAAATTTCAGTGCGAAGTGGCTTCTGTGGGAGGTAACAGTACCTAAAGTTATGAGTAATAATGAAAAGTCTTCCAAAAAGTCATAAAATAATTAAAGCAACAAGACTCCAGTAACACTTGTAATTTTGTAGAATAGTATCTTTTTCTAAAATTGCATCTGTAGTCTTGTGCTCTGAATAAGCAAACGACACAGTTATAGCAGAGGTAAAAAGCTCAGTCACAATGATAGCCGGCAAGATGCGTACAATCATCCCGCTCCTTTGCAGAAGGAGCGAGCAGCAAGAGGGCTAAAGCCACTTTCGGACAAGACTATAGAACTGAAGAGCAAACGGTAAAACATTTTCTGGACCCTCTAAACCATCCTATGAAATTTAGAAGTAATGTCACTGCTGCCAAGTTCAGTGAGTTAATTTTATAATTTGATCAATTGCTCTAGGGCTTTTCTGTGCACGTAATAAAAATGCAATACCTGAGTTCAGGTGGCCAAACTAGATTTTCTGCCTTTGCTCTCATGCAGACATTTCTTTTCAAGCTTACCATAACTTGTCCTATGGGACTTCGGTTCATGGTGTATTTTTTCCCTTGAAAATAGGGCTGGGGTTAAATCTTTTTAACTGGGTTTGTGCTGGGAAGTGGTTTCCTTCAAAACCTGATTTTACTTGTGTTCGAGTTGTCTAATATGACTGGTAAAACAAAGTTTTAGGTGTTCCCCGCCCCCTTTCTTTTTCACCCTTTTTACAATTGCAGCTTGAGAGGTAAGAGAAAAGGGGAGAAAATTTACAAACAAAACCAAAGTATTTTTCAGGCAAAATGCGGGGAAAATCTGTTCCTTTCTAAAACTACAGAATGAAAAGTTTGTTGCTGCTTCCCTTCTGATACTGGAGTCAGCTGTTCTTGAAAGGATGCCTCTGAACAAAATATCCGAGCTCTTTTAATTCAGTAAAGCCTTCTGCACAATCAGCGCTAAGGTGCCTCATTCTCTGCTAAGTATCTCTTAATGGATTGCCCTGTTTTCTCTTTGCAACTGTGGTGTTGCTGGCCCTCATGTGATTCCAGTGTCAATAGGTGCTAGCAAGAATGAGGTCATTTTCCATCAGCTGTCTTTATACTTGCTGGTACCATTTCAAATTCAACTGTAGTCAGAGACAACGTGGTTCTAACACAAATGTTATATTGCTTTGCTTCCAGGCTTTTTTCTCCTGCCCTCATCCCCTGCCGCCCCAACCTGCGTTCTAGTCTGGAGGGATGTTTAAAGGACACCATATCCGGCTGCTAGACCTGAAGGGTTGTTTCAGCTGTGTGCAAATGGGGCATAGGATAAATGTGGCCCATCTGCATCTTCAGAGAAAACCTCCTCAGCAGGTGGCCTGGTGCACAAGTCGTTCCTCCAATAGTCCTTCCTAGCATAGGAAGTATAGGACAGGTGAACTGGTAAGAAACGTGGGTGTTGCAGGGCCAGACAAAGCAGGGGCATGAACCAGCAATAGTTGTTTGCTCTAGTCATTCTGGGCCCCTTGTGATTCTGGCTTTGATTGAAATAGGAGATTTATGAGTGTAAAAAGCGGCTTTAGGTGCCAAAGTCCAAGTCTTTGCTGTAATCCCCAAAGCCCTGCCTGCTCAGTGGTTGCATAACTCACTGGCTGCCTCTAGTTTTTACCTGTGCATTCCCTTGTTGCCTGCACTTTGCCCAGTTTCCGGCTCTTGCCGAAGCCCCCTGCAATCCAGCAGCGCCTGGTCCTCTGAAGGGCGGAACGAGTTGTCGTGGACCCGAGCATCAGATGAAGTCTGCCTGCAGCCTTGAGCTCAGCACAGAACATGAAGTGTTTCAGATCCCGTCTCATATTAAAATGCAGACTCTATTTCTGTAATCTCCTAGTGGTTCGGTAACCCCCCACCTACCTCCTCACCCAAGGAGAAGGGGAGACCTGGGTGCCTGCTTTTCTTGAACCTGAGGGAATTCAAAGCCGCATCTTCCTTCTCTCAGGAGGTGCCCTAACCATGTCGCTATAAGCGATTAGAACGGGATGATCCTTCACCCGGCCTGCTGGATGCCCAATGCCCAGCTTCAGGAGTCAGGGGGCCCAGCGCAGAGTAAGCAAGGGGGAGCCTGGCTGCAGCTTAGGGCCGGGTTCTAGCCTTGAACTGTTTATGCGTTTTTCTATCTACTACTACTACTAATAATCCTGAGAGCAGGGAATGAAAGCCAGAACTTCCTCCTTTTTCTTCCCTGCTAAGTTCTCCAGCCTCGCATTCAGGTCTTTTAAAGTGTGTTTCTAGAGGCATCTGATTCCCTCCCTGCACTGCATAGGAGTTCGCATTCAGCTTGGGAGGCCAAGGTCCTGGCAAGTAATCATTGTGGCATCTCACTTGTAGGCACCTAAGTCTTCTGCCAGACCTGGTCCTTTGTGCTTGTGTTGCAGCCCACTCTCTGCCCTGCCAGGTACTGGAGATTGGGCAGGTCTGACCCTGGCACAGTCCCTCTTTGAGTCCCATGCATTCATCCTTGCCCTCTGAATGCAATGCTAGCAGCCTCTGCTTTCTAAAGCCTTGCTTCAGAGCAAAATAACACAACTTGGCCATCGTTCTCGGTCATCTGCTCTTGTCGTGGTATACAGTGTAAAAAAATAAAGTGTGATTTGAGTTTCTTTTCCCTTTCCCCTAAACTTTGCTGATGTGTCAGGGCTGGTAAACTTGTTCCCATAACTTTGCTAGCTTTAAAGGATTTCCCCATAGGCAAAACTCACTAGATATGCTGCAGGAAACTGTTTTCTTTACGCCTAAGTGATTTTTATTTTTCTTGCTTTGGGGGAGGCTGAATTTAATTTTCTAATGACCTCTAATTTGGAAACCATTTCATTGCTGAAATCTGAGAGCTTTTCGGACACGGTCAGCTTCCAAGTCTCCAATAAATCCAGTTCCACTAGTAATATAAAATATTGGCACATAAATTAAGTCAGTACAAGAATATTTTTTTTTTTCAAAAGTCCATAGTCGCAACCAGAGGGGGTAAAGGAATAAAGAAATCTATTCATTTAAATAAATGTGCCCTGTAACATGTTGGCAAATGTCATGTCCCCTTCAACTGGCCCAATTACGTGGTGGATAACCATTTACTATTTATTGCCAATGAATGGGTACCAATTAGGCGGTCAGGATCTGTATTTTGAGGAAGGTTTGATGTTCAAACCCTGCTGACAGCCTGTGGTGGGCCTCCCAACCTGAACCACGGGACAATACTGCTTAGCAAAAACCCGTAAGAGTTATATACTGGGTGTTGATGCTTTGTTCCTTTGAGAGAGAGGGGAGTGAAACTGCGTATAGTTTTATTACGTGTATTATTCAGTTTATGTAATCTGAAAGGGATAGGCTTGGTATTTGAAGGGAAGCTTGGGTATCCTGTCTTTTCTGAATAGCTTTTCAAAATTCCTGATATTGTGATAAATTTGGTCCATTTCCCCCCTGGATGCAAACATACTCAGGCCTCCATCCTGCTCGGGGCAGAGGGACCCCACTCTTACACCTACCCGCTTCTCTAGATTTCTATAGCTGTCTGGCTCTGCTCTTCCTTTTGCCATGACACTCCTGTGTAATCACTTCAGGGACTTCCTCGCTGCCAGATAAGGGCTAGTTCTGTTCCAGTCTGGTTCTGGCTTGCTTCTCTGTGCTGAAACTGGCTCTTGCCAGAGTCTGTAGTGATATTTACCTAGCCAAATCTCAAAGTTTCTACTACACCCTCCTTTTGCTTGATTTCTTGTGCTTGTTCCAGTAGATTTTGCTCTTCTCCGGTCCCTTTTCTGCTTTTATGGAGCTTTCTCCTGCTTTTACTCCTGCCTCTCAGGTTGCACACTTTCATTACAGAGCTGTAATCACTTATTGGTTTAAACTGGCCACAAAATAGGTGACAGCGATGTTTCCCCTGGAGGCAGGGATGACCTCGAGCCATCCCTCCCAATTTTGTGTCCAGGCCTTGACTTTTTAATTGCCCAGTCTAATGATTCCTGAACATCCCCCACATTCCTCTAGCCTTGGCCTTGGCTTCTTCAGAGTTGTTGCCGGGAACTGGGGCATTTGAGAGATGATCCACTGACTTGAGTCACAAATATAATCATAGGATAATAGTGCTGGAGGGGGTTTGGGAGGCCATCTAGTCCAACACCCTCAAAGCAGGATCACTGCTATCTAAACCATCTCATCCAAGTGTCTAACCTGGGTTTACAAAAGCTTCTAAGGATGGAGACACCACAACCTCTTTGCATAGCCTGTCCAATGCTTATGGGATTCCTCTCCTTTTTCTTCCTCTACTTTCTAGTCTCTGTTTCAAGGGCAAGACACTTTACCTTGAAACAGATTGCCGCTTAGTTAAGATTGTGGTACTGTAGCAGGGCACTAAGGTGCCTGCTACTTGTAGAGCAGAGATAAACACTCAGGTGCAGGTTGCTAGGACAACCAGTTAATGAGGGATTAGCTGCACCTGGTCAGCTGGCTGGAGGAGGTGGAGCTCTAGCCTCATATAAACCCCAAGGCTGAGGCCAGGTAGGTAGTTCCTTGCTAGCAGTCAAGGGGGAAGGAGCTCATCCAGAGCAAGCAGAAGGGAGAAGCTAGACTATCTCAGGTACGGCCCTGAGATAGGGGAAGAATGGAGCACCCCAGGTGTGGCTGGAGTAATGTTATAGCCAGGTGGCTAGGATTTATGTTGTAGCCAGGGGCCTGTGTTTTGTTTGCTGTTTTGACTGGTGGCTTGGGTGAGGCTATTAGGAGATGGAGGAGGCCTCATTTTGGGTTCCCACTATGGAGTGGGAACCCCGGTGCCAATGAGGGCATGGCTTTTGGGGGGCACAAACCCTGATACTCAAAGGATGATCTTAAAAAGGCCAGGGAGGCCTGGTACACTGGAGTGCAGTTGTGGGTTTTTTTGTGTTTGTTTTCTTGTTTGGACTGACAGGGGCAGGTTCAGGGTTGTGCCCTGGTCTTGAACCCATGGCCCTCTGGTTGTGGATATGGCTCCCATGCCTTTAGGCCTGGGATTGCTGGGCTCCAAAGGGAGCAGGAAAGGGGGCCACGAGCTTCCAGGCACTGGAAGGAAAAAAGGGCTAGAGCCTCAGAGTCAAACCCTGTTTAGCAGGCTTGGACGGGGAGTCCTCGTCAGAGAAAGCAGGGGTCTGTCCATAACAGGAGAGACCCCAGCATACCCAATATAATAGGCAGTCTCCTGCCTGCATAAACAACATTTTCCATCAAGACATGGCAGGCGAGATTAGGGCGGGAGCGAAGGATTCCAAAGTGGGCTACACGGGTGCCCCGTGTAAGGCGCAGATAACCAGAAAGATGGCGCTGGGGAGGGCAACCTGTTACAGGCACCATTGCAGTTAGTTAGCTGTCAGCTCCTCCCAGCTCTTGATGTTGACTGGTACCATTTCAAATTAATTATAAAAGAGATGAAAAAATGACCCTTTTTTCTTGAGGTATGCTTCCAATCTGTTCTTGTAGCATTTCCTCTAGCTGCTGTCAGATCTGGGCCACAGCTTATCTGGGAGTAGAACATTTGTTTTGGGAGTCAAGAGTCAGGCATTTGCACAAAATGTCCAGTCCAGCTTCAGCAAGGATGCTGGCATTGGTGTGGTGATCTTCCCATTTAATGAGTAGGATTTTCCAGAAACTTTTGAGATGACAATGGTAGGTCACCCCTGTTTCGCATCCGTAGAGCAGCGTGGGATTGATGATTGTATTGTAGGCTTGGATTTTGGTGTCTCTCCAGAAACTGTGATCTGTAAAAACATGCTGAAACAATTTCCCCAAAGGAGGGGAAATTGCCATCTGTATCTAGAGTATTCAGAGCTTACAGGCTTTTTGCTGTGGAGCCAGGGCCCAGCAAAGCCTTTTGAGGGCCTTCAGGATCCCATCTCCATGGCAGGCAGCCTAGAAAGCTTTCATAGTTAAAGCTACACAAATACTGGAAATCTGTCCTCCCTGCCCCTAAGTCAGTGTGCTTGGTGGGTCTCCCCTAGCCTCTGGCAATCTGCTAGAAATGTAGGCCACAGTCCTTCAGACCCCATCCCTGGGGTTCACCGAACCTGTGATGTTTCATGCAAAATATTTCAGGATCAATGAATCATTTGTCTGAAAACCTCCCACTGCCCCCAGAGCTCATGACCAGAGCCAGGAAGGAAAGAAGGATGATCCAGTGGTAAGGGAGCTAACAGACTTTGGGGGACGTGGGTTCAATGCCTTGTCCTACCATAGACTTTCGGTGTGACCTCAGGTAAGTTATTTAGGCTCGGCAATTCTGCCCTGCCTATGTAAAGCAGGGGCAATAGTGCACCCCAGCAGTGTCATGCATATATCTATTAGCACTTGGGAAGTGTTCAGCAGGTGTAATGGCGCCCTTAAGTGCTGAAAAGAGTTGTCACCTACCTGTTCAGTGCCTCCTGCAGCGGAGCTTTGCTCTCACTTAGGCACTCGCAGGGGCCAGTAAGGATATTTGTAACGTATCCTTTTGCCAGTGACTAGACCGTCCCTTTCGGCTTTCCTTTGCTTAAGAAAGGACTGCAGGGCTTGTTCCACAGTGACTTAAGGTACCTGCATGTGTCTGATTGCGGTGTTCATCCTGCTTTTAGGTTTTATTTTCAGTTCTGTTCCAGCGTGTGCCCAGAAAGATTGTAAAGGTTGTTTCTGTCTTCCCCCCGCAATCCAATCTGCCCTAATTCTGTATGTTTGTAAAACAAGGAGGAAGATAATACTACAACCCAAACATTAAAGATTAGTTCTATTCAAATGACTGCATTTGTGATTTGGGAAGGAACCAGGTTATAAATTTCTCTTCTATAAAAATAGCTGACTGGAATATGATCCCAGGCCTAGATCTTACTGTTAAATATTTGAGAGCCCCCTTTTCTGAGTTTGAATTAAAGTTCATTGGTGCCTTTCAATGCAATCGAGAGGCTTAGAAGCAGCCAACGTAAGTCTGTTACTTCAACTGGAAAATGATTTCTGGTCAACTGGAGAATCCAGTTTGACTTGGAGCAACCAAAAAACAAATGGGGGAGGGAGAAAGGAAGGGAAATAAATAAATAAAAACAAAATCTTCCTGCAGGCAGAGTTTGACTGTGAAAGGGAGAAGTACCAGGAAAGTTACACTATTGCTATTGCTTTACATGGAAAATGAGGGACTATAACCTTATAATCTATCTAGCTTGTTCCAGAGCTGAACCCTTGAAAACAAGAATGATTGGCCTCTGCTTCCCATATGCCTTATTTTGGGCTTTGAAAGTAGCTTTGCTATGGAGAGATGTGGCTATAATGAGCTCTGACCCAGAGCCCACTGAAATGTGTGTGTGTGTGTGTGTGTGTGTGTGTGTGTGTGTGTGCATGCACACCAGGGGTCTTTCCACTAAACTTCAATTCTGAATAAGAAGTAGATGGAGCTGCAATGATGCAGCTGTGATCTGCTGTATTGGTGGCCTTGAAGGCCAGTATGAGTCCTTTCACAGAAGCATGCTGGGTCCAACCAAAAACCCTGGTGTAGGTGAGATGCCAGATTGTTCACTAGCTGGTGCCTGCTTTGCTACCAGTTTGAAGATGTCAAATGTATGGCTCAACATGGCCAGATATTTGTCAGGGAGGAATTATTAAGAATGCCTTTTGCACTGATGCTGCTGCTACTTGCTTTCTTGCCAAGTACAAAACCAAATAATATCTTGAATCTTTGTACCATTTTGAAGTGGGGGAAAGACCTCTGATGGAAAGAGGTGACTAACCCAGATCATTCTTCAGAGCATTTCCCCCTCCTGACCAGCATTGTTTGCTGCTGCCTTTGGTTTAGCTAACTGTTGCTCATTAATGCACTGTTCTCTATGAGACAGTATAATGTGATGGTCTCATTTGCATCTGTGGAAAAGAAAGGACAAAGTGTAGTTAAAAAAATATATATATATTGCCGCTGTATTGTTGCTAGCGAAGTGTGTGGCTCAGCATTCTTGAAAACCAGGACATTTATACTTAGGAACCTATCTGTGGTGTTTGAAGACTAGTTTTATATGTTCAAGTATGAACACTTCGGCTTTAGTTTTCACTTGCCTTCTCTGAAAGGCAAAGGTACTCAAGTGGATTATAGTGCATTCATCTGATATCATCTTTAATCCTATCATCTAAAACTATTTCTAAACTCCTGTACAAGGCAACATCTATGCTTTTCTCCTCTTAGGGAGTTTTTTCTCATGGTTCCAACAAGTAGAAGTGTTTGGCTTTTGTCAAACATCCTTTCAAGGCTCCTTGTTAGGTTTTTGATCCAAGTCTGAAGTGGAGAATATTTGCTAAAACTCTCACAGAAGTTTTAAACAAGGGTTTTGTTGGGAAGGGGATGGGTGGGAACCAGCAACAGTTTACATCAGAAATAACTCAGCTTCCAAGAAAAGGAACAAATGCACTTAGAAATCCAATAGAAAAGCAGCCCTTGTTTACAGATGCTTGTCACTGGACTCTGTTTGAAACTGCTCGGTCAAGCCAAGACCTTTATTTAAATTAGGACAGTGTGTGCATGGCGTTCACTGGTATTTCTAATTCGGGCATCATCAAACCTACAGTAGTTTGCCTCTAGGCCTTGAATACTTAAAAGCCTCTGAATGGTGCATCTTGGTCCATCAAGGCTGAAGAGCATGCACCATTGTTTGCTATCCTGTGACCACTGTTTTTCTTAAAATGGATTTTTAAGTTGAAGGAGAGATCTTGCTTACAATGGTCTGGGCACAGAAATAAAGAGCCACATTTAAAATCTGCTGTCTCTCGCCCACACTCTACCTCCACCTCCTCCCTTCACTTCCTTTTTCTCTTTGTTATGCCTGAGGACAGCAGCAAGGGTGCTGACTTGACTCATTTCTGGGCCTGGCTGGAGTCTTCTGGAGAGCAGTGCACCCAGGCACGAATGTAAGTTTAAGTTGATTGGTTCTACCATAGAGGTCACTTCTGGATTCATAGGTGAAACAGGGCTTTCCAGCGCCTGTAATATTGGGGATTGCCTGTGGTGATCTAGTTCAAGCCTATTACTTTCCTTTATCTCTTTGTTACCCAACCAGTAAACAATCCCGTACCCTAAACGTACAGGTAAGGCCACATCAGATAGAGCCTGCAGCACTTGGCACCTTTTTGGAGCAAGGTGTCACTAGCACATAGAAGAAATTGCAGGTACAGTAGAGCTTCCTGTAGTGTCTAAGAACTAGTGACTAGGCTAAGTGCTAGTGTTACTAGCATTATGTCATGGGAACTTACTCAAGACAACCTGTGGAGGCTGCAGTACACGAATGCTTTCTAGGGACTTTGTCTTCCCCTTGTCCTTCAGCCCTTTGCACTGCCTGAGGAGCACAAATCATCCAGAAAAAGATCAGTTCTGGCCAGCTGAGCTTACCCCTGTGCGGAGGAAGTCATGGGTAATATAGAGTCAGTGCAAGTCGGGTTCCTGTAGGTCTTTCTTCACTCATCCCAAGGTTAGCAGGCATGTTGGTGGCATGGCTGCTCTCATTATGTGCAGCTATATATGGCTTCTTATTAATGGTGGCAAGCTAGCATAAGCTAGAGTGGCTCTTGGGCTGTTCTATACCATGCTGGGGCTCAGGGCAATACAGAGCCATCCTGTGAATAAGCAGTTTCTTGAATGCACTTTTTGCAGCTCCAAGTGGCAACTCAATGAAGTGGAGACTGGACCTATGGGTCTGTAACTGGATAGCCTGAAAGGGTCCTTTGGGGGAACTCATTTAGGCAGAAAAACCACACGCTGATTTCTCCACTGGAACAAAATCCTATCAGCTCCAGAAATAGAATATAGATATTTTCAGCTGCTCCTCTCTGAGCATTTGCATTAAAAGACAACCTGAATCCTTGCTGAAATTTATGAGTCCCTGGGAGAAAAAATCTGAAAGAGAGAGTGGGTATGAGTTTCTCCCCAGCTTGTCCAGGCTGAGAGAAAGCAGCTGTCAGAGCAGGTGGACAATGTTATCCTTATAGGCAGTTAAGATGTTATAGAAAGCATGTGGATACCCATCGTCCAGGCTCTGCCTACATGTTTCCATTATAAAAGGTCATTGTCAGTAGCTTATTTATTTCTGGGATTGGGGGAGAGACTTTTTCTGAAAGGGGAACCAAAAACAGTGAGGCTCCTTGTCAGGCACAAAATGAAGGCAGCTTTATTGGTCAAAGAAAACTGACATGTTTGTGAACAGCTGTAGCATCTCATCAGAAAGAAGAAAGTAATAGAAACTGGAACTCTGGCCAGGGCCCACAGCTCCCAGTTCACTGATGTGCCCTGATGAAATCTGGACCATAGGTGACTGGTAGGGGGTGCACGTGCCCTCCCAAACCCCCCTACAATGGGGCTGATACCCCCCCTGCTGGGCGATGCTGATACTGTCGGTAGGGATGGTGCCCCCCTCCTCCCCCTGACAGGGCTGCTGCAGCAGTGGCTTCTGCGGATGCCCTCCTCCTCCCCCCACCAATAATTCAGGAGGCACCAGTCACTCATGATCTGTACTGAATGAAAAAGAGTTGAAAGATGCATTTGTGCAAGCTTACCTGATGGTTCACATGAAGAGCTAATCGTCTTCTAAGCTAGGGACAGACAGTCAAAGAACCTGAGCCTAAATTGGTTCAATCTTTGTAGGTTAATCTAACCTGGCTAGGCTGAACTGGTTTGTAACCACACAGACATGCCCTCTGGACTGAGAAAGTACAGGCACATACCTGCAGTGGCTCAGGCTTGAAGCTGGGGACACTAGAGCAGTCCTCCTTTTCCTTCCACAGTGCTGAGGTGGGGGGGTGTCCAGGACTGGATAGGGCACTTTGATTAGGGAGGGGTTCCCCCCCTCGCTGCACCTGACCGGCCCAGCAGGGAGTTGATAACAAAGCATTTAGCACCCCATTAAAAAAACAAAAGCCTCACTCATTAGTTCAAGCTCTTCTTAAACAACTTTCCAAGGGAGGAACAGAGAAACATTACCAGCTGACCTGTTGATTAGCTCCAAAAAGCTTCTAGCGGACACTGTCCTGTCTGCTGTACACAGACACCTCTCAGCATTAGCTAGCAGACCATATCTGGCTATGTCTGTGCTGTGGGAGAGGGGATGGGGGGAATCCCTGCTTGAGTGGGGGTGGAGGGGTAGTGAGGGGCATGGGGAAGCCAGACAGATGCCGCTGTGTCTGCCCTGTCTGCCGGAGCTGCAGCCAGGGAGCAGAGGGAAGGGGCCAGCCCAGCTCTCTGGAGCAAAGAGTCCCACCCAGGGCTGCAAAGCATCTGTGATGCTGGGGGACTCTGGTTGAAGTTAAACCAGGAAGGAGTCTAGTTCAGACATTGCATAAACTGGTTTGAGCCAAATCAGTTGTGTCTGATATTTACTACATTCAACCAGGTTTATTTCAACTGGTTTCCAGCCATTTTCAAACTGGTTTATGTGCACTGAACATCTGTTCTCTTACAGGTTTAAACCAGTTTCTGATCACTTAAACCAGCTTATGTGCAATGTGTGTCCCTAGCCTTGTTGCAGGGACCACAGGCACAAATGGGTTGGCAATGGCTGCTGCTGGTGTAGGACTCAGGCGTCCATAGGATGTGTGCATACTTGCAGAACCGAAAGGAGTCAGACTTCTGTTTGGAGAGGTAGACAACTAGGGATTATGGACTGGAGGTGGATGTGGGGGCTGCACGATCACCAAACAAGTCTGTTCAGGTACAGTCATGGATATTCATGGGACACATGGCATTTTACCAGGGGTTTTCAAACCACCAGTCACACACTGAATTCCTATCATGGGCTTCCACACTGCTGCTCCTGGGCTTTCAAGAGGAGAGTCAGGCAAAGCAGGTCTAGTTGATGATCTTGTTTCTGCTCTCCCATCGGGTGTGCAGAATGTGGTTCCTGGATGAAATATCTTACGGCGTCAGAAAGCAGGTTGCAGAGGTAACATGAGGAAGACGGTGCTTATCTTGTGTGACTCCTAGCTCAGGGCTACGGGACAAGGAACGTTATGATTCAGGGTAAATCTGTCCAGGTACCACAGAAAAATAAATGATCTGCTATGAAAGTGAGAGGAGAAATGCAAAACAAAACTCTGATCTACCGCTCATAGAGACCTGGAAGGGTTTGTCTCTCCTGTAGTGTGTCATGCCAAAACCCTTCTGGACAGAAACTCTGGGGAGAAGGAAGGTTTGATAGTGGAAAGGGAAGACATTTTAAATATGGGAAAATTATAGGGCTACAGACACTGGGGTGGCAATGGGGGAAGGACTTGTGGAGAATAGTGAGATAATGGCTGCAAAAAAACAATCTTATGGTAAGTCATTCACTTACAGTAAATGAATCACTCTGGAGTTTCACTATAAATTCTTGAGGCCACTGAAGCCGCACCTACCAGCAGTGTGCAAATTTATGGACCAGCAAATAAAACTTCTTCAATGAATTAAGCATGAAAAAAATTGTGTTCATCTATCCCTGGGATGGTCAGGACTTCTAAAGCTCATTGTGCTGTAAACGTCAACTGGAACATGCAGCCCTCTTGATAAAAGGTCTATATATTTTGGCCATCATAGATATCTGGATATCATAGATATCTGTCTGGAGCAACATTCCCTTTGCTATGGCCACCTAAGGGAGAAGCATAGTGCAGATTAATTGCTGGTAAGTTCAGCTGGGGAGGCAATCTCTTTTTACAAGGGCTCTGTAATAGTGACACCTGCAAAATTACAGTGGAATACATTCAAGTCAAGGACTCTTTTCGTCTTTGGATATAAAACTGTCGGCAATGAAATTAAAAATGGGAAAACTGGTTGCAAGGTAAGAGCATTGCTACAAATGCATTATAAAGGCTTTTCCATAATATTTTATTGTTAATAGAATTCAGTAACAAATCATTCACTAGCATCGCTTTGTCTCTGTGAATAATCAAAGGGACATGCTGATGGCTGTTTGGTCATGAAGCCATTTCCTGCTGGGCTACTTTAATCAAGGTGAATGAGTCAAAATGATAGGATGTGCCCATTCCCTGAAACCTAGTTTTGCTATAATTCTTTATGAACTTTCCCTTCCTTGCATTTATTTATCATTTCTGCAATCCTAGCAGGGGGATTCAGCTCCCAGGAGACTGACGCCTCTACATATAGCAAAGCTTCAATGTGAGCATACAGATTCATAGACCTGTAAGACAAGAAGGGACTACTGTGATCATCTCTCATATATACAGGGCATAGAATTTCTCTCATAAGATGCTTTTTTGGTAGATTGCTGATCTACTACGTATTCCCAAGTTATTTTACTGCTCAGGAAATTGCTCCCTATTTCAGCACAGAATTTGACAACTTCCAGCTTCCAGTCTTTGGATCTTACCTTTCCCTCCTGTCCTTATGCCCCAGTCAAATGATACGGCTGTCCAAGCTGGGTTGCAAGGCAGGTTTTGCCAAGCCCTCTTGTTGTTTCCTGCTCCTCATTCAAGGGATGACTGTATCCAGACCTTTGCTACCCAATGCACTGAGCTCCCAAATTGTGGCCACCTTCCAGCCCACTGCATCTCCTTGCCTTGTCTCTTGCTCCCTTCCTCCTGGCTTCTAGCCTATGGCTTGTCTCTTGGCTTTCTGACTCATGTTTGTCTAAAAACTTTTGGCTTGACATCCCAGCTGCAACCTACTGCACCTAACTTTGGCCTACTATCTCAAACTTCCCTCTTGCTCTTGCCCTCTTAATAGGCAGGGTACCCATTTGACTTTTGGCTCTTGGTTTCTGATGAGCTATTAGGACCCTTGGTGCTAGCCACTAAGCAGAGCTACCCTTGCAGACGGTGACACCTGAAATGAAAAAGCCACCCACGCTCGGGTATTTTCCCACAGTTCATAGTGATCAAATTAAATCTCAAGCTTCTCCTTGTTAAGCAGAATAGATTAATGTTGTTAAGCCTTACACAAAGCTTGTTTTGCAGTATTTAGATCAGCAATTCTCAATCTCATTAGGCTTAAGGCCCCCTTAGTAAATCCCAGCTCGTTCTTTCACTACAGAAAAATACCCGAGTGGTCTTCTGCTGCCAAGTACTCCGAAAGACCGCAGCTGGTCAGAATGTTTTTGGTGCTCTGGATACCTGCGAGATATCTTTGGGTTTGTCTCATGATTCATGTGTAGGTAGGCATTTGCACATGTATCTACAAACGTTGCACAGCATCCTGCAACACCCGTGGATCAGGGGTGTCAAACTTACAGCCTGCGAGGATCTCTGCATCAACCCCACATGCTGCAGAGGGCATGTGTTGGCCCTGGTCCCACACAGGGGGATCAGTCCAGACTGTGGGCTGCATGGGGCACCCTGCTGGACTGGCTCCATACACTGGCTCTGGGTCTGCTCTGGATTGCATTGTGCCAGAGTTGGTGTGCAGGGCCTAGCTGGCACATGCCCTGTGCTGCCCCCCTATGTTATGTGCTGCACACGTGGCTGGTATAGCAGTGTGCACAGCATGCACCAGCCCTGCTCCGGGGCTTGCTCAGTGTGAGGCACATGAATTGGACCCAGCGCTGAATGTGGCACAGGGGGTTGGTCTGGGGTATGGGCTGCAGACCTGCCCAGTGACCCTCACCCAGCCCATGGACCTGGACTAACTTGACACCCCTAATTGAGATCATTTTGTGGTTCTCTTTGGAAAGCTCTTCAGAAACCAAATCTACTTCCAACCTTTTGTCTCAGATCAAGTGTAGTCCTTGTTCTGGCAGGGGAGATGCCATGATCACAGCCAAGGTCACCTTAAACGGCATTGTGTAGCTAAGGGTAGAGACTTGTCCAATGCACTGAAGGCAGCCCCTCCTCCCCACCCTCTGTACAAGAGCCTGCTATAGCCTCCCAATGGGAGGATCTCAGCTGCATGCTTTGCTTTTTATGGAGATGGGGAATTGTTCTCTATCTTGCTCCTTTTGGCTTTTTGTCTAGGGGCAAGCGAGACTCGGGGCATCTGAACTCTGAGTCCTCTGAGCTTGGGACCTGCACGTAGGATGCCCACCATGGATTTAGGAGTATCTGAAGCCCCAGGCTGAAGAGCTGGCAAGGTTCACGTTCACACAGATGTGAACGATTGAGTTCTGCTCACTTGATAGAATTCCAAACTGATTTGGCCTGAGACATTAAATTACAAAAAAACCCCAAAAACCTTTCCTGTAGACGTTTCTGGATGCAGGTCCAACTCCATTGATCCAAGTACTAAATTATGCACTGGTGTCCTAAGGGAATAGGGGGTAGAAGTCTTTCTCTGTCGTTGCCAGACTGTAAATCAGCTGAAAACTTTTGTGACAGATTCACTCAATCGAGCTCCAATGCAGCCAGGGGCTCGGGAATCCTCAATTCTGATTGGTGGAGCCAATCCGCCAGTTAGGAACAAGCTGGGCAAAGCGGGCACCGCCCCTTTCTCCAAGGGAGGGGGAGAGGAGCTCCCCGACTGGATTGTGGACTGCAGCATGGCTGGTCCGCCGGACTTTAGGGGTGGAGCCCCTGAAGTGTATAAAAGGAGAGCGTGCTCATCATGCTGAGAGCAGATTTGGCGAGGGAATCGAGAGGAGAGGAGCAGGGAAAAGCAACCCCAGCGGGCAATAGGCCTTAGGGTCCAGAAGACACCACTGGAGGAGCTGCCCTGGGAGCCACTCCATGGTGCCTGGAGCCTCAGCCAAGGGCAGGAGGGGGACTTACCTGTCTATATCCTGGGGGCCTAGGTACTGTGGTTGGAAAATAACCCCGGGAGGAGGGATCATCCCCTGTGGGCACGGTATATTGTTTGACTGTTTTACTTACCATTCTCATTTAGTCCCGAGTAATATTGTATTTATCCTTTATTAATCATCATGCGCCATGTTAGACAATACACTGGATATAGTTAAGTAACATGTGCCTGAGCCCATCTCTGTAGAGAAGAGAGGGGTCCACTTGCCAGTATCAGCATCCCCCTCGCAGCACTCTGCCTGTCGCCACTCCTTTCCAATTGGGGCTGGAGGGCACACCCGTGGGTGTACCTGGGCTACGCTGTCTTGACTGTTGCTGCCATCCTCAGATATTATGGGGATGGGTACAGTGAAGAACTGATGCATAAAACAGTTGTTGGCAGTATCGTAACTGAGCGGGGGCAACTAAGGCAGGAGCCCCGAGCGCTGATTTTTGTAGGGGGCACGTAACTAGCTGCTACGCCCTGTTACATCTCTGGGCACTCTAAGGCAGGAGGACCCATGTGGGATCAAAACTCCTGCCCCTCCCCTGATCCAGCTTTGATTGTTTTGCAGCTTGGCGAGTCAAAAAAAAAAATGTCCCTGAACGTTTTGCAAGACCCAAACCCTTCCCAGTAAAGCCAACTTCCTCCTGTTAATATCTGATAAACTCTAATCTGTGAAAAAATAATCTGATGCAATATTGCTCCTCCCTCTCTCCTTTCCTACAGTCACCCCTGCAACTGCCCTCACAGTTTGTGCCTGATTGCTGGCAAGCAGCACGCTCACATTATCTGTCAACAATTGTGTTCCCCGCCCCCCGAGCTTTGCATTTCATTGTCTTTCCTCTACCCTAGGGACCCAAAACTGGGTATCAGCTGACGCCACAGTTGGATCTAGTCCCTCATGTAAAATTATGGTCCTGAATCAGCCAGTGGAGTTTTGTTTGAGGGATGTTATCCCAGTAGTTACAAGTGCATGCACATGCATCAACTATCTTGCAGTACGCATTCAGTAATCTCTGGACAGACGACATAAAGGCTGGATGACAATATTTGGTGCACAAGTCACACTACTGTCAGTGCATGCTGCATAAGCAGCAATGTTAACCCACATGCGAGGGAAACACTGGGCTGACTGGTTTCCTAGAATCTGAATTTGCCAGCCTTGGTTTTCTTCAAAGCAAAGCATGAAATCTTATGTACTTGAACTAAAAATGTCTTGTAATTTTTCAGATGAGCTGAGTGGAGGTTTCTATGCATGCAGTTCAGCACTTCTGATCATTACGCTTAAATATGCACTCAGGATCCTAAATCTAGGTACCCAGGTTCGCAAATTTTGGACAGGGTCCTAATTGTCCTTTTATTTACACAGCTGTAAGCCCACAGACTCCGGCGGATTTGCATGTGGAATTACTGAGGGGTCAATTTGACACGCTTGCTCCTTCACGTTCTCTGCATATGTGGGCATCATTAAAATTCTTTGCAACATGAGTGTGCATTTATGCATTTGTCGCATGCCTTTCAGAGCACTTCTAATTAACACCTCAATTTCAAAGGAGATCAGAAAACCTGCTGACAGTACTACAAGATGAAGTCTCCCATATGGGCTGCACCCAATGTCCACTAAGCTATAAAATCTTCTGAGATCCCTGCTGGATTTCAGATGGATTTCTAAGTCGCTCCCCAGTACCCTTGACCTGGGCTGAATTTAAACTGGTGACTGAGGTGTGAAAGACTCCATACTCCATTGCAAGACCCTTGATCTCTTCTCAACTATGTGCAATAAATATATCCAATAGAAACAACATGTGGGGCAGTAAAAGTATTATAATAGTCTAAGGAGATGCACCGGAGATCAATCCTGTCATTTAGCTTGTCGTATAGTGAGGAAAAATATTTGACATTTGAGGCAAGCGCACAAATCTCTAAAGACTCTAGTTCAGACACTTAGCTTCATTAGGGGTGAGCAACATGCAGCCCAGGGGCCGGATGTGGTCCACCAGGCCATTTTATCCAGCCCGCGGGGCCCCCAAAATATTTAGAAAATTAATATTTCTCTGCCCTGGGCTGCCTGTTACGCGGCCCTCAATGGCTTGCCAAGACTCAGTAAGCAGCTCTCTGCCCAAAATAATTGCTGCCCCTGATCTAAATCCTCTTATAAACTCTTCTGTAAGGCATATGAAAAGTTTTTCTCTCTCTCTCCTCCCAGAAGACTTGAAATATGGCTGAAGTTATGCTTGTCCAACGCTGTATAAATAATATTGTTGTATCTCGCTGTGCCTTCAGTCAAGACCATTATTTCATTTGTCCGGCATGTCGTGAACCACACAGGCCCGTGTCAGTCCACCTCTAGGAGGAGAGCATTCATGTGACTCTGAGCCTGCGTAACTTTCTGAACCCTTGTGGTTTATGTCTCCGTGGCCACTTTCAGTAAGGGGCTCAGCGCTTCAGGAGTTAAAGCCCAAGTTCATCTTCGCATTTGGGAAGATGACTTGTTGTCTCGGTACTGACGGGCACTGAAAGATTCATTGCAGCTGCTTCTGAGGAGTGTCGCTGAGCTTTATCTACTGCATATTTTCTGCCTTTCATTTTTAACAAGAGACAGTTGCCTAGAGTGAAGTGCAGCCAGGTGCAGAAATGTGAAGTGAAAAGAGTCCGTCTTCTTTCAAGACAAAGGAATGTGGCAGAACAAGGGGAAATCCTTTGTTTCAATGGGAAAAGACAAATAGCATTGAAGACATTTTAGCCTCCAGACTCCATGCCTAATAAAATTAAGCCGGGCCTGATCCTGAGGTTTGAGGTCTCCTCTAAAAAGAGGGTTTAGGACCAGACCCTCCTTTTGATGCTAATCCTGTGTTGATGTAGCTTCCCCCAACACTAGTCTGCTGCCAGCAAAGTAAGCCCTGTCCTCGCACTCCCACTGGGGCATACCAGAGC
>JAGPOW010001296.1:129561586-129574815 GCA_030014935.1 Caiman crocodilus
GCAGGGGAGAAGAGGAGGAGGAGGAGCTGCACTTTATGTAAAAGCACCATATGATTGCTCAGAGCTCCAGCATGAAACTGGAGATCAGCCTGGTGAGAGTCTCTGGGTTAGGGTCAGAGGGGAAAGCACCAATGATAATGTTGTAGTGGGTGTGTGGCACAGATCACAAGATCCGGAGGAAGTGGTGGATGAGGCTTTTTGCAAACAGCTAGCAGAAGTTTCCATAGCACAGGCTCTGGTTCTCATGTGAGACTTCAGTCACCCTGACATCTGGGAGGGTGTGCAGTGTGCAGGCAATGCAGGAAGTTTGTGGAGAGTGTTGGGGGACGATGTCCTGGTGCAAGTATTGGAGTGGCCAACTAGGTGCCATGCACTTCTTGACCTGCTGCCCACAAAGAGCGATGGATTGGTGGGGAATGTAGTAGTGGATGGTGACTTGGGTAGCAGTGACCATGAGGTGACTGAGTTCAGGGTCCTGACGAAAGGAAGGATGGAGAGCGAGAGCCGCAAAGTAAGGACCCTGGACTTCAGAAAAGCAGACTTAGATTCACTCAGGGAACTCGTGGGCAGGAGCCCCTGGAAAGCCCATCTGAGGGGGAGAGGAGTCCAGGAGAGCTGGCTGTACTTTAAGGAAACCTTACTGGGAGTATGGCAGGAACAAACCATCCCGATGTGCAGGAAGACTAGTACGTGTGGCAGAAGACCAGCTTGGCTTAGCAAGGAACCCTTCAGTAAACTAAATCACAAAAAGGAAGCTTATAAGTGGAAACTTATACTCCTCCCTAGTTGTTTGTCTAAGAATATTGTTGGGACATGCAGGGATGAAGCCAGGAAGGCCAAAGCACAATTGGAGTAGCAGGTAGCAAGGGATGTGAAGGGTAACAAAAAGGGTTTCTATAAGTATGTCAGTACCAAGAGGAGGATCAGGGAAAGTGTGGGTCCCTTACTGAATGGGGAGGCAACCTTGTGACAGAGGATGCAGAAAAGGGTGAAGTGCTCAATATCTTCTTCATCTCAGTCTTCACAGGCAAGGGCAGCTCCCAGACTATCACACCTGGAAGAACAGTTTGGGGAGGAGGTGAGCAGCCAACACTAGCAAAAGAACAGTTTAGGGACTATTTAGAAAAGCTGGACATGTACAAGTCCACGGGGCACCTGAGGGTGCTGAGGGAGTTGGCTCATGTGATTGCAGAGCCACTAGCCATTGTCTCTGAAAGCTTTGAAAGTGCATGGCAATCCAGATAGGTTCCAGATGATTGGAAAAGGGCAAATATAGCGCCCATATATAAGAAAGGGAAAAAGGAGGATCCAGGGAACTACGGATGGGTCAGTCTCACCTCTGTCCCTTGAAATATGGAGCAGATTCTCAAGGAACCCATTACTAAGCACTTGGAGGAGAAGAAGGTAATTAGGATGAGATGACTGGCTCTGGATGCAGGGAGACAAGTGGATGTGTGGTATACTTTGACTTTAGCAAAGCTTTTGATATGATCTCCCACATCATTCCCTCAGGCAAACTAAGGAAGTATGGGCTGGATGAATGGACTGTACGGTGGATAGAAAACTGGCTGGACAACTGGGCTTAGAAGGTTATAATCAATGGCCTGATATCTGGTTGGCAGCCGGTATCAAGTAGAGTGCCCCACGGGTCAGTCCTGGGGCTGGTTTTGTTCAGTGTCTTCATCAAAGACCTGGAAGATGGCACAGAGAGCACTCTCAGTAAGTCTGCAGATGGCACCAATCTGGGAGGAGTAGTAGATATGCCAGAGGGTAGGGCTGGGATTCAGAGTGACCTAGACAAATTGGAGGATTAGGACAAAGGAAATCTCATGGGGTTCAACAAGGACAAGTGCAAAATCCTGCACTTAGGACAGAACAATCCCGTGCACCAGGACAGGCTGGGGCTGACTGGCTGGGCAGCAGCTCTGCAGAAAAGCACCTGGGAGTCACAGTGGACAATAAGTTGAATGTGAGCCAGCAGTGTACCCTTGTTACCAAGAAGGCTAACGACATACCAGACTGCATTGTTAGGAGTGTTGCCAGCAGATCAAGGGAAGTGATTGATTCCCCTTTATTCAGCACTGGTGAGGCCATATCTGGAGTCCTGTGTTCTGTTTTGGCCCCCCCAGTACAGAAAGGATGTGAACAAATTGGATACAGTTCAGTGGAAGGCAACAAAAATGGTTCAGGGGCTGTGGGACATGACTTCTGAGGGGAGGCTGAGGGAACTGGGTTTATTTAGAGAAGAGAAGACTGAGATGGGATTTAATAGCAGCCTTCAACTACCTGAAGTGGGTGTACAAAGAGGACGGAGCTAGACTGTTCTCAGTGGTGGCAGATGACAGAACAAGGAGCAATGGTCTCAAATTGCAGTAAGGGAAGTTTAGGTTAGATATTAGGGAAAAATGTCTCAGTAGGAGAGTAGTAAACCGCTGCAACAGGTTACCCAGAGAGGTTGTGGACTCTATCCTTGGAAGTTTTTAAGACTTGGGTAGGCAAAGCTTTGACTGGGATGGTTTTGTTGAGGATGATCCTGCTTTGAGCAGGGGGTTGGACTAGATGGCCTCCTAAGGTCCCTTCCAACCCTAAATTTCTATGATAAGGGAGAAGGCGGTCACTCGGGCGTGGCAGGCCCAGACTGGTTACAGCTTCGTACGTCAAAATGAGCCCCTTGAGTTGTACTGGGAAAGCTACTGGAAGCCACTGCAGATTCTGCAATGTAACCTGCAAAAAATATTGGTCTCAACCCATTGAATTAATTGTACACTAAAAATAGCTTGCCCAGCTCTGCTAGTCAGCCTGTTTGAAGTGCTGGGATGCCAGTTCATTACTGAAAATCATTTTGTACTGGAAAAAGACCAACTGAGATCAGGGCCCACAGTGTTAAACACTGCACAACCACATCTCTGCCCTGATGGCCTGCAGTCTAAATGGAGAAATGCTAGGAGAGAGAGATGCGTAGGAAGGAATAGTGATCTGACCAAGGACATACGGCATATCTATATTATAGCCAAGAGTAGAAGCCTGGTCTTGTGACTTTTAGTCCAGGCTGCTTCTAAAATTTAATGTTTGCAATCCTTTCTGTAAAATGTGAGGTGCCACCTGCCATTTATGCTCTGTATTCTGCAGAAGTCTAGAATGAATTGTTACATGTCTTATTTCTGTTGCCTTGATCAAGGACTTACCTTTGTAATCAACAGAAAAATTCCTTTTGACTTTAGGAGCAACAGGCCCAGATTCGTAACTCACACTGAACTTTTGCATTGAATTGCTTGATGGTAGCACGACAAGACCTCGACTTGCTGGATTTTTGGTTGTAGCCATATTGGTCTAAGGATTTAGGTAGGCAAGGGTTTTTGAGTATATGTTTTATCTTTTATTAGACCAACAGTGTCATTGGGGAAAAAAAGTTCTTAGCAAGTTGTTGGGCGCAGGCGGCCTCTTTTCTACCTTGTATTCTATCACTGTAATCTCTCCCTTTTCTCTTCCCTGTGTCTACCCCCTCCCTTCTATGCTTTACCTTTTGTATTTCTAATTTTTACCTATTTACATTCTCACTGACATACTGCCACACTTTTAACTTCTCTCATTCCTTGGAGTCTCAGACCAGCAGAGACTCCCTGTGTCTGAAGAAGGGTGACTGCACCTGAAAGCTTGCTAAGAACTTTTTTCCAGCTTAGTTGGTCTAATATATAGTAAGGTATCACTGTTAGACCCCAACTCTGTGTGGCTCCCAATGACTCGGCAGGTGACGATTCAATTGCTCAGAGAGCAAACACCAGCACGCATTAACAGCTTTATTCTCAATAAAGCTCAATAACAACTTTATTCAGAATGGACATAGCTTTGGGCGAGCTCCCAAAAAAACCGGGGAGCAGCAGTGAACATTAATTCTTTCCACATTTATACACCTTGGTTCATACTCATTAACATTTACTCCACTTTTGGCCCTCCTTTGTTCCACCCATATTCCCTCCTATCTCAAGCCTCTCCTCTGTTTACTGTTTGTTTCATTAATTTGGAATTACCTATGGATTTTACTTATTTACGTGTCTTTTTGCTATAAGCGCATGTCTAAGATCTTGACTTCACTTCTTTGGTCACTGGGTGGACTTTGACCAAAACCTGGAAGCTTCTGGAGGCCTCTTCACCAATCACCATTCACCTTTTCACATATGTTTATCTTGGATTTGGTTACCAGTTACATGTTGTCTTTCACATTCCAGTCTGTTTTTTCAGTTCCAGGTTGTACCATCTCCGCATTCCTAAGACTTCACCTCATTCACAGCACACAGACTCATTTGCAAATGATTGACACAGTTAAGATGGTTACTTAGCATAAGTAAATGGCTGGCTTAGCATAAGCATTCATAAACAAAACCTGCTTTACCTCCTAACGAAACAAAATGAACTATATATTTTACAACAGTACTGTATTGTTAGAAAAATGCTTGCCTAAGCGTTTTGCAACGTTACTTTTAATATATCATTCTGCCTTGTAGTTAGCAGCTTTCGCTAGGCCACAAGTTAAAGCCTTTTTATTCAGCTGCAAATCCAATGCTCCCTAAAATCTAAATACAGTCACCCTAGCAATCATGTTGGCTCAAAAAACCTTGCCTGCCTAAGCCCTCAATTTGGCACTTCATTCAGGTCATGTACCTGCTACCTTCTGCACAACTCCTCATTTGTGGAGGACAACAGCTCCACTCAGCTGACATTCTCCTGCTTCAGCAAATATGGGAGGAAATTTTTGTCCAATTGTTGATCATTCAGGATTTTTTCTTGCCTGAGATGTAACAGTTATTAGACTAAACGTGAAACAGTGCACCTGGTCTGAAGGCAGAGTACCTGTCTGATAAACATGGATCAAGGTACAGTCAAATGAGGTAAAATGAGGTAAAATGTGTCCCTGGGTGATTGATGAGCTTAGCTCTTGGAAACTAGAGAATGTATCATATTTCAAAGTGCTTCTCTCTTTTTGCTTTCCCCCAAACCTTTTGGTTTCCTACTGATGGATGCTAAGGGGCAACAGAATCATAGAAAATTAGGGTTGAAAGGGACTTCAGAAGCTCATCTGGTCCAACGTCCTGCTCAAAGTAGGACAATCCCCAACTAGATCATCCCAGCCAAGGCTGTGTTGAGTCAGGTTTTAAAAACCTCCAAGGATGGAGATTCTACCACCTGTCTAGGTAATTCATTTCAGTACTTCACCACCCTCTAGTAAGGAAGTTTTTCCTAATACCCAACCTAAACAGGCTCAGATGCTTTCAACATTGACCAGTGCTGTGTTACTAATGTAAGATCCCTCTTCTGAGAAAAGAAGAGAAAGGGAGACTGATCCTGTGGTGAAACTGTGAGCTCTGCCCTGCTATACAAGTGACTTGTTATTAGATACCTGTATCTAATGTCATGCAAATACTGAGAGCTAGAAAATTGGAGGAAATAATACCAAGTACAGCCAATGTAAAAAGGCCCAGATATGATTGTGTGTACATAACATAAGATCTGCCATTTACTCGGTCAGACCATAGGTTCATCTTGCCCAGTATTGTGTCACACGGTGACAGATAGTGGATGCTGAAATGGAGAGTGAACAGGGTATGACCTGGATTTTTCCTACTGTTCCTCTCTCACTTGCAGCCTCCGGCATGCTTTTTGAAAGTAACTCAGCTCTTCAAGGTTTTTACCCCTAGTCTCAAAATGTGGGTCATCCTTGCTTAATGCCACAAGCAGCATTGCAAAATATGTTTCCAAAACACAATCCATTTGTTTACAGAAGCTGGGGAATGAAAGCAAGAGTTGTTTTGTTTTTTGCAAATTATAAAAGCATATCCCAGCCTCCTTAAATGCATGCAACTTCTTTGAAATATAAGTGCTGTATACTGTTACTTTGAGGCTCTGAGAACCATTTCTTTTATTTTGCCTGCAGCAGGGCTCTCCCTTAGTCTGACCAGCCTGAGAGCTTAGTGCTCTCACAATAGCCCTTTGGAACGTGAACAGACAGAGGAAGTGGTTTCCCTAGCGACTGAACCATATGGAAATGCTCACAACCCAACAACTCCTCCTCATGCGGGTCCTTTCCCATTATAGTTGTTTGCTGTCATGGAGAAGGTGGCAAGCATGAACCTACTGGCTTGACCAGAACCAAACTGCATTGTGCGAATGGTTCTTTTCAGGTAGCGGGGACTGGGCAAAGCAAGAAAGTTCATGATTTCCCTCTAGTCTTACTGATGAGCACTCAAATGTCAGGGGATCCTGTCCATGTCTTTCAAAGCTGCTACTCTGGGTTGGAAATCTTGTGACGTTTCTGCTAGTTCCTCCTTTTGGTCAGGCTTCACATACCCAGGGGGAGCCTTTGTCATGGCACCTTGGCCTTTCTGCTTCTAGCTCTGGTGTGAAAAGTGAAGGGAAGAGGCACACAAAAAATAATGTAGTTAAGATGGGCTAATCCCATTAGACATGGGCAATTCCACCCTTTCCTTCTCCCTGGGAAGGGTTGGGATTATGATGAAGTCTGAGTGATGGTTCAAGAGGGTATTATTTTGTCCAGGTGAGGTCACAGGCTCTTAATTTCAGTCAGTGAACAGTTCCCCACTTGTCCAAAGGCCTGTCAGCCTTTCCACTTTGTGCCAAATCCTCCTGGCACAATGCTAAGGACTTCAATGAAGTGAGGCCACTGGAGAATTGCATGCATTGAATAGAAATACTAAGATGCATGAGACTAAATATGCAAAGCTTCTCATGCATTTAAACTTTGTCACCTACAAACTTGCTAATAAAAGAAAAATTAAACATTGTAATCTGATTTAAAAATGCCCTTCAGGTTGTTTCCAAGGCTTAATAGTGAGTCATTCATTAGATGAACCTTAGAGAGAGCCTCCACTAGGACAGTGGTCACCAACCAGTTGCTCTCAATTGACCAGTCAGGAGTGGAGCCTCTGACAGTCCATCTCAGTCTGTCAGAGGCTCCACAATCGGGAGCAGCAGGATGCACATGGCTGCACCCCCTGCCGCCCAGGCTGGGATGGGTGAGTGGGGTCAGATCCCAGGCAGCTAGTCCGGGAGGTAGGGGTGGGGCAAGTGTGGGGGAGCGTGGTAGATTTTGGGGTGCCAAAAAGTGATCTTCACCATAAAAAGTTTGGATACCACTGCACTAGGAGGTGGTTCTGGGTCTCCATAATGTGGGAGGAATACGTCTGGGGCAGTCTTCTGTCATTCTTCTGCCCATCTTACCTTCTGTCTTCAGCATGAGGCAGCATGAAGAAGCTGTAGTAAGAAGTGCCTGGGCAATGTGTGCCATGGGCTAGGGACAGACATTACACATAAACTGGTTTAAGGGATTAGAAACTGGTTTAAACCTGTAACAGAATAGATGTTCAGTGCACACATAAATCAGTTTGAGAAAACCCTGGTTGAATGTAGTATCAGAGTTAACTGACTTGGCTCAAACTGGTTTATGCAAAGTCTATCCCAGACCCCTTGCTGGTTTATATTAAATCAGACTCCCCCAGCATCCCAGCATGCTCTCAGAGCTGTGCAAGGCTCTCTGCTCCACAGCAGGGCTAGCTCCTCCCCTCTGCTCCCTGGCTGCAGCTCCGGCAGCCTGTGAAGGCATCTGCCTGGCTTTGTTCCCCCTGTCCCATTCCAGCTCTCTGCTAAGCAGGTATTCCCTGTCCCTCACAAATACCTGAGCATTAGCTAGCAGACCACATGCTGGATACATCCAAGCTGTGGCACACAGGACAAAGGCAGAATCGAAAGGTAGCTGGTAATATCCCTCTGTTGTTTTCTTAATGAGCTGATAAACACTGAGTTAGGGGTGATAAACATTCCCTGCAGGGCTGGTCAAGAGAGGGGGAACCCCTCCCTAATCAGACAGTCCTGCCCAGGCCTGGCCATGGCCCACCTCAGCTCAGTACTGTGGAAGGGAAGGGAGGGCTGCTGTAGCGCCCCCCAGCTTGTAGCCTGAGCCAGTGTAGGCACGTGCCTGCATTTCTGGGATGTCTGTTTGCTTACAAAACTGATTCAGCCTAGCCAGGTTAGACTAACCTGCAAAGATTGAATCAATTCAGGCTCAGGCTTTTTGAATGTCTGTCCCCAGCCATTGAGGACAAAGTGGTCTGGGAATTGTTGCTTTCTAGACTAGCAATGGAGTTCACTGCTGCTGTGGGGAAAACTTTCATCACATTTTTTTGCTGCCGTAGCCCATGTTGAGAGGGCGAAAAAAATGCTGATATTGGCAGCACAGAATGGGGTAAATTTTCTCCCCCCAGCAGCAGTGAACTCCACTGCTGTTCTACAGAACTACAATTCTCAGAACGCCATGCCTCCCATGATGCACGCTGCCTGTGCCAGCTGCTTCCTGTGGCCAAAAAGTGCACGTGGAATGAGGGAAGGGAGAGTGTGGTGTCCTCAGGGCATGTTCCTCACTTGCCCACCCCATGTTATGCTGCTGCACACCTGTTTCTCTTGGCAGCTCCTTTAGGAGTCTTGCAAGGCATGCATAATAACACGGTTCAGTTTTTCCAAAGAAAACTGAGTGCCAGCTGGAACAGAGTGATCAGAGAACCGGTTCAGATAGCAAGCAAAGCCTACCCAGTTCTTGCTTAAATTTTATCCTTCCCTTGAAAGTTTTTAGGTAAGTTTCCATCCTTGCCCTGGACTGAGAGAGACTGTTCCTGCAACATTATCTGTGTGCCTCCATCAGAGATCATCTTCACCGCTGCTCCCTCTTCCTTCTTCTCTTGGCTGTGGAAATTAACTGTTTAATGTCCTTCGAACTCTAGGCCATGGTTTAGGGAAAATAGACATTCCAGGCAGGTGATCATTTCCCAATTAATAGCTTTCTTGTTGTTCTTGTAGGCCGCTTTCAATATGGAGAACTGATGAGGTATAGGTTTGGGGTTTTTGTTTTAGTGTATATATTGCCATCTTTGAAATTGGCCCCTATGTGTCTGGTATTTTCTCTCCAGAAATCTTACTTCTGATATTATTTTGTTCCTTCCTAATGACTCTCTGATATAACTTCTTGCTGTTGGTCAGAATATGAAGCAGGTAAACTGAGTGCATGATAGGTGTGAAAACATGGTGCCTAAAAGTTTTGCAAGAACTTAACACGAGTGTTTCAGAGGATAAACCAATCTTTAATTAAATGGGTTTAGGAAAACATTTTTCTGCCATGAAGCGTATTGTATAGCTACTAGGAGTGTTGTCCCTTCTGCTGATACTGGTCGCGACTGGGGACAGGACGCTGGACTTAACTGGACCTCAGTCCTGACCCAGTATAGCCATTCCTTTGTTCACTTCCTGGTCTCTGTACCATAAACTTTCCAGCTGAATATTGGGTGGCAAGTCAGGCTCACAGCTACTGTACACCACCATCTTCACTGACTTCAAAGGTGTTGTGTTTATTCACCCCAGATAATAAATTGGCCCTGTTTCTCCAGCCTGAACTGTCCGTCTCTAGACCATGCACTCAAGAAGCAGGACAACTAGGTACCAAGAGCATGAAACATGTTATCAGTCAATAAGGGAGGAAGCATAGTGGATAGGGCACTGCAGTTGAAGTCGAAGGAAGGGAGCGTAGTTACTGATTTTCTATGTGACCTTGTGCAAGTCACTTAACCTCTATGGATTTGCTTGCCCAATTGTCCCATCTGCTTAGATTGTAGTTTGCTAAGTGCAGGAATTCTCTCTTACGATTTGTGTGTGGCGTGCCAGACTGCTTGGGCTTTTAGGTGCAAGTGGAGTGCACCTGAAATATAAATAGTGAGCTATATTCTGTTTAGGCAGGTGGCATGGAGGCTGTTACATGGCTTGGTGTAAAAGACATCGATATCTTCTGCTGTTTCAGCCGTTGTGTGCCAAGTTGCAGGGTTGTGACTGTGTCGATTATTCAGCAGTTGCATGAACATGAATTGCAAACATAGCAGCCGCTGTTGTCTTTGTGAAGAAGGGGAAGCTTGACTTTTCTGCAGATGGAAACATCTGCCTGGTGGTGCCATCTTTGTAGATAGTTTTGTTTTGCTGCCAGCACCGGTACAAGACAACCCCACACACAGTGTCAGGCTGCGTCTGCTATTTGTCATTTTGGACAGGAGATTAAAAACAAAGCACTCTTGCTCTGTACGGCCCAGACACTCATTCCTTTGGTGCCAAAAAGATTAGCAGAGCGGCCCATCCTTCTGTTCAGCTGCTTGTACTTGGTACAAAGGGCATCTTCTTGGGAGGGGAACTTGCTTGCTCAGGTTATGTCTCTGGGATGAGAGGAAATGGCAGGAAAGGGAGGATGCAAAAAACTCAGTCTGAAAACTGAGAAAATCAATGGCATGGGTGTGGTACAACACAAGGGGAAGCCGAGGGAGCTAAATGTACACACTAAATTGCTCCTACAGACAACTATGTCCCTAATGTCTAAATGCCAAGGACTCCATTGTGCCTGACTTCATCTCATCCTCAACAGTCACAGCTGTTGAGTGCAAATAAGAGTAATTCTTGGGGCTGCTGTAATCTGCATTGGGTCAGTCTGGATCCTGTCACTCACAGGCCAGAGAACGTGTACAACACCATCTCCTTGTTCGAGTACCTGTCTTACTACCAGTTCAGGGATGAATGTGGGCTCTGGTACCTACCAGAAGAAGCAGAAGAAAAAGCAAAGCTAATAATCCCCATCCTTAGTGGAAATTCTCTGCTATCACAGGTCAAATTAGATGAACTTCTGCATTATGCTGGTATGAGGAAGAAACAAGACTCAGCAGATCCAACTCAGCACCCCATTTCTGCAGGGCACTGGGAGACATCTTGGTACATGCCTATTTTCGGACAGCTGTATATCTTGCTCAGGGCTATCACTGAGTATCTGGCAAATGCAGTCCCCTATGCCTTATGCTTTGGCTTCTGGAGTGACATATCTCTTCAGAATCACATCTGAAATCTTCTGCTCACCCCTTCCAGCCTATTCTTTTTGGGGCAGACTCTCAGCCAGTATGAACGTATCTGGCTCCACTAAAGTCCATGGGACTCTGCTGATTAGCACAAGATGAAGATGTGATCTCTTGAATGAGTCCTGCCTTTGCAATCAGAATCGCTGCACAAAACATGGGGGTGGCAGAACAGGCTCTTGCATAATGAAAACTCACCAGTGTTTCTGCTTAAGGCAGGACATTTCTAATCATTTGGACAGCACAGAAGTCCAGACCTTATAAAGTGAGAATTGGTTGAAAGGAATCAGGGACGTGGCTTATCTGGCCCCTGGGATAAAGGACAAAGGTCAGGAGCTTAAAGGTCCCTGGGAAAAGAGGTGCTTGAATGACAGCTGTTGATCTTCCTGTGCTCCCAAGCAATCCTTTGCCTTAATTGATGGGTGGGGAAGGAGGATACTTTTTACTTCCATGGCCTTTGAAAATGAGATACACCTTTGCAAATGAAAACAGTTCTCAGCCCTTACAGCAGCAGTTTCCAGCAAGAGACATATTATTGAGGAAAATGCTGGCAGGGATGCCAACCTCCTGGCTGGGGCTAAGCTGGCCCAGCCACACTCACTGCAGAGGTACTGTGCTGATGCCATCAACTGAAGATCTGGCGGCACACATCCAAAAGGTGCCTGGATTGAGCCAGGTGAAAAACCGGGGCAGCACTGAAGTGAATGGAGGTAGGCTGGTGTATACGAGCTAAGCAGCCAGCCATCCTCCTGTGGTGGTTCAGAGTTGAACAGAAAAACACATTCCTAAAAGTAATTCTCAGTTTAAGCAGGTGACAAACCTTTTGGGACCTTTAAATAGCAAAAATGACTAAAAACATCCTTCTTCTCCTGTAGAGGGGACATCCTGTAGCAGATTTATTAAGTGGGGAATGCAAGACAGGCAATAAAGGAGCTCTTTCGAGCTGCAATAGTTATTTGTCACCCAGGGCAAAAGGACAGTGAGGTTATACCCATGTAAAAATTGGATTCTCCATATGAAGTGCACAATAATTGATAGATTTGTGCTCAGGAATGGTTTCCATTGAGCATGTCTCTCTCTTTTTCCATCCCCCCTTCACTGATTTTTTTTCCTTCCAGTATAGCCAACGTGAATGTATTCTCAGTTCTGACTTGAGCACTGACACGGCAAGGTTAGTTTGGTCTAATAACAGCCCGGGTTTCTGAGGCTCGAGTAGATGAAGTGTGAAGATCTCCCAGCCATGTTCTCGGCCCCTCTCCCAGGAGGCTCTGTGGCTGGGACGCGGAGCAGTGCGTTTCCTGTTAGGGGGCAGCTGTAAATAAGGAACGAATGAAGGGAACAGATGTAGAAATTCCCGTCCCTCTCTCCCTCCGCCTGTCGCTCCAAAGGGGCCAGACATAGACTCAGTCTCCCGGTAGTGTTTATGCTGATGATTTTTGCTAATGGATAAGAGCTGCTGGTTCCAATGGTGCTGTTATCTGGTCATCATATAAGCACGGGACTGACCAAAGGGCAGAGATTTCAGAACCGCCGCCATTCGGGATTACTGCCTGGGTTTCTCCGGCCTTATCTGTGGGGCCAGGTACAGACATTACACTTGTACCAGTATAAGTGATTGGAAACCACTCTAGATGGATAAGAGAACAGAAGTTCAGCACACCCCGTCTCGGATTTGTCCCTTCTGCCTTCCAGAGGGTGAATGTGCTTTCTCTTTCCTACTGATCTAAACGATGCCACTTACAGAAAGCTACCTTAGATCAACTCTGCCTTGGGCTTTTTCAATGTCTGTACCTAGCCTAGATGTTCAGTATTGCTTATGCTATTGACTGGAGTGGATTTGCTAGCACTGACAACTGCATTTATTTCTGCCTTCCTAGGATCTGCTACCATGTAGGCTTGGCCATCTGAAGCGGGCAAAAGCAGATTTTGTATCCAGCGGGGATAAACGTTCAGTGCAGTCACTTTCCATTATCACTAGCTCAGGTCTTTAGAAGGGAATATATTATGATAGATGCAATTTGCAGGTTTAACAACTATGCAAACCTCAGTCCTGTGAATCTTTAAGCATAAGGGACCTTCTCAGGTGTGTCGAATTTTGTACGTTGAGCCACATACACACTCTGGTAAAGAAGTGTCTGCGTCTGTGTCCCTCTGGACACCCCTTCATTGTCGCTCAGTTCACTACAACTAATAATTATTACAGCCTCTCTCTACACAGCTTCTTTCATCCCAAAGAGCGGTATCTTGCTAGAGTAATTGTAGGGATTCCTGCAATTATTAATAATGCTG
>JAGPOW010001296.1:129575236-129597490 GCA_030014935.1 Caiman crocodilus
AATCAAATACTTGTCATATCAGACAGAAAGGTCAATCTTCAGTTTTTGAATTAGCATCTGGCAACATTTCTTACAGGGAACAAACATTAAAAAAAACACCATAGTGTGTGTTTCGGGACTGCCATGTTATCTGTGCTCCAGGATACTATGATGACAGTAATCATCTCTATCACAGTCCCACCTAAAAGGCCAAAAAGGGTCAGGGTTGCACTGTACAAACATGGTTGTAGGAGCTAAACCTGGAGTCCCCACAATCTAAATAGACAAGCCAGGATTTTACAGTGGGGAATGCAGGGAGAGGGATTTAGTGACACTCATTCAGGAAATTATTTGGACAGGCGGAAATTGAACTGAGAGCCTGAAAGGGCATCTTCCCTTGCACATTTTTACATCTGCAGTGGGTAATGCAAATATTGCCAGTTAAAATGTAAGCTCCGGAGCCCAGACTCAATTGGAGATGCTGCTTGGAGTAGGTTGCTATTGGAGAAATAATTAGGGCTGGGGTGAAGCTCTGATCGGCCTGCTGAAGCCAGTGGAAATGTTGCCTTTGATTTCACAGGAAGCAGGATGGGCCCCTTAATCTGCATTTAAAAAAAAAAAATGGAGCCTTTGTTTCGGGGGAAAAAAATGTGCAGATAATACATAGTGTTTTTGTCAGGCTCTTAATTGTTGTTGCCAAGGAAATGTATCCTCTTGGGTCAGAGTCAGTGCAGTGACAAAATGCAAACAGCTTGGTTCACGATAATACACAGAGACTGAGCCAAATCCAGCCCTGGTGTCACTCATGTGAAATCTGTAGATGAAGCTGGCTCCTTACCTACCTAAAAATGCAATTTAATGCATTTCTTCTGAGCTGTAGTGTTACCTGTACATGGCAACCAAGGGAATAGTGCAAAAAATGTACGCTTCTTGCTGCTGTTTGACTGTCTTTTGTTTGGACAGAAATACAAGTGATCTGTCCGTAGTTTCTCCCTTGACTCTGATGTACGTAAAAGTACTGCAGTGCTGAAGTGATTTTAAATATATGCAGCCTCTTAATCGTTGTTTTTTTTTATTTAAAATATCCTGAAAACATTTCAAAACTACATCTACTTGCAAACCTCCCTTTATAATTAATGGTGATGGCTCAAAAGCTTGGGAGATCTTTATAATAAGGCACTGTTGAGCCTCCCTGTAGTATTTCTGTAGTCGTTTTTAAAACAAGGTCAAAGATATTCCCCGTGCGTGGGTAATCATCTCAATATCTCTTTGCCAATGCCGTGACTCTGCCCAATTAATGGCAGCCTGTCTCTAGACATCTGTGAGCATGGGAGCAAGCCCTGAGGGCCAAGGGGTTGACTTCTGTAATGAGTTTCAGGCTTTGCACCTGTATACAATCCTATAGACATCAATCTGACTTCTCTCTGTTGTAGCAATAGAATACTTCATTTATGGTATTTTAGGCCTGACTTTTCATTCAGGGTTGGTTTTTGGGCCCTGAGTATATTTTCTTTTTACTCTCCAGAAAGTGCAAATAATAAATAAAGAGATCTAGACCTGCTCAGGTTGCAGAGCTCAAATAGATTTTGTTACATAGATTTTCCCTACTTTGTTAAGGCTTTATAGGTTCTTCCTCCTTTGCTAGCAAAAAAGGTTTCCAGTGAATTTTCCAATAAAATGAAACGCTACCATTTTTGTCAACAGTCACCTTTCTGCACAGCTAAGGGGTTGGAGTATCACGAGAAACTCCATTTGTTTTTTAGACAAAATGCTTTTTTCCATGCACATCCACAGAATCAGATTGTCAGCTAAAATCATCCTATAGACATTAAGACATACGAAAAACTAGAACTCTTGGTTCCAAAATGATATCTTTTATTAGACCAGCTGGGAAATCTTAAGTCCTTTTCTACAAGCTTTCGGGATCAAAGTCCCTTCATCAGGCTCTGGGAAAAGTATAGATGGTACAAGATGGTAAAAAGTCTCTGTAAATGGGGAACTGTGGCGGAGCACAGTGTGTGCTCACCACTTGTATAGATTGCAGCAGGGCACTGGGTGTGCCTGCCTTGCTCCCAGAAGAGGGAGAAGCCACTGGGGCCAAGCCCCAGCAGAGATAATGAGCTCAGCTGAGAATTGCCAGGACAACTAATGAGAGTCAGCTGACCCTAAGGGGCAGGGCTTGGCTCCTATAAAGCCCAGAGCCAGAGTCGGGCTGGCAGTTCCCTGCTAGTAGTTGGAGGGGTAGGAGCTTGTAGAGACAGTGATGTGAGTGCAGCTCACAAGAGCTCCAGATGCTGGAGCAATGATGTTGTGGGATAGCTGGGAGGCTTATGCTGTTATGGTCAGGTGCCTTATGTTTATGTTATAGCCAGAGACTTGTGTTTTGGTTGTTGCTTACACCGGTGGTTTGGGTGAGGCTGTAGGGGTTGGAGGAGGCCTCCTAGAGGGACCCCAGTAGTGTGGGGGTCCTGGTGCCTGTGGGGTGCAGTATGCTCATAGGCACCAGTGAGGGTGCAGCAGCACAGGGGTGCATAGATCCCAGCCCCAGGGGGGGCATGTGATAAGGAGCCCAAGTTGGGCACAGCAGGCCCCTGGAAGGGGGGAACGAGGGAGAGGCCCGAGAAGGGACAGGTTGAACCAGCAAGGGGCTAGCGCGGCGTCAGACCCTGACTAGAGGCTGGCTGCTGCGGTGGACCCCAAGAGAGATGGGCTAGCAGTGGAACGCCTCCAGGATAGGGGCAAGTGCTGCGGTGGTCCCCGATCTCACAGAGGGATAGCAGCACAGTACGCCCGGCCTTATTAGAGGGTAGCCATGTGGTGGGCCTAAGAGACCGGAGAGAGAAGGCCCAGAGCGGATGAGTATATAGAGGAGCCCCTAGGGAGGGGCAGTACACAGTACTGAGGGCCCTAGAGAGGGGGCAAGCGTGCATTTGACACACCAACATCCGGTACATCAGTGAAGTTTGGGACGTGGTATCGGGTGGTAGGAGCCATGTTTGGCCCTAAGGCCAGGGTGTCTGGAGGGCACCCGTCAGACGGAGGGAACATCCCAGTGGGTCTGGGAGATCGCAGGGACGAAGGTCCCGGTACACTGCGCCCAAGGCAGTATAACGCAGCCTCCCATTACATACCTATTAAGATCAAGTCATGACGGGTGAGAATTGAGGGTGCCTTGGGCCAGACTTGGTGCGGGCGGAGGGCCTTCAGGAGATCACGGCCCTCCTGAAGGATGCTGCTGTGACAGGAATAAGTGTCATTTTTGCACGGAAGGAGCTGAAAATGGAAGGCTTTATCTCTGGGTCCATAAGAGCGTCTTTGTGAGCTGTGCTGAGTAGCTCTTTGATCTGTAGATCAGGTGGAATTCATTTCCTGGAAGTACACTCCTTATATACCAGTAACAAGCATACTGTCTAAGTGATTGGAAACTGGTTTGTACCCATAATAGAACCTAAGTTCAGTGCACAAAACCAGTCTTATATCTGTAATGGAAGAAAAACTTGGGGCACACAGACTGGTTGAAAAATGCTGCAACCCAGTCGATCTAAGATTTGCCCCCTCCCTACAGGGCGAATGTGAGTTCTGTTTGCTGCTGAGCTAAACTACTCTGCTTACAGAAAATTGCATAACTTAGATGGATTCTGCTTCAGGCTTTTTGAATGTCTGTCCCTAGTTGCCTTCTACAGAGGTGCATATTTGCCTGAATATCTGTACTGCTGGCTACTGTTCAAGGAGAACTATAACCCTGGCAATGCTAGTGTTCCCAACACCTGACAGTTAGAAAATTTAGACCACTTAGGAGGAACCTCATTTCAGAGACTTTGGTTTTGATTTCAAGACCTCCTTGTGTTTCAGATCTATTGTAATAAATGATTTTTAACAAAAACCACAATCAGATTTATACTGATCTTGGACAAACTTATCAAAGTCTCTTTCTTATTTCCTTTCAGGTACACAAGCTACTTTGTTCATGAACTTGTGCCAAACAGTCCTTGTTTCATTTTATTTGATGCACAAAAGCAATATTATTTGCCAGGAGCACTTTAAACAATGCCGGCTATAGTCCTCAGTGTGTGCAACTCAGGAAAGAAGAGATGGCATTTTCTAAATTAGTTAACTGACTTCATTTCTTTCTTGTTTGGCCAATAAGAGAACCACAGGAATGAATTACCGGGATTCAGTGACTGCAGTGGAGCCTGACAATTCTAGGTTCATAAGGGGCAGTGGTATAAATATTCTGTTAATTATATGGTAACAAGGAGGCTTGTCTTTTTAAAAAGGGCCTTTCCTCATTCTCAACATTCTTGTGTCCCATTATTGTTCTTAATTCAGTTCAATTTCATCCAATTTAGTTCAGATCAAGCCAGATCCCTGTGTATACAGTTTGGGCTTTGCATCTTCTCCCTCAAGATTTCTCCCTACCAGTACATCTCACTTCTTGTTTTCCCCTCCAGAGTTCCTTGTTGCCAGTGCTTCTCTCTCTTACATGTGGGTTGATGTATCCTTTTCCTATGCTGCCTCCTTGTTTTACGAGCAGCCAACATTTTTCCAAGTGCTTTGCACACTTACGTGGATCTAGACTGGTGGACTCCAATCCTTTTAAGTTGGAGATCACCGTTGGCATTTAAAAGCAACCCAAGACCTACCATGTGCCACCCCCCCACTCCCCTGCCCAGCAGGTAAGTCTGTGGGGATGGAAAGGGAGGGGGAGCAGATTGGGGCAGAGGGAAGAAAATAATTTGGGGGAGCATCTCCCCAACAAGTCAGTCTGTTGGGGAAGAGTAGGGCAGATTGAAGCCCCAGCTCTAGCCCTACTTCCTCCCTCTCTGTTGGGGCCTCAGTCCAGTCCCTGCTCCTTCCCTCCCCCATGGACTGACCTGCTGGCCTGGGGCATGCATGAGCATGAACCTGGGCACTCAGACCCCCCACAGCCTCAGATCAACTCCAAGAGGCTCCGAGATCTACCAGTAGTAGATCTACCAGAAAACCAGGAGTAATGGCCACAAACTCCTGAAAGACCAAATCAGGCTCAACATTAGGAAAAGCTTCTTCCCAGTCAGGGCATCCAGACTCTGGACTAAGCTCCCTCCAGAGGTGGTGCAATTGCCTACCTTGGAAATCTTCAAGAGAAGACTAGACAGTCACCTTGCTTGGTCACTTGCCTCCCACCCTTATCTTTCCTGCTTGGTGCAGGGGGCTGGACCTGATGATCTTCCAAGGTCCCTTCCGGCCTTCTATGAATGTAAGATCCACTGGTTGTTGACCACTGGCCTAGACAAAACCCCTGCCCCAGAAGTTCACTCTTCATCTGTAATATGCTTGGCTTAAGTAGGTCCCTGAGACCACACTACTCAGGTCTACTAATCTAGGAGCCATGTGTCATTCAGAGAGTCCCATGAAGTGGGAGAGAAAGGACAAGAATAAAAACCTCAAATCACCAGCAGAGTCAGGAACCAAACCTAGACTTGCTCTACCATCTTGGCTGGATTAAAATGGAGGGAACCATCTAAATGCCCTTCAGGATATATAGCTTTAAAAGAAAGTTTTGAGGTATGACTGGAGTTGTGTTGAGCATAACGCATATTCCCTCTCCTCAGGAATGTGCTGCTTATCAGGGCCATCAAACTAAGGGGAGACTCTTTGATCTTTGTGTTTAACATTTAATGTTCAATAGCATCATAATAACTTATAAGCATTTTTGTTCCAAGGAGACCAGTTCTCATTTAGTAACTACCAGCTAGCCTACTGGGTGAGAAGAGTTCCAGCAATGCACAGAGCCCATCATACGACATGCTCTGGCAATACTGGGACTGCTTAGTTCCAGATCTTTCCAAAGGTGCTCAGCGTACTTCTCTATTTTATTCCACTTCTGTGATACCAAAGCTGTGGTGAGCTGTTCTCCCTGTCTTCTCAGATATTGGCACCTCCTTTTATAGGTACAAAGGATTGAGAACTGAGAGCAGGTTAAGGTGGTTGCAGTACAGATGGATGCACTGCAGTTGTCTGCTAGATCGTGTTGCACTAATGATTACTGCATCACTTGACTTTACGTAGAAGCACATACTCATTAAAACTAGTCTATGTTATGGTGCCACTGCCGCTTTGATAACAGCAGGAGAATTAGGGTAGCACACAGTGGCATGAGGAGTTACACAACGTTTCCAAATAGTGGGCCAGTGTTAGCTGGCTGCAGCTTTCCCCTGCTAGTAGAACTGCATCCGTACCACATGCAGAGCATTGTAATGTTCTTGTACAGGTGTATAGGTACAAGTGTTTCAACCAAACATTAGCAGGAGATGAATTTTAAGCTTCAGCAGCAAATGTCAACCATTTGAGTTAAATGAATCATTTGTCGATTCTTAGATTGCAAAGCCCACTGCAGTCATTATGACCTCCTGAATAATATTAGCTGTGGACTTTTGCCATGTGGTTACTGCATCATGAAAAGGCCAGTACCACAACCTCCTGGGTGTCTACAGCCTGTTCTTTAGAGACACAGCCAATCTTCATACCACTTGCAGCAATATTGGCAGCTGGAACCATCTGTGACGTAATAGTAGATGTGACATGCTATATACAGACACAAACAGATGTGTGCTTCCTAATGTAAATCATGGCACTTCACAAGAAGCGCCGTGAGTTACAAAGTTCCCCTGGACCCATTTTGCTGTTGGGTCTGAGCAGGGAGTGGAGGATCCAACTGAGGTTTAGAGCAGTTGCGTGTCTGTAGCTGCTATCCCTTAGCTCGCCCACCCCAATTGTCTAGTTTTGGTGCTGTCTTCAGAGTGGGAGGGGGGGAAGGATGTGGAGGGAGCTCCATCTGTGACTTGCCCCTACCCCCAATTCAACCCCTGCCCCTCCAGCCCTAGTTGAAAAAACCCCGTACTGGACTCCCCCTGCTCCCTTCCCCTTCTCCCAGTCTGAAGACCGCAGCAGCCCTGCTCCCAGTGTGCAGTGACACAGGTTAATGAAGATGCTTCACTTGGGAATACCTTCATCTCATGTAACGAGGGTGCTGACTGTTGCACGATCAGGCGCTTCTAAAGTCCTCTGCAGCCGTGCTCTTCTGCCAGGGCATGGCTATAGAGCACTTCAGGGGCTGATTGTATGACAAACCAAGTGCACAACCAGCTGAATGTGTGAACAATTCTGTGGTGGGGGGATCTGAAGGGCTGCATCCATCCAAACATTGGTTTCCCCTGAGTAATACACAGTTGTGTTTGAAATGCTTCTAATCCAGTAGAAGTGACTGTAGGGGCCTGGACCTGTAAGGTGCTGTATGCTCTTAATCTAAATACACTGTGGCAGGAATTGAGATGTTCAGCAACTCCCAGGAGGTGCTCAGGCCATTGCTGGTTCAGGCTGAAACCACTGATGGAGACCAGTGGTCCAGGAGGAGAAAGAATGTGGTATTTTCAGAGAGAAAACGTGTGTTGTCATGACTATAATGCCTGAGATACTAAGGGCATGATGAGCTCGCTAGAGAAACCCAAGATGTATTTTTTTTCAGCCAGTGATAACCCACTGGAAGGGGGTTTGGCAGCTCTCATCTTACTGTTCTTGGGGAAGTACTCAGCTTTTGAGAGATGAACCTTGCTAACAAACCCTGCTTTGCCTTGTGTCTTAATGAAACAGGATGTAATAGTGCTTTGAAAAGGTATTGCAGCACCTTTTTCCTAGTCAGGCACTTCATGTGTCTTTGTGAAATGTATTTCCAGATACTGATTATTCAGTGACCCTCCTGAAGAGGTTTCTTTAGGTGAAAGCAACTCTTACTGCAAAGAGTTGATCTGTTCTTGATCTACATGTTCTGAGCTCAGGATTGCTTTCACTAAAGCATGTGAACAGGGCCTTGGGCATGCCGAGACTCCAGAAAACAGCTGGCATGCCCAGCCCTGGCCTTAGAATAAGCTGCTAGTATCAAGTCTCACATGGTGTCTGGGGTATTCAGGGAACAGAGAATCAACCTGTTTGTTTTTTTTCTCGCATCGTACGTCTATAGTGAGGTCTGTTGGGAAGAGGGAAATAAGATAAAAGCAGTCCCTGCTTTGTAGTGAACAGGGAATAGATGGGAGTTTGTCCTATGCAGTAGTATAGGCATGGCTGTACAGCACAGACTAAGTACCATAGCCTATCCACATCTGTCTCTTTCTGAATGGCAAATCTAGGCTCTCTTTTTTCAGTTCTGTGCCCTGAAAATGGGATGTAGAAGGTGGCATTTCATGCAGGTGGGTTTCAAATTGTTTTAAGCCACCTGCAATATTTGGCATCAGCATTCTTAACTCCCAACTTCATTCCTAGCTGTGCAGCTGCTCCACTCAGAGACTCGAAGAGTGAGAATCAAAAGATATTAGGTGTCTCTAGGCAGTGGTACAGGGAGGAGTAAAGCCTGTCTGGATCCAACAGTGGCTGTGGACAGGCCATGACCCGCCTATAGGAACAGGTGCTTCTGTGGCTGTGAGAGCACTGGAAACAGCTAATGGTCTGGAGAGCTCACTTCTGATGCAATCGTTGTATCTCTCCAGTGCGGGGCCTAGAACTACCCCACCATAGTGCTCTATTTTTGTAGTGCTACAAGAGAGTGCATGTCCAGACCCACAGTGCAAGCACTAAAGACCCTCCCCCGCAATCTAGGAAAAGGGAGTCTTTTTTGATCATTTGTGAGAGGCCTAAGCAACAACTTGTAAATTTAGGTGACTCAAACTTGAAGAGATTATCTGAATGGGAGAGGTTTCCAGTGGAAAGAGTAGTCATAGACTCATTGATGGTTGGGTTGGAAGGGACTTAGCAGATCAAGCAGTCCAGCTCCCTGCCCTGGGCAGGAAAGAGCAGTGGGTCAGATGACTCCAGCCAGATGTTTGTCCAGCCTCCTCTTAAGGACCCCCAAGGTAGGGGCGAGCACCACCTCCCTTGGAAACCCATTCCAGATTCTGGCAACCCTTACCATAAAGAAATTCTTCCTGATGTCTAACCCAAATCTGCTCTCCATCAGTTTGTGGACATTGTTCCTTGTTACCCCAAGGGTTTCCCTGGTAAACACAGCATCTCCTACTTCTTGCTCCCCTCCCCGCGATGAATTTGTAGGCAGCCACAAGATCACCTCTCAGCCGTCTCTTAGAGGCTGAAGAGATCCAGGGCCCTCAATCTCTCGTCATAGGGCTCTGCCTGCAGACCCCTAACCATATGATTGGCCCTCATCTGAACCCTTTTGAGGTTGTTCACATCCTTCTTGAAGTCATATATAGGGTGTATAGTATGGTACATATAAATCTGTGAAGTCTAATTATTATGATTTCACCTGGGCTGTCAAGAGGGCACTCCCCATCTTGCGCTTGGATCTCTGAGATTTACTGAAAGATGAGGTTGAGAGCAAGAGCAGAGTGCGACCAGTGCAGCCTTACATTCCCGGGTCAGCCGAGAGCCTCGAGAAACAGCTCCAGGAAGGATGAAATGCTCCATTACTGTCACTATGTTGTTAACGCCGTAACTTAAATGCATCAGTATATGTGCCAGCCTAGTTAACTGCTGAAGGCTTCAGGAGAAACTTCAGACAAATGCTTCGGATTTTCAAAGCCAGCCAGGGGCTTTGAGTCCCACACTGGCCATTGAAACCAATCCCAAACAGCTCCTCATGTGTTGAAAGCACTAACTGCTTGCTAAGCAGCTGCCAAAACCTCTAACTTCTCTCTGATGACTTCTACAGTGAAGTTATGAGTAACAGTAAAAATGAAAGTCTGACACATTAAAAAATGGACAAGCACTAAATGGATGGAATAGGACACGGTACAGAGGGGATGCCTTTTGCTTTCATAGCTAGTTAAACACTTCACTTTCGCTAAATTGAAATCAAGCTGCATGTTTGACTGCACCCGAACTCTGCGCAAGTCAGAAACCTTGCTGCAGAGCTCAGGTCCAGCTTGCGCTGAAGTGCCCCATGGCTGTGTCGAAAATGCAACGCGTGGAGAGTCTGATCTTTTGTCTAAGACTCAACTTCTGTTTTTCTATCCAAGGAGTGACTCCACAGCCCTCATAGTTTATCAGCAGAGTTTGGGTGTAGCAAAAAACCAGAAATTTCCCATCCAGTGGCCAGGCTTCTGCTGCTTGAGTGGCCTGTAGCAATAGTAAGTTGTTCACCTAGACATGGTTGAGACCGGAACCGGGCAGAACGAGGTTTTTCTGTTCTATGAGAGTTTAAGTTGCCAAAATCTTTTCCATTCAGCAACAGCAGGAGGTGATATCCTCTAGAGCCCCTCATCCCAACAGAGAAGCAGAGTTTAATGTTAAGGGCATGCCAATGCCCTGATTCAGAGCACAGATTTGAACCTCAATCTCCCATTTGACACTGGGGTAGAAGATCAGTCTTGCTTCCTCTGATTCTATTCAGATCTACTTGGTTATATAAAGTGGAACAGATTCAAGAGGAGAGACTGAGAAAGGAGAATCCATACCAGATTAACCAATAACCTGGTGGTTAGGGCACTCACCTGAGGGCTGCTCAGGGATGCTGAGGTTTAAGCTGCTTATCTGAAGCAGGCAGAGTAGAGGTTTGGAGCTTCATTTCCATATCCCAGAAGGGCGCCCAGAACTTGGGTTATTGGGCATTTAGGGGTGGGTGAGGCTCAGTTTGTCCTTGCGAGTTTGACCAGACGTCCCCTCCATGTTGAAGTTGGCATTAACCTCCCCATGGAAAGTTTCAGCTTAGACAAATTAACTTTTCCTGAGGAAAACCCATTCTGTCAGCAAATTTCCAATTAATCCTAGATGTCATGACACACATTATACTAGCCTGTATCCCCATAATTTACAACTACCTACACCTATAATTGCCGGTTCAATTTTGCACCCACAATTATACACAAAAGCAATTAGTACAATTTGGGATAAGCCATCCAAATGGTGCACGCATTATACCCACGTATAATTGGAGTCACACAATCACACCCAGAATTATTTGCAGGTGCAAAAAATGGCATCAATCAAAATCAGGATCCAGATTTTCTAGCAGTGAGTAACTGGGCTCAGCTGTTTTTCACCCTACCCAGCCCAACTGAAGCCAGTTGAGTTTCATATAGTAAAACTCAGTGGAGAAACTGCCTAGAGGACTACACAATGATCTCTGCACCGCAAAACATCGAGTACGCTGAAATTCAAGCAGGAGACGCTCCTGCCACCAACCACTCCTTGCAATGCTAATGTTTATTCTGGCTCATTGTGTCACAGCTGCAAAGCCGGGCTAGCCCCTCATGTCTTCCTGCAGTGCTTGCTCCCGGCTGAGTTTGCCAGAACAGAGCCCTAATTGATACAAGACCTTGGCTGGAGCCGTTAGGGACCTTGTCGCAGAGCAGAGGCCAATGTTTGCTAGGTCCGCACATGTAGTCGGAATATAAAAGGGCACTTTGCAATGAGACGAGATGTGGGTGGGAAAGAGGAGCAGCTTGGTGTGTGGGGGGGAAGTAGCGAAGGACATCATTTCCAGGCAGGAAGGCAGACGGGGAAAGGAAAGCAAGCTGAGAGAATAAAAGATGTGTGGGAACTGCACACTGCCTGATAAACCCATTGTCATCAGTGTCTACTGTCGACCAGACAGGAGACCACAAGCATTTCCTAGAGTTGAGCCTTCCTCCATACAGTACGTGTCAGTCAGATTTATTGTCTAATTATTTTTAGGGGTTTTTTGCTGTATCTGTTTTGTTATTTTAAAGCATCCATTCCCATCCCTCACAACATTAACTCCACAAAGACCATCTCTTGTTCAACTGTCAAAGAAACCAATAGTCAATAGCACTGCAAGCGTGTGCAGGATCTGACCCAAAGTGTTTGGAGCCAGTTCAAAGGCAAGTCTACAATGGTGTCACTTACCCATTCTTCCAGTCCGCCCAGGCTGTCAGTGATGCCAGCTGAGACTCGGACTCCATGGCGGTACGGTAGATTCCCTGGCTGAAATTCTGCCCCCACTAAACATGCCAAGGTCAAGGTCAGGTCTACGGAAGCCTTTGATCTTTCAGTAGGTTGTTTGGATACATAGCCCGTCCAGTCACAGATGAGAACCGAGACCATGCGACTGTGTGTGACCAAACAATCTAGTGCAAAGTGTGGACTTTAAACAACCCTCCTGAAATGCAAATGATTTAGAGACTGTGGGGTTATTTGGAGGAGAAACCCAAATGAGGAATAAAGGTTTGAACTTTGTAGTTCATTTACAGACTAATTACAAACAGGAAAGATGCTAAATTGATAGTGCATTTCACGTACTCAATCCACTTGATGTTTACGTGGTGCCTTTCTTGCTCTTTTAAAACATTTGGGTTAATTTGGATTCTGTGCTTTTATTCAATTATTTCTTGGTTAATTTGGATTTCTTGGGTGATTCTTGTTATGAAAAGCTTGGCAAGATTCCACCAAGAACCAAGTATGGTTTTGGTAAGTTCTTTTATTGGGCTAGCTATATAGCTGGGAGAGAAGATAGGCAAGCTTTGGGGCACAAAATGCCCTTCTCTGGGTTTGGAAGGACATTTTATGCCAAAAGCTTATCTAATGTCGCTCCCAGCTACTTAGTTGATCCAATAAAAGGTGTTACCAAACAAATCCTGCTTCTTTCATAATTTTGGACCATTGTGGTTACAACAACCTTACAACCTTACTACAAAGTTCTTGTGAAACGTAATGGGTGGACTATCCCTAAAAAAGAAACAACCAGATCAGCTTGCAATGGGGCTTGAACTAATTTAAAATCTCTTTATGAGAAAATCTTGTAATTGTCTTATTGTAAATTATTCCTTTTCCTTCACGGCCAGTTTGCTGGTAAACAGACCTATTTCTTGTATGAAAGGAGGTTTGCATGAAGCCTTTATGGCAGCCCCCAGATCTGACGGGAGTATGCTGCAAATCTACTGAATGCCTCTAGTTCATCCTTTCCCCCAGTCCTCTCTTCCTCTTCAACACTTTCCCATGATCCCAGAGACCCAAATGAATTTCCAAACCTAAGTACTACATCCTGTTTCCTGCAAGTACACTACAGTGATGGATTTATATTTTTAGGAATGTATCATTTGTCTGTTTATGATGCCTTAGACATTTGGCTTATGTATATGGTATGACTATACACACAGTGGTAAAATCAGCTATCAAGGGATTAACTGGAAACAAGACCTGTATGGAAATAGGTGAGCTAGTGGAAAATAAGAGGAAAAGTATTTGTTAGCTTATGCTGCGAAGGTTCAAATGAGAAAGTTAGAAACACTGGAATTTGGTCTTGCAGTATAACCCTATTCGCTCAAAATAGTTTTAATTGGGTTACGTATCTAGTTTAAATAAGCACGAGATGGCTCTAAGTAGTAATTAAATTAGATTAACATTGGCCCATGGGTGGAAATCAGAGCCCTTTATCTAAATCTCCAGTCTGGGAGTCTAGGTAAAATAGAACCCAGCTTTTAACCATTCCCTGATTGGGTTTTGCAAAATAAAAATTCACTGGGGTGGGGAGTTTTTTGAACGACCAAACCCCACTATAGACCTGGCCCTCCGTTCTCTGCACTCAAGTGGCATGGGTCAGGATCTGGTCCGGTGGTTCTCTGCAGGTCACTTCGTCACACTGCATCTTATTGTCTCTAGCAATTTTCCCCTATCGTCTTAATTCTGACCCATGCCACACACTTTTATTGTCCCAGTGCCAGGGTCCCAGGGAGCTGTAGGGCAAAGCTCATGGATATCCATGAACGGGGCCATTTGAGTGTTCAATGGGAGCTTCCCACTCCATGTGCAGCGTGTTGTTAGCGTACAGCCTAGATCCTTACTCAGACAGAGCTTTCAAATGACGAATGAACAGTCTACATCCTCCTCTTTGCTATCACCACTCAGGGCTGTGCCTTGGAGAGTTCAGGAACGGGTCTAGATGTCTCCCTGTCTGTAACCTTTTCTGCCTGCTTCTGGGCATTGCCTACCTGCTGGCAACCTTACCTTGTGGCGGCAATCACCTTTGCCTAATCATGAGCCTGTAAGGTGACTGGCCTTTTCGTATATGAATTGACAAGCCAGCAAGCTGAGCATCATGTTACAAAAAGGGAGCTCCAAGTACCTGCTGCCTGTAGCCCGCCGGACAGACGGGGTTGCAACTTGGAAGCCAAGAATGGAGCTTGGACTGCTGAATCAGGTGTGGGGACAGAGCCATTGAAAGAGCAAGGTGGTTGCCAGAAACTTTAAGCCGCCCCCTCAGCTCTTTGAAGGCACAGTCAATTAAATTAAATCACTGAACTACGTGCCAACCTTTTTTAGCCTACCTTAGTGCTAGCACAGCATATGAATGACGCAGGTCAGGGCAGTGAAATAAGAGGATGTCTCCTGACTAAACGCTACCAGACCTCCTTTTCTCCCCAGATTCCTCCCTGCCCCCAAACACGTATAATTAAAAGGTGCTTATTTTCCATCATCCCCCTTGTGCTAAGGGATAGGCTCTGAAACGTGGTAGTAAGCTGTTCATAATTTATGAAAGGAAAAACGTCCTCTTTGCGCAGCACACAGAGACTACAAGCTCTAAGGCAGTCGCTGGAGCTGTCTGATTTGTAACAGAACCAGTAAAACTGGTGGAAAATTGTCTGCCGATTTTTTATTTTTTTTTTAATAGGAAATATGCTTATGATTTTGCAAAAAAGGTCTGCTTTCATTTAAAGGTCTTGGGGTTTCATTGATACATGAACAAACCTTGAAAAATGGTTGCATTTAAATTGAAAATCTCTATTTTGGGGGTTTTGTTGCAGTTTTTCAGAAGCAAAAAAAATAATCATTTGCTGACTATTTCAGTAAGCAGACTAGAATTTACTTAAAATTTGTATCTCATAAAGGAAAGGAGAATTCTGTAAATCAGACCAGACCAATATGCTGCTGACAAAAAAATCACCCCCATGATTGCACACAGGACTGTGCATTTTCACTACAAGTCAATGGGCATTTTGTCCTGGTAAAAATTAGGAATGAAATGTTCCCGTTTCCTGCAAATTCTGAAGGAAAGAAAGACACGAAATGAACTGGAAAAGCCCTAGTCGTCTGTTAAAGTTAGGATGTTTGACATTTAAAAATTGTATCTATGCTAGAATCATTTTTGGCATTTTATAACTATATATTGTGTTTCCATGGGACACTCCAGGAGTGAATTATTCCACTGATATCCTTCCATGAAAAGCTAGCGGGAAGCTTTTTGTTTCCTTTTTCTCTCTGTGAGTACGGGGGTTTATTTATTGCAGTTAGGAGTCAGAGCCCCCCTGGGCTCCATTTGTACGTAGCTCTACAACTGACCCACAGCATAAAAGAATGAAAATGCAAAGCATATTGAATGTATGATGCACAGTGGCATGTATAATTGAGGAAAAGACTGAGGGATATCCACATATAATGCACAGACAGTACAGTTGCTTAATTACAGCTACTGTATTTTCAGGCTCTGTCTGCAATTGTTAATAGTACAATGGAAAAATGCTGATCCAGAACAAAATAGGGCTGATCTAAATCTGGGGAAACTCCAATGAGAAAATGCTGATCCAGAACAAAATAGGGCTGATCTAAATCTGGGGAAACTCCAATGAGATCGTTTGGGTTTACATCTGTTAGTGCATAGGGCCAACATTTGGCTAGATGGGCCTTGTACCTGTGTAAATGAGAACAGTGTTTCATTGGAGCTATTTGTTTCTGTAATTGCATTCAGCCAGGGCTGCCCTGATTCACTATTCATTAGCATGCATACATTCATCCTTCCTGGAGATATCTGTATGAATAAGGCTTACTCTATAGCTGTTTCCCAACACAGTTAACACCATGGTGCTTTCACATAAATTGTGGAATGGTGAATCAAAAGCTGTTAAAAAAAACCAAAAGGCTATTTAGAGGAGATGCAAACATGGATTGGACTAATCACAGTTTTAATTTTTAGAACCACCTACAGTGTCATACACAGTTAACTAAAAGCTTGATCCAAGCCCCATTGAAGTCTATGAAAAAGTTCCCATTGGTATTAGATTCCCATTGGCCTTGACCCTGCACCAATGTCTATGGGAGTTTTGCCTTCAGCGGTTATAGAATTAGGCTTCCTCTGTGGAAATGTGTAGAGAGTGTAACAATTTATACTATAAATGATATTTTATACTATAAATGAAAGAACATTTCCTGACAGTAGTGGCACATCATCCTCTGCTGGCAGAGGAGACTGTGCAGGAGGACATCTCCCAAAGGATTACTAGAAGGCCTCCCTAGCCACAGCTGGCTCTGCAGGACAAAAGCATTGTCTAGGAATAGGCACCAAAAAAAGGCTGGTTAAGGGACTGAATCGTAGGATGGAGTGGAGAAACTCAGAAGATGAGATTAGAAGAATTTGTCTCGTTTAGCTGAGCAAAGCAAGGCTGAGAGGATGTATGATTACTTTTAATAAAGATATTTGCAGGTAAATATCGGGAAAGGGAAAAAAGGATGTATAAGTTAAGGCAGTATCAGAGTAAGATCAAATGCATATACACTAGCTGTGAACAAATTTAGACTGAAAATGGAGACTTTGAATGAATGGGGGCGTAAAATTTTGGATTGCTCTTCTTGTGCTTGCTTCGGCGGCACATATACTAATAGAATAGAATAAAGAACTTGAATTGCTTCGAAGTGGAGCTTGACAAGTTTATGAACGGACGACAGTCAAGGGGTGTTATTGAATCAGCGATTAGCAGATGTTGTAGGCTGATTCGAGTATTGAATGTGGAAGGTGATAAAAATGGCAATAGTTAGCCTTATTCATGAGTGGATCTAGGGTTTTGAAAAGAGGGGGGCAGATGGTGTGGCACATTATTACTTTTAACACAACACATTTTTCTCCAGTTAAAGAGAAACTAGAAGCTTGACTAATATACTAGGGGTGCTAGTATTATATTATTTAGTTTAAGATCAAAGAAAAAAGCAACTATAACTAATTTGATGGTATATAAAGTTTAAAAAACCAACAACAAACTAGAGAAAAAATAGTCAAAACAATCAAACGATATGTGTCATTAGTCCGGTAGTATAATTACATTACATGAGCCTACATGAGCATTACATGCTCTTATTCAAATTCATAAAACAAAATTGAGCATTTTTGAGTGCCTTGACAGTGCCTCTAATACTTCACCATCAGTCATTTCTACCTGAGTTAATATTATCACACATGACTTAAGCTTTTTAGGTAGCGCTAAAAACAGTCTGCAGAGCTGTGAAATAGAAGAAAGACTTATTATTTTCAGGAATGGCTAACAGGCAGTTAAATTGCAGAAGCAAGGATAGCTTCAATAGTGGAACATTAAAACCATTAAAAAGGATTAGCAGGAATCAGGGAGATGATATGAGCCATGAAGTTGATCGACTCTCTCAGAACTGCCTGAAACGAAATATGACTTCCCCTCCCAAGCAGGTGGTTTTAAAGTTTGGGGGGAGCAACTGCCTCACTGCACCCAACTGGATCCACTCCTGGCTTCATGGTTGGATGATTATTATTATTATTATTATTATTTTAGGGAATTACAAACTTGGCCAACGGATGCTTCTCAGCATTGAAGGAGTTTGATCCCTCCTTGGGATCTGAGCCTTATCTGACATGCAGTGATTCCACTGGAGCGCTTTCTCTTTCCGGTTCTCTCCTGACATGGATTGTCTCATAAGTTAAAAGTTTGTTAAGCATCTCCCAAGGCTTTCTACTGCTTGCAGGAGAGTCTCCTTCTTCCTTTCCTTGACCTCAGGAATTCATGAGCCAACTGCTTCTCTAGTGCGTTTCCTTGGATTGTCCCCAGTGTATTGATTTGTCATGGGCACGATTTCTAGAGGCAGAAGTGTTTGTGGACAACCTTATGACTACCCAAAAGGGCATCCATTTTTTGTGGTGAAATAACAGTCAATGCTAATAGCATTGGCAATATGTTATTTGGTTGGAAGCCACACATGGCTCTTTAAGATGGGTTAGAAACATTTAGCCAAGCTCTTGAGCATTCATGTTTACTGTACTTAGGAGCAGTTTATCTTACTTGTACTCACTGGGGAAGACATTTCTTGAATTCTAACCTCAGATAATTGCAAGAGACATGCTGGCTTAGATTAGGTTTTATAATGAGGAGAGAGCAGCCATGGGGCAGATGCTTTCCCCAGAGGATTTATAATTTACCAGCAACCTCAACTGAGATATGGTCAGTCAATAATAAAGCCTCAAAAGACTCAGGATAGCCATGATACCATTCAACATGCTGACTTCTTTATAAGGAATGCCAGCTGGTTACTAACCCACAGGGGGATGGATGGTGGAAAAAGAAACACAGAATGCTGGGAATGCTGATAATTTATTTTAATGCGAAACCAGGAAGTATATTTAAAAGCTATATAAAGAATTTCTCATAACTGCTGTTATTATTACTAGTAATATTTATATGACAGGGGTGGTGAGAGACAAACTGAGATCAGGGATCTATTACGTTTCCACAGGATACATCTTTATTGCCTCTAATCTCCTTGTTCATGCAAAAAATGTTCTTACCCAGATCTGGGGATGTTTTATACCTGAGCATAGCTGATACTGATAACCACCCAGATACTAATGTATCTGGCATGCCAAGATAAAGTCAGGAAGGACGCAGTGCAATTGGAGTTGCAGCTAGGGAAGATGTGAAGGGTAACAAGAAGGCTTTCTACAAGTATGTTGGCAGCAAGAGGAGGATCAGGGAAAGTGTGGGTCCTTTACTAAACAGGGAAGGCAACCTGGTGACAGAAGATGCAGAAAAGACTGAAGTGCTCAGTGCCTCAGTCTTCATAGGCTAGGTCAGCCCCCGGACTACCGCACCTGGCAGCAGTTTGGGGAGGAGGGGAGCAGCCAACAGCGGTGAAAGAACAGGTTAGGGACTATTTAGAAAAGCTGGACATATATAAGTCCAAGGGGCCAGATAGGATGCACCCATGGGCGCTGAAGGAATTAGCTGATGTGATTGCAGAGCCACTGGCTATTGTCTTTGAAAACTTATGGCCAACCAGAGAGGTCCTAGGTGACTGGAAAAGGGCAAACATTGTGCCCATATTTAAGGAAGAGAAAAAGGAGGATCCAGGGAACTACAGACCAGTCAGCCTCACCTCAGTCCCTGGAAAAATCATGGGAGCAGATCCTCAAGGAATCCATTTCTAAGCACTCGGAGGAGAAGAAGGTTATTAGGAACAGTCAGCATGGATTTACCAAGGGCAAGTCATGCCTGACCCACCCGATTGCCTTCTATGACATGATGACTGGCTCTGTGGATGCAGGGAGACCAATGGTTGTGGTATACCTTGATCTTAGCAAGCCTTTGCTATGGCTCTCACAACATGCTTGCAAACAAGCTACGGAAATATGGGATGTCTGAACGGACTGTAAGGTGGAAAGAAAACTGGCTGGAGCATTGGGCTTAGAAGGTAGTAATGAATGGGTTGATGTCTAGTTGGCAGCTGATATCAAGTGGAGTGCCCCAGGGGTCATTGTCTTCATCAACGACCTGGAAAATGGCATCGAGTGCACCCTTAGCAGGTTTGCAGATGATACCAATCTGGCAGGAGGAGTAGATACACTGGAAGGTACGGCTTGTATTCAGAGTGACCTAGACAAATTGGAGGATTGAGCCAAAAGAAACCTCATGAAGTTCAGCAAAGACAAGTGCAAAGTCCTGCACCCAGGACAGAACAATCCCATGCACCAGGACAGGCTGGGGGCTGACTGGCTAGGCAGCAGCTCTGCAGAAAAGGACGTGGGGGTTAGAGTGGACAATAAGCTGAACATAAGCTGAACATAACCCAAAAGACAATAAGCTGAACATAACCCAAATGTCCCTTGTTGCTAAGAAGTCTAACAGCATCTTGGGATGCATTGGTAGGAGCATTGCTAGCAGGTCAAGGGAAGTGATTCTTTCTGGAGTACCGTGCTCAGTTTTGGACCCCCCACTATAGAAAGAACGTGAACAAATTGGAGAGAGTCCAGTGGATGGCAAGGAAAATGGTCAGAGGGCTAGTGGGGGTTGACTTGTGAGGAGAGGCTGAGGGAACTGGGCTTATTTAGTCTAGAGAAGGGAAGACTGAGTGCGGATTTAATAGCAGCCTTCAACTACATGAAGGGGGGTGTTCAAAAGAGGATGGAGCTGGGCTATTCTCAGGGGTGGCAGATGACAAAACAAGGAGCAATGGGCTCAAGTTGCAGCAAGGGAAGTTTAGGTTAGTCATTAGGAAAAATGTTCCCACTAGGAGGGTAGTAAAACACTGGAACAGGTTACCCAGAAAGGTGGTGGAAGCTCCATCCTTGGCGGTTTTTGGACCTGGCTAGACAAAGCTTTGGTTAGGATGATCTAATTGGGTGGTCCTGTTTTGAGCAGGGAGTTGGACTAGATGTGACCTCCTGAGGTCCCTTCCAACCCTCATTTTCTATGATTCTATGATACCGATAACCACCTCGTTTTGTACTGAGGATCCAAACTAAATCACCTGTGTGTGAATTGTCTTCCAGTGCTTTGCCAAAATTCTTCCCATGTGTCCAGAAGGGCAGATAAATTCTATCATAATTCACTGAGAGAGAACCAGAGGTGATCAGTATACTGCAGCTCAATGGCCAATGAGACAGGCAACCAGAAATCCTAATGACTAATGGATTTTCGTCACGGAGGAAGGCAAGGTCTTGGTAATTCAGGTAGTTGCTTAGACCCAGGGGAGCTTAATTCCAGTGTAGTTGCTTAGACCCAAGGGAGCAGACTTGAATGATTATCTTGCAAGTTACCTCTTTATGGGTCTGGGTATTTTTTATTTTTTGATAGAAGGTATTTATTTTGTTGGAAAACAGTTTTGGAGGCACCCAAGCTATTTGTGCAATCTGGTCAAATTCAGCAAACAATTTTGGCCAAAATTTGGGGGATTGGAATGGGGTGGGAGCTGTTGAAGATGCCAGAACATTTCATTATGATATTTTTAAATGAAGATTCTGTTTTGAAAATTCCAAAGTATCCCAAGCAATCAGCATAACTTACAACAGAGACTGATGCAGCTTCATAGTACCCACCGTTGAACTGTCTAATTTGGATTCTGAGACTGAGCGTATGTCTCCAAAGTCGTCTTCGGCAATCCCGCACAGTCGAGGATGATTGTCTTTTCCATGTCTTGTTGTTGCCAGGAGGTTTCAAAGTATTGAGATCCCTGCAGCAAACTCCTCCTTCATTTAGGGCAGTCCTGGGCGATAATCTCCTTCAAGTTGACATTGATGTTGCATTTTTTAAAGTTGGCCTTGAGGATGTCTCTAAAATGTTTTTTCTGCCCTCCTCTTGAGCGTACACCTGGGCTGAGCTGAGAGACTAAAACTTGCTTCAGGAATCTGGAGTCAGACTTCTGGATGACGTGCCTGGCCCAATGAAGTTGATGTTGGATGATCATTGCCTCAATACTCATGCTGTTTGCTCACAGGAGGATGCTAATGCCGGTTCCTCTGTCTTCCCACTGGATTAAGAGGATCTTCCACAGACAGCATTGATAGTCCTTCAACAACTTTAGATGTCTTTTGTACGTTGTCGATGTCTCAGCAAGGTGGGAATCACAACTGCTTGATAAACCATGAGCTTGTTTTTGGATCTGATGTCATGATCTTTGAACATGCATTTCTTCAGGTGTCCAAAGGCTGTACTTTCATATTTGAGGCAAAGTTACATTTCTTCATCCATGTCAGCTTTCTATGAGAGATGGCTTTCAAGGTACAGGAAATACTCAACATTCTCCAGAGTCTCACCATGGATCCAGATTACCGGAGCTGGGTACTGTTCATTAGGAGCTTGTTGATGGAGGACCATAGTCTTCTGAATGTTAAGTGTCAGTCCCATTTTCTTGTATGCCTTCTAAAAGTGTTGACCATTGCCTGAAGGTCTGCTTCTGAGTGACCACATCCTACAGCATCATCAGCATACTGCAGCTCAGTGATTGAGGTCGGGGTGGTCTTGACTTTGGCTCGAAGCTGGCTGAGGTTAAACAGCTTACCATCCATTCAATAGTTTAGCTCCACTGTGGCTGGAGGTTTGTTGGTGGCCAGATGTAGCATCGCTGCAAGGAATATTGAGAAGAGCGTTGGAGCGATGGCATAACCTTGCTTAACTCCCACTTTAACCTCAAAGAGATCTGTGATAAATCCATTACCAAGAACCACTGCTTGCATACTGTCATGGAGCAGGCAGAGAATGGTGACAAATTTTGGTGATCCCACTGGACATGGTTATCAAGTCACGAAGAAATACAGAATACTGT
>JAGPOW010001296.1:129604964-129629337 GCA_030014935.1 Caiman crocodilus
CAGCACTGCCCTCTCCCTTTGCCCACCCCCTTCCCTGTCTTTTGTGTTTAGATCATTCCTCTTTGATAGCCAGTTTCCTGCATGCCCTTTCCTAGCGTCTGTTGAAGTGAGCTGTGACTCATGAAAGCTTATTTATCTCTGATCAGTTAGTCTACAATATGCATGTTGAACCCCCACAGCTTGCAGGCCAGATTCAGCCTGCAGCGCTTCCCATGGGTCTGTGGCATGCTAGATTGGGCACACAGGGGGGACATGGGGTCTAATGACCCAGGATGATGGTGCAGGGCCTCAGGGCCTGATGCTGGAGCCAGGCAGGAGTGGTGCAAGGCCTGATCCTGGCATGCAGGGTCTGATGAGGGTGGTCATTTATACTTTCAATGCTTTGTCCCCTGTCCATTTCTGCATGAGGAAGGACAGCAGAAAGTCCTGTTTTTCAGTTCATTGGTGGAAATATATGTCAATCATTTGTCCTTGTGATTCTGTTGGCTGTGCTCAAGGGTGGTGCACAGCCAGGAGATCCATCCAGGGAGGCATGGAAGGAGGGAGGGAGGTAGTGGCTCCACCCCTTCCTGCTGATTGGCACAGGGCTCAATGGCCCCACCCCTCATCACTGTTTGGCTAAGGGGGCCAAGGGGCTGTCCTCTATTCCCGGGATGCGTCGGTGGCCACCCTAGGTCCGATCCAGCCTGCAGACGGGCCCTGCACCTCTCGTCTTGGCCCATGGGGCCAAAAGGTTGAAGAGCGCTGGTGCATAAGGTGCATATCTACTCTGCCCTTTGTCCTGGTGGGAGCGCCGCACTCCTGCCGTCCTGAATTGTAGCGCTCCAAACGGGGCACCTGGGAAATAAGGACTGCACAATTAGTGACCCCCCTTGAAAAATGCTGGTTTAAGTGACTTCCCTGGGAACTTGGCGGCAGTCTTATTTCATAGTAAAGAACTAGTTTTACAAAGCACCAGGCATCTTCAGTGACCTCAAGTGTCAACCTACACCCAAGTGCCAAGTCATCCTGTCCGGGGATAAGGATACCTTACCTTTTTGGGAGGGGAAAAGAAAATCCAGTGCTTCCAACTGCACCCTAATCCACATCATCCTTTGGGGGACATGGACGTGGTGGTATCAGCTGGGTAGAAAGAGTGCCACCTAATGAGCCTCCAGCACCGTATCAGCCACTTGCTGCTACTGCTGCTTTTTTTGTTTTAAATTCTCCCATATTCAATATTGCTTAATGCTCAACACTGCTTAGCTAATTAGGTCACAGCCCGAGACATTGGGTTGTGCCTATCCCCATCCCCAGCACGGCTCGAGTTGCTGCAGTCCTCACAGCCAGGGTTGAGTGGAATCCAAGGCCATGACTGAAAAATAAAAAAACAAAAGTTTCCTAGTGATGAATATACACAGGGGCTAGCGGACTCCAAGTACGCACACCATTTTTTCCAATAAGCACGTCATCCCAGAAGGTTCATTTTTTATTGTGCATTCCCAAAAACTATCCATAATGTCATTCCAGATTCTCCTTCGCCTCTCTACCAAGCATTACTCGTTATGAAACAAGATTTCGTAACCTATTGTACCTCTGCCTTTCAGAAACTCTGTAATGAGCCATGAGATCCGAGCAGGATCGGGGGGAGGGGGGGGCTTCATTTTCATTTTGGGGGTGGTAGCAATATCAGGAGGGGCTGGGGCGGAGCGGTAATGTTTTTGGATAAAGAAAAGACAGAAGAAAGCAATGAGGGAAAGGGAAGTTAAACAAAAACCCAGTTTGCAATTTCTCCTCTGCAGGAACACAAAAAGGGAATGAGTCATTTTCTCAAGTGAAACAGGTCACCCACGGGGTTTAATGCCTCGGCCTGCCTTTTTCCCTCACCCACCCCAGCCTTACATTCACTGCAGTTTGATCCTAACTCTGTTCTCTTGCAAGATGGAAACCACCACGACGTCAGGGAACGAGCCCCGATCTACGGTTCTCAACCTGTGCGTAACACTCGAATGCGTTGGAATTACACTGGCAACACGAAACCCGGGCTCTTTTCTCTTGTTTTACCCTCTCACGTCCAGTGTCCTTCTGCTGTTGGGAGGCTCGGCCACACGAACAACTGATCGGAGGTGAGCTGAGGTGCCAGCTCGCAGCGCTAGCTCACTGCTGCCTCTTCCCCCACGATGAATCCCTGGCCCACAGTGGGGAAAACCACCACCTCCTCATCACCTCCATGTTCACACCCTCCCGCTCATGCGTTTTCGGTGCTCCAGGCCTCGCTGCGCTAGGTGCTGTACAACTTCTTATGGAGGCAACCTCTGCCCCCAAGAGTTTACAGCGTGAAAAGACACATTGTAAGCAGAAGAGGGTGAGCCAGAAGACATTGTTAACCTATATTTTACTGGTGATGAACCAGCAGAGAGACTAGGTGATTTACCCAAAGCCATCGGCAGAGCCTGCCAGAGCCACAAAAATGATCCCACGTCTCCCTGAATCCCATTCCAGGGCTTTGGCTGCACAAGGAGGCAGGAGCACAGCACTCCCAATGCACCTCCACAGGCTGTGTCATGGGGCTGTCACACACACACACACACTCTCTCTTTCTCTCAACATCTTTCAGTCCCTGTTGTGCTGGGGACTGGTTCCCAGGAACAAATGCTGCATTCACCCCCCCATGCCTGCATTACACACTCAAATCTCTCACACTCTCCTTCCCCGCTCCTTTCTTCATAGATCCACAAGGATACCCCCCCAGTGCCTGCATTCACACGCACCCCTCTCTGCTCTTGCATGCACGCACCCCTCCACTCCGCTTGCATTCACACCCCACCCCAACCCTGCTTGCATTCACACATACACACTTGTAGTCACACCCCCCCGCTTGCATTCACCCCGACCCCCGGTGCCTCCATTCATTCACCCCGGCAGCTCCTGGCGCACAACAAAGGCCGGGGCCGGGCGGGGCGCCGGGAGCGGGGCGGAGCCGCGTGCTCGGGTCCGTCCCCGCCCCGCCCCGCTACTTGCACGAGCCGGGCTGGGCGTGCGCGAGCGAGCGCGGGCGGGCAGAGCCGGGCCGAGCCGAGCCGAGCCGATCAGGAGCGGGTGCGGGTCCGTGGCGGTCCGGTCCGAGAGCAGCGCCCGGGCCGGGGAGGCGCCCCGCGTGTGTGGGGCAGAGCAGCGCGGAGGCGAGGTGGGTGTCGTGCCCGGGTGTCTCCCTCCCTCTGTCTCTTACTTTGCACACAAAGGCTCCCGCTTTGCGGGGCGGGCGGGGGTGCATTTGCCGCGGGATCCAGCCCTCCCCGCAGGACAAGAAGAGGGGCTCAGGGCCAGGGTGGGGGATACCGCCCACTCTCAGCAGCTGCATTTACTTGAGCAGACATAGATTTCTTTAAAAAAAACAACAAAACCCCCTCTCCCTTGTGCTGCCAGGCTGCCCATGTGAGTCAGGGAAGCAGCAGCAGCAGCAGCAGGTCGGGGGCTTTCATTGAGGAAAGTTCCCTCGCCAGCCCCTGCACGCGGAGGGATTGGGGCTGGGCAGGGGGAATGGCCTTGGCCCCCACCCCCACAGCCCCAGGGGCTCTTTGTCCAGCTTTTGGGGGTGTCTCTTAGTGCCGCCAGACCAGAATTGCTCCTTGAGGAGGACGGGATGCTTCATGATCCCCTGGGGCAGATCCTGAGCTAAATCTGGTTCTGCAGCCAGGGATCCTGGGCAGGGAGGCATTTAAATCTGGAGGAGGATGGTGATTTTTTTGGTTGTTTGTTTAATGGAGGGTTTTCCTTGCTTTTTTGGGGCTTCCACACACTGCAAAGCTCGTGGAGTATTTTTGTGCACCAGCCAGGATCTCTGAAGTAACTTCTGTCTCTGTTTCCAGACTCTCCTTCCAGCCTCTCTGTCTTTTTCTGTTTAACTTTTGAAAGAGTAAAGGGAAGCTGCATGCCGCTTGCTTTCTTTTTCTATGATTCACAGCAATCTGGTATGGCTAACCTAGCTATGCGATGATGGGATGAGAGCCGTGGAGACTGTAGGTAGGTTGGTCTTCCTTACTTCATCCTGCCACTGAAGGATGATTTCTTGTAAAATATTATATAATAGGTACATCTTTAGAAGTGATCTATAATAACGTCTGCTCGTGATTGCAAGGGGAATAGGTATCCTTTATCAGTCGTACAGACGTATGGGGGGGAAGTCCCTTGGTAGTAAACCATAAATACGTGTCCTTTCTGTCTGTTGGTTTCTGTCAGCATTTCCTGTAACGGACTTGGGGGTTTACTTTGATTTTCATAGCAGGTTGTATTGAACTCCAGTATAAAGGTAACAGCACAAATACCCTTTTATTATCAAAATGTGTACTTTTGCTTGAGTGGTGGTGGTGGTTAGAAGAAGGGGGCATGTAACTTCAATATTAAAACTTTACTTTTTCCATTGCTTGGTGCCTCGGATTTTGATGTGTGCAAGAGCTGTGCATGACGCAGGGTGTGTAGGCTTGACCCTATTAGCGTTTTCCTTAGAAAGTAGCACAAGATGCGCGTGTTGTGCCTGAAGTTGAGCACACGTGTCCATGTGTAGCAAACTTAGAAGGAGATGGGAACATGCGAGTTTCGGTTTCCCTGAGACTTTCCATGGTAAAATTAAAACGCAGTAATGAGAAACGTATCCTGGAATGAGTTTAATTGAGTTGCGTGCAGTTCATGATGAAAACATTTTTCATTGAGACACTTTTGGCAGTAGGCTATTACTCATTTTGATTTGTGACTACGTGTATCAAGTCCTGTGGCAGTGACTAGGATATTTTTCACTACTGTTATTAATTTGGCAGAATTAGGGATGCATATTATGTACATTTGAGTAGTTGCTTGTGGTCTCTATGTGAGCCTTTAGGCACTTAAAGGAAACACAGATAACCGCCTTCTCCAAGTTGCTTTTTGAATTGAAGTGGGCAGTCGCAACCTTTCATCTTTTAACCATGCGTCGCATGGTACCATGCGGAGGGGGTGGTGCATCCTGAGAGCGATAACCGCTTGCTTGCTGTCAGCAGTAACTGGCTCAGTATCAACAAACAGTTGTTTGCTCACCTGAACGTATCTTAGTTATTATTACAAATTGAGAAACATTGCTCCGTTTCCTCCTTTCCCTCCTTTCATTGCATCAAGAGTAGCTTTGGGTCAACTTGATCCTGAGTGTTAGTCTGACGTCGGTGGAATTGTGCCAGGGATAATTTGGCATGCTAAACCTGACTTTTGTTCTTCAGGACCTAAGAAAATCAGTGTAATATTACCCAAGCGCTGAGGATAAAATAGTAGTATTACTTGTTACGCATCACTGTAACACTGTAATAAGTGCTAGGGCAGAAAGGAAAGACGGCTTGGAGTCTTCCAGTCCGACTCTCTTTATTCTTTCCACTTACTTTCTCCCATCCCTTAATTTACCGTCGTGCTTTATTTTTTTTTTTGTATTTGCCCAGTCTTAGCATCTTTTTCTTTCTTCATAATTCAGTAGAACTTCCTCTGAACTCCACTTCACCTTGAACACTTGCTGCTTTTGAGAGTAACTGTACCGAGGCACCTTGCAGTAACGGTTCACAGCTCGGTAAGTGAAGAAGTTCTGGCTCTGAATGTCTTTGCTGTCCCAAGGAGAAATGCATGACTTATTTTGTCACGCTGATCTGTGCAGTCACGATGCTGAGTGCTTTTGCTGAGGGCCAGAGTTTTCTTTTAGAAAATTGTCTAAGGTAGCTGCCAGCTTGGGTGAATAGGTCCAAAGGGTCAATGAATCTGTTGTTTTTCTATACCAGTGTGTGAAGGTAAGGTATCAGTGCTTCGCCAAGGAGATGCCAAGGAGGAGTATTGTTTTACAGGGTTGAATACAGCATTCTTCATAAGGGCAGAGGAAGCAGAACAATGTCCAAAGGAAGAAAGAGTTGGGGCAAAAGTGAGCATTTTTGTGCACTAGCTACAGAAAAGGGAGAGGTAGAAAGATGCAACTAGGGGGAAAGGAATAGGATAGAATATGAATGGCAAACTCAGCAAAACAGAATGGTTTGCAGCTGGGATCACAGAGTATCCCTGAAGGATGCAGTTCTGGATGGAAGAGACGAGTCAAATGAGAGTGGACTCTCGCTTAGGTATTCATGTGATCTCCGCTAGCCTTATATCTGAGTACCTCAGAATGTTTTTCTTTAATGTACTCATCCATACAACATACCAGAGAGGTAGGGAGGTGTTATTTTCTCCCTTCTCTGCATTTTACAGATGGGAAGGCTGAGGCACTAAAAATTTACTGAGTTGCTCCAGGTAGCAAAGAAGGGACTTGTGCCCTGGTCTCTCAAGTGCTTGGTCACTGCTGTAACCATCTAATCATCCTTTCTCTTTCCACAAATTGTAAGAAATGAAGCAAAGCGACGTGGCCCAGATTGACTGAGTAGAAGGGCACGAAAACCAGTTTGCCTTGTTGGGGGCAGTGCCAGTTCATTGTGGTACGTATAGTGGTCAGGTGAAGGACAAATTCATGTGGATGTTTCATTAGAGGGGTCACAAGGCTGAGGAGTTGCTGAATTAGCAGGTGTTTACTGGGAAGTTTTTTTTGATGCACAGCTCGTTTAGGAGAGGAAGAATGCTTTCTACTCAGTGGCTTGTACAAATGGGTCTCTTGACCGGGCATTGGGAATGCAATTGCTCTGTTCCATCTGTTACATGCGCCTGGGCACCATTCATTGCAACGTGTTTCCTATATTGCTTTGAGGGTAGACCCTAATTCCCAACAGATTTATCATTCTGTTAAAAAAAAAAAATGGCAAGAAACCGGCCATACGATTGCCTAGTCCCCTACCTGCTCACTAATGTAGATGCAAAAATAATACCATTTTTATTCATCTGTGTTTTGCCCAGCTGTGAACCCATCTGAGTGACTGTGAGCTGTATGGCCGTACAGAACTGAGCCCAGAACCTTTCTGTATGGAGAAATTTTTGGAAACAACTTAGACTTGAGAGCAAGAAGTCCTGTTATGTCTGAGAGGAGAAGGAAGGAGGTGGCTTAGTTCTGTAATGGTCATCTTCAGATCTCTTGTAGGGAGCCCAGGTGGTACTCCTAAGATTAGTGATTTCAGGTGTAAGTAGGTCTGAAACAATTCTCTCTCACACAGCATTGAGGTTAGCACTTGGGTAGTTTTGCAAAATCCATTTAATCCTTGCCGTTTGTTGCACAACATGTTTCAAACTGGCAAGCCACCTCTGTACACAATTCTGCAATGAAATGTCTATATAGAGAAAAGATGTTGGTAAAGCAGCAGTTTTTGTTTTGTTTTTTATTTCAAGTTTCCAGATGGTAGGTATCAATAAATATTTCACTTGGACTCGGGGGTCTATGTGCACAGAACTCCCCGCAAGTTGAGCCCAGTATTTTGAACTGTTATTTCTCGGCCAGGGAAGAGACTGCAAACACTGCCCTTTGTGCCATTTTCCTGCTTACCTTGAGAAACCCAGGATCATTATGTCTTGGCCTGTCTGGATTCATGTTGGTAGACCTTACTGCCTTTTGGACAGGGACATGATGTTTTCTAAAGAAAAGGTGAAGCAATGCGGTCAGTTAGGAACCGAGTGACATTTCTGAGAGCGAAAGTGCCTCTGTGCCCTAATGTAAGGGCAGCACCTTTACATGCAAGGGGGATTATAGGTTTTGTATTCCCTCTGCTGGCATATCCCAGTTTTCTACCATATCGGCCCATTGTGACAAGCTATGTTGAAGTAGCAAGAAGGGGATTTGGAGTGGTTCTTTCCACTGGAAGTATTGGATGGCTTCGCCCAGGGCTTTATAGCATCACTTTGGTCCTCCACATTCAAAGGAATTTCAGCTTTGCAATAAGTTAGGACACTGAAATCTGCAGGATCCTTCTCGGGGAATAACCTCATGTCTAATTGTGGCCGGATCGCTTACTTTGGCTCTGCAATCAAAGTGCACCTCGGTGCTAGATATGCAATATGTGAAATGGGCTAGCTTTACTGTGGGTTTTCTTTCCCCAAAAGTAACTTAGCGTATTTGTTCCCCCTGTCTCTAGAAAGGAGCTAGCTTGTCCCTGCTGGTGCCTGCTCACTCAGAGCCCATTGCATCTGCTCCTCAAGGAATCGGAGCCAGTCGAAGGTAACTTATACCAATGGCATCCAGTGAAGATTTTTTTTTCTTTGGCAAAAGGAGGGTATTGGGGTTTTTATCAGGGGATATAATAGAATGATTCTTTCAGTGCCTGGTGGGTACAGTGAATGGGCATTTATGTGACCTCGTGTATATATGCCATCTTTTGTTCTACTGAAAATAATGAAATGGAATTAACAGCCCTGGGTATTCAAGAGGACATGACGAGAAGTGGGTCAGGCATGTTTTTTTTCCTACATAAATACTGCTCAGATTTAGGCCAGCATCGATGCAGGATACTTCTAAACAACCGTCAGAGATTTCTAAACAGGCAGCACATCTGAAAACCTAAGCTGTGTTGGACCCCTGGCCCAGTAGAGCGCTTCATGTCCGTTTGCAATTCCTTTAGTTTACTTTGCACATTTAATACAGCTCTGGGGGGCAAGTCTTACTGTTTTGTAGGTCTGGGGAGAAGCGAGGACTCTAGTCTGGCAAATTTTAATGTACACTGGCAGGACAAGCTGCTGAGCAGTGCTTCAAAATAAGTGAATCATCCTTGGTACATTGATCTACTGTTTTAAATAGGAGAAAAATAGTTCTTCCCTCGGTCTCCTTGTATTTATTCCCAGAGAAATGGATGATGCATCCCACAGCTTTGTTGCAGATGCCCCTTTAGATATGGCTGGTTTGTCTGTGCTGTACTTAGGTTTGTACTCTCTCTGATGCAGCGTCTGGGTCCACATCGTTAAGTGATGAGACATCTGAGGCTGGAGAGCCACGTTTGCTTGTAGGCTGGCTGAATTTTTGAAGCAGACAGGTTGGATTATGATAATATTCCAGTATGTAGCACCTTTCCCAGGCAATTTGTCCTTGAATATGAGCTATACTGGGCAAGGCACATATTCCAATTCAAGACCAAACAAAACTTCATTAAACCTCCTTCCCCCAACAAAATAGCCGGTAAGTGTCATTGCCATTGCTGTGTTTGGAGTCTTCCTTGAGTTTTGAAAAGAGCACAAGTGAGGAGGAAAATTGAATTGAGGCCCCTTTGGTACCGACCTTCATAACATATGGAAAGCCTGAAAGAAATTTTCCAGGGCCTCTTAAAAACTAGTTTGCTTTTAGCAATACATTTTTAAAAATGTCCCTTGCACTGAAGAAGTCCTTCAGCATCACTTTTTGGAGCAGTCTAATCCTGCAAACCCACATGCAAATAGCATATGTGAACTCTTCTAAATTCAATGGAGTGACTGGTATCTTTGCAGCTACTTATATATTTATGTTTGAAGGATTTGTTGTTAAGGCCTTCAAAGATGAGGTGGGAATGATAAAGTCTTTTACAAAAAAATTTTCTTTGGGCCTTTGAGTTATTGGGGCTAGGGGATAGGAGGGTAATAGAAACGCACAAGCACAACTAAATCACTCCAAATGTTAACAACAATTTTAAGCAGTTGCTTTCTTTGATGCCTGGGAGGTCCTAGCTTTACTAGTTCTCCAGTTGTTCATATATTCCTTCAAGATGCATTTCTAATATACAAAATGAGTACTTTTTCCACTCCCTTATTAGTGCTATAACTCTTACTTAATTTATAATGATGCATTTTCAAAGATTAAAAAAAAAATTAAAGATTGCTGGAACTGAGGAAATGGCACTTCCCAAAGGCTGTAAACTTTAAGCTGTGCATATAGGGGAGTTTTTTCTTACACATGCATGGAATCAAAAAGATCTGAAGACATATGTCTAGAGTAGCATCATCTAAAAGTAAAACTGCATAAAAAATGCAAGATGTTCAGCTGGATATCTCTACATTGGGAAGCTGCTGAAAGTGTCCCCTGAGATTTCATGCTATATTTATACATGTATGAACTGCTGTTTGCATACCTTGCCATCATTCATAAAATTCTTCCACATCTTTGAGTATTCAGCACCATAGTAACAAGGTTAATGGGATGCCAGTAGCTCCTTCTATTGTGAGAACTGCTCAACTGAGAAGTCTGTAGGTAAGGAATGTGGTTTTTTCTCTCTGTCGAACACGCCAGACTACATGAGCAGTCCCTCATTCTGAGTAAATGAATGCATGTACAGAATGGAGATAATCCCCTGTACAAACGTGGTGGGGACTGGTGAGCTGCTGGAGTTGTGTAATGGCTCTTAATGCAATTCGGCAGTCTAGTAATTTGCCAAGTCGGTAATATGCTCAGATTCCACATAATGCCTTGATAAGCTGTTTTGGTACCCAGTCTCGTCTGGTTTAGACCCTGCAGTTTTATTTTGAAAAATGGAATTGGTCAGTGTCTAGACGCAGGATTTTTTTTCCATAGAGGACTTGTTCAAGCAGATATTGCACAATCAATTCCACGCCAGTGATCAGCCTGCCCAAACTCCTGCCAACTGGGACCCTTGTCTGCCTATGCCAGCTGGGGAGGCATTCAGACCTGTGTCTGGACTCTGCACACTGAACCGTTTTGTAGTATATGCTCATGCAAAATAAAATGAGATTTTTGCTGGAAGAGAGAGGTGCATGTGTGGACATATCCTGGATCTATTTGGAGTCTCTCATGTCATGCCCAAATGGTAGTTCAGGAAGTGATGTCTCAAAAATTTGTCTGCTAAACCCAGGAATGTCTGAGCACTCGCTGAACTTTGCTTACCTACCAGAGCTGTATGCCGTGATTCATAGCCAAAGACATTTCTCTTTTTTGGAAGAAGGTAGAATAAGCTAACAACCCCTGACTTAAAAAATTGAGTCAGCTATTTAATATTAATAATTTGCTTTATGGTTGTACCCAGAGGCCTTAAAGCCCTTCTTAGTTGAGCATTGTTCGGAAACCTAGTAAAAAAAAAAAAAATCATTACCCTGAAGAGCCTTCAGTGTAAACAGGCACAACAGTGCACAAGAATTTGAGACGCGGGAAGTGTAAGGTGACTGGCTCAAGGTCACACAACAAGGAGTGGCAGAGCCAGGAATTGAACCAAGTTTCCCACGTCCTGGGTTTGTACAATTCCTATTGATCTAGCTACTTCAAGTAAGGATGTGATTTATTACCAAAGTTGTTTTAGCAGTACAGCCCTTAGAAGGAGTGCAGTTCCACTGATGTGAAGGTACCTCCTCTCAGTGTAGCTTATTTCCCATCTATTAGACTTCGCCAACATAAGCAGTCTTATTCTGATATCCTGCATCCGTACCGGTCAAGATACGTCTTAGCGGTGCTGGCATAGTTAAACCAGTATGTTGTTCTAGGTGTAACCAAATACTTTCCCCAGTAGATCACTTCCACCTCATTCCCATCACTTGTAAACAGACTTAATTAGACTTAATTACATGCATTTAAAAACCCTGGACCATATTACATTTAAAACTCCTGGACCATATTTTCATTAGAGCTCAGTACCCAGCAACTGCTATTACTTCCTTTGATAACTCCTTTGAAGTTCTTGTCCCGGTGATGACTTGTATACATTTTTTTTTTTAAATCTGACCTTTTATTTTTTTTGAGTAGAAAATGGACTTTTTTTTTAAATGACTAGCAACCACCCAGAATTTGTGTTTTTAAACCAAACCATTTAAAAACAGTGTCACTAAGTCAGGCAAAGATTGTGTTTGGAAAGCACCAGATTACACATGGCTTGTCAGAAGCCCAGCGTGGCCAGAAGATTAGTCATCGCTGTAAAAGGAATGAAATAAAAAATTCCTGCTTCCCTCGCCGTGGGTATGCTGCTGGCCAGAAAAAGGGGGTGAGGAAGTTTCATGATGGACAATCAACCGCTCAGAAACTTTTTAATATGAAAAGTTCTCTATAATCAAGGTGTAAATTTTGTGACCCTGCACACCTGCCCTGGTAGTCAAGATGCCACAAACCCACCTTAAAACAATATGGTTTGTTCAAACAAGAGGCTCAGAAATGAAAGAATGACGATGTCCTGAAACGGACGTTTTTCCTTTTCAATATCCAATAACTATATTAACAAAAATTAATGTAGACCAGAGTGCTAGTTCATTAAGAACTTTTGCATATTCAAATATCTTCCAGAATGCAAATGAATCTTCCTAGCCCGCATTTGAAACGGAGAGAAACAAGGAGTTGGAGTGACTTATTCAGGGCTATACTCATGGGATTGAGAATCTGAATTTGGGACTTTGTGCCAGGTGGGATTCAAACAAGACTTGGTTGTCTGACCCCAGCGCTCTTTCCTGCCCAGGGCAGGGGGTCAGACTTGATGATTTACTGAGGTCCCTTCTGACCCTAAAAATCTATGAACAAAAATCTACTTTATCTAGAATTGGGAACAGAATGAGGTGATACATCACAACTTATGTTTCAGGGCACAAATGACCAGAAACATGTGACGGTTGGAAATCTTCCTCAATAGGAAGCCTTGACAATTTTGCAATAGCGCTGAGTTTCTTGCATCTTCCTCAAAAACAATGAGTACTGACCACTGCAGGAAACAGGAACCGGACAGACCCAATCTCATCCAGTGTAGCAAGTCCTCTCTTTGCCAATCCTGTGCTTGTCACTTGGAACTTTCTACACGATTTAACGCCGAGGTGCATCCGCAAAAGGGGAAGTCAGAAAGAAGGGGCTGAGGCTAAGTGCTGCTCCAGGTTTTGCAGATACAAAGCGGGAACATTTGGGTAAATTCTGCAGTGACTCGAAAAACTAACAATAGCGCTGGATGGCAGCAGGATAAGTAAAGGGAAGGAAATCCCCCAGATTTTTTTTCTCCCAAATAACCCTTGCCAATGCTGGAGTAGTCTGCTAGGCTGACTGAGGGGTGAGATGTGGCAGCTTTCCATTGGCATCACACACAAGCTCAGGGTAGAGAGGGGAAAGTAATTAAATCAAAATTCTCCCTGTTCCAGGTAGTGCAGTTCTGAACGCGGGACATTTTTATATTCTGCCTAGACCAAGGGGAGACACAAGCCTTGCCCTTGTGAAAAGTGCCTTGGATCTTTAAAGAGTACAAGTAGACTTCTTGGTTTTATGTCTCATCCAGAGCATGATCTCTCCCATAGCACTGCACCGCCCAGCACTGATTGAGCATCGACTCCGAGAGAAACCTGCACCCGCAGGACCGTGTCAAATGTTTATTAAGGTGTCTCATTTAGGCTGATTAGGCTTGGGACTGCTTACCTTGTGAGATCTGAGCTGAAATTTGAGATGCTGCTAAATTGCTGCTTGTTTCTTTTTTTTTATCACAAACTTTTGTAACTATATTTGTTGTTCTTTTTTGTTCTTGACCTTCTAGACAAAGAAGGAACTACTTGCACTGGGACTTAAAGCAAGAAATGGGTCGCAACTAGCTAGAAGTGTAGAGACTTTGGTACATAATTTTACATGTTATATAAACCAAGGTGAAATCGCAGCCCTATTGAAATCAACAGGAATATTCCCATTCGTTTAAATGAGGCCAGAAATTTCATTCTGAGATTACAGCGCTCCATTTAGGTTACGTGGAGTTTGAAACCAGTCTGACTGGTGTAACACATTTCTGTCCTCTGTCTTAATGATATGTTTTAGAGCTTTTGACGCTTCAGAATTTACTATGGTTTTGTGGTCTGAACACAGGGTTTAAGATTTGCTTTTTCTTTTGGCGAGGAAAGTGTGTTACATCGGTGTGCTTGGGCCTTTCCAGTTTGAGTAAGATACTGAAATGAATGGATAGGGAGTTTTTAGTGGTATGTTTAAAAAAATCCAGCTTTTTCACTAGAAAAGTTTCTCTGCACTTATTTTTTAAAAGTAGTAATCAGGTAAAAATCTCCCTTCTAACTTTTCTGAACGAATAGATTTCCCATCTACTAGATGCTCTTTATGTAGCATTCATAATGACATAATTCAGATTCCTCTGGCCTGGCTACACCATACTCTGCTGTCCTGTCTCTGATGCTTGGACTTCAGTTGAATGGACACTGGCCAAAGCTTGACTCATGGAAAATCTGAAATAAATCACCAATCCATGCATACTGCATCATAAGCGCTAGAGGAACAGAAGGTCGTGCAATAAAAGCAATAGTCTCTTTTAAGAGTAGTCTAAAAAGAAGTTGCTAGCAAAAAGTTGGAACCTGGAAACACTTATCTGAAGACATTTAAAACTAATCTAGATTTGTGGTGGAGTACCTCAAAGCTTTCAGTGGAGGCAGTAGGGGTTGGGAGTGGGGAAAAAATTTTTGTAAGGTGCTTTCTTGAGCTCAGCTTAAGTGTCCACTGTGGTCGTGAGGGTTGCAGGACGAGTGTGGTATCTGGAACACAGCACTAATGTACAGAGAGCGCAAGGAGGAATACAAATAGTTTTAGGTATGGGTTTTTATGGCGGCAGTGCCAAAGTGAGCCAGTCTGCACTCTGATATGGAGATTTTTCTTAATGCTCCCCAAGCATTACTCTTTCCGAATCTCATTCTTTTCATACACGGACAGTATGTTGAAGCTTTCACCTGAGTTTCAGAAGTTCAAGGCCCCGGGTTGAAATCTGGCCAAGTGCGTGCATGAGCACAGCCCCCATAAAACAAATGGCTATCTGCCTTGCAACTACTACTCATATTGCTAAGTTGTCTTCCGTGCGCCCAGCTCCATTTTGGCTTTCACATGTTGTCTGTGATAGGCCAAGCAGTGCATAGCAAGAGGCAGGCACGTGGATCCTCACATGCAGTGAGCATCTTCACAAGCCAAGCTAAGCAGTGTCTCAGTGACCCCTCTGCTTTCTGATCTTGCTCCAGGCAGAACAAGCAAGGGGTGAAAAGTAACGTGGGCCATGTGGCTCCTTGTGCGAAACAGGCTGCGTTGCATTCCAGCTACTTTCTTTGCCACAATCAGAGTTTGATGTTGGTGCTTTGCCCACATAAGGCTCATTTGGATTTATTCGCCTAAAAATAAAAGTAGAATATACTTCATAGTTGTGATGTTGTTTAGATTGTAGAATAATGAAAATTATGCTCGCAAAATCTGATAACGGGTTAACTGACATAGCATTATTCGAAGTGGGGAGGATGGTAGTGGAGTTTAAATCACAGTCACTATTGTAGTGGTACGTTTCGATTTTTATGTTTCAAGGTGAAATGCTTAAAATACTCCACCAAAGCCATGTGGTCACCTTGTGGTCAAGAAAACTGGTTTACGATGCAAGACAAATAAATATAGAAAATATTTAGAGTGCATTACTCTTATTCAGTCATGACATTTGAAGTCTCCTCTCTTGACCTGAAGGGAAGGGGGTGATCCTGGTGCTAACAGTACAAATGCACAGAGGCTGAATGAAAACTAAGTGAAGCTTTTGAAAAATTTCACTTGGTCATGTTTCTGCACATTTTGCATTTCCTTGACGAGCTGGAACGGTGAGCAAGTACAGTTTGGTTGCTCGGTATCAGATAGAGGTGTGCTGCTTTTCCAGGCCAGCACCACAGACTGTGTAATGGAAGTCCTGGCTGGCCCGTATGTGGGCATAGAGCAAGTCTTTTATCCTCGTGGTTTGTTTTTTTGGCTGATATTTAGCTCCTGCATTGACCAGAATGTTTGCATTGATTTGCCTGCTTATGAAGATTATTATCATGGCTGTCCAAGAGATGGAAAATTTAGTTGCAGGTGAACTATTGCCTTTCCATTTGGTGTGCCTGCATCTACCTGTGTGGTGCAGGATGCCTTCAGTTCCCACTGGTATCAGTTAAGATGTAGGGTGCTTAGTAGAGCTGCACGAAACACCATCATTTCATTTTGATGTCCGTTTCACCATTTCAAAGGGACAGTGTTTCGTTTCGAAGCACTGTCTCATTTCGTTTAGTCAAAACTGTTTCGTTGTTTTGACGTTTTGCCCATTGGATATAATGGGCAATCATGAAAATGCCCAAAGTGTTGTAATTTCTTACTGATTCAGATGCAGATTGCAGGGATAGTAGCCCCTTCTGAGGGCACAAAGTCTGCCAAGTTTCAAGGAGATAGGTGCAGAGGTTTCTCAAACTGCACCGCAAAGTCTTGAAAGCAAAATTTGTCGGCAGCTGCAGCCTCCTGTCATCTGGCACGCAGATCTGGGGGCTCACGCCCCCGGGAGGACTGCTGGACTGTGCCGAACTCCTTCCGGGGGTGTGGGTCCCCGGATCAGTGCCGGATGACATGAGGCTGCTGCTGCTTGGGACTGGCACTGGGCGCAGCCTGCACCCAGCGCTGGGTGAGACCGGAGGCTGCCTCTGTTGCCTGGGACTGGCGCTGGGTGCATCCAGCGCCGGGCTCCGTGGAGCTCAGCCCAGTTTCGATTGCCCTCATTTCCTTTCGAAGCTGCTTTGGTGCTTTTATTTCATTTTAATTTCACTGTTTTGACCTCGAAACTCATAGAAACGGCTTTGAAACGAAACACTTGGCAAAATTTCGCACAGCCCTAGTGCTTAATCCTTTGCGGAGTGAAACCCTGTCGTGGGAGAAAGGCTTTTGTTCAAAGTGGGGAGGAAATGTGTTGCCTGTACCTGACCTCTCCCTTCTTGGAAGCCCGTGGACTCCCCATGCTGGTTAAGGGGAAGCTTTGTGGGAGTGCCTGCTTACAGTGTTGGCAACGTACCACTGCAAACACATCCCTTTATTTGAATGTGTGATCAGGTCAAACCTCATATTTGCTTCTTGGTTATGAAACCGCTCCTTTCCTTGTTTGCATTTTGCGACCAGGAGGATACCTAATGTTGCTATAAAGCAAGTCTTTTATACTTTGGTTGGTACTCCAGCCAGGCCAGTTTAACTGCTATGTTTGCAATGAAATGATATTCTAGATGGTCTCCTCCCATCTCTTAACACTTCAACATAGTTGTTTAGTTCGACACGTCTTACAAAAGCAGCTGCATTACTTTCCTTTTAACATGGTTTAACTGCCATACGTTGGGTAGCATGCACAGGAAAGAGTAGTTGCTTTCGTTTTGGCTAATTTTCTAACTGATGAAACCTCAGAGAAGGAGAAAACCCCACGTGCACCTACCTCCACTTTTCTCACTACTTACTTATTATTCTTCATTTATTACTACCTTGCATAAACTACATGCATGTCCTAGTCCTGTTAATTCATTGACATTACATTTTAAAAAAGGTTTGAAAAATAGTCTTAGAAAACTTGGAAGGAAACCCACATCATTTTAAATTAATGCCCTTTAAAAAAAAAAAAAAATTCCACTGTACTTTGTCCTGACTCCCCAAAAAATTAGCCACTCAGTTAACTAGATAGGCAGGTCCTACCACAATGGAGAATGCAGGGTAGGGTGTGTTGTGGGATCGGTTCTTTAACAAGCCATTTATTATAGAAAACTGCTGCAACTGCGGCCTGCAGGTTGTTACAGCTTGGTCACCTTTACTTACCAGGGGCCACACCTTTATCTGAAATTCTTCCCAGCGTACAAAGACATCCAGCTGTACAGTCTATGAATCTAGTAACTGAATGATATTCCACACTAAAACAAGGTTTTGTTGGTATATACCTGCAAGATGCATTCAGTTCTCTCTACCCCATCCCGCGCATCTTTTGCATATAGGCAGGCAAGGTTTTTTGGGTAGACGTGATATCTTTTATTAGACCAACCGAGTAGTTGGAAAAAAGTTCTTTTGCATATAGACATGCAAACAAGTTACATGAGATAAGCGAGAATGTGAATTTAAGGTGTCAAGCTAGATACTCCCTGGTAATTGCCCACATGTATGCCCTTATTAAAAAAACCATCACAAATGAAAAAAGAAAAGGTATATTTGTATCAGTATAATTCCTAGTGTGGATGCAGTTAAATTGATATATAAAAGCTGTTATCCTGGTATAAGCCATTCTTCCTATGTGGAAATATGCTGTCATCCCCATGGGTGTAATGAAGGATTATACTACTTTACCTGTACATATATAGTTGAAGTGAAACAACTTTTGTATGTAGGCAAGGTATTGGAAAGTGCTCAGCATTTGATGAAACTCTATTTTTAATATGACACTGCTGCTCTCTACTTTGCAGTGTTAGTGTTTTAGGGCTTATTTATCCTTGTATGAGAGAGAAAGGGAGATCATAAAGGCGTTTTTCCTCACTCAAAAAAGGAGGGGGTCAGAAATGTATCACTTATGAGTTTCATAAAGCTTAAGTAGACTAAATGCACTGTCTGGCCTCTTGCCCATGTAATTTAAAAAGGAGGTGTTCTCTTTAGCAGCTGCTGTTTGTATTTTTTTTAATATTTTGTTAATAGTGTAATTATTGGTGCTTTGTGTGACTTAAACTCTGGCATAAGGGCATGTAGTAGTAATGTAAAGATGGCTAGCAAATATTCACTACCCATGCAGATAATGGTAATTCAGACTCCATCATACTTTTTTTTTGTAATTTTCCTATGCATTTAAAGTTTCCTGCCTGTACGGTTGTAAAGCTTGCTGTGGTACTTCCATAGAATTAATTGACAAAGAGCTGTGCTGTCTTCTACCTGCACTGCACGTGATGCCACCTTTAGAGTTTAAAAGCAGCTGCTTTTTCTCTTATTAGTGTTTGCCTTTTTCCCATGTGGCAGACTTTGAACCTTCTCCTTCCTGGCTCCTGAGCAATTTAATCTGGCTATTGTTGATGCACAGTCTTCTTCAACATCATTGAGGTACAGCAAATCTAGATTTAAACAGTCCGAGTTGGCATTGGACAGCTGGACTTCTTCTAGCCAGACCTGGCAGCCCCCTGTGTCATTAAGAAAGCATCTTCCCAATTCTTCTTTCCCTGGAGCTGTTTTGTGGAGTGGTCCTAGGGAACAGCTTCCCTAGCCCAGCCCTCTCTCTCTTGGTAAGAGAATCCAGCCTGATGCTGTCTGCCGGACAATTTTTGTCCAGCATACACGGTGATGATGGGGAATTAATTGATGAAGGAGGGAAGTAACTGTCTTCCTTTTACTGCACTCAGATTCTATTTTATCTCGAGGCCAAGCAGATGATGGCTCTGAGCATCTCCTGCCTCTTGCAGAAATCTTGGAGAGAAGAAAGGTCTTGCCCCTGGGTACATTATCGAAATGGAACATTTCTCTAGTTCCTGATAGCTGTATGTTTTTAGGAAGCCTGTTACACTGATATTGTCACCTGGAGGCAGAACCGAGTGGTACCACACTATTCCAGGAGATGCTTGAATGGCAAAGCCGAGACAAGATGACCAAGAATTAGAAGCGCTCAAACTGTTTCCCATTTGAAGGCTTTCTTGGAGGGGCCTTGGGAGCATGGATGCATGAGGCTATGAGGCCATGGCACAGTCTGGGCCTCTCCAGCTTGATTGAAGGCTCCTACACATACAAAACCACTTTGCCTGACACTTGCCAAAACCCAGAGCTCCAGTCCTGGATGTGGGCCGGCAGCCCCTGTGTACAGGGACCCTGGCTGCAGCGTTTTGCCAGCCTGTTACTCTCTTCTTTTCCTGAATGCTATTTCTGTGCACCAACAAAAGGAGGCCCTTGGGCTACTTGCTCTACAGTCACTTGGGCTGAGTGTGCTCTGCCACCACTTGTTTCAAAATGTCTTGCACAGGGGTCGGCAATGTTCTTGGCTGCAGTGCCAAAATCATCCCTACCTCCATCCACACCTTGACTTGGTATGCCAGAGACGGGGGAGCCACAAGGGGCCTGATCCTCTCTGCTGGCTGCATGTATGCCTTTGGGTGGACGGCAGGGCAGGGGTTGGAGTTGTTGCCCCAGCCATTCTCTACCATGCCCTGCGAGCCGTGCATGCACCTGCTGCTATCATGCAGCTGGTGCTCCAGAGCCCAGCACAGCTGTTTGCAGCCTCCCTGCCACCTGCCTCAGCCAGCCTGTGCTCTGGGCATCTGCAGCAAGTGGCTGGGAGATTGCAGAGCCTGGCACAGCTGTTTGCAGTCTTGGCACTGGCTCAGTGTATGTGCACCTCTGGGTGGACAGTGGAGGAGGAGCCAGGGTCACACTGCCCCAGCCCCTTCCTCACCATGCTCTGGAGCGCAGCACTGCTGTTTGCAGCCTCTTGGCTGCCTTCCACAGCTGGCCCCAGGCTCTGGGCAGCTGTGGCAGGCAGCTGGAAGGCTGCAATTAGCTGTGCTTGGCTCTGCAGATCCAGCATTGGCTCCATGGCAGTGGCAGCTGCACAGGTGCCTCTGGGCCGATGGTGGGAGAGGAGCCATGTTTGTGCTGCCCCAGGCCCCTTCCTGGCAATGTACTTGATGTGTGCACAGCTGCCGCAGCCACGGAACTGGTGCCAGGGCTGCAGAGCCCCATGCAGCTGCTGGCAAAAGCGGCTTGGCTTTGGCATGCCGAGAAAAATAGCCTCGAGTGCCAAGCTCTGGCATACGTGCCGAGGGTTGCTGATCCCTGGTCTGACATCTCCAGCTGCATCCCAAGGATATTCCTGCAGCAGCTATTGAGCTCTTAGCCCTGCAGCGGGAGATGGAGATTCCTGTGGTGCAGAATCCAGAGTTGTAGGACGTCCGTGCTGTGCTGCTGCCGTCTTCCCCTTTCCTATGAAGAGATCCCATCTGTGTATGGGGATCCTGGCCTGATCCAACCTGGATGAGCCAAACGAGGCTTTGGTAAAGGAAAAACTGTCCGTCTAATTCACTCAGATCCTCCAGCATGCTAGCAAACTAGTGGATTGAGGGGGAACTAGATGACAACTCTGTTTGGGCATCAGATGTGCCTGTTAGGGCAGACATGGTATCTCTGAGGTTCAGAGTGGGATACGTGGTGGGTGGACTTCACAGATGGGAAGAGAGAAGAGAAATGTTGCATTGATAACCCACTCTCCATGGGCAACTGTGACTGATCATGGTGGTCTGCTTCTGTCTTCACTAAGCCACGCAGTGGGGACCTCCCAGAGCTGCTGGTGAAGGAGACAAGAAAATCCATCAGTTGTCCCAAGTTCACTGTTTAATTTTCTAGTTTGTCTCTCGGTTAACTTGTATTTGAACACCACTGGAATCTGCAACTCTGAAATGAGGAACTGCTCTTTCCAAGGGAGTCGCTGAAGTACTGTCCTGTGATAATTTAGAAGGTGGGGACTAGATTGCTGTCTGCTTTTTCATTTCCTTAGCCCACCCTGGTGTTTTGTGAAATTGTTTAGTTGCAAACTGCTGCTGCACTGCTGTAGTCTCTTGCTAATTGTGGCGTAGCATGCAATGAGATCATACTATGCTCAAATTACTGTTGAACCAGTTCATATCTCTTTAATGAAAACCTTCCTTCTCCAAACCAGACAGCAAAACTCCTTGCATTTACAGCTTTTAAGAAACAATCTCAATTTTTATATTCATTGCAAACTACTTTTATGCCTGCACCGACTGTTTTAAAAACATTTTTACCTTCTGCTGTAGTAGCTTTTCAAAGGGATAAGGACACTGCTACTTAACCAAACCATTTAACTTTTCATAAAGGGAGACTTAAACTCCTTGCCGAATGGCTTAAATATCCATTTCAGCTCAGGCTTTCATGTGGAAGCGTGGCTTATTCCAAGTGCCAGCAAAATTTGGACATAACAGACTATGCATGGAATAATACTTTTCAATCACTGTGGAAATAAAGGGACACGTCTGATTTTGGCATAAATTGCATAATTTATCTAGAGTGCATACGCATGATCTCATGACACAGAGTGAGCGAATACTTGCAACCATGTCAAACACTGAATACTCCAGGATAAAATACTGAGTGTCTGTGTTGTTAAATCTCATTCCCTTGGGATCTCCAAGGTGAGCATGCGCTAGGCTTTATTGGAGGCTTTGTTAAAGTAATTTAATTCACTTTTCTTTTTTTTTTGGATTTGTGAGATCCTGATCAGTCTGTTATAAAAGTTCTTTAGTTGACTTATATGAAAGTTGTGGGTTTTTTTTGTTTTGCTTCTAAATTTTGTTCCTCATTTCCTGCACCCCTTATGTTTCCTATGAAGCAAATGTGCTGACATATGCTTTTTGGGTGGTAGGATGATGGTATCTAAGGGAACGCTATGAATTTGAAAGCCTTTTTTTTTTTTTTTCCCTCGCGGTATATGGTACACAAAATGTTTTGAAATCCTCTGATGTTTTTAAAACTTAAGTGAATCCCTATTTCATTATACTGTAATTTGAAAGCTGAGCAATTTTTTTTTCCTGTTTTTTGTTTGACTTTTCTATACACAACTTTACATGCCTTTAAAATTTATGACCACTTGAATTTTCAAATCTCTCCTGCTTTCTACAATGAATGAATGCTTGGTTCTTCTTCTACATTGTCTACGCTGTTTTAGTCCTGTTTCTCCCACATCAGGTGTCAGGGAAGTAACTCTTTACTAGGGGGCCAAAAGAAATCATCCAGCGTTTGGTTGATAGAGAGAGCTGCTAGTAGGGCTGTGCAAAGCTTCAGTCGCTGATTCGATTCGGTGGCCAAATCTCCAAATCTGAATGAAATCGGAGGACCCTTTAACCTCTTCAAAGTGATCTGGAAAGATTTGTAGATTCAGACACAGACACAGCTTTAAATGTTTTTTCTACATACTTCTAGGTAGCAGGCAGCTCGTGAACGCTGCAATGCTGGAGCGCATGGGGTGTCCCACGGGAATGTGGGGGGCTCCCCAGCGTGCTCGGCAGCAGACCAAATTCAGCGAAATCAACTCGGGACAGTGATCCGAATCAACAAATCAAATCACTGTCCCTGATTCGGGCCGAATCAGGGACGTCGAATAGGGCCCGCTTTGCATATCCCTTGCTGCTAGTCCTTTTCTTGATACTTTGAAGCTGTTACCGTGGCTATCCTTTGAGATTTGTTAACTTCTGCAAGTTATAACTTCAGTTCTGAATTTGAATTTGTGATTATGGAAGTATCCAGTCTTCTGTATGCATTTATATAAACACGTTATCCTTTGGATTGCCTCATTTTATTCTAATACGTTTGTACCGGCATACAATTAGATTTGTGTTTTAGCAGCAAACAGAGGTCTAAAAATTGGAAGCTTGGAAACTCCATCTCGGAGACCTGAGGGCTCTGTCAGCAAACCTTTCTTTGAATTTTGAGCCTCCGGGTATGGGCTGGAATCAGGAATGCTTAATATACCTATCTCTTATTTCACTCTTCTCAACACTGCGCTTTATTGTCTTTTTGTATGTAACGTACTTAAAGGGTTTTGCTCTAAAGCAGGGTGAATACAAATATACTGTTTTTCTTTGCTAATGTACTTTTTTCTCAATTTACATAAAATACATTTTCTTGCCAGCTGTAACACCAGGGATGTATTTCCTTGGTTTTTTTTTTAAGTGAGGTAAGTGATGGGAACTGGTACAGGGTTGGCAGTGCTCACTTCACCCCCCGGCACTGCATCGACGTACTTGTGCATACAAATCAAAGGGCTCTTATTTTTCTCCCTGTGGGAAAACCACTAACCCTAAAAGGAGATAAAGTTGAAGTTTGCTGCAATTCCCTTTTTTTTGGTGGGGGGGAGAGGTAGGGGATCCGAATACTACCAGCCTCTTTGTACCTGGTCAGAGGAAGTTACATTCAAAACCAGGTTTGAATCTCTTAGTAGGAATTGTTTCAAAAGTGAGAAGAATATTTTAATGTTTGTTAGTGTTGGCTTTGCTGATGGTGAGAAGTCCATTGCATTGTATTTTAAAAATTTTCAGTATGAGCACTGCAAAAGAATAACTCAGGCATCAGAAATGGAGATGATTTATTCCAGTCTGGCTTGCTTGCCACATGGCATATAAATGCTTAATATTGTCCAGGTTGCTGAAGTGACTGGCCAAGAAACACGAGCAATAGGGTTAACTCCTACAGATCTTGGTCCAGCAGTCTTCTTTCATCAGTACTTCTGTGAGGAGTGGGCAAAATGTGGCCCGTGGGCCGGATGCAGCCCGCCAGGCCATTCTACCCAGGCCGCTGGGCACCTCAAAAAATTTAGAAAATTATTATTTATCTGCCCCTGGCTCCCCTCGTGCAGCCCTTGATGGCTTGCCAAAACTTAGTAAGCAGCCCTCCGCCTGAAATAATTGCCCACCCCTGGACTTAGACCCCTGTGCTTCTCGTATATATCCTTCATTGGCTTGCAAGGGGCACTCTGAGGTCATCTATCTCTCCTTATAAGTCAGTCAGTAGGGTTGTGTGGAACGGTTGTGTGTTTTGATTTGGTTTCGGATTTGGCCGTTTTGGACGACAGTGATTTGTTTCGGTGTTTCAGATTGCTGTCCTATTTCATTTCAGCCGAATCTGTTCTGGAGATGCCTCGTTTTCATAGTATCATAGTATCATAGTAGTTAGAGTCGGAAGGGACCTGGGCAGATCATCTAGTCCGACCCCCTGCCTTGGCAGGAAAGAGCACCGGGG